>CM023104.1:14378093-15613639 GCA_013103745.1 Gardenia jasminoides
ATCAAGTTTGATCCCTAGAGTAGGTCATGAAAAATGCAAAATGAGGAAATTTGAAAAAGAAACGGAGAACTAGGGTTTTCAAAAGAAGTACAATTTTATAAAATCTCAAGGGGAAAAGAATTGGATTTGAATCAATTTTAAGTGCAAAGATGAACTTGAATTTTCAAAAGATGCAATTTTAAAAAAGGTTTTTTTTTTACTTTGAATTGCTAAAACATGAAGAAGAAACTTGACTTTTAAAGAATGATTTTGATAGAATAAATACATATATAATCCTAAGAGGGATAATGCAACATAATGGGATGCGGGGACTAAATTCGTGAACTAAATCTTCCTTCATAGAGAAATAAAAGCGATTACTAGGAAGCCATAATCTCTCATAATTCAAAGGGTAATGCCTTAAAATGCACTAATCTATTTTTTGACAAAAAAAAGAAACTAATTAAGATTTTTGCATGGGATGGGAGAATAGTAATATGCAAAATGGAAGAAACTCTAAAAGTGAAAAGTGTGTGAAATTTATATCTCAATGCATGAGCGGCATTTAAGGATTAGCATTGGACTAGCCCTGCGTCAAAGTTCTCACTGCATTGGATTAGTGTGAGAAATCGAGAAGAAAAACCACAACCAAGCGTTGGACTAGTTGTGGTGTCAATATATTTACAAATAAACGTAGACATGATAATAAAACAAGTAAACACATAAAACATATAAACACACATAACCATAGGTAATATTTAGATCACAGACCCTAGAAAAAGTAAACACATAATTATGCAAGCATGCAAAATAAGCATATAAAACCTAATTATTACATTGGGAACCTAAATACATTCTAAGGGAAAAATTGAAATAATAATCTAACTATTACATTTTCTAGAATAAATACACTTTTTTGCAAAATTAATCCTATCTATTACAACTTGGAATAAGGCCTCAAATGATTCACCCAAAAGCCTTAAAATAAATAGACTAGGCATGAATAAGCGAGGAAAACTTAATTTAAAACATGCAAGATCATGCAAAAACATAAGAGCACATAATAGGGAAAGAAGTTACCATCCCTTGATGTGATGCTTTAATTGAATCCTAAATGGGGGAATGGTTATCTAAGACTCAATGTCAACAAAAGGGATCAAGGTACCAATTTAAAGGAAAAAAATCAACCAAAAATTCAAAGAAAAAGTATCAAAACAGATTCTGCAATCAACATGGACAATACTAGGAATACGAATAATGGAGCAAGATTCTGGAACAAAAGAAACGAGAAATAGCAACAAGCGAGAACGAGAGAGGGGTTACAGCGAGGTAAAGCATGAATGAGCCAGCAACTATATCAGCGTTACATGCAAAATATAAGGATTCGGAGGAAGCGAGACGGAAGCTGGACTAAGCCGTAACCATCCGTCTCTTCCCATCTTTAAAATATCGGAAGATTGCTTCGGTTTTGAATAACACAAACAAAATCTTGAGGCAGGGGATCTATTTAATTAAACATCATCATTGGATCATGTCGAAACAAGCTAAAACCGAAGGCCAAATCTTAACATCAACATCATCAAATAGACAAAAGGAAAGGGGAGAATCGTCGGGCTAAAGCCGCAGGTGGTTACGGGTCGGCACAGTAACTCAGCAAGTTCTTCCGCGTCTTCAAACATTCAAGAGCGGGCGTTCTGCAACCTAAGCAGCAAAGAGGTCGCGTTTCTTCGCGTCTTCAAACATTCAAGAGAAACCTGAACCATTCTGTGAAGTTATCCGGCATAGTAGTCAGCGTTTCTTCGTCTTCAAAGCGTGAAGAACATTTTTTTCCAGAAATTTTCAGAAAATATGAGATGTAAATCCGAAGCATCAAACGTCGATTTTAAAGGTAAAATAAATCTATTAGCCTTACCAAGGCTATCTAAGTTTATACTCATATAACAACAAATAAACATCATCAACTATTATAAAACATCAAAACAATATAGTCAAGACCTTGGTTCCACCAAAAGGTTACATTTTGACAAGATTCCGCGTTCAAAAAAATAGGGATGAAAAAGAGAATCACGACCTCGATCTCAAAACAAGGAAAGTTCCGGTTGAAGATGGTTTCCTTCTCTTCCAAAGCAAACCCTAGAATCCTTTCTTTTTTTCTCCTTTTTCCTCTGTTTTTACGTTCTTCTTTTCCTCTCACCCTCCTCTTCTCTCTTTTTTCTCCTGTTTCCGCCTCCTCTCGGAAAAACCCTCTCATCGGCTATTTATAGCCACAAAACCTAGCATGAAGGGTTTGGATAGTTTAGGTTTTCTTAGGTTAATCTTGATCATTGATGCGTTTATTTGTCTTAAGGATCAAGGTGATTTGGGCATTAATTAAAACGATTACTTGATGCAAGACACAAAAAATACAGGCTGAAATGAGGGAAGGAAAGGCTGGAAAAAGCGTGTAATTTTTTTTTGCCGGTCAGTTCTGTGACTAGTTACAGCGGACCTATCCGTAACGGTCCGCGTTTTGACTCTTTTTTTTTTTGAAAAACCACAAAAATAAGAAAAATGTATTAGAATATTCAAAAATAATAACTAAACATTAATAGATAAAAAACATAATAAAACAATTGAAATAGTCAAAATTTGGTGTCCTAAATGATGATATCCTAGTATTTTCTAAGATTCAGAGGATCATGAACCATATTGCAGGGGATAGTGATACGAACCAGAGAGCATCGCTTAAAACATAAGTTGATAGATGTGAGTTTTGGTTGAGAAAGTGGTATTCTGGTCATGTATTTCCTAGGATGGAATCACGTAGATGACTAAGGTGGAAGCGGGTGGTAAAATAGAAAGCTCTCGAGAAATCCAACAGGAGGTTTAGAGTTTCTTGGGTTTAGCTGGTTACTACCGTCACGTTTCATTAAGGATTTTTTTTCAAATAGTGGGACCTATAGAAGTTGACCAAGAAACATAACAAGTTCATATGGGACAAGGTGTGAAAAGAGATTTTAGGAGTTGAAGAGAGCGGTTGACTAAGGCAGCTTAACTCTATCACTTGAGGAAAAGATGGGTATGTGGTGTTCTGGATGCATGAAGGAAGGGTTAGGTTATGTGTTATTGCAAAATGAACGGGTTATAGCATACGCTTCTGAAGTTGAAGTCTCATGAGCAGAGTACCCATCCATGATAGGGTTAGCTGTCCGTAGTATTGCATTACGTAAATTGGAAGCAATTATATATAGGTTGACATTGAGATTTTTTACCGATCATAAGAGTCTTAGGTATTTATTTTCCCAAAAAGAATTGAATTTGAAACAGCGTAGGTGAGTGGAGTTCTTGGAATACTATGATTGTACAATTAATTACCACCCAGGGAAAGCTAATGTAGTAGCGGATGCTTTGAGTCGAAAAGTACAAGTAGCTGGATTAATGGTGAAGGAATGACACATGTTAAGAGGTTAGTGTTAGGGAATCGTCACTGATCCAAGAAGGTTGTTTTGGGAAACATTGTATTGAGGTCTACACTATTGGATAAGATTAAAGAAATACAAAAGAAGGATCCAGAAGTACAGAAATAGTTGGAGAAAGTCCGAAAAGAGATTTCAATTTTAATGTTGGAGTGAGGAAAGAGTTCTTAGTGCTCCAATCGATTGGTGATGCCAGATAAAGAACTTTAAGAAAGAAACGCTGGAGGAAACTCATCTTCTAAATATCACATTTACCCTGGAGGAAATAAGATATACCAAGATAAAAAAATCTTTATTGGGTGGGAAGACAAGAGAGAAAATAACTCAGTTTGTTCAGGACATGCACGGTACATCTCGAGGAAGACCAAACGTAACATCAAGCCTTCTGGATTTGTTGCAACCGTTAGAAAGCATCTTCCGCAAATGGGAGAATATTACTATTGATTTTGTATCGGGATTACCAAGGACGCGAAGAGGTATGATGCAATTTGGGTTATCAGAGACTCCTCATCACCCCATTTTCTGCCCAAGGCATGAAGTACTCTCGATGGTACTGGCCAAATTATATATGGATGAGATCATAAGATTGCATAAGATCCCTAATGAGCATAGTGTCGGACAAATCCGCGTTTGTGGGAGGTTTTGCAAAAAAGATGTAAGAGACATTAGGCATACCTTAGACTACTACCATCCTCAAACCGATGGACAATGAGAGCAATGTTCAAACTCGGTGATATGTTGAGATCTTGTATTCGGATTTTAGGTTAATTGGAGCCAATATTTGATTTTGGTGGAATTCGCTATATAATAGTTTTCATTCATCTATACAAATGGCTCCATATGAAACTCTATGGTCGTAAGTTGCCGATCGCCGATTTATCGGGATGAAGTGGCAAGAAAAGCCTTAGATCCAACCGTGATTCCTTGGATGGAAAAGACTCGGTATAAGCTGGATTCGCAAAGAATTCTAACCGCCAAGAGCCACAAAAGAGTTATGTGACAATAGGAGAAAGACTTGGAATTCGTGGATGAGATCAAGTATTTCTTAGGAATTATACCCTCTAAAGGCAAGTTTGATGGCGTGAAAAGGAAAAAAATTACAGTCGAGATTTGTGGAACCGCATACATTCATTCTTCAAACGGGTTGGAAAAGCTTATAAGTTGGATTTACCAGCGAAGTCTATCCCGTATTCATAACGATTCCACATGTCGCTTCTTAAAGCACACCGATCCATACCTTCCGCACTGCAGGATATAGAAATTGATGAGGCTTTGACTTATGAGGAGAAACCCATGAAGCTTCTAGATCGGAAGGTGAAAGAGTTAAGGAACAAGCAAATTCCTTTAGTGAAGGTCTTGTGGAGGAATCATGGTGTTGAGGAACCCACGTGGGAGGTTGAAGAGGAAGCTAGGAGGAAATATCCTGAGTTATTTTCTAATCCAGGTATAAATTTCGAGGATGAAATTCTTTTAAGGAGGGGAGGTTGTGACGACCTATATCATCATTTTAAATTTTAAATTATAAATTTTCACATCAATTTCATTTATTTATTTAAAATTATTTAACTTTATTAAATAAGTTGCATCAACACAAAAATTTTCAAAGTTTCATTTCGCACGTTTAAATTACAATGATAATTTCAATATTTGAATGTTTAAATTTTGCATGCGAGTCTAGGGTCGACTAATAGACATAAGTTTTGAGTGTTAGGATATGTATTTGAGATATATAAGTGAGAGAAATTGGGATCGTGGTGTCGTGTCGCACGAATTAATCTCGACGCAACAAAAGAAGCTTTATGTCAAATCAAGAGACAAACCCACTTTTCTTCCATTTTCCCAACCAAAAAGTCTCAAAAGTCAACAAAACTCTGAAACCTCAATCTTAACCTGCAGTTTGCGGCTCTCCCAGTTTCAGCTTCATTTTCATGATAAATCCATCACAATTCCTCACCAAAATCACCAAGAAAACTTGTAACCTTCCACCTCTTTCACTTGGAGCAGGATCATCAAGGAGGAGGGAGTTAGGGCGTGCGATAGAAGCTTGGAAAAGGAGAACAGACCACAAGTTTAAACTTCTGGGTTACTTGAGGTAAAATGGCTTCACAAAACCCTAATTTCTTTGTTTCCATTGTATAGTTATGAAGCTTTTGATTTCTTATTGATAATTTCGTTGGTTTTAGATGCTTTGGTGGGCTCTATGAATTCCCATCAATCTTGATGGTTGGCTTCTATGAGATATATACATGTTATGGAATATGTTTGGGATGAATTTTTGAAGTTAGAGAACTAGGATACAATGAAGGAGAAAAATCGAGGGAGAGGGGATAGTTACCGGTTTCATTTGAATTTTCTTCCCTTGTTTTGGCAGTAGCTTTTCATGAGTTTCTTGGCTATTTTGAGAGTTGAAATGTTGAGTTTTAAGTGGCCATTTTCTTATAGAAAGTCTGGTGGTTCTTTAAAGGTTCATGAAGCGGATCAAAACCGAAATCGCTTCAATTCGTCAGCTGTCCTATTTTGGTGTGGTTTTGGTCCAAATTTTTGCTATTATTTTACCACCATTTGATCAAGAAATGTTGTTAAAGTCTTAGTTTTGAAAATGGATTAGAATGAGGGTTGTTTTGGATGAACCAAAGGTTGCAAAAGAGAAGGTTTTCGTTTGACAGGAATGAACTCAAACTTTTCAGTCAACTTTGGTCGCTTTGATCATTGCCTTCCCATATGAGTTTTTGGCTAAATTTTGGTAAAAATGTAGTTCACATACTGAGATTTATGCCTGCAAAATTTGGTGTTTTTACAGTATCATTTCATTTCGTTGCCCAAATGATTCTCCAAAGTTACTCTTCAAAACTGGAAAAATCCTGCCATCGAGACAGCTTACTGTCCTAAGTTCAAATGGCTATATTTTCTTGCTCGGGAGTTGAAATCGAGTGCCGTAGGTGGCATTTGAAACTAGATTTCAAGGGCTTTCCAACAATGTATGATTTTCATGCTAACTCATTTTCTATCAATCCCAAAAAATCTGAGAAGATGGCTGTTTTCCAAAACTGATTTCCTGTTTTTGTTCCTTCGTAGCATCTTGTCGCGCACTTTAGCCTATCATACATGATGAATCTCAAAGCGAGCCCTTCTAGTGAATTGTAGTGCTTTGAGTCTCTTTTCCATAGCCATATACCTTGCCTAATTTCAATGAGTGTATCTTAAGATATGGACCGAACAAGAAACTGTGGCAGTGTGGTCTTGGTGATTTTAGTAGTTAAATTAACGTATTAAACTTTAGTCATCTTGGCTAGTGTTTGATTGGTTTTGCTCCAGGTGATTTAAATTTCATCGAGCTGCTTACAAATTTGATCTTCGCCGCTGTCGTTTAACCGGTTACGGTGAGTGTTCAATGCATATATTTACTACTTTATTTAATTGATTGAATAGCATCATTGGGGTGTGCCGGTGAGCCCACAGAGTAACAACTTTACCAAGCTCACCTTGGCTGACTTGCCTCTATATGAGTTCAACCTGATTTGTTAATTGTTTAACCGTTTGAATTGATTGTTACGTGTATATATGTGAGTACACCTAAATGGAAATCCTTTCACCTTGTCCGGTGAGGGCTAGGCGAGGATGGGTGAATCATGGGTTATCAACTTTAATTATGTCGGTTGGAATGAGTCCTCCGACTATGGTATACTCATAGTGGGTATTACCAATCACTGTTTAAATTTTGGAGTTCGAGCCCGATCAAGAGAGTATAAGTAGACAGAAGAGGGGTTAAGTGGTGAATGTGGACTGTGAGAGTGAGTGGTTGTCAACGTGAGACCCAGAATCGATGTGGTGAAATGTAAAAGATAATTGCAGAAATTATGAAAATATGGAACTGGCAACTGTATCCTTCAATTTACACTGTTTAAATGTTTTATCGCTAAATTAATTGTTTTGCTCTTTTACTGTTTTATTTATTGAGTTAACTGCTTTTGATTTGCCTGTGCATATTTCTTTTGACCTCACTGAGTTTTGCTCACCTCATAAGCTTTGTTTTCCTTAACAGGTCTTGAAGTAAAGCACATAAATCGAGGAACTTAGTACTTTTGTAGGATTTCCTCATTTTTGTATAAGATTTAAATAACTAGTGAATTGGGTGGATTGTTGTATTTGGGAGTTATTATTATTGTAATTTTGATAAATTATTGGGGCTTGTACTTTTGAAAGTTTAGTTAGTGACTTTAATAGACTTCGATTGTGGTTTTAAGAATGAATGTTTAAATTTATATTTGGTCTTCAACGTGAATCCTGAAGAGAGTTGGGCAGGCGTCCCACCGATACTCTTGGATTCGCCCTAGGGAGAGGTGGGGGCGTCACATTTTTTCAATCTATCATGTAAAGATTTGCTATCAAATGCAAGATTTTATAATAATTAATAATATAAATTAGGCTTCCTAAAAATCTTTGAGATTTTTTATCTTTTATCTCATCAATTTTTTATTTTTTTTTTGCAAAATCAATTGATCTTTTATTGGTATAGTTTGTCCCTTTTCTAACTCATAACCTTAAAATCAAACTCTTGTTTAATAATTTAATCTTTTTGCAAATAGAACTAATCCATTTTTCTCAGCAATTGTTATAAAAATATTTAAATGTTTAAAAAGTAGTCTACTGAATTTAGAAAGACTAGAAGTCTAGAACATCATTAATATACATAATAATAAAATTATACGCCGAAAAGATATCATTCATTATTATTTGAAATTCTAAAAAGCATTTTTAAACTGAATGGCATAACATTCCATTGATAATGTCCAAAAGGATCTGTAAAAGTAGTTTTGTAGCGATCTTCTTGCATAACTTGTATTGGCCGAAATCTAGATTTTAGATTAAATTTAGACTAAACTATAGCAATTAGTGTTCTATTTAATAAATCCTTTTTGTTTCGTATAGGATACCTAATCAATCGTAACACATTGTTTAAGGGTTTATAATTTATTACTAATCATGAAACACCTCTTTTAGTTTCCAAAATTTTTACATAATCCATGTTGAGTAAGTTTTTCTAACAATTGTGTTAGTTAACAAATCATTTATTTCTTCCTAACAAAATTCAACCATTTCTTTTTAACTCTTCTAAGATGGTCTTGCTTTTGCTTTAGTAGGTTTTGTTTCTAATTAAAATTCTTTTTTGTGGTAATTTTGTGACATACATTTTTCATTCCAAAATGCATGAGAACTGTATACAAATGTCATAATGTTTTTCTAAATTTTTTATTTTATTTTTGATCTTAACATCTTTTAATTATTTAAAAATGGTTAAGGTTTGATTATATTAAATAATTTATATGAAATTCTTTACAGGATGTTTCATCTTGCAAATAATCTAAGAGAATTTTTTTTTGGTTTAATGACAAATTAAAAAATTTCCAAAGTTTCATTGATAGTATGATGCATTCCTATATCATCTACTTTGATCATAGGTTTAATGAGTTGGGCAAAATTTAATTCTAAACTAATATGTTGACCCATAGTTTGTATGAAACAAAAGGAGTTTAAGATATAATTTCATCATTGCAACCATATACATTAGTTAGTTTATATTTAATTTGCATAGATGAGCCTTAAGTTGCATTTATATAGACATTAATCAGCTTCCATGACATGCAAGTGGAGATTTACGCATGGATAGATTACGATTACCTAGTATTAAATCATGTCACTAGTACATTGTTGCAAGGAATAGTACTCCTTATTTCTTTTTTCTTGATTAATTTCCCATGCATTTTGGAGATTCGGTTTATGTTTCCCTCCTCCTTGTATTTTGTTTTTCTAATATTAATAAAATATTGGAGTGGTGCCCTCCTATGTTTTCAAACTCGGATCGGACCGGCCGGTCCGACCGGTTGAACTGGGAACCGGCCAGGCATCCGGTCCGAGTCATCCTAAAAAATCGGAAGTTTCAAAATTCGGTCAAAATCTGGGTTTGACCGGATGAACCGGTTGACCGGGTTTTGACTATTTGACCTTTTTTTTTGTTTACCTTTAACCCATCATATCCTTTTAAACTCACTTTTTAAGTTTTCGTAAACATGCTTTAATCTCTCATTATTTTAATAAAGTGTAAAATTAATTCAATACATTTTTTAAGTTACATTTCTACCTATATATATATATATATATTATATTCTTTAAGTCAATTTTGTGATTAAGTATAAAATTCTCAAATTTGTATATAAAGTCATAAATTACCAATTTAAGAAAAATTTTTATATATATAAAGTTGAAAACTACCAATTTGAGGGAATTTTTATATACTATTTTTTAAGGGAATTTTTTTATATACTATTTTGATTATATATTATTAATATATATTTATGACATATTTATGACGTCATTGAATTCGACTCTCGGTCGAATCCTGTCGGACCCATCGACCCCTAACCCCTGAGGTCAACCGGTTCGAATCTGAAAACATAGGTGCCCTCCCCCGTGTACGGGGTTAGCTCCAAAAAAAAAAAAAAGCCTTAAGCTACATTTAATTTTTGGGAAGTCTTCTCAAAATATTTGGATGCTACTAATCCTTTTTTGAGACAATTGAGATTTGCTCTACTTTCTATCATAGCAATGTCATTAGGACAAAATTTTCATTTATGACTAATTTAACACGAGCAAACCATTTTTGAGCAGTTGTTGTTGAAAGAGTAAGAATGTTATTTGACTCATCAATGTGACTTATTTTGCTTGATCAAATTCTTTTGAAGGTTAATTTCCTCAATTAATTGTAACTTTTCTTTAATTTCTTTAATTTTACCGTTCAGGTGATTTATTTCTTTTCATGCATAGGTGAAGTAACTATTATAAGGGTTTTAGATTTTTATTGATGTTTTAAAACATCAGCTATAGTAAAAAGAGTAATCAATTGACTATTACTAAGGGTGCGTTTGATAAAACTGAAGTCTGAAATCTGAATTCATTAAGTGATTGAATTGTTAAATACTAAATCTAATACAATTGAATGTATACCACATTCAGTGATAAGTGATTAGTTTATCATTTATTTTTGGGAGCAAGTTTTGCCTAAAAATTCAGTGCCACTTAATTCATTCAGATATTCTATTTTCGATTATCAAACGGTCTAAACGTATTAAGATCTGAATCTATAAAGTTTAAGTGCTGAATTGAGTTATCAAACGGAGCCTAAAATTTATTATTCTGGTAGCTATTTTGCATTAAATTAGGTTCTTCTAATACTCATCCATTGGTGTTGGTCAAGAATAAAATTTTAATCTATCATATCTTCCATGAAATAAATGTATTTATTTATTGTACACCTAATGTTACCATTTTATTGTACACCTGATTATACATGCATATGTCTAAGTTTGTATTTACATATATAGATATACATATGTATAGATATACATCCATATATAAAGTTTATTTTAGAAAGAGTACAAATATAATATGGGTCTTTGGTTGAGGGGTTTTGTATTTTTAAAATCTATTTTTCACAAAATGTTACAATTAAAACAAAAATACAACCCTAAAACAACCCAAAACAAACCACTTGTTTTTCACAATATATATGTTTTTCTTTTCCCTTTTCATTTCTTTTCTTTTTTCTTTTCTTCTTTTCCTGTCTTCCCAGCTCCCTGATCATGCTGAGTTGGGTTTTTTTTGTTCTCTACTCTTCATTCTTACCTCCCATGTATTCACCTTCCTCCCCTCCTTTCCCCCAGCCTCCCCTCCATCATCCCCACCACTACCCTCCCAGCAGCCTCCTCCCTCCTCCCTCCCTCCTCCCTCCTCCCACCTCCACTCCAGATCGGATCATGGATGGGGGATGAGAGAGGAAGAAGAAAGAAGGAGAAAAAAAAAAAAGGTCTTGGTCTGAATCACGGTCCATTAGGTTGATGTGACCGTGGGGGGGGGAAGAGAGGAAAAGAAGAACCAGGAAAAAGAAAAAAGAAATGGAAAAGAGAAAGAGAAAAAGAAAAGGAAAAGAAAAAAGAAAATTGAAAAAAAAATCTTCCAAATACACCAAATACCGCTATAGTGATTGTTTTTCGCTACAGTAATGCTACAGTACTGTTTTTCAAATACAACTCCAAAAACACCTAATCCAAACGGATCCTATTTCTTGATGCCAATATAATATACTTTTCTATTTTATACTATGATACTAATTAAACAGTGTACTACTTTACATAAGCTAGTTGATATTATAACACTGTAAGCTACTAACATGTAACAATTGATAATTGAGGATACCAATGCCAAACTGGTAATAGTTGGGAATGTAAGTTGCAACTGATTACATCAGAATAGGAATTAGTGATATATTATTTAACCACTTGTAGTTTACAAATTATGTAATGCACAATGCGTTACATTATATTTGTTCTTATATCTTACATAGCTTAAATACTTAATTTGGTAAAATAACTTTATTGCTTCGATGGTGAGAGCTAAATAGCTAATGTACTAATATATTGTACTTATTATCTAATTTTAGTTATGTATAGCATGATAAGTATTACACTTATGTACTATTATATATTTGTATAATTATAGTCAAATTACAAATATTAAGATAGTATATTGTAAATAATGATTAGTGATATGTCATTTAATCACTTATAATTTACAAATTATGTAATGCACATTTCAGTAGACTTATATTTGTTTTTATTTCTTACATAATTTAAACACTTATTTGCAAACAATTTGATTGGTTTCAGTGATGGAAGCTAATATACTAATATGTTATATTTATTATCTAATTTTAGTTATGTGTAGAATGATAAGTATTATAATTATATATCATTGCATATCTATATAATTAGTCATATTATAAATATTAAGGGTCCGTTTGGATTAGGTGTTTTTAGAGTTGTATTTGAAAAACAGGACTATAGCATTACTGTAGCGAAAAACAATCATTGTAGCGGTATTTGGTGTATTTGGAAGATTTTTTTTTCAATTTTCAATTTTCTTTTCCTTTTCTTTTTCTCTTTCTCTTTTCCATTTCTTTTTTCTTTTTCCTTTTTTTCCTCCCTTGCCTGTCATGACGTAGACCCTGCCCTTTTTTCTTCCTCCTTCTTCTTCATTTGGGGAGTGGTGTGGAGGGGAGGGAGGGGAGGAGGGGGAGGAGGGAGGAGGTCAGTTCTGGAGGGAGAGAGAGAGAAGAGAGAGAGAGAGAGAAAAAAAATCTTAGATCATGTGTGTGGGAAAAGGAAGAAAAGAAAAGAAAAAAGAAATGAAAAAAAGAAAAAACATATATATTGAAAAAAACAAGTTTTGTTTTGGGTTGTATTTATTGTTTTACTGCGTTTGTGAAAAGTTTTCAAAATAAGTAAAATTGAATCAAACAAAGCCTAAGGTAGTATATCTTACATGGGATAATTTCAGAAACCTCCCTTGAGGTTTCTAATAATATCACTAAGTTCCCTTAAATTTTTAAAAATCTCACTTACCTCCATTGGATTGACATTTCTTTTAACATTTTAACCCCTTTAAAAGAAATGCAATAAAGATAAAACTTTTGTTCCAATACTACCCTTATATTATCCTACTTCTGAGATTACAACAATGATAAAAAAGAAATCACGACTAAATTTTTATAAGGTGTAAATTTCTTGATTTAAAACTATTTATTTCAGTTGTATTGAAACAAAAGCAAAATTTACACATTGCAAAACTTACACCATAAAAATTTATACATATAAAAAGATTGTTTTAGTTATCAATACAACTTAAACTACATCATGTATTAAAACATATTTTCCAAATTTTTTTTTTGAATTCCTTAATTATAACTGTCCATGAAAATTTTTAAGATATTAGTTAGTCACCAAAATCCTCCTAAGTGGTTGATTTTGATTAGATTTAATTTATCCATATCTTTTGTTATTCTAGCATGATCTCAATGTAGAAAAATATGTACTATTATTAGATAGCAATTTTTTAATATATATTTTTTTGTTTGAAAATTTTATTTTTGATTTGGCTTTTTAGTTATATAGTTATCAAGATCAAGGGTAATATTATCAATTTATGACTTTTGATGTGAATATTTAATATTGTCAAGTTGACAAGGGAGGTAGGTGAGATTTTAAAAACCTCAAGAGAGCTAAGTGATATTATGAGAAACCTCAGGGGAGGTTTCTGAAATTATCCCATCTTACATATATAAAAGTGTGCAACGCTGAATGAATACTAAGGAACTGTTTCCTGTGACCAGTTATACCGTGTAATTGTTTGAAAGTGAGGCTATTTGTGACATTCTCATTTTGGCTTGGAGGGATGCTGACAACATCTATAAGTACAACATTTTGGCTGACAACACTCGAGACCGCGCATCCTGCTACTCCAATTCGGCGGAAGCATCTTAGCGGAGAACGCACTCTCATCTCATACGCAATTTGCAACTATTGAAGAACTGAGTCTCATCTCAAATATTTTGTTCTCTAGCATTATTTACCAACGTATTTTCCTATACAAAATCCCTTCACAATCTTCATAATCATCCACCTAGCAAAAAGAAAAAAAGGGTAACTCTCTCCAATTCTTCCTATAAGCGGTCAGTGGAACGGTAAGTTTCTTTGTGATTTTTTTTTTTTTTTTGGCTATTTTCAGCATCAGTGCTGCTATTGCTTTCGCTATTATTGTCATGTCTGAAATTTCATGTGCTTTAATTTAAATGCTTTTCATGGCCTTACTTTCTTGTTTGTGGGTTTAGTTTTAGTTAATAATGGTAGATCATTTGTTGCTTTTTCTTAATTTTGTGTTGCTGAAACATTGGCTGCAAGGTCGGATAGGCTAGAAATAAATTTGAAAGAAAAAAGTTCCATTCTTCCTAATGCGTTAATGTATTTGTAAAAATGGCAAAGCAAACGAATTTCCTAATTGCTCAAGTTGGGAAGGTTTTCGATATACATTTAGAATTTATGGGTTAATCTTGGTTGCAAATTCTATTGGCAAACTTTATTTCAGCATAATTCATAGAATTTTTTTTGCATCTCTTTGGTTTCTCAAAAAAAGAAGCATGAAAGTTGTACTTTGGTTGAAATACTTCAGAACCCGTACAGTCCCCTTTTTTGAACTCAAACTTTTCTCCATAACAACGACAGCAGGTTTGTCTTTCCTGTAACCGTTAGCCTTTAACACAGACCACACAGACCAATCAGCAAAACTGTTCTGTTCTTGATAAAAAAAGTTTCTGATTTCTTTTTTTTTTTTTAAATTGTGTTTTAATCAGTTTCCTTTATCCTAAAAGTATAAAGCTTTTCTTCTTTTTTTAAGCAAACAACATAACGGTTGATGGGATGCTTTTATACCTTGTAACAAGGAACACAATGTCAAATTATCCGTTTTCTGAAAAGTTTCCAACCACATTCATATCATTGATGATGTTTACAGCTTTAAGGTTTAAATTAAGCAAGCATGAAAATCAAGATTGCTCCAGTTTAATTACTTACTCTTTGTCGAATATGCGTCCATGAAAATCAGCTTATGCAAAATTATTGACCAAGAAATATTTGAATTAGAAAAAATAATGCAAAATCATTTAGGTTGCAGACAGATTGCAATGGAACGGAAAATGACAGATACTGTGGATTGATGAAAAGTTGAATTCAATTAAATACAGCCGGGATGGTCACCTCTTGGTTATAAATGTTCCATAGTGGCTAATTTCTGCTCTGTTTGCTTTCTGTAGCCTTCTTCTTCCCTCTAATTAATGCTCAATACCTATTTGTAGAAATGCTTTAAAGCCAAATTCAGCCTTTTGAATTTAATTAAGCTAAAAGTTTGCATAGTTAGATTAGGTGTTCTAAGGATTGTAGATAGAGGGAACTTATTTGTTTTAAACCAAGTTTATTATTTTTAGAACCAAGACAGAGAGAACTTATACTAGAGAGATCTTATTTGTTTTGAACCAAGTTTACCATCTTTAACATATTTTTGTAGCCTTAAAGAGCTTGGGACGTTTACCATCTTTAGAGTCAAAAGCAATACAATCATAGTTAGAGAAGGCAATTCCTCATGCCAATGTATTGACTCTTGGGAATTAGGATGATGATGGAACTCAATAGGGATGGTCACTTCTTGGTTATAAATGTTCTACAGCAGTAAATTTCTGCTTTCTTTGCTCTCTGTAGTCTTTTTTTCAATTCTAGTTAATGCCTAAAACCTATTTTACCTTAATTCATCTGATTATTCTGTGTAAGAATCAAATTCAGCAAGGCCATCATAATGAATTAAATTATTAAGCTAAGAAGGGAATGTGTTAAAGCTTAAAGGTATGACCACATCCTAACTATGCAAAAAGCTAATTGGTGAGTGCACATTTTCCTTGGTTGTTGTAAAAGAATAATTTTTATTCACTCCAGGAATATGCCAGTTATTCTAGAAAGCTATCTTATGTGTATAGTCCAGTTTGCTGGAAACTTTGTTAAGCTGCAATTGCTTGTCCAAAGTATAAAGATAAAGGATTTTCTCTAATTGCTGAAAACTTTATTTGACTTTTATGTACCTTTAGATAAGGACGAACACTGGTGTTAATGTCTTCTTTGTACTCATTTTCAATTGAGTCAATCTGGTATTATTTGACTGCAAATTTTCTAAAGGTCTGGTTATGGTGAAGACATGGGGCATTTAGCATTCAATCAATTGCGAAATTTTCAGTCCTAAAATTTTAGTTCTTTATGGCTGCATTCAGGTTTTTCCCAAATTCTTATTTTGGAGCTCAGAGTTGTTGCTTGGCATCTTAGCAGGCCTTAATGCTTCAAAGAAGCTGGCCTTAGAATTTAGATAACCATTAGCACATCTCTATTTTGTTTGGATGAGACTGCCAAGTATATGTCTGTGGCATGTAATCATGTAAGCCTTAGAACATAGGATAGTGCAGCATACTTTTGCAATTTTGTCCTTCATTTTACAAGTGCAGGCAGGAAGCATACTCACTTTAAACCTATGATGCCTAATCTACTAATGCTTTGAGTTATGAAGAATTTTATGAGAAACGTCACCCCAAACTTCATATCTTTTTCGGTTTTTCTTATAGCCTCTTGTAAATTTTATTCAATACTACCTATAGAAAAATCTTCTTATTCCTCATGGTTTCTTCGTTAGACTTGGTAACGTCCAATTGCGTGCCTCCACTTAACTGTTCTCTTTGTTTATTTCTAGCTTTTCAAAACTTTTGAATAGATATATTTACCAAAAGTTAAAACCTATTACATAATATCATATTAGTTTGCATGCAGATGTAATTGCCAACAATATGAAGTTAAGCACATAAATTATGCATGAACAAATAAAGAAAAGGAATACAGAACCAAAGTAATTTGAAATGTTGATCCCATCAGCTATGAATAAAGATTGTTTAATGCTGTAAAAGGACAAGGTGTGAGGAGCACTTCAAATTCTCTCAATTTATGACTAACATTTGCATTTAGCATTGAATTTAAGCTTGAATGATTTATTCAAGTTGCCTTCATGCAATTAGTACCTTCTTCCTTGAACCTGCATTTATATGGAAAAGATTATGATGCTATAACAACTTAGTAGGATAACCAAATATGCGTACTCACAAATGCTTGTGATTTCATTTTAGTTGCAGTGATAATTGATAGTGTGATTGCTATCTTATGCTGGCTTTGGTCGATTGCTATTTTTTCGGCTTTTTTGCACACACCAAAATCTTGAATACTATGATGGCTTTTGTTTGGATACCATAGTGGTTTTCATAGATTGTTTTTGCTACAGTTTCTCACTGAAGAAATATCCAACTTGTTAATTCTGGAACTTGCCTTTTCATTTCCTTAAAACTAAACAATTGATGCATTTGAGCCAACTGGTTTGTGACTTTAATTGATAAAATTTCCAACTATATTCAAATTAATTCTTTTTCTTTTCCTGTTATTAATGCAGGGGAGGGGTACATTTAATATCAACTCACAAGTCAAGCATCGACCAGCTATATATGTGGACATTGGCCACTCCCACTTGTAAAGATATTGAGTTTTCATATTTCCTCTTTTTATTTATTTTTCTTTTTTTAATGGATTCTGAAGTTGATTGATGATTTTTGGATTTTTTTTATTATAGATTTTAGAATTTTGTACTGAATAGGCTGTGAGTATTCCACGGAATAGTTATGCTACTTGTATCAGGCATCACCCTATGGCAGCTTTTTGAAATTTGTGCTTTCATGTTTAATGAAATTAAATTTTGAAATGATAAATAAAACTCAATAATTTAATGTTGTTTGAATCGTACAGTTGCTTAATATCTGAGATAGATGGTAATTGGATTAGTAGTGGCTAAGCTACTGTTGATGTTGCATTTTCTTATAATGTAGCTTTGGAGTTTTGATACCATTGGAGTGTTTTCCAGATCATATTGCCAGACAACTTTTCTCATGACATTGCATCTCTCTTTCAGTTCTCCTAATATTTTGCATGTTTTTCCTATATCTTTTTTTTTTTTTTGGTTTATGTGTTTTTGATATTACCTTGTAATTTCTTAATATGAATAGGCATTCATAGAAGAAATTGAACAACCCAAGGTTTACAGGCTGGCCTTTAACACTTAGGTTTGGCAAGCTAAGGTGTTTTAGCAAGAGCTGTTGAGGTACCTGTCTCTTTGTTATTTTAAGCTCAGATTTCACGTACATTGATGCAATTTTTGACAAACACATTTATCTACCTCTTATATGTGAACTGAAATAGATTGAGAATAGTTCACTATTCAAAGAGGTTTGAATTTTAGAAGGATATTTTGAAATAGAGGTCACTAGGTGACAAAGGGTGTATTTCCCGTTCCTATCCTTAAAATGAAAAAAAAAATGATGAATTAGTTGCTGTTAAGTTGTTTGATGTTCTATTATTTAGCATGACTTTGCTTGATGCTGATTGATATTTCGAAGGCAGTGGCAGATAAGATATTAAAAGGAGGAACTGAAACTGAAGGGACTTTTGATGCTTATGGTATCCATCTTCAAGCATGATTATAAATAGGCTTTGATGAATTTCCTATTATAAGCCTTGTGTTAAAAGATGATATCCTCAACAATTAAACTTTTAGTGTTTTTATTAATTGCCTTGATAGGATAGCTTAGTATACAGATTAGTGGCAACATTTTTCTCAATTTTACCCTGCTTGGTTCAGGTTAATTATGAAACCTTTGGTGTGAGAGAAAGTTTCTTTTTGCCTTCTTTCTTTCTTTTTTTTTTTTTGAAATTTCTGGCGTTTAAACAGATGAATTTAAGTGGCATTTAGTTGTATTTTGGACTGGTTTCATGGTGAGGTTGACGGGTTTCATGGTTATGGCTCCATTCATTCTACTATGGCATATGTTACTTAATGGGTTTCATTCTTCAGTTATCAATAAATGACAAGTTCTTTTGATGATGACTATGCTGACATGGTTTTCGCAGTCCTTGCATCATCATGAAAATGAACAGGGTATTTCTCTTTTATCTAAGCATCTATTACATGTACAAAAAAAACGAAGTAGGAACCATTCTGATTAACTCTACAGTGAAAGCAACTGGACAAATTTTGAACTTGAAAGCAAATGCTCCAAATCTTAAGCTTCAGCTTATAATCTCCATATTCAGCATCTACTTCATCACAGATCTTGTAATTCTTACAATTCATTGCCATGGCTATTTACAATTTGATTTTATTGTATCTGATGCTGAATGTTAGATCTATGGCGAAGAGTCTGCAGTCTACAATTTGCTGTGTGAACATAATTTGTTGGACAATATCCTGTTCTTCCATTTTATCTCTATCTTAGATGCGTCATTGTACCTAATTTACATATGGTTCAGCTTCTTAGATAATAAGCTCTATATGCCTATGTATGTAAAGCTCCAAATCAATCATTTAAGGTATAAATCTGGGCAAATTTGGGCAAGGCTATGCACTAGTGTGGCGGCCAAACACTAGTTGTAGATAATTATATACTATTATTATTATTACTACTACTATTACCATTATTATTATAGATACATGATATAATATAATACTATAAACTATCTATCATTAATAGCCGTTATTTATACAATATATTAGTAGTATATATTATCATTACATTTATATACCTATATAATATACATTTTACTAATTTAGTAATTCAAAAGCAGTAATTCTCTAATTAAAAATCTCATTACCTATTTCATACCATTTGAATTCGGTGAATTCGGTAAATACCATTTTCATACTAGATACCGAATATCTGTTTTGAATTTACTAAATTCAATTTTCGGTAGTGAATCCGGTTCGAGCCAGATTTGCTTAGCCTTACGTGACTCAAAGACTCACAAAACACCTCAACAGTCACCCCTTTCATCCACCCGATTAAAAATCGTCAAAGCTCTCCTCAAAACCCCTCCACTCCCCTCCACTCAGGGAGGGTAATAGTATGTTTTATATCCTTTCTTATTCCTATTGAATTTTTGAGCGACTTCAGCAATTTCCAGAGCAATAAACTTTTTGCAGAAAAATATATTCGCCTAATTATTTATCTGCACCACTAATTCTTTTTTTTTTTTTAATATTTTGTTTGCAATAGAATTTTCGTTTTTATACTTTTCCAAGAAAATGGCAACGGGGGTTGCTCTCAGATTGATCAAAGAAGCTGTTTCCAGCAGCGGTAGAAGGAAGCCAAATTTTGATTTTGCTAGGCGATGCCGTTTCTGTACCTCTACTCCTCCTCCAACACCTCTGCCACCACCGGCTCCTAAAATCCCTCATTCTTCCAAAAAGGTAAGTATCTTTTTTGCTATTGTAAATTATTATTAATTTTTCTTTTGGGGTGTTTTGAATCCATAATGGAGGTGACTTAAGTGAGTAGTTTTTCCCTTACCAAAAAAGAAAAAAGGGTTATCATTTTTATTTCTGTTTTACATGTTCTGGGTTTCTCTCTTTTATTGTAAATATTTTGTACAATTAATTAATTGGGGATTGTAGTACACTAAAAATAGTTCAGCAGCTAAACCATGTTGGAAATTGTCTCAAAACTTGAAATTTTATCAACTATTACTTTTGTTATTTGTATCTGTATGGCTTATGTCTTGTATGCGTTTATTTCATTCGTGCTTTTGTTTTTATGTTAGTTGTTGAATGCGGCTCAAGTATATAAAAATCTAGTTAATTTTGCTATATTTGGCCTTAATGTAGGGGAGATTATTTACTGGAGCTACTATTGCTCTACTTATTGGTGGAGGTGCCTACATGAGTACAGTGGACGAAGCTACTTTCTGGTACTAAATTTCTGTTTCCTAAAGTTGACTCGAAACTTTTCAGTAAATGAGTGCATGAATAATTTCAGTGAAATTTTGGAAGACAATGACCTTTTAGACCTGAGAATAGTTCATTAATAGGTCTGATGCAGAGTATAGTGAACTATTCCATTTGATAAAAGTAGAGCATACTGGATACTTTAGAAGTATCAAGTTCACTTCTTCAGTCTTCTTAGAAGATTTTAGTATTTGGAAATTGGTTATGGATTCAGCTTTGAAAAGTCTGCAAGCTATTACTGATCTCATTTTGGATCAAAGCCCACAAATGCGGTGAAGTTATTATGTAACTATGTAGATAATGCTTGTAACATAATTGGTTCTATGTAATCTGACATATGACACGTCCAAAAGCAGTCCTCTGATGGCATCTTTATGTGCTCCTAGAATTGAGTTTTTTTATGCAATTACTTGTCATTTTCTCTGAATTTAATCTCTTTGGGTGCCATTTTGGCCAAATTGAAGTAAGACCAATGGTATGCCAAGTGCTAACAAAAAGTATAACTCGATAGATTTTTGCCTGTTTAAGGAAATCCAAGCTGAAAGTGTTTAGTTACTATTTTTAAGTGTTGGCATTTTGTAGTTTGTTGGAGTTTATTTATGGTAGACCTCAAGAAAGAGTTTTTCTGAATGGTACCATGGCCCAAGACCCAGAACAGGCTAGATCTTTCAACTTTAAGGGAATTAGTGTATGTATCTCAACTTTCCTTGTACAGGTTTGGAGTGTGAAGAAGGAACACATCAAATTCATGGTTTTAACTTCCAACACCGAGTGTGGCAGTTGGCATCCATCTGGTGTCACTTGTCAGCGCCAAACATAATAGACATAATAGTGTCCTATATGCTATTTTAATCTGAACCTCTCCATGTGGTTTTTTTTTTATTACCCTATCCATATATAAAAAAGTCAGAGCAGTTTTTATAAGGTCATGATAATGTCATTAGCTCCCCAGAAATGGCTTTCTTGCACCACCACCAGGTAGCTTCCACCGCATATCCATTTGCAGCATGTACCTGATTAATCAAGTGATTGTAAGCTAATTTCCACATACTAGTCAGTCTTGTGGATTTTGCCATTCCCCATATATCCTATTGCTTGGGTGTTGGAAATGAGAGATGGGAAGGATGCTGGTGTGAATGGGTGCTCTTTTTACTTGATGTTCATTGTGAAAGAGGAGATAGACTTTGATTCTTCTATTTCAGGTTGTAAGATTTGATGCTTTGTTGTTGTCAGTTTAACCTGCGGCTGCTTCATTCTGGTTTAAAACAAAAATGAAATCAGTTTCCAATGATCCTTCTAATTTCATGATTCTTTTCACTCTGAGGAGCATAAAGAGAACAAAAGGGAAAGGAAAATGAAGTTAGAGTTATTAACTAAACTCAGGTTTTAATTAAACATGGTATCAATATATTTCTTGTTGACTTTTGAGATCTACTCAAATCCTCTTCCGCTTTCTGTAGCAAGAGTCAAAGGAAGAGATGAAGGGGCAATTACAGATTACCTTTAACTGAGAACATGTGAAATATATCCAAGTTGGGTGGTAAACTAAAGAGATTTTTTGTGGTACTTATATCATCCGAGTCAGAAAAAGGAATGAAGGCCTACTTGTGCATCAACGATCTTTTCAGAAGTTGTTTTGTGCTTTTACTGTACATCATTTCAAGACAAATCATCTCGTTATGGTTGACTGTGGAGTACTTGGAGCTAATATAGAATCATTAACATCAAGTTTGAACTCATTTCTAATTTCCTGATTTAGTTTTACTTTAGGCGTCTCCAGGTTTGAATCTTCTGAAGCCTTTTGTTGAGATGGCTTCAGTAGGTTTTCAACCTAGAATCTTATGTAATTGGTGGTTACCTTGATTCTTCCATTTTCTTCCTCTGGATCTGTATATCTCGATGCTAATTGTTTGCTTTATTTCTTTCTTAGTAATGTGATGCGAACAACTGGTTTTGTGATAACTTGTGCAGTGGCTGGCTTTTCTCTGCAACAAAACTTGTAAATCCATTTTTTGCCTTCCTAGACCCGGAGGTTGCCCACAGACTAGCTGTCTCAGCCGCAGCTCGTGGATGGGTCCCAAGGGAGAAAAGGTCAGATCCATCCATATTGGGCCAAGAAGTGTGGGGGAAGCGGTTCTCCAATCCTATTGGTCTTTCTGCTGGTTTTGACAAGAATGCTGAGGCTGTTGAAGGTTTACTTGGACTTGGTTTTGGTTTTGTGGAGGTTGGCTCTGTAACTCCCGTTCCCCAGGAAGGCAATCCTAAGCCTCGTATATTCAGATTGCCTAAGGAAGGGTAAGGACATTTGAATTTTGCTTTCGGATTAAAATTACATTTTTTACCAATTGTAATTTGACAACTTCTTCATACATTTCCATATTTACATGTATTGTCAAATTTTCTTTTGAGTTGCACAGCATCATGTTTTTTGTGATCCAGATTCTTAGTCAATCATGTTCTTGAACTTTTTTTGCAGTGCTATTATTAATAGGTGTGGCTTTAATAGCGAGGGAATTGTTGCTGTTGCAAAGAGATTAGGAGCTCAGCATGGGAAGAGAAAATTGGAAACATCAAGCACTTCATCTTCTACTGAAGATGATGTAAAACAGGGAGGCAAAGCTGGTCCTGGGATTCTTGGGGTCAACCTTGGAAAGAATAAGACCAGTGAAGATGCCAGGCAGATTATGTTCAAGGTGTCCATACATTATCTCAGTATGCTGATTACTTGGTATGTTGTCATACAATTTTTTTTCCATATCTGGTCTGCATCTTATTTTGCATAAAGGTCTCCCAGTTCTGTCTGTAGGACTGTGATTTCCTAGGATAGTTCATCATGGTTGATTTAGATGATTGCAGAGTATTAAATCACTCCTTCACATCTTGATATGGTAGCTTGCTTCTTGGTTATTAGTCATGTTAGTAAAATGTTTCCTCAAAGAAAGTTGTATTCAAATTAAGAGATCTAGGCAGTCAAGGGTGAATTACATCAAATTTGAAGTTGGTGTTGTTTAAGCAATAGAGCAGTTCCTATGTATTTGTGGTTGACAACAGAAATAGTTGTGCTGATGCTTATAGTTGTGAGATTCCCATGATTTACTGTTAATATGACCACAGAAGCATATGGCTTGACTTTTTGGAGAAGGCACCTGGCTGGTGGTAGACCTTGCATATTTAGATTGGATATTAGTTCTTTTCTCAATCTTTTTGATGGATGGTTGACCCTCCCTTTCTTTGTAGCTCTTGTGATCAGTACTTTCTCCTAGTTTTGCTTCATTTGACTTGGTATGTGGTTCATACCATGTTCTTGGTTACACTAGTGTTTCGGATTTTATTGATGTTTTTAATCATTATTGGTTCTGCTATTTTCCTTCCCAATATTGAGAGAGATTATGCATTTGGTTGTTTAATGTTCTTATTGATCTGGATTTGACCTGGATATCCTTCTAACTAGTTTATAAGTTATTGACCTGAATTTTCCTTCCCAAGGTCTTTATTGTCCCGGATGCAACCTGGATATCCTTCTATGCACGTGTTTTGGGGCCCAGATTCATCTGATAAGCAACATTACACGTTCAAATCTGCTTGTTAGTTTCATTAGAGTTACACTGACATTCCCTGATTACATATGCCTTTTCGCATGTGATTTCTTGATTCGTGTCGTCCGTGGCGAGTTCAACTTCTGCAATCCAACATGATACCAATTTCTTGGGCTTGTGGGTGTTCTTACATTCGTCAAGGGTGTAAGAAATGCACATTTCTGCTTCGCTAATATTCAAGTAACTGATACTTGTAGAGCAGAAAGCACACTGTAATTTATACTTGACAGTTTATATTGAAAATGTGGCTTTTGGTGTCCCTATTTTGTGCCACAGAAAGTTTTGGTGCAGTTGGTAACAATTGGAAACAGATGTTGGGTTATGTGCATAATGGCAATTTGTTTCTTATGATGATCCTTAAACTTTTTAAGATGGGTTGGGCATGTGCGTAGGAGACCTATAGATGCCCCAGCTTGGAGTGTAGAAAATAGAGAATTTTTTACTCAAATTAAAAGGGGAGGGGAAGACCTCAGAAGAATTGGAAAGAAACTATTAAAAAGACATGTTATAATTAAATGTTAATGAAACATGTGCCTGGATAGAACAGAATGGCATCATATGATCCATATAGCCGACCCCACAGAGTGGGATAAAAGCTTTGTTGTTGTTGTTGCTGCTGATGATTGTTAAACTTTTTCTTTATCTTCATACGCTACGGAGTTCATAAGGATAGCAGTTTACAGTCTAATTCTGCATAATGGGGGGAAAATTGAGTTTAACTTTTACCCATTCTAAAATTTGTTATCTAGTGTCCATTTGGTTGGATGTAAAATGATTTTGGTGTCAAAAGGACTTCCAAGATGTTTCATTTGGTATTGTTTTGTGATGCTGAATAGCTATTGGAAATTGTTCCCCTGAATACATTTAACATTTCACAGTCATTTTCCTGCATCAAGCTGGAAGAACCACAAAAAACTTACCCAGAATAATTGAAGACATAAGGATTAAACTTCTAATATTAAATTGGAATCAAACTCATTCAGAAATAGAAAAGGAAATTCAGAAATGAAAGAGTTTTACAGCTCTCAATTGATAGGGCAAATCATTTAGAAATTTCTAAGATTCTTGCCTTAGAGCAAACCAAATCAGCAAAAACTCAAGCCCAATATGCTTTGTGTCTTCATTCACTCTTCTCATGTCTGTTTTCTCCCTAAGAATCTATCAAAGAGGCGCTAGATTTGGATTTCTATGTATGTTACCATAGACACGCATGCAAGATGGAGAAAGATGGAGATCCATGGATTTGTGTCTGCATTCTCCCTAACCTTCTTTTGATTTCAATGTATCTGCGGGTGAATAGGCCGTATGAGCTCATGCAACAGGAAGTCAAAAGTCAAAAGCAAAGGTTAGCCAGCCTCCTAGACCCTCTCATTCAAACGAAGGCAGAAAAGTATCCTAAGGAAACTGCCTTCGCCAAGAGACATGGTCGAAGAGCTATTCCGCTGCCTTGCATCCACTAAAGTACACCAAGAAAACAAGGGCAATGCAGCCAATTTTAAGAATCTCAAAACATGGTTAACCTGAGCGTGTCAAAATGCAGAGGATTAGACCTAGGGCCATATGTCCATCCGAAGTGAAATTAGAGCTATCATTCAACAGGATAGCCAGAATGAAAGGAGGAACAGGAGACTTTTATGGAAAAATAGGTGTGAGGATGAGGAGGCTGTTGTTCGGATAATCGGCCAGGAGTTGGCCACCTTCCTGTTGGAAAGTGTTCTTCATCTATCAGTTCTTATAGCAATATCAGTAAATTGGCATTTTTTTGTTTAGAGTCAAGTGGTGTTTGTGGTGGAAAATAAGTTCAGCAAGTTGTGTTGTACTAGATAAGCCATGTTCACCTGAAAAAAATTTCACCTTCAATACAAACACTAGAAAACCTGGTAAACATTTTGAAAAATGTTTTACGCTTTACCAAACAAATCCCTAATGTATGATCATTAGACCAGTTGACCAGCACAATGCATATTCCTATCAATTTCTTTAGAGGTGTTGTTCAATGAGTGACTATGAATAACTAATTGGGACTCAGCAAAAAAATTAGAATGCTAAAAACTACATGAAAACTTTTATGGAATTATAATATTAAACAGTTAGATTTATTGTAAGAGCAAATCATTTGTTGATTCTTCTGTCTAGTTGTTGACTTAAATGGCAATTTGGATCGTGTTATTGTGCCTTTCATGCCATCAGGGGACATCATAATCATAGATAAGATGGTAAGCGGGGAAGTCTGGATGATTTTTACTATTTTAAATTCTCGATTAATCCTAAAACAATTAGAGTCCATGTCAAAATGACATAGAAAGTTTTATGTAATTTATACTTATTGAACTGTTTTTCCTGGGTCTGATTATAGATTAGCCTTAAGGGTGAGGCAATCATGAATCCTTGGGTCTGATTGTTTTGCTTTTTTTGCCACTAGCGGACAATTATGATACAAATCCTTAGTAACAATAAGCAAAGATAATGGACAGTTAATTCTGTTCCCTTTATACTTTTGCAAGAGAAGGTGAAGAAACTGTTTTGTCATTTTCATTGATTGCTAGAACTTTTATCCACTCCTTATATGGAAAAATATAATATGAAAACTGGTGTTTGTTTATCTCCATTCTATTCTTATTTGTGTTACAAAACACAGGATAAAGGATTCTTCTTGGGCTACAAAACAGGGAAAAAGAGTTTTTTCTTAAAGTGCATCCAATTGGCGACTTGAAATGTAAAATAGAAGAGAGCCAAAATGCTGCCTTGTTGAAATTATGAGGGCAAGCAAAAATTTTGACCCTAGACTTGACAACAATGATACTTTTAGTCCATCTATTAAAATGAAGTCAGGTGGCCAAACATCATCTTTCTTTGCTTGATTTATGGTTTTCTTCTTTCTTCAGCTTTCTTGTTCTCACTTGTTGCTTATTACTATTGTTTACAAATTCCTGCTTTCTTATTGGCACATAAAGATTTATTTCTAATTGGCTTACATTTTTGTATCTTGTAACTTTTCTTGGTCAACAATGACTCTCATACCTGTGCTTCAGCCTGGTCATCTGATTCCATAGACGATTATTGGATCTCAGGTCAAACCCATCTCTTGGCTAGAGTATGCATTTATTAGACTTGGGTTATATCATGTAGTCAGAAGTATCTGCATGGCTCTGGTGTGCTTGCTTCCTTTTGTGCCAACCTGCGAGTGATGTCGTGCTTTGGTTAGTTAATCCACCAAAATGGTGACTTTGCAGACCTTGACTACAATCTCAAATTTTAAGATGTCTATGCTTGTCTTTTTAATGTTATGTCTTCTACATTGTCTTTCCAAACATGTGCTTCCGTAGCTCGCATGGCTAGTGCTGTAAATAAGCAGCTCTTACACCGCCAGAGGCTATTAATAAGTACTGTGAGAATAAATAATGATCAACCAGAAAGAGCCTGATCTTTTTCTTCTTGTCTCCATTGTTATTTCCACTCCCAAGGATTCTTTACTCAGGAAAATCTGCAAGGATGCAACATGAATATGCAGTTTATAAGAAGCAGAAATGGAATTTGAATCTTCATTCCCAACCACTTAATATGAAGAGACAAGTTTATCTTTGCTTTACTCCGTTGGTGGAACCATTTTACTGCATTATGCACTTCTCTTATAAGTGATTTCTAGAAGAAACCTAGACAATATGAAGAAAATGTGGGAAAAGTGGCTTTCTAATATCTTCCAGCATTTTGTGTTCAAGCAGTAGTGTGTGTTAATCACATACTTGGTCCACTGACAAAAATCCTATAGTTTTGGTGCTAATTCAGTGATAATTTGCATATGCAGAGAGCAAAAATTTCTTTTGCATGCTATTCAATACTGGTTCTGAATGGTTCCAGGCATGCTAATTTATTATTGTTCTCTAATTAGGAAGTAAAACTTTGGTATCACTGAACTTTTTTTTTTTTTAATATTTGAGCAGTCGATATTTTCAAAGTCTGCTTCGCCATCTGATGTTTATCCACATTTCTAGTTTTGGGCGTGGAAAAAATGTAACAATGACTTGATAGCTGACAAATGATGTACTTTCAGTAATTTAACTACTCCTTTGGTCCTGTAAGCATTTTGTCTGAGGCCATGGAGTCCATGCCTTTGTACATACTTTCTTGAAAAACTAAGATTTCAATGCACACGCCAGCATGTTTTAGAAATAGGGTTGATGGTAATGGACAAAATTTAATTCACTAAATTACAGTTAAAGGTCTTTATTCTGCCCTTGAATGTAAAGAAACTATAATCCTTTCTATGGGTAGCAGCAAAAAATCATTAGACATGACATTACACCCAAAATTTTCTTCTACTTTATGTATACTAAGATGTTGCAAGTCTAAATATGCAAATATATATTGATGATTTACAATTCTGGTAACGAATCATGCTTGATTTTGCTAGTTATAGTGTGAATGCTGGAAGCATTATCTTCAAGTGTTTGATTGTTTCTAGATCAGTAAGATTCATCATCATCAGACTTCCAACTATAGACAACAATTTCTCATATCTTTCCTTGTGGCTTTTGTAGGTGATTAATATATCATCCCCAAATACTCCTGGACTCCGCCAACTGCAGGGAAGGAAACAGTTGAAGGACCTGGTTAAGAAGGTATGAATATTCTGTGTCTCCAGCTTTGCACTTTTCACTATTCATTTTTGAGGTTGTCAGTAAAGATTCAGGAAGTAATTCTTCTATATTAAGGTTCAAGCTGCTCGTGATGAAATGCAATGGGGTGAGGAAGGACCACCCCCATTGCTAGTGAAAATTGCGCCAGATCTTTCCAGACAAGATCTTGAAGATATTGCAGTGGTATGACTGAAAACTTGTGCTTCCACCATCCTTTTCTGTTGTTATATACTAACTGTTGATTGACATGTTTAGGTTGCTCTTGCTCTCCGCTTGGATGGATTGGTACGTTTGCTTTGACAATTTTGTCCTGTCCTGTTTGATTCTAAAAATGGTGTACTTTGGCTTTATGCTCAAAGTGGATATGCATATTATCTGTCTTGCTGCATCTGTATTTGCTGGTTCTTTATGTGGGATGTAGTATTTTGTGCCTTTGGCAGTTCATTTTCTGTAGCTTCTTGCTGAGATATTTCTTGAGAATTATTTGTGGTGGTTAAATTATCAACGGTACTTCTAGTTAGTAACTGTTTTCCCCCTTCTTGGTCCTAAGGAGGGCAAAAGGCTCTTTACAAAGAAACTAGACAGATCCCATTACATCACTGCTTGACCGGTTCCTAACTAAATTTGGGGGTTCTCAGAATATCTTCAACTCAGGTTCCAAGCTCAGACACAGTTAGGTTAGACAGTCCACACTTGCATTGCCTTCCTTCCTTCCAGACATTTCTCACCTTGCGTTCCTAGTGCTTGTCAATCCAACCTCTGTTTTGCTTTATCAGATTTAAGTGCAGGCTATTCTCTGTACCATCTTTCTCTGTACCACCTTTAGCAGTAGTAACACCAGAGAATCTGACTTCAAATTATCTTCCTATACCCTGCCTTCAATGCCAGCTCCAGTTTACATGCCATAAGTTCATAACTCTGCAACTGTGTCTATAGTTTTACCCAGACTGATGCAGAACAAGTTTTTAAGATAAAAAGGAAAAGATATTCTACTTGTTTTGGGTATAATTCTGAGATCTTTTATGTTCTGTAAAAGGTTATGCTGGAATTGTAAAGGGTTCAATTTTCTTATTTGATTTGTTCATGCTGAAACTTTGTCCCAGGTCTTCATACCTGAATTAGGAATTACCTATCGTGGATAAAAGGGGTATGCTGGAATTGTAAAGGGGTTGATTTTCTTATTTGATTTGTTCATGCTGGAACTTTTTCCCAGGTCTTCACACCTGAATCGTGAATTACCTATCATGGATAAAAGGGGTTAGAGAGGATTTAAGTGTTTATTTTCATAGAAACTGTCAGGCTTTGGCTGTATACCAACACTCTGAGTAAGCAAATAAGTCTGAATTGCCTATAATTGATAGATGTGGTGTTTATCTGGATGTGTTGATACATAGCAACAATGTGGAGCTATTTTGACCAGTCCGTCTTGAATAAGAAGTTACATGAATGACATTTTAATAGCCTTAAAGGTGTATCCTGAGTGTCAGTAAGTACTATGCTCCCTTGGACTAAACACCCATAAATTATGAACACTGTCCACTTTATATGGAAGAGTTAACATATTTACCTGTTCAACTTATAGCTAAGTTGCACTATTTTGCTTTGAATACATTGGAAGATAGACTTCCAGCAATGACATGAGATACGCCATTGATTTCATTGAAGTAGGACCAATATACAAATGAGTTGGTAAACTACCCCATTAAGCTTAGGCCTAAGTTGAATTCTATTCCGTGAAATACACTGAATGACTAGGATTCAACAACAACATGAGATATGCCATTGATTGTATTGAAGTAGGACTGCAACCAGTCTATAACTGAATGAGATTTTAGGAAACTAAACTAATTCTGCAGTTAACTTTGTAAGGTTTGATTCTTTTTGGACTTTACTTTCTACCCCTCTGTCATTACAAAGTTCTTCTGCTTATGGTGTCCTCTTGCTCTTCCTCAAGTTTCTACATAGGAACATTATTTAAATACTGAACATTGTGGCTGCAATGTCATGTTGGTACTAGGAGTGAGAACCTTCTTTCTTCACTTGGACTATTTGTAGGTTTTCAAAGCTTCTGTATGAGCAGATATTTCCTTGTATGTGTTGATAGTGGTATCACCTCACACACATCCTACGTGACGGTTTACTTGTGATACACAGTCATCTTAACTCAATTTCGACTACAATACATTGGGTACTGTATAACTTGCTTGTGTCTTTGTTTTAGGCTCCTAGTTTAAATGTAATACATTGATCATCATCAGCATCATCATCATCATCATCATCTTCTTCTTCTTCTGCTTCTGCTTTTGGGTGGACATTTGGCTCTAATTGTATTGGTGTATAAGTTGCCTTTGGATAATGTGAATTGTTTTGGCTCATGGTTGGCGAGAAACAATGATGGAAAAAAAAGGCACTTTTCTTAGTTTACCTGATTCATTGGTATTATTTGTAGTTAATATGTATGCTTCTTTACCCAGCTAAGCTTTAGTGGATTGTCTTTGTGAATCTCGTCACATGACTCATGTACTTCTTGCTCGTAGATTATCTCAAATACAACAGTTCAAAGACCTGATCCTGTGAGTAAGAACCCTGTGGCACAAGAATCAGGTGGCTTGAGTGGGAAACCACTTTTTAACTTATCCACTAATATCCTGAAGGAGATGTATATTCTAACAAAGGTATGCTTTTTGTGATCATTTTTAAATTGATTTCACACTGTTGGTGGTTTATCTGTTTTGCTGCTGTGATGTGTGTAATACCCATAGGGATTTTTGTAATTTTACACTGAAAATTGGATTACTTTGAGCAGATCATTTAGTTTGTCTTAATAGATATATACTGAAAACTTGGGAGACTTATATCTCCGCCATGTGTAGGTGCCCAACTGATGTACTTCTTTTGATGCAATGAAATATTTTATATGAAGTACTTTTACTTAGACCCTCAATCACGTTAGCGAATTGACTTCTGCACTATCTCGGTTATCATGAATCTGGTGCCAGGGGAAGATTCCTTTAGTTGGCTGTGGAGGTATTAGCAGGTACTTTTGATTCTTATTTATGTGTTTGAGCATCACAATCTTATGCAGTTGAGGATTACCATTTGACTTGTATATATGGATTAACTATTATTGACTTTAGTGGTGAGGATGCATATGAGAAGATACGAGCAGGCGCATCTCTTGTTCAGCTTTATACAGCTTTTGCATATGGTGGACCTGCAGTCATACCTCAAATGAAGGTACTGTTTTCATTTGATTGGGAATGTTAAAGACGGATCTCACAAATGATTTTTGTTGAAGGTGTACTTTTAAGTATGTGTTTGTTGTCCACTAAATTTGAAGCATAAAATTGAGGAACTTAATTGCAAACAGACTGAACTTGGTGGTAACAACTGCTGTTGTTGTCCATGATGATGTAAATAGGATTAAGATTACTCTTTAATTATGGGGTCTTTCATGGTTGTGTCTTTTTCTTGTAACTACACTCATAGATGATTTCTGTTTAAGGTGTACTTTAAGTATGTGTTTGTTGGCCACTAAACTCAAAGCATAAAATTGAGTAACTTAATTGCAAACAGACTAAACTTGATGGTAACAACTTCTATCATTGTCCATATTGATGGAAAAAGGATGAAGATTTCTCTTTACCTATGGGGTCTTTCATGTGTTTCTTTTACTTTTTCTTCTTCTTTTGCTTTTGCTTGAGTTAGATTTACACTAGAAAGCCAACGCCCAAGATCCATCACAATGAAACTGGAAGATGGCCCTCCTAACAGTCACATTGCCAATATGGGTGATCTACTGCGTTATTTTTCCTCTTGGATTATGATTTGATGGATACCCCCAATCAACCATAGTAATAGTGATTCATATTTTTAGAGTGCTCCCATGGCCTAGTTTCATTGTTGAACCTTCTTTTCTGTGTGGTTTAGGAAGCTTCCACCATAACTATTGGATTTAGATTAATGTTGTTTGCTTACATACATTTGGTATGTGAATGGGAAAACATGCAATAAAGTCCTTTTCTTGAAGTTGTAATTGCAAATATTTGTTTCATTGGACATAAATGAGAAGTAATTATCTTTACATGTAAAAGCACCAGCATGCTATAAAATTCAGAGCCAACATTGTCCAAGGGGCGCTTTTGATTATTATCACTTATCTTGGTTTACTTCTGGACTTCTGCAGAGTACCCTGAAATCTACCAACTCTAATCTTAAAACTAAATAAAATTTCTTATGAAGTTAGTTAAGTCTTTGTTGGGAAAAGACCAATCTATGACACTTCCAGAATGTCAGATTTTGTAAGGTCTCCTTGTAATAATTTTTTTTTTTTAAGATGAGTTCTATAGATGCTTTGGATAATTTGCATCTACTTGTAATAATAGTTTATTGAAATGTACGAGTCAATAAAACTGAATGTGAGGCTTTGACCAAGATTATTTATGGTTTTTTTCCCCTACACTATATAGCTTTTCTCTGTCTGTTCATGGTTGCTGCAATTGTAAATGCAATTGTTACTATAGCCTTTTTTTTTTTTTTTGCTATAGCTTTTCTTTTATGTTTGGTCAATTTTAGTTATTATTTCGAAGTGGAAACAAGACTGCTGTCTTCTGTTCTGAATATATGCTGCTTTTTAGGCTGAACTTGCTCAGTGCTTGGAAAGAGATGGTTACAAATCTATCTATGAGGCTGTTGGTGCTGATTGTAGATAGTCTTCTTGTAACTTACCCAGTTGCACAGGCCACAGGGGTAATGATTGCTGTCCTAAACCCTTCGGATACACCTAACTAAGCACTAGTTTCCCTTTTCCTTCCCCTGTTGTGATAGACTTATGATGTATATTGCTAATTTATGTACACTTCTTATCTGTTCCACTTCATTGGCAGGGGCAGTGGTTGTTTTGATGCAAACCCATTTTAGTGAAGAGTTGGTAATTAGGCCTTTCAGCAGCTATATTTGTCTGAATTGACCTGAGAGTGACTTTGGATTGGTTAGATGTGTTAACAGATTCTAGCTACCTCTTTCCTGATGACTCATGGTGCGTTTTAATTTAAAGGGGATATTTGACAGCACAGTCATCCTGATTCGTATAGAAGAGAGCTTTATAGAATTTTGCTGCTGAGTTAGACATCAAGAAGGCATCTTTATTTGTCAGAATTTTTATACTGATAAAACGGGAAAGCTTTCTTAGAAATCAAAATGATTGCCAGCATTGCTTTGACAATTTTGAGTAGGTTCTAGTTAAGTTTTCAATACTAAAGCATTTCTTTTACAGGAAGGGGCTGTTTAAGGTAGAATTGTGTCGTGGGGGTTTTGAGTGTATTTTTATTTTATTTTTTTTGGGACCTTTCCCTTGGCAATTGCTGTAATCCTTTTTTGGCTGTTTTGTATTCTGGAAGAGAATAAAATGTTGTTCACCTTATCTCATTAAGTAAAAGGAGAAATCCTGTCATTTGAAGCTTATTTTTCATGTGAATCGGGACAATAGATATTATGACCACCTATCAAAAACTTTAGCCATTTGGTCCTCCCATGGCTCACCAAATGATTGTGGTTGAAAGCTCTTCAGTCCACACTTTTATGTTATCTAATATTGAGAGTAAACTGTTGCAAGATCTGGGACACAAATGATTTAGTGGTAATTGTTGCCAAGCCAAATTTCTGGCTCTTAGTTACCTTGCCCCTCATTTCCAGTGTGGTTGACTTTTTTTTGTCAGACCTGTCATTTAGGCCAATCACTCAATCAGACATGAAGAAGAGTATGAATGATATTTGGGTTAGCATGCTTTTGCCCATGGAAGTAGGGGCTTGAAGTTTAAATTTGGTTAGATATTTACTCAAAGCGAGCTGGATAACAAAATTGTAACTAATAGGTAAGCTCGAATGAACGATATATTGCTTTTCATGAAAATGCAAAGTAATTAACAGATATTACTTTGACTTGGAAGAGAGAAGTCATTTCTTAAACAGTAAAAATTTTGAATTTGGAGGCAACAGAAGAGAACTTTATGAATTACAATAACAGCAAAATGCTTTACAACAATGTCCAAGGCGTCGAGGCTTCATAAGAACTTTCTAGCTGATGTTATTCCAAACTGATGGAAAGTGTTTAGTCTCTAGTTACAATTTGAAGATGGAAATAAAAATCTACATGCATCGGCAGACTTCTCCTCACCTCTGGGGTGATTTGGTCTCCAATTAGAAGGTATATTAGAATTGGAACGTGTATTATCCCTCTGGATCCTTCGGTCAATCTTCTCAATTTTATCAACTAGTTCATTAATCTCCACGTAATGTTGAAATTTTCCCTTTCAGCTATTTTAGATATCAATCCATTCAAAAAGCGAGTCATTTTAGATTCATAGTCTTCTTTTACATTAGCTCAAAGTATAATCATCTCCATGTCCTTGTAATACTCATCTACACTACGGCTTCCTTGAGTTAAGATTTGCAATTTCTGGTGCAATTTACGGTAGTAATAATTTGGCATGAAAAGCTTCCTCATGATGTCTCTTAATTCGGTCCAAGTAGAACTTTCAGGTAGCCTACTCCTTCTTTGACGTAGGGTGCTTTTAATAAAATTGAATTCTAAAAACTAAGATCTAAATTCATTAAATGAATGAATTGTTAAGTACGAAATTTAATACATTTGAATGTATATCATATTAAGTGATAAGTGAATAGATTATCACTTTAATTTTGGGAGCAAGTTTTGTTTAGAAAATTTAGTGCTACTTAATCAATTAAGATATTTTATTTTTTGTTATCAAACACATCTAAACAAGTTAAAATCTGAATTTATTAAGTTCAAGTGTTGAATTGAGTTATCGAACGGGGTTTTAGGCATAATTGATCCCACAAACAACAGCATACTCGCTAAATTCAATCATCGCCAACTTGACCATTTGCTCTCCGTGTAATCTTGGCATGCAAAGATCATTTCAATCACTGATTCCCACTCAAGTTATGCTTTTGGAGTGGACCTTTCTTGGAATTTAGGAATCTTCATCTTAATTGCCTTAAAAGCATTACTCCCTTTATTAGCTCCACATTTTTCCCGCCTTGGTCTCCTATCACCTTTCTCTTCATCATTGGAGCTTTCGGATTCCTCAAGTGTTGACTTCCCACGGCTACCTCTGGAATTATTTTGAGAAGGGTAAAAAACCGCGATGGTTCTTAAACTTCCAATGCGGTTCGCTTTTAGTCCTCCAACTATTAAGTGTGCACTTTTAGTCTTCCAACTAGTAGATCTGAATAATGTTAACCCTTCCGTCCAATTCATCTGTTATTGTTGACTGAAACACAAAAAGTGAGGGTAAAACAAAAGACAGATCGCAAAGTGGGGGAAGAACAGATGAAAACCCCAAAATCTTCACAGAATCTCATTTTCCACTTCTCCTCCCCAAGATCGAAGAATTTTGCTAATGAAAGAGAGTCGTGGCCGACCTCATCTTTGCTTTGGATGAAGTGGATCAGAGGCAGTCTTTTGAGGTGAAAATGAGAAGGCTAAACACTCCAGCGCTTCCAACTTGCTCATGCTGAAAAGTGACGAGGATGGTGACTTCTTGGACAGCTTGAAATCCTAGCCAGAGATATGCAGTATGCGCTGACGGAGAGTGTGAGTACTGGGATTGGCTTGATGGAGAGATGTGTCGTAGGTCAATGGAGGTGATACCTGGACTTTTAAGGAGAATAAATGAAACTGAACGCCAAAGGGATGAAGTCCAAGAAATGGTGACAAGATTGGAAATGAAGGCTGCAAGATTGAAGGTGAAAGTGAAGGAGATAGAAAAAGAATTGCAGAGGCAAAAACTGGCTAATAAGTGGATTTTTCGACTAATGATAGTGTCTTGGGTTGTAATACTGCTATTGCTAGTTTGGTGTCTAGAATCAGGAGGGTCTTCTGGAATGCTAGAACTTGAAGGAGCCCTGTGAAGATTGCATTTTGTGAAATTTGGTTGTGTAGGGTGCACTGAAAATTTTGTTTTCTCATCCTAAGAATTTGGCCTTTTTGTCATCCTGGCATGTGGCCTTTTGTAGTGTTGCCAAACTAAAGTGGCAGCTGAATTGTACAAATTATTGACTGGTTAATGGAATACTTATTAAAAGACGCAACTAAATGCTGTCATTTATTGATACTTGATGCACAATTGGACAAAAAGTTGGTCAAAAAAGGCACACCATTTTTGGTTGGCCATTACACATTAGGTAGACAAAAAGCTAATTAGATAAGCACATGGCAACCATATAGCGAGACACATTTCCTAATCAGTTAGGCAAAAGTTAAGCATTCAACATTCAATGGCTATAAGAAATAATCCTAGTCAAAAAGAAGATGCAACCAAGGCTCATCAAGTCCAACTTGCACATTGTATTGTAGTGGCATTTTAGAGTGGTTTAAGCTGCTGTGCCTTGTCCTCTTCCACCTCCATTTCCACTTCCTCCATTTCCTCTTCCTCCTTTGCCTCTTTCGCTCCATTTTCCTCTCCAATTCCCAACAATGAAAGATGGTTCCTTGCCTAGATATGCATAGTTCAAATTGATGAATCCTTTATCAGCATCTGTCAAAGGTCTCTTTGAAGTATTTTTTCGCTTTTGCCTCTGAGTGTTTGCTTGCTGTGTAGGGGGATTGGTTGTAGAGTGTTGCTGTTCTTGCTGCTCAATTGTCTGCTCCCTTGGCTACTGGTCTTGATGATTGAATGGTTGCTACTCAGGGTTGTGTTGGTTTTGACCTTCATGCTTTCAGAATCTCTCTTTCAATGCTTCCCCTGGATGCTTCTTCTTAAAATTTCTGTAAAGATGCTGCACACAATACCTATGCTCACAGTTTGGGAGCACATCTGCCAAAGCTCTGTCCAGTCCCTACAAAACCAGTTGAATGGTTAACTATCAAATTCACCCAACAGTTGAAGCAGGCTAGTTTGGTAAAAAAATATTAAGACTGCATTACCTTTTGTTGATCTGAAATGAAAGTGTAATGATGTTGATTTTCAATCTCCAAATCATCACTCAAGAATTGAAGAAACCAAGTCCACTGTTCGGTTGCTTCTTTCTCCACAACTGCCCATGCAATTGGCCAATATCCATTGTTGGGGTCCACTCCAATAGCACTAAGTAACTGTCTTGGATATGTACCCTTCAAATGACACCCATCCAAGCCTATAATGGGTCTACACCCATCTTTAAAACCTTGTTTCAATGGACCAAGGCAGCAGTACAAGCGCATGAAAGTTGGATTACCTCCAGCATTTCTAAATGGAGTGAACATAACCTCTATTGTATTTCCTTCATGCGTCTTCTTTATCTCATTGCAGTATTTCCATATCTTCTTGTATTGTGCTTCAGCACGGCCCTTTATAAGCTAAACAGCTTTGAGCCTTGCTTTTCTAGCCACCCATCTTGTAATTTGTGCTTGGTAATCCTCATGAACAGTCTGCCTAACCTCTCTAATAGGAATTTTTTGTGTTGGACCTAATCCTCTCCATAAATCTCTTGGATAGCCACTTGGAAGTAATGTTCCTGTTTTTCCATGCATGGTTGCAATTGGCATGCACATCATTCATTGTCTTAACTACCAAATCTTGAGAACCAAGTGCCTTCTCAATTGATGCGAAAACAAACCACTCACATGGTTTTTTGCATACAGCCCTTACCCTCTTTGTCTCATTTGTGCATGTCCAAACTGGCTTGCCCAATTTGATGCCATATTCAGCAACCGCAGCCTTGAATTGCTCCCTTGATTCGAACTTCATCCCCAATTCAAATTTTGGATCCATCAAGAATTTCTCCCATTCAAATCTCTTGTATCTATCTTGGAAATGGGCATCATCTTCATCTGATGATCTGCAATCACTACTTAGGTGATCAGGCTCCTTGTCTTCTTCTAATGCATTACTTTGAACTGCATTAGTTGATGCTTTATCTGTTGCTTTTCTTCTTCTCCTCAACTATTTTTTTTTCTTTGAAGCAGGTTGTTGTTGTTCATCTACATAGTTTCCTTGCTCACCACTAGGCTGTTGTGATTGCTAACTGTTGTTTTCCTTCTGGGTTGAAGAGTGATTAGCTCCTTGCTTCTCTTGTGATTGCTGGTTTTCTTCATGCTGTCCTGGTATACCCTGTGTATGCTGTGAAGTGTTAGCTTCATTTGTCTCAGCATTCAAGTTTTGAAGAAGCTCTTCATCCATACAAAACTCTACATCCCATTCAAACCTGTCTACTTCAACTTCTGATTCAGATTCAGTTTCAACATCAATATCTCCTATGGTCTCTTCAAATCCATCCACTGTTGTATCCTTCTCATGTCTTGAATCTCCAGCTGCTGCCTCGCCTACACTTGATGTTTGTGCTGAAGTGGTTGTGCCATTATCTACCCGAGGCTTATGTGAGTGTGATGGTGCTGGTCTTCTACATACAATTTCATAACAAGGATCTCTAATTACTCTACTTTCACCATCCAACTCCTCAATTACTACACCTGATTTGTTGTTCTCTACTGATTTAACTACATTAGACTCCTTCAAAACCTGATCAATTTCTTTAACTGTTAAGTGGTTACAATAAACCTCCATCACTTTGTATTGATAAGCCCAATTACTGAACTTGATCACATCAGCATCTGTACACAATTCTATCAATCCAGAGTTGATGTCTTTGGTTGGCTCAAGATAATGGTACATTATGGCCGCCTTAACATGTCCCAACTCTTCAACCATTGCATTCAACTCATGCATTGACATTCGTTCACAGTCGCATAGATCTACATAGTCAATATCACCCCGAGCATAACTTTTATAATTGTCCCACTGAATTTCCCCCCATGATGCAGCCTTATGGTGAACCATTCAGAACCTAACTCTATATCAAAATGATTATCTAATTAATTAATTGATTAATTACTTAAACAAGTGATTAACTAATTAATTTATAGAAACACTCTATGGAGCACACCCAAGTCAAGTTCCACCAAAGAAATCAGTGGCGACAAATTGTATTAAACCCTTAACCAAACACTATTAAATACAAAATAGATATTGCCTAGTTGTATTATTAAAAAGGTTGTAAGACTACATATGTTATTTTGCGGGATTCAAAAACTTTATTTTTTTGCAAGGATTGAAAACTACGTAGGCCCCATATCTAGGACCACATTCCCCCACAATCGATACCAAATCGCCCCACATTTAGACCCACAGCCTAAACAAACACATATAAGTAGTTACTCTGCCACACAAATCCATGAAAATTTGACATTTTTTGCAAACTAAGAAGAAGAGACCATACCGTATACTATTTGGGGGTCAAAGTAGGCGTCTCTCCTCTTGATTTTCCAGTCCATTGTGTCTGTAAGTAGCCACCACTGACCAGCTCCGATTCTTCCCCGCAGCAATTTTTTACCTCAACCAATCAGTAGATTTTCCAGGGGTTTTCTTCCTCTTCGAAGTGGAGATGATTCGATTCACTACCATAACATTTTGGGTGTTTTCGTTTGTCCTTCCGCTGTGCTAACTATTTTACTCCTCACTTTTTGTGTTTCCATCAACAATAATAGATGAATTGGACGGAAGGTTTAATATTATTCAGATCTACTAGTTAGAGGACCAAAAGTGCATACTTAATAGTTGGAGGACTAAAAGCGAACCGCGTTGAAAGTTTGAGGACCACCGCAGTTTTTTACCCTTTTGAGAAAGTTCAAGTCTGTTCATCCTCTCATGCAACGCCTCAAGGGAGTTATTTATTTTCCTTTGGAAATCTCCCAGAATAGCTTCCAATTTAAGCGTATCCATGTTCATAGGCTGCTCACTTTTAGACATGAGTGAGCACATTCCCTTACGTGTGTGCACTCACACTCGTATTTCACTCACTCTAATGAGCTCACAACTCTTAAGACGTGTGATCACTTCTCTTAAAGAAATAGAGTTTACTTCCAGTGTCACAATCAACTTACCAATCAATTTCACACACTAGTGTGGCCAGAAGGCAAAGATTATTAGGAAATACTAATGGAACTTAAGACTAAACTAAAAGTGGAAAAATAACTCAAAGACACAACTAGACAATGACGAATAACTGTTGGAAAAGAAACACAAATAATTGGCGGAAATTTTGGATCCTAGAAAACCTCTATCCAAAACTCAAAGATGGAAATTTGAAACGCCAATTTCAAATGTCTTGGATTTCAATTTGGAAGCAAAAAATCAATTATAGACCCCTTTTTTTCCAAATGAAATTAAGATATGAAAACCCATTTAGAAACAATCCAAACCATGGTAGGATTGAATTTCCAAATTTGATACAATTAGGAAACAAATCCATATCAAAGTAAGATCTAACTTGTGGCTGTTTCCTTTTTGAAACTTGATCTGAATTTTTTTTTCAGAGATCAAATTCTTTCTTTCTTTTTTTTTTTAACACAAGCTGCCCTTTTTGGTTCAAAATTGCAGCTTCAAGTATGATAAACAAGCCAAGGAATTAGAGTTTTACAATACTTCAAGATATCAAAACTTGCTCAATAAATCTAAGAACAAACAAGAACTACCCACACAATCCCAAGACCTGAAATAAGGAATGATAGACAAAACACAAACTACTAAAACAAGAAGTGAAACGCAATTTTTTTTGGATGAACAGTAATGTGCTACAGTACAATGAATAGTAATTGTTACAACAATGATGAACAATACTTTTATTTTTACTCATGAATGAAAGATGAAACAACGAAAACACGAACACACAAAAACTCTACAAAATGACTAACAAAAGAACTTGACTCAAACAATAAACAAAAGAGATAAAACCTGGTATGCCAACTAGTTTTGATGTTAGATGATACGAACCCTGTCGACACAATGAAATTCGTTATCACACAAGTTCCGAATCTAGACGATTTATCAGTGTTTAGGTAGCAGAAGAACCCATAGACCCAACTAATCCCTCAATTGTGAATATACTGATACAATCTCAACCCACAATTAATGAATTAGAGAGCACGATTTTGATAAAGCACCACAATTAAGTGTGTTTCTTGATTGATAAAGCCAATGAACATTAGAATCCAACTCTAAGTATTCAAAAGAAACTTGCAAAAAGCCTTAAGAGAAAACACTCAATTTTTATTATCCAAAGTCTAATTAAAACAATTACAAGTAGAAGAAGACCATTTATAACTAAAATAAATCTACTAAGACTAATCTGAATTGGACACTGATTTAGTCACTTATTCCTACTATATTCCCAATTAGATTAATTAACTAATATGATGCAAATATGGTTGGCCATTATTACTCATAATAATCACTAATTAAACAATTAAACAAAACTCAAACTAAAACTAAACAAACTGGATTAAAACAAGAAATAAAAAAACCTAAAAATATACGATAGCAAGTAACTGCCGGACGGTTCAGACTTGTAGTCCACCGATTAGGTCAACCGGTTTGCAAGCAGAGAGGTTAACAAAATCTGAAGAATCATAACCGTTGGATAGTTATGTTTTTCAATTCACTAGTTATGTGCGCCAGTTGGAAAATGCAGCTGGTAACTCTTTGTTGTTCACCAAATTGGTCTGTCGGTTTGAAGCCAGTGAGTACCTTTACTGAACCAATTATTGTAACTTCATTTGGTGGTTTCTCCTTCGCCTCCTTCCGCTTGAATAGCTTAAGTATGACATCTTCAAATGCATAAGCAAAACCTTCTTCAATCAATCAACTCGAGCTTGATTTGAGAAAATAATGCATGACCTTTGGATTGCATCAAAATCATCATCACCTTTTCTAATATTTGTGGTACATTGAACATATATTTCATGATAAACAAGATAATCAAGTTAAATTAAATGGCCCCAGTTTTATTTTTCAAAACATTGTTCAATGGCATCTAGTTTTAACTCAACCAGTTCACGTCACTTGTAGGGTCTTTGAGGAATGGTAGATTTGATCAAGAAGATAGAATACCTGTATTCTACTTCATCATCAATAAAGCGAGGGAATTCGGTGGTTGATTGAGATGCTCTTCTAGATCTTTTTGCATTTATTGAACCTTGTCTCTCCCTATTAGATTCAGTGGATTCCATAGGTGCTTTTCCCTTGTCAAGTTATTTTTTGGGATGGTCCTGTTCACGTCAAGAAGAACCACCAGCCATACTTCCTCTTACCCTCGCCATTTTGATTAGAGGAGTTTTTGAGAAATTCAAGATGAATTTTGTTTAGATGAGAACAACAAACTGATATGGGACAATTTCGAGGAAATAAAGGAGAAAATTTAGGGAAGAGGGTGAGGTTGTCTTGAGACATGAAAAAAATTTGAATTTCAACCTCTAACTGAAACAATAAATAGAGAATGTTAGCAAGTTTGAACATCTGAACTTTATTCCTAAAGAGAAACCCTAGGTATTCAAAAAGAATGGGTGTTAGGATGGTAGAAGAATTATAATAGAGTTTGAGTAGTTTGTCTGAAAAGTTTACTATGAATAAGAACTAAGTTCAGATAGGAATGAAATAGGAAGGACAAAAACTTTCTCATATAAGAAAATTTACTTAGAAGGGAAAATCTAATAGTCCTAATTGATTTCTAAGAAATTCAAATCAATCAAAAGAGAGTGGTTTGGTGAAAATGTTAGCTAATTGATCATGAGTATCGACATAGTAGACACAGATATCACTTTTTTGAACAAGATCACGAATAAAATAATATTTTATATCAATATGTTTGTTCTAGAATGTTGAATAAGACTCTTGGTGAGATTAATAGCAGTAGTATTATTACACTTAATAGGAACAATAGAATAACTTATACCAAAATCAAAGAAGTTGTTTTTCATCCAAATTAACTGAGCATGGCATAATCCAATAGAGATATATTCAGTTTCAGTGGTTGATAAAGAAATAGATTTTATGTTTCTTACTAAACTAGGATACCAGGCATTTTCTAGAAAATAATAGTTACCATCGGTACTTTTTCTATTTATCTTGCATTCAGCAAAATCAAGATCAGAGTAGTCAACAAGATCAAGATTTGAATATCTACGACACCAAAGACCAAAATTTTCAGTACCTTTATGCTACATGAATATCTTCTTAACAGCCGTTGAATTAGATACTTTAGGATTAGATTGAAAACAAACCCATAGGCATACAGCAAATATAATATCAGGTCTGCTTGCAATTAAATATAATAAACTTTCAACCATACCTTTGTAGTGTTTCTCATATACATTTGTACCTTCTTCATCTTTGCCTAACTTGGTTGAGGTACACATAGGACTACAAACAGGCTTGCAGTCTTCCATTGCAGACTTTTTGAGTCCTTAGTATATTTGGATTGATGTACAAATGTCCCTAAGTCTATTTGATATATTTGTAATCCAGGGAAGAATTTTAACTCATCGTACTCATTTCAAACTCCATCTACGTGACTTTTGGGAATTCTTCACACAAAGACATATATTTGAATAACCAAAAAATCATTTCCACAGAATTTTGTAAATAGAGTAGTGTCAACACATCCTCTTTTGAAATCATTCTTATTTAAAACAGGATGTTAATCTTTCATACAAGGCTCTTGGTACTTGTTTTAATCCATATAGCTTTACATAGTTTAAAAATATGATTTTGAAAATCTTTGTGTATAAAAGCAAGTGGTTGTTCAACATAAATTTCTTGGTCAATGAATCTTAGGACTTTTCACATCCATTTGAAATAATTTAATATTTTTGAAACATGCAAAGGTTAAAAGCATTCTTATAGATTCTAGTCTAGTAATAGGGGAAAAGGTTTCATCATAGCCAATACCTTCTTTTTGTGCATAATCTTGTACAATTAATTTGACCTTATTTCTTAATATCTTAACTTTATCATTGAGTTTGTTTCTGAATAGCATTTTGTGCCAATAATTGGATGATTTTGAGGTCTTTCTACTAGGTTCCATACTTCATTCTTTTCAAATTGATCTAATTCTTTCTTCATAGCTTCTATTTAGCTATTATCCTTGAGAGCATCTTATACATTCTTTGGTTCCAGTTGAGATAATAAAGCAAAGTTATCTATCAGGGGCTTGAAGGATGATTTGGTCTTTACACAATCTGATGGATCTCCAATTATCAAATCCTTTGGATAATTGGATGCAAATTTCCATGCTTTTGGCAAATCAGATAACATGTCTACATCTTTTTTTGTTTCTTTTATTTGTGTAGAATCCTCTTGAGTAGATTCTCCTTTTCTTGGATATTTAGCTTAGATAATTCATTCGACGTTCAATATCATCTTTTTAACCAGTTTCCTTGGAAATGACATCGGACTTGTTTGGCATCCCAAGTTTTTTGCAAGTTTGTATAATACCAGTTTTTTCCTTACTTTAGCTACAGGAACCTCAAAAAACTTTCAAAATTTTTAACATACACACCCAAAAAACTACACACCAAAAACACTTACCATCCATCACTCCCTTGGCGACTCTTCTTTTTTTTTTTCCTTTCTTCTTCTTCTTCTTCTTTCTCCTCCCCTCCTCCATGGCGACTCTTTTCTTTCTCCTCCCTCCCCCTCCCATCACCAGACTGATGGGGGAGGGGAGGAGGGAGAGGAGGGAGGGAGGAGGGGAGGAGAGAAGAAGGGAGAAGAGAGAGAGAGGAGAGGGAGAAGGAGAAAAAAAGAGTGAGGAGGACAAGAAAGAAAGAAAAGGAAAAAAGGAAAAGGAAAAGAAAAAGAAAAGAAAAGAAAAGAAAAGAAAAAAATAAAATTTATCAAAAAGTTTTTACACATCTATTAAATTTTTCTACTACTTCTACAATAAGTTACAGTAGAGTTTTATACCTACTCCCAAAAAATTCACCTACCAAACAGGCTTATCATTTGATTCATCAAATGATATATGTATTACTTCCTCCACTAATAGAGTCCTCCTTGTTATGTACCCTATATGCTCTTTTATTTTCAGCATATCAAGAAAAATTCCTTCATTAGACTTCTTATCAAATTTGTCAAGATGCTCTTTCAAGTTTAAAATACAGCACTTGCATCCAAATACTTTAAAGTAGCTGACAACAGTCTTCTTTCCAAACATAAGTTCATCTGAAATTTTCTGCAACAATGGCCTTAACAGAATTCTGTTTATAACATAGTATATAATACCCCAGATTTTATTTATTTTATGTTAAGCTATTATGGCATTTGTAATTCACTTTAGGTGGATAAGGAAAAAAAATTATGTTTTCTTTTCTAAAAAATATAAATAATATGTTTGTGTGTAATATTTTACGGATCCAAGCAAAACGATTAACGTCAAATTCTCACCAAAGGATGATCTTATATATATACATAATATCCACTAGATCACAAGTGTTAGGTACAACTCCCAACAAGGTTTCTACACCGGGCCAAAATCCCAACCCAAAACAAGTGCTAAAGCTTCCCGCTTCAGCCCCCAGAAAAACAAATTGAAAAGGTAGGCTATATGCTTAGTGAATAATGGAGGGGTACATGTAAATCACATTGCCACAAATTTTCAAATCAATAGCAAAAGTAGGATAAAAGCCATTTCCATTGAGTAATAATGTCATTGAGATCCCAAAGCATTGAGATCAGACCATCTATTTGGTCGGAAAAACAACATTTACCATTGAGACTTGAGATCAAACCACCCAAGTGGTCGAAATAATATTGACATTGAGACCCCAAAGGCAATGGTCACTCATCACCAAAAATATCATATGTACAATTCATATATTACCCATCATATGCATTCAGATATCACACAACATACATTATATGGATCTTTGGTCGAGGTACACCCTCGCCCAAACATCCACTTAACACATTTCACATTATATTCACAGATAAAGTCGTGTACAAAAGCAAAGAGGTTAGAAAAGTTTTCCGGTCTCCCACCCGTGAAAAGACGCCAAAACCACTTAGAACACTTAAAACAGCAAATAAGGTACATGCATGGACGTCACTAAAAGCGGATAAAACGGAACATACACTAAAGGTGTATTTTGACACCACTATAACATATATCGGATTAGAGTGCACGAGGTGCTGTTTGAAACTAAGAGAACAAGCTATAACTTTCACGAAGACCATTTCTGCCCAGATAACTAGGTCAAAATGTGAAAACAGTTTCAGAAATTTTCCTGTCAGAAATTCCGACAGGCTAGATTCAAACGATCATAACTCACCAAATCAGGAAATTCCAGCTTGGAAAGCTAGAATGAAGGGCTATAACTTTCATGTTTTGGCCAAAGGCTAAATCACAAAGGATCAACACGAAAATGAGACTAAAGTTACTGGTTCGTCATTCCTGTTTTCAGTTTTACACCAAACTCAATGCTTTCAACCAAAACACACACATAATCAAACATTCATATGTAACCTTAAAGTTCCTAAACTTGAGCCAACATTTCACCTTCCAACAATTCCACCACATCCAACTACATCAATGCAGTGCAATATCACCCTTCTTGGAAATTCAAGGCTTGCAAATCTTCAAAATTTAATCATCAATTCACACAAGAAGCAAGCATTAATCTATCAACATAAGCCATGCTTCCTCCAATTTAAACTTGAAGACATGAAACCCTTTGACCAAGATTTTAGACATGCAAACACAAAATCCAATCCATGAAATCATCTCATAAGCTAAGAGTAGGCATGAATCAAGCCAACCAACCATCATGAAATCCTCAACTAAAACCCTAGCTCTTGGCCAAGATTCAAGTCAAGAAAACAAGAAAACTTGGAATCTTCTACTCAACTAGCTTTGATCATCAAGGCCATAACATGAGTAAAATCCATCATCTTCATCAACTTAATCAACTTAAATAAATTTCAGCAATTGCAATAATCCAAGGCTAAGCTTCACAATCAAGTGCTTCCAATAGGTTGGATGATTGAATATTTCCCAAGCTTTTCTCTTGTTTTTCCTCTCTTTTTTCTCTTTTTTTCCTTCTAGTGAAGTTAAGTCTCTTAGATATTTGTAGTCAAAATTTGGTCCAAGTCCATAGAAATCAACCTAGAAACTTAATTTTGAAGTAGTCCATAGGTGCTCATGCTTAATCCACTTACTTAGGCTACTAATCACCTATGCACCCTTTTCTTCTTGCAATGTAACACACGGAAATTGTAGTTGGAGGGTGGGTTTTCATATATACACCAAATTTAGGGTTTTCATTAGGGTTTAAATGCAAATTAGGGTTTTCAAACTTGTAAAACAAAATAATTAAAACAAATATTTTAAAAGTTATAAACATTGGCAAACAAAAATAACTATAATTAACATTATTTAATATTTTCAAATATTGAGAAAATGAAAGTAATATTTACCCAAGCAAGGGTACTTGGAAAATAACTTAGATATACTAGGGAACGATGATAATGTTCTAACAATTTAAAATAGTAGAATAACGGTCCACACAAACACTCAAGTAGTATTATTTCCATTTTCACATCATACACAAGGAAAAGGGAAGAATGCAAGTTGGCTGAAAAGGGTTGAAGTCATGCGCCAATTATGTCTTGAAGTTTAGAATTGTATTTTCATATAGAAATTTTAATTTTGAAAGTACTATGACCATGTCTAAATGCTTTTAAGTGAAACACAAATATATGCCCGTTCGTTTGATGAATCACGGAAAATAACTTTAGGAGTGATTACAATTGTTCGAGATTACACTGCATGCAGTACGAAATTTCTCAAATTTACTGGGGGTAGTGGGTGTTAGAACAATGCAAAAGAGAAAAAAAGAAATGGCTACAAAAATAAACAAAGAAATGGCTTCAAATCGTGATCATAGATAACTTACCTTAAGACTTTATTCGTCCACTATATTGTGTAAGAGATCAAGGACGAATATCTTTTGGGATAAGATGAAGTTTGGTTGTGTAGACTCTACACTAAGTCTAACAACCCCCTAAAACAAAGAAAAGAAGAGCAAAATTTTTTCTAAACTTTGTAGGTCATAAATCTGCAGCCAAAAGACCCTACATTGATCCATATAAATGAGCTTTCATGTCCATTAAACAATCATTAATCATTATGAAACGTCTGGAGTAATATCATTTCAAGTAAAGATTAAAAACTAGAAGGTGACAAACGAAATGCCAACAGACGCTTCGAATCCATGACCAGATTCACTATATAGTAGGTCAGATTGATGGGCCGGATTCTATTCAGAGTGATGTTTACATTCTATCTCGATTCCATGGAGGGATTCGAATCCACTACCTTCACAATCCATGGATGGATTCGAATCCAAGCCACTCAATCCATGGAGGGATTTTGTCCAGGGATTTTGTACCAATTTCAATATAGTTGAAAATCCTCCAACAATTCCCCCCCCCAAAATTTTAATATATTGAAAACTTCTTTATGGATCATTGAAAAACTCTAATTTTTTATGCATTAACAATGGTGTCTTTTGATTGAACCATCATCTTAGTGTCAAGTAATCATAACTTGTTAATACTATTTCGTAGACAAGTTTTGAACCAAGAGTAACAAGCCACTTTTGTCAACACACATAGATTCACTTCTCTTCAATTTGTTTTATATAAGTGATACATTAGGTCTTGTATCCCTATCCTTTCATGAATGTATATACAGTTAAGACTGAAAATTTATGGATGCCATCAATTCAATATTCATATAGGTAAGCTCTTAATACTCCCACCTATGACAGCCACCTCCCCCTAAGGCTCACCAAAGGGTTCGGCAAGCTGCCTGCCTAGTTCTTGCCAGGACTCACTCACACAATGATCACTAATATATCAAACTAAAGTACCATTGTAACTTCAAACCAGAGGATAACTTGCAAACATATAATTCCAACCTTACAATCCCAAAAGATACAAAGTACTTAACCATACAATCAAAGTCACATATCACAAAACCCTAAAATTCATAATTCAAGTTTTTCAAACCAGATACAAAAGTGAACCCTAACTCTAATGGTTGGCACCTTCGCTTGGGTTCTCAATCCCTGCTAAGGAAAACAAATTGAAAAGAATGAGCTAAAAGCCCAATGAGTTCCAGAAGGCATGCAAAGCACATAGCACATATGATATTTCACTTCAAAAATGCATATCTAGAAAAAACAAATAATGAAAGCGAGTAACAGCACATAGGTAGGATACGGGAGATTTCAGGAGTCAAAATCCACGAAACTCGATCACGTTCCAAATAGTTGACACTCCGTCAACTTTCATATAATCCATGTAGACCTCCACTTCTCCTTACTCCACCAAACCCCCATCGGGCCCAACTCCAAACACATAAAAGGTAACTAATACGGACTAAGAGGTGACTACCGCACTAACGGCGTAGCATTTTTCTCCCGTTCAATCACATATAAACTAATACGGACTAAGAGGTGACTACCGCCCTAACGGCGTAGCACTTTCTCCCATTCAGTGGCACATAAATTAATTAGTGCTCTTCCATCAGAGACAAGTCCATACGCCAAGTCTGAGCACACATTACATAAATAACCTTATGACTCGTCATTTCACCTTGGCCTAGGCCTAGCCTACAGCTCAAGTCAAACATCTTGCCGATAGGTCTTGGGAATTCCCAAAATTTCATACGCACACAAATCACATCAAATACTCTTGAATCACATCAAAACCTTCTTACAAATTTTTTTCATTCAAATAGAGATAAGTGCGATAAAGTACACACTATCCCATTTGAAGGTTTGATAAACCAAGTTTTCACATCATATCATATAACCAAGTACAATCCAGATCATCTTCACATAATCACATAACAAGCATGAAAACTCACCGAAATAGCAAGGTTCGGATTCCAAAATTGGATTGGTTTCAAAGCCTTCCGCACTCCCTAAAACGAATAAAGAAAATGGATGAGTTTCACTCTTCCATTTGACAATCAAATCAAAATACACTTATTCCTTGATTTAATCAAGGTTTTTCCCAAAGTTTCCTCAATTAAAAGTGTTCTTTTCAAATGATAAAATGTCACAAAAGTCCCTTTTCTAAAAATCACTACAACACTTGAAATATAATGCTTCATCAATGTACTCCCTAGGCGCAACTTCCAAATTATTTTGAACACAGAAATTAAGTGAGGTTTTTCACCTCTAAAATTACCCATTCAAATCTAAACTCAACACTAAACATTTAACCAAGGCTCTAACACATGTTTAAAACAATTCTCACTAAGTCTCGATGCAAAATTCATGAAAATTAGCTAAAACATTTCAAACCCTCAAATCTGTCCAAGATGGCACTTTTATCTCAAAATTTAGTGAAACTCAATTTTTCACCATTAAAGTTCAAGATTTTAACTCTAATAAAGCATATACTCATAAATGAACATAATACACATTTATTTAGGCAAAATCTAGCCAAGAAATATCATAAAATTTTGAAATCAAGTGTCAAAATTTCCAGGCATAGGTTCGGCCAGCTCTCACTCTTTACCTTCAAAATTTTCAACATCAATTCTACATTTTAACCACAAAATAATCTCATTTCATAAACAACAACCACAACCACATTCAGGTCCTCATGTCTGCTACCTAAAAGTCACCTCAAGTCCGCTACCTAAGTTGGGAATTCAAGAACCCAACTCCAATAATCCAAATATAAACATTTCTATCAAAATAAACCGTAGATCTACTATATTTAACACTAATCAAGTTAAATCTGAGAGGCTTGAGTCTTATACCTTAGATCTAACAAGATCAAGCAAGATCTTTTGAGCTCTTCTCAAGAATGATTTTTCCAAGCTTAGTAACTCCAAGATCTCCAATCTTAACCCAAGATCCGCTTGTTTTAATGATGATTTCCGTCTCCAAACTCAAGAACAAGAAGGTGACAAGCCCAAGTACCTTTCTTTCCTCTTATTTTATTTCTCTCAACTTCAGACCTCTCCCTCTCTCTCTCTCTCTCTCTCTCTCTCTCTCTCACGGCTGCCAAGGGAAGAGGAAGAAACAAGAGCCAAGCCTTCAATGGAATCTTCAAGCTTAAGGAAGAAGATGAAGTTGGAAGAAACCTCTCAAACTCTCTCTCTTTTCTCTCTCTATGGTCTCGGCTCTCTCTCTCTTTTTAGCTCAAGAGTGGCTGAAATAATAAGGGAGCAAGGAAGCATAAAAGGTGGCTTTTTATAGGCAAAAAGCTTGGCTCACCTTAATTTATGGAAAAGTGGTCAAATGACCACTTTTTGTCGCGTCGTCGCGCGACACTCTAACTTTTACTGGTTTAGCTCAATCCTGCACTGTCCAATCTTAAATATATCTCTATAATATCTCTACATATACTCGGTTTCATCTTAGAGTTACTATTCACGTTTCGGAATAAAAATTGACACTTAAACTGGCCGAAACCACATACCGGAAAATAGTTCTCAAAAAATTCTATAAATTAGAAAATAATAATTCAAAGCATAAATTCACTAATATTTTAGTGAAAAATTATAATATAAATATTATTGTACAATTTAAAAGAAAATTAGAATTTTGAGGTCCTCACATCCTTCCCCCCTTAAAAGAATTTTGTCCTCAAAATTCCTTACCTTTCTAGGTAAATAGCTCTGGGTATTTCTTCTGCATTTCTTTCTCTACTTCCCAAGTAGCTTCCTCGATATCATGATTTCTCCAAAGAATTTTAACCAGAGGGATCTTCTTATTTCTCAAATCTTTCACCTCTCGAACAAAGATCTTCACAGGTCGCTCCTCATAGGTTAGCGACTCATCCACTTCAATCTCTCCCAACTGTAGCACATGACTTGGGTCTGGATGATATTTCTTGAGCATGGAAACATGGAAGACGTTGTGAATCTTAGACATATTAGGGAGTAAATCCAACTAGTAAGCCACTTTTCCAATTCGCTTTAGAATTTCAAAGGGTCCAATGTACCTTGGCTTCAATTTCTTCCCTCTCTTGGATACAACTCCTCCTTTTATAGGTTTAACCCTCAAGAATACCTTATCTCCCACTTCAAATTCCAAGTCCTTTCTTCGGTTATTAGCGTAACTCTTCTCGACTTTAAGTAGTCTGAAGTCTCTTTCGGACTAACCTTACTTTCTCAAAAGCCTTCTCGACTCAAGGAATAGTGGTCGGATCCAAACTTTTCCTTTCATCTACTTCATCCCAATGGATTGGCGACCTACATCTCCTTTCATAGAGCCTCATATGGGGCCATTTGAATTGAAGCGTGATAACTATTATTGTAGGCAAACTCAACTAATGGCATGTGTTGGTTCCAACTTCCTCCAAAATCCAATATACATGATCTCAACATGTCCTCTAAGGTCTGTATTATCCTTTCAGATTGTCCATCAATTTGGGGATGATGTGCGGTACTCAGATTTACTCTAGTCCCCAAAGTCTCTTGCAACTTTTGCCAGAAACGAGAAACAAATCTCGGATCCCTATCGGAGACAATACTTATAGGAATCCCATGTAATCTTACTATCTCATCCAAGTACAGCCGAGCTAGCTTCTCCAGAGGGAATTTCATACTCACCGGCAGAAAATGCGTAGTCTTAGTAAGTCGATCCACTACCACCCAAATTGCGTCATGCCCCTTTTGGCTCCTAGGCAATCCAATCACAAAATCTATAGTGATGTGATTCTATTTCCATTCGGGTATCTCTAGAGGTTGCAAAAGTCCCGAAGGTTTCTGATGCTCAGTCTTAACTTGCTGGCACACGAGACAAGTTTGAACAAATTTTGCCACATCCTTCTTTAAACCATCCCACCAATACAATCCTCTCAAATCTTGATACATCTTATTATTCTCAGGGTGGATCGTATACCTAGATCGATGTGCTTCTTCCAAAATTTCTTTTCTTAACTCCTCATTGTTCGGCACAACTAATCGATCTCGAAATTTCAGAACTCCTTCAGGCCCTAACTTAAAATCTAGAATTTCTCCCTTATTCACCTTATCCAATCATTTTTGTACCATAGGATCTTCCTTTTGTGCCTCTTTGATACGTTCCAATATTGGCGATCTCAACATTAAATTCCCAAATATGACCTTCTGTTTCTCCAAGCTAGGATTCCATTTGCTAACTCTTTCTAACATGTCACATTCTCTAACCATCAACCCTGCCACTTGAGCCTTTCGATTTAGTGCATCTGCTACTTTATTAGCTTTTTCAGAGTGATAATTTATGGTACAATCATAATTCTATTCATCGCCTCTGCCTCAAATTTAACTCTTTTTGAGAAAATAAGTACTTAAGTCTCTTATGATCAGTAAAAACCTCAAATGTCACCCCATAAAGATAATGTCTCCACTTTTTCAATGCAAAGATGACTACTGCTAATTCCAAATCATGTGTTGGATAATTTTGCTCATGAGCTTTTAGTTTTCTAGAGGCATAAGCAATGACTTTCCCATTTTGCATCAGAACACACCCTAATCCTTCTTTTGAGGCATCTGAGTAAACTACAAATCCATCCTTTCCATTTAACAATGTCAACACAGGAGCCGTCGTTAGACGCTTCTTTAATTTCTGAAAACTAGCCTCACACTTAGGATTCCAGGCAAACTTGCCATGCTTCTTGGTCAAATCAGTTAATGGTCCAGCAATTCTCGAAATATCTTGAATAAATTGCCGATAATACCCCGCTAAATCCAAGAAACTTCTAACCTCAGTAGGGTTCCCCGGTTGTTTTTATTGAGTCATAGCCTCTACCTTTGCAGGATCCATAGAGATTTCATCCTTAGAGATTTTATGCCCCAAAAAGGACACCTCTTCAAGCCAGAACTCACACTTGTTGAACTTAGCATATAATTGATACTCTCTTAGAGTTTGAAGCACTATCTTCAAGTGTTGAGCATGATCCTCTCGGGTCTTAGAATACACCAAGATATCATCCATAAACACAACCACAAATTGATCCAAATAAGGTTTGAAGACTCGCTGCATCAGATCCATAAATGTCGCAGGAGCATTTGTCAATCCAAAGGACATCACTACAAACTCAAAATGCCCGTACTTCGAATTAAAAGTAGTTCTCAGTACGTCCTCCTTTCTAATTCTCAGTTGGTAGTACAATTGTCTAAGATCCAACTTAGAAAATACTACTGACCCTTGTAATTGATCAAATAGTTCATCAATAAGCGGCAAAGGATACTTATTCTTTATTGTCACATCATTAAGCTCTCGATAATCTATACACAACCTCAGACTCCTATCCTTTTTCTTGACGAATAGCAGTGCTCTCCAAGGTGAGTCACTCTCCCTAATGAAACCCCGCTCTAACGAATCTTGTAATTGAATTTTCAACTCCTTAAGTTCAGCTGGTGCCATTCGATACGGGTCTTAGAGATCGGAGTTGTTCCCAGTACTAAATCAATCTTAAACTTCACCATTCGCTCAGGAGGTAAGTTTTCTAATTCCTCAGGGAATATATTTGGAAAATCCTACACAATTGGCACCTCTTCTAACTTCGTCTTATCACTTGGAGGGTTTATACAAAAGGCCAAATAATCTTGAGCCCCCTTACTTAACAATTTTCTACCCTTAATCCCCGAAATAAGAGCAGACGAAACTAACCTCCCTTTCACATCTAATCTCAAGGTAGCCTCGCGAGGAATAGAAAATTTCACAACTTTCGCCCTATAATCCAATTTGGCATGATGTTGGACTAAACAATCTATCCCTAATATAACATCATACCCCTTAATATCCAAACTTATTAAATCCACTACCAACTTTCTCTCTCCTACCCAAATGTAACAATTATTGAATACCCAACTTGTAATTAAACTTTAGTCTCCCGTGGGTGTTCTAACCTCAAGATCATAAGGTAATTTAACAGGCTTTATATCTACCTTACACAAGAAAGCAGGATTTACAAAAGAATGGGATGCACCAAGATCAACTAATACTTTAGCTAAATGATGAAAGACGGGAATGGTACCTTCAACCATTTCAGTTGGGTCAGGGACCTGTTGATGGTCAATGGCATAGATTCTAACCAGAACCCTTGGTCAACTTCCTGATGTACTAGCCTGACTGGAGTTTGGATGACTCACTTGCCTAGCCGTACCGCTCCCTTGAAACCTTGGACATGCGGCTAACTGGTGCTCAGTACTTCCACACTTGAAACATGCTTCTGTCTTTTTCCAACAATTATCCTCAGTGTGATTCAGTCTCCCACAAAAACTACAAGATACACTAGGAGTGGAGGCTTGACTTCCATGAGAGACACTCCTCAATTGCTCCCTTCCACTTGCAGTTCCCCTTAACATCGCACCTCTAGTGTATGCTCCCCTTGCTATAGACCCTCGTGACACTCCAGGGATGTTTGCTCTACCTATTCCTCTTCCAAACTTAGGAGTTGAAGCACCCATATCCGTTGGTCCATGACTATTGCTAGGTGCATTACTTTTTCTTGCATTAAAAGTTATCACTTGAGTCTTGGCCCCTTCAATTCTCTGGGCCTTTTCCACAGCCTCACTAAAACTATTGACTTGAGCAGCCGCCAAGCTTTCTTGTAATTCCACGTTAAACCCCTGCACAAACCTCTTTATTCTCCTTTGCTCTGTTGCTACTAGCTCAGGAGCGAACCTCAACAATTTAGTGAATTGTGCCTCGCATTCCGTAACACTTAACAATCCTTGCCTGCACCTAATAAAGTCATCCTCCCTTTTCTCTTGGTGAATTACCCATTTTTGAATCAAAGTTATGGCAAGTAACACTCTTACAGTAGCTATTCTAACTACTGGTGAGTATGTATCAAAATTATCGATGCTACATTTTTAGTAAACCCCTTGGCAACTAACTTGGCCTTAAACTTTTCTATGCTTCCATCATATTTTAATTTCTTTTTGAAGATCCATTTACAGTCAATTGGTTTGAAATCTGGTGGTAAATCCACTAACTCCCAAGTTTTGTTGGCCATAATTGAGTCCATCTCATCATTTATATCTTCTTTCCAAAAGGAAGCATCTTGTGACTTCATTGTTTCATCAAATATTTTTGGATTGACTTCAGTATTAAGACAATAAGGAATAGTGTTACTTATTTCATTCCTTGTTCCTTAAACAAGGTAAGTAACAAAATCTGAACCAAAAGTCTTAACCTTTTTGGCTCTTTTGCTTCTTCTAAGTTCAACGACTTTATTTTGATCATCTATACTACCTTTAGATAATTCATTCTGGTTAGGTGTATTGTCAATTTCTTTAGGTATAGAGATGAATCTTGTCTCATCAAAAATAGTATCTCTTGATTCAATAATCATGTTGATTGATATTGAATCATTAGACTCTATTACTATGAATCTATATGCCTTACTATTTTGTGTATATCCTAAGAAAATACACTCAACACCTCTTTCACCTAATTTTCTCTTCTTAGATTCAGGAGCTTTGACGATGGCTCTACAGCCCCAAACTTTCAAGTGTTTGAGATTTGGTTTTTGTTTCTACCAAAGTTCATAAAGAGTTATAGAATTCCTTTTATTTGGAACTCTATTTAATTGGTAACAAGCTGTAAGTACAGTTTCTCCCCAAAAACCTTGACTCAAATCAGAATTTCATAGCACTACATTCATCATTTCATTAAGAACCTAATTTTTCTTTTCGACCACACCATTTTGTTGAGGTGTGTATGGAGTAGTGATCTCGTGATTAATACCATTAGACTCAAAATATTCGTTTTGATAATATTCATCACTACGATCTGGTCTCAAATATTTAATGTAAGTATCATATAAATTCTCAACATTTGTTTTGTATAACTTGAACATATGCATAACTTCATCTTTTGAGTGTAACAAATACACATAACAAAATTAGTATAATCATCTATGAATGTAGCAAAGTATTTGTTACCATATAAAGACGAAATACAGTATAGATCACAAATATCAATATGTATAAGATCTAACTTATTTGTTTTCCTTTCAACATTTAGAAATGGCTGTCTAGTAATTTTTGTTAACATGCAAGTTCTGTATTTACCATCTTTCTTTTGAATACAATTAGGCAACAAACCAAATTTGATCATATCAAGAATTCATCTATAATTCACATGTCCAAACCTATTATGCTACAAAATAGAATTAGTCTTAACCACATAAGCAAAAGAAACAAGTAGTCTTAACCATAGAACTAAAAGACACATTATTATTCATCTTATTGATAGGCATAGCATTAAGTGTGAACATATCATTACGAAGATACCCTTTTCCCACAAATATTTCACCCTTGAATAGTATAAACTTATCAGTCTCAAATACAAGTTTGAATTCAAATTATTCATCAAACTACCCAAAACCAAATTTTTCCTTACTTTCGGAACAAACACGACATTAGTAAGGGATACAATATGTCCGGAAGTAAATTTCAAATCTACTTCACCTACTCCTTTAATGGAGCAGTCGCTGCATTACCCATATATATAATGGACTGATCATCATTCACTTCAATCAAGAACTTGAAGAATTCCTTATTCTCGCACACATGGTAGGTAGTACCGGAGTCAATCCACCAAGAAAAATCTTTCTCAATTAAATTGAGTTATGAGATCATTGCCACAAGATTTTTGATCTCATTATTGGAAGATTCGGGGCTTTTTATATTATCATTCTTAAGAAGATTCCATTCATACTTGTCATGCCCTTCCTTCTTACAATGGAAGCATTTCTCCTTTTTCTTCCTCTTCTTGTTCTTGTTGGGTTGATCCATTGACCGGTTGGATCTCTTGTAATTTTTGGACTTGCTAGTTTGTCCCACTTCAACCACATTAACTTTGAAAGATGGATCTAAGTTCTTTTCTTCTTCCTTTCGTTGAACCTCTTTATTTTCCTGCACTCTAAACTCTTCCTCAACTCGAAAAGAGTTAGCAAGACTCTCAAGAGTGATCTCATCCTTTTTGTGTTTGAGATCTCTTTTGAAATCTTTCAAGAGGGTAGAAGTTTATCAATGATAGAACTAACAACAATAGTTTCATCCATAAACATATTGTGTTGACAAAAATGATTGAGCATCTTTTCCAACTCAGTAAATTGATCCATAACAACAATTTTGTCTACCATTTTATAATTAAAGAAACTAGAGACAAGAAACTTCTTACTTGTTGCATCTTCTCTCATGTACCTTACTTCTAACTTGTCCCATAGTTCCTTTGCTGTGGTGATCAAATGGTAAGTATCAAAGAGCCCGTGACTCATTGCATTAAGAATATGTCCTTTGCAAATCTCATCATCCATGTCCTACTTTTGTTTATTGCAGATGTCATCTAGTATCTCTTCTTCATCATTTGTTGCAGACCTTAGAGTCATGAGAACATATGCCACCTTGAGAGTAACTAGAAGGAAATGTACACGTTTCTTCCAACATATGAAGTTTTCCCCATCAAAACATTCAAGTTTGACTACATTAGACGTCAAATCCTTGATAGTACTACCCATTTCAAAGAAGGAATAAAGCCTTAAGATTGTTGGAACAATGCAAAAGAGAAAATAAGGAATGTCTACAAAAGTAAACAAAGAAATGGCTTCAAATTGTGATCATAGATCACTTTCCTTAAGTTTTTATTCGTCCACTATATTGTGCAAGAGATCAAGGATGAATATCTCCTAGGATAAGATGAAATTTTGTTGTGTAGACTCTCACTAAGTCTAACAACCCCCTATAACAAAGAAAAGAATAGCAGAATTTTTTCTAGACTTTGTAGATATTAAGTTTACAGCCAAAAGACCACAAATTGATCCATATAAATAAGTTTTCGTATCTGATAAACAACCTTTAACTGTTTTGAAATGTCTGGAGTTATATCATTTCAATTAACGGTTAAAAACTGAAAGTTTGCAAATGAAATGTCAACAGACGCTTCGAATCCATGACCGGATTCACTCTGTAGTTGGTCGGATTGGTGGATTGGATTCTATCTAGAGAGATATTTACATTTTGTCTCAAATCTATGGAGGGATTCAAATCTACTACCTTCACAATCCATGGATGGATTCGAATCCGGTTCACTCAATCCATGGAGGGATTCTATCTAGGGATTCTGTATGAATTCCAATAGAGTTGAAAATCCTCCAATAGAGGGGTGGTCCGATTTACATGAAATTTTCCAAAGTCGTAGGCTACATGTATACAATATGAATATAAAATTTCATGTAAAAATTTGAAATCTAACCTTAGTTTTTGAATTTTGCTCAAGTTGGTTCAGTTTGATAGGATACAATGTCAAATGAATTTTGCTAAGGAAAACAAATTGGAATAATTCTTTTTTCCAAGAAAATTTTATGGTGAACGTTCTAAACATATTTAAGAGGCAAATTATGAGAATTCTAATAATTTACAAATGTTTAAATCTGATAGAGAATCAAGTAATCTTGTTCGCTTAATCTGTCAAAACTATTGACAGAATTAGAAGGGTGGAATTTTGTGTTGAAAATCATGGTTTTGAAAGAAGCTGTTTTAGATAAAATCATGATTTGAAAGTAAAATGGATGTAGTGTATTTCTGGAGATTTTGAAGATCTTTCAAGGTGTATAGCAAATGTTTTCTTCAAGGCATATATGTTCTCACAAATTTGGAAGATTGTTGTAACAGGCTAGTTAAGTGTCGATGTTTTAAAAATCACAAGTTTTGGTAGAAACCTTTATTTTGCATGAAATTTGTTTTTTTGAAACTATAAACTCAATAGTTTATGTGATAAAAAGTTTAAAAGCATTCGAATTTTATATGAGTAAATATGGATGTTTAAATTTGAGTGGAAAACCAACATGAGACAGATTTACTGTCTAAGATTCATACCAGAATTTTTCAAAATGTGGTCTCATGAAAATTTTTGAAATTAAATTTAGTTTCTAGAGATGTTTTTAGTTTTTAAATTTGAATTTTATATGTTGAGATAAATAGATTTTTTAGGGCTAGTATTAGTCTGAAAAATTAGTTCAAGATTGACATGGTCGTAGTCGAAGTTATGGACATGGTCATTAGGACTTCAGACAAGTTATGGTATCATGGAATGATTTAAGTATGTTGGATATTTGACTGTTAGGTTGAGCGGTTTAGCAGCTCAACAGGAATTTTGTTTGTGGAGTTTGAGATGAGTAATTCTTACTATCTTTGTTGTTTTTGAAAATGAATTTATGAACTTAAACATTAATTTGTTATTTAAATTTAGATCATACATGACTTACTTGAATGTAACTATGAATTGTACGAATTATTGTGAAAATGTATACATGAATTTTAAAAGTGGTAATGTAACGAACAAAGCTTAATTATGATCATCACTATACTCGGCAGGACTTGGTCCAATCTCTATGAATATGAATTCAAATTCAAACTCCTAAAGCGAGTCCCGCCTTCTCAAGCTCTAGGGAACCAAATTGCTGAGAATGAGGATAGTGATGTTGAGATTGATGAGGACCTAGAGGAAGAATTGGTAGAGCAAGTTGAGTAACTTGGGGAAAAAAATGATTATGGTAGTCAAGCTAGAAGTATTATTTGGATTAGGAAAATTAGCAATCAGTAGGAATAGTAGTAGTTTGAATTTCATTACCTAGGAAATCAGGAATTTTACGAGTTGTTTATTTTGACTAATAAGTTGCTTTCTATGGTTGAATAAATTTTCTATTTATTGTTACAATGTTTGCAATGTTTTTTTTTTATATTTATGTTTCTCAAATGGCAACTGTTATAGAAAAAATAATATAGTAGTGATAAATCTCAACATATATATATAAGTGAGTATGTATGATCATAATAAATACTAATATTTAATAATATATATGAGTATGTTTCCTTATAAATTAAAGAATCGTGTGTATCAACTTATTATGTGTAGGACCATGCGATCTAGAAGATGACTCTGAAACCCGAATGATAATAGCCAAGCCTCACTCCAAGGTCATAGTTCAAACACTAGCAATAGTATGCCAATGAATGTGCAGTTGACTATGCCCCTGAGCTAGTCCAAACTATTACCAATCTAGCAACCATAGTGCAGAATCAGGCCAATCTAAATGCAAACCTGCAAGGGAACTTTAACCATTGAGGAAATATGAATGCTCAAGGACCAGTCGGGACACATGTCTATTATCAGCGAATGAAGAAGGTTCGTACTCATCTTTGATGGAGCACCCGACCCTGACAAGGCTAAGAAACGGATAGAAGAGGTTGAGAATAATTTCTCTCTGCTAAATGAGCCAAAATAGATGAAACATCTTATAATTAGACCTTTTTTGATTGAGGATGTGAGTAAGTGATGGAGGGCTTTGCAGCCAACTATCATGTCACTGGTCACTTGGACCTATTTTAGAAATAAATTTATGGTACATTTCTTCCCTCCTACTATTAGGATGCAAAGAATGCAGCAATTCGAGAACCTAAAATAAACCCTGGGAATGTCAGTTGTAGAGTATGCACACAAGTTCACTACTCAGGTTAGATCCTCCCCTACCATTTTGGCTAATGAATTACTAAAGATGCTAAGATATAAGAATGGATTATTAGGTAAGACATAGGCGAAAATGGTGAATGCAACTACCCCTAATTATAATGCAATGTTTGAAACCAGTCTGAAGGCCGAGTCAGAGATAGATAGGGTTAAGGAAGTGGAAAGGGCTAAATGTCCCAGACCCATTGAATTCAAGGAAAACCAAATACCTAAAGCAACTTTTGAATTGGTGAAGAAAGTCAAGGTTAACCCTGCAAGTGCTTTGGGTTCGAGTAGGGTTGTAAGGAAGCTTATTGGACCAAATACTTCTGCACATCCAAAATGCTCATATTGTCATCGTTGTCACCCTGGGGAATGCCATTGGAAAACTGGAGCTTGCTTTAATTGTGTCAAGTGGGCCATAGAGCTAAGGACTGCCCAAAACCGCCTAGAGATACGATTAAGGAAGCTAAGGTGGGAGAGGCCAAACCCCGTACTAATGCGCGAGCTCATGCCATGACTGACTTGGACATTGAGTTCATGCCATGACTTTTGAATTTGTGGAGTTTGTGGTGAGTATTTCTCACCATCTTTGTGATTTTGAAAATGAATTTATAAACTTAAACATTAATTTTTTATGTTAAATTTTGATCATACATGACTTACTTGAATGTAACTATAAATTGTATGAATTATTGTGAAAATGTATACATGAATTTTACAAGTGGTAATTTAATGAACTAAACTTAATTATGATTATGACTATATTTGGTAGAACTTGGTCCAATCTCTATGAATATGAATTCAAATTCAAACTGCCATGATCTTTCCTAGTGTGGTTTAAAAACTAGATTGTATACATAGAGATCGATGAATGCATGATTCTCTGATTAAGTGAATTGAATATGTGACTGCGAACTTGAATATGATTTCTATGATTTCTCTGAAAATGGATGATTATGAATTTGCATTATGAGTTGATTTTCAAATGTCTGTATTAATACATGTAATATGTGTGATCCGACAAAGATAGCGTGCATTACTTGCTGAGCATGTGTATGCTCACTTCTTCCCTCTAATCATCTTGCAGATAATAGTGAAAAGTGCGAGTTAGTGTTCCTGGAAAATGATGAGGTTTGATTTGTGTGTTGTAAGAATTGGAATGTCAAGTTATACCCTCTTAGATTAAGTGTTATTAGCAGCTTTCTATTAGGAATGGCGTAATAAGTGATATTTTGTTACCTCTGAGAAGCTAGATTTTTCTCTTTATGGATTTTGTTATTTGAGTAATAACTCAAGCAAATATTGCTTTTATGGAAGTTTGATTTTATTGGGTTACCATGTGTTACGGTTAGTATAAGTAAGGTGTCGTATGAGATTTAAAAATTTTATTTTTAAGTTTCACAGCGTGTTGTGTTCTAAGTTGTGGCAGACTTGGAGCGTGACATTGCAGGCAATATTTACTATTTTAGCCCAAAAGTACTTAGATAAATCACATTCACTTATCATTGTTCTGACTTCCTCTTGTGAGATTTTATTCTTTCTTTCTATTACTCCGTTTTGCTGAGGCATTCTTGCAAATATTTCTGAAATATTTAACTTCGTAGGAGATTTGGTCTAATTTAGAGAGAGAGAGGGAGGGGAGAGAGAGAGAGAGACAGCTTCAAGAAACTTTATGTACAAGCTAAGATTCATAATATGATCTGATCCGTTTATGTGCAAACAAGAGGGAGAGAATCGGGATTAAGTCTCTTGGTTTATCTCTGACGTACAAATTGGTTTGGGTATATGTAAGGCCCAAGTACAACCTAAGAGGGGGGGTGAATTAGGTTGATTAACAATCAGCCAAGTATTACCTCTTTTTCTGATTTTAATCACAAGTTCTTGAACAGATGATTTATGAAGTAGATAGACAAGTCAAGATTGATAAATATGGATGAAATTTCAAACAATGAATATGATAATGTAAGATAAAAAACAAGTAATGAAAGATAGTAAACCAAACTTCTTCAAGTCTCCACTTGAGCTTGAAGAGAATTCCTCAAAACAGCTTCTTCAATTTGGTGAAATTGATCACACTTGTGTACAATAGAAGGATCACTTCCTCCTGCCCCAAGCTCCACTTAGTCAAGCTAGGAAGTTTTACACTCTTTACAGAAAACCCTCACACGCCTACACAATTGATGAATTCACTCACAATTGAAAAGCTTCTCAATGAACTCACACTACAAGACTAGCAATTTACTCAAAAAAGAGTATTTTCTAGCTAAAATCACTCTTAAGAACTTGTTATCCAAGTGTACAGCTATGTTTGATATTTTGACAGTTCTTGTATTTATAGGAGACCAAAAGTGCCTAGAAAACGAGGTCAACGATAGTACAAGTTGAAATGTCAACTAGTCAGAGCTATCTGACGTCCGACACTCTTGTTCGTCCATGCTAAGCCCGATAGGGTGTTTGAGTCTTATCGGACGGACGATGAATACTCAAGGTCCGATAGCTTTGGCTGTAGGCTCGAAAATTTTCATGGAATCGATCGGACGGCCGATACATGTCTTTCGTCAAGGCTTTGCGTCCGAAAGCGCCCAAGAAGCTCATCAAATTTCTTGGATATCTTGGACGTCCCAATGTAGATGTTATGCGTCCAAAGAGGTGTCCGATAGATCCCGTCTATCGGACGTCCGATACGCCGTTGAGCGTCCGAGGGAAGGTTTGTTTTATCTGACGTCCGATACAAGGTATCGTCCGACAAGCTTTTCAGCCTCCGATATCCCGCTCGTCAAGAATCTCACTAGAAAACATTAGACCAATTTTCTTCAATTGTTTTGTAATTATCAAAATTCGGGATCACAATTAACAGTATAAAGATCAGAAACTTGAGAATTTGAGTGAAATACCTCTTAGATGACGGCCGATGGAGAATTTTTATAGAGGTAAGGCGATGAAGAGTGATTGACAGACCACTTGCTCTGATTCTGACAGAGCATGCGGTTCAAGGCATATCTCAATCAATCATTCCTTCCAAAAAACGGAGGAGGGCAGGAACGGTTGCTTCGGTTGCAAGAAGCAACCATTCCTAAAGGTCAAAAAAAATAGAAGATTACATCTTGTATATCATTTTTCACATCATATGTGGGTTCACAAAATTTTGTTCTATAGTTAACATTATTAAAAGTGAGTTACACTGTATGCAAACAGAATTACATCTTATGCATTTGTACAAAATCAAACCGAATGGTTTTCTAACAACCGTTTGGGCCCGGTCCCTAGAAAATAGAGGGAGGGAGGAAAGAACAGTTCGTTAGCTACCCGTGGTTCCCAAGCATGTGTATTTAGCCTCTACCGTTTAATTTGATGATTTTTCTTTTTTGAAAGTGTTGCTAGAAATTAGAGATATCAATTACAATCCAATTATGTTGACCCGTCCAAACCCGCCCATTAACTTTAAATAGGTATAAATGGGTATTTATACCCATTTAATTGATGGGTGGTGGATTGACTCAACTCACCCATTTAACTCATTTAAAAATAATTATACATTTAAACTCAAATTTTAGTGAGTCTTAAGGATATAATTTTGAATTTTCTACCAATATTATAACAATAAAATACTGTTATTTCCTATCAAACAATGTGCAAAAAAATTTAAAAAGATAAATAATATTTCAAACGAGTCATAAATGGGTAATTGGGTATATCGATACCCATTTATTAAATGAGTACCCATTTATGTCCATTTATTTAAATGGAATGGTATAAATGAGTTGATCTAATTATACTCATTATCCAGTTATAACCAACCCAAACCCGTCCAAATCACCCGTTTTGACACCTCTACCAGAAAGTAAAGTATCGAACCAAATTGCAAACTCTCTATGCGATTAGCATGGTACCTCACATGCTTTTCTCATCTTTTCTCTCTCTTTTTCCTTTCTATCCTTCAGTTTGTTTTTGCATGCAAACTACCCCTTCCACCAATTCACCAAACGCAGCACCACTACATTCACCGTGGAATAGAAAAGTCGGGAAATGGTAGTAGGGAAAGAGATTAGGGCCCCGTTTGATAACCCAATTCAGATATTAATCTTAATGACTTCAGACCTTAATGGTGTTATGACTGTTTGATAATAAAAAATACTACATCTTAATGATTAAATGGGTCTGAATTGCTTAGGCAAAATGGAGTCCAAAAAATAAGTGTTAAGTTTATCACTTATCATCACTTAATAAAAACTACGCTCAGATGTTAGGGTTTAAGTACAGTTTTTAGGACATAAATAACCCTTGTCAAATAAAATACAATCACCTTATTTTTTTCTCTTCTCTTTCTTCTACCGTCTTTCTTCTCTCTCATTCTTTTTTTCCTATCATCATTCTCAATTTATCAACCTCTTCTCCAATTTTTTTTTTATTTGTCAGTCTTCATTCTTAAGAAGTTTACCCATTGAAGCATTCAATTTTTTAGCATAAAGGTAAGTATTAAATTTATGCATGTGCTTTTATTTCTACTGTGTAGTTGTCGTTCATACTCATATCCAATAAAAATCTATACTTCATCTATGTATTTGATTTATACGGTTAATGGAAAAATAATCTTCCATGATAGAAATAGAAGCGTAGGTAATACAAACTGACTAGAAAAATAATCATTGAGAATGAAGAAATTGTGGTACAAAATGAGCAACATACTGAAGATAACCCAAAAAATGTAGAACACGGAGGAGAATCTCAACAAGTTGATCAAACTTTTATGATCAACTTACGTGAGCAAATTAAAAATCAACATTTTTAGCTTTTTTGATTAATTGTATTTATAACATTTGATAGACTAGCATTTATATTTTATCCAATAAATTTGTTATATTATAATTTTATTTTCATTTTTAGCTCATTCTTTTTCTTTTTTTATAATAGTTCATTCTTTTTCTAATAAATAATTCTTATTTTAAATAAAATTAAATCATATGTACTACTAGTAAAATATACCAATATACATCATTTATAAACAAGCCAATATAAGGACAAAATTGTAAAATACAAGAAATTCAGTATTCAGTCGTCTATAATTATCAAACAGGCATAATACGTTCAGTGTTTAGATTCAGACAAAAATTGTATTAGATTCATCACTTAACAATTCAGTGATTTAATGAATTCAGACTTCAGATTTTAGATTTCAGACTTCAGATTTTAGATTTCAGTTTTATCAAACGGGGCCTAGGAAAGGCCTAAAATTCAGGAAAGGGCAGAAGAATGGTGGAAGATGTGAATTGGGGGATGGAGGGACATCATGCGCATTTGATTAGTTAATATGAGAATTGGGAGGGAGGAAGAAAGAGTTAAAAGGAAGGGGTCATTTGGTAATCCAGTACACTTCCGCAATGAAGTTGAGCTATAAGACTTGCACACAAAAGAACAATTCAAGAAAATAAAAAGAAACCGAAAAATTATATATAGCTTTTGAATCTTGATATCATTTAGTTTATATACATTTGTATCTTCTCAAATAAAAGCTTTAAATCGTAGTTCTTTATTAAAAAAATATCAAAAATTAATATGCGAGATAGACGACGGATACAAAAAGGGTAAAGGAAACTATGTGTACAGAACATGTTAACCGAGATAAGGATGCAAATATAATGATCAAACACTAATATGTGTGTTTCGTATCACACTTTGGAGTTAATTGAGAACTCATTGTTAAATATCTAAATTACACATAGTTTATTATATGAATACGAACATCACAATTATTGAGCGCCTTTGCATAGTTTATGTTTTTCCAATCTAATTATATTTTCCTAAAAAATTAACACTTGAAATCCTCTTAAGTCATAACAAGTACGCATAGTGCATTGAGTATTTGTTGGCCAAACTATTCAAATTAAACTATTCTTGATATGTGTCAAAGATGTGTCAGAGATATTAACTTCTATGATTAAGGGAGCTTTCCCATGATTATAGAAGTTTCCTATGATTAGGGTAGTCTAAATAGAATAAATAAAACAGAAGATAGGATTTCTGATTGATTCCTAAGATCATGGTTCTCATTACGTTATTCCTACAATCATGGTTCTGTTACCTAAAATTGTGACAGATTGTAGTAGAATTGTAATCCCATAAATATGTGTATGTGAGAAATAAAATGTAGAAGAATTCTTTCTCCTCCAATTCTTCAATTCCGCTTTCTTCAAAAATCTTCATGGTATCGAGCTTCGCTCTATACCAATTCCCCGCCCATGAATTACCGAAAGCAGCCATGACTGGATCTATCGCTCACACAAGAGAAAACTCATCCTCGCCTTGGTTATCCAAACTTCAGATTTCTTTGCTTCGAACTCTCCTTCTCCTCCACGATAACCGCTCATAAATTAAACGGTTCCAATTATCTAGAATGGGCCCAATCTATAAAACTTGCTATCGATGGGTAAACTCGCCACCTTATCGGAGAAGTACACCACCAGCCACCGAGATCCCAATTTGAAGAGATGGCAATCGAGAATTCTCTTGTTATCGCTGGTTGATAAACTCTATGGAACCAGCATCGGAAAACCACATCTGCTTTTGCCTACGCCAAAGATGTGTGGGATGCTGTCCGGATATGTACTCGATGTTGAAAATTCATCTCGATTTTCAATCTCAAGACGTTGTGGAAATCAAAACAGGAGATAGAGATGTTACAAACTATTACAATCGATGGTAACCTTATGGCGTGAATTGATCTTTGCTATGAGGATGTATCGGACCCCGGCCGGTGTTCGATATAAAAAAGGAAGGAGGACTACGAGTCTATGTCTTCCTTGCAGACTGAATCAAGAACTTGATGAAGTCCGAGGTCGATTTTGGGCAAGAAGCCTCTTCCTCCATTCGTGAGATATTTTCAAGTTCGTAGAGAAGAATCAAGACGCAAAGTAATGCTGCGTAAGGTTGAGTCCAAGGTAGAGCCCAAGTCGAAAGTTCGCATTGGTTTCTAAGGGGACAGATCTAGATGGAGATAAACGAAAGAAGCCCTCGTGTGAATACTGTAAAAAGCCATGGCACACAAAGGACAATTGCTGGAAATTACATGGGAAACTAGCAAATTTCAAGAAGAAAAATGGAGGTGACAGCAGGGCATTGCAGATGGAACGGGATTCTCAAAAGCAGCAAATCGACTCGAGACACCGGCCTTCACAAAGGAACAATTAAGCCAACCGTACAAACTCTTAAGTCTCCACAATTTTCAGTCACCGAGCAAAAATCCTTCACTCCTTCCCCGTTCTTTTGCTCAAAATGATAATCGCCTTATCGCTGTTCTTTCATGTAAAACATCGATGCATCTTGTCCATGGGTTATATGGATTATTGATTCTCCACTGACCATATGACTAGCTCACAAATTATTTTCAACTTATAATCCATGTGCGTGCAATAAAAGGTCAATTACCGACGGATCATTATCCGCTATAGCAGGCATAGGTTCCGTTATTTCTCCTACTCTAACACTTCATAGAGTTCTTCATGTTCCGTGACTTATCTTGCAATTTGCTATCCATAAGTAAATTAACTAAGGATCTTAAGTGTCGGGTTAATTTTCCCCCTTCTTTCTGTGAGTTTCAGGAACTGACCACGGGGAGGATGATTGGATATGCTAGAGAAGATGGAGGACTTTATTTCCTTGAAAATGGATCCAATGTGACAAGACCAAAAATACATGTTACGGGTCTGTCTATTACTAGTAATAAGGAGATTATGTTATGGCACTATAGATTAGACATCCTAGTTTTATTATTTGAAACATTTATTGCCGTAATTGTTTGAGAATAAGGATTCATCTTCGCTTCAATGTGAAATCACAATTAAACATCGCCGATCTACATTTTCTACACACCTTATCAACCCTCAAAACCATTTTTCCGCTACATACAGATGTTTGGGGTCCATCTAGGATTTCAACACAATCTAGGAAAAATGGTTTGTTACATTCATTGATGATCATACAAGAATTTGTTGGGTATATTTATTAAGAGAAAAATCGAGGTAGAAAGTGTTTTTCAAAGTTTTACACCATGGTTCTAACGCAATTTCAAGAAAAATCAAAATTGTTCAAATGATAATGGAAAAGAATATTTTAATAAAATTTTGGGAAATTTTTCCATGAAAAGGGATTGTGCATCAAAACTCCTCGAATGATACCCCACAACAATGGGGTAGTTGAAAGGAAAACAAACACCTTTAGAAGTGGTAAGGCATTACCTTTTCAAGAAATGTTCCTAAATATCTTGGGTGAAGTTTTAACCGCTACATATCTCATAAATAGAATGCCCTCAAGAATTTTGAATTTCCAAACTCCTCTCAATTTTTTCAAAACATTTTATCCCATTTCTCGATTAACATCCGATATCTCACCAAAAATTTTGGTGCATAGCCTTTGTTCACAATCATGAACATGGTCAAGTAAATTGATCCTCGAGCAAGAAAATGCATATTTGTTGGTTATGCACCCACTCAAAAGGGTATAAATGTTTTGATCCAGCTTTCTAGAAAATGTTTGTAACCATGGATGTAACATTTTGAAAACAAACCTTTTGAAGATCATCTTCGTGGGGATTAGGCATATGGAAGAGCATGTAGAAGATGATGATATTTTTTGTCTTGGAAAAAATCAAACTCCTGATCAAAGTTTTATTGATAATAGTATCGGTTTTACTAATTTTTCAGATGACTCCATTCAACCTCCCCATCAAAAGATTTTGAAAAAATGATCAGGGTTTAGAAGAACAAATAAATGTTGAAGATCATTTGCCTTCGCACCAATAATAGAGTCAAATTCTTCTAGTGAAAGAGACAGGAACGTGACTGGAAAAAAACTGCAAACCTATGTCAGAAAAAATTATCGAGGAAAAGAAAAAGTTCTTCCTTCTCTTCACAACCAAGAATCCGAACTCAGGACAGAACCTGATGTGCTTGAGTCTTCAGGTGAAGTTTCCTCTGATCCAAGGATTGATGATTTGGATCTTCCTATTGCATTTCGAAAGGGAGTGCGTTCTTGTACCAAACATCCCATGTCTAATTTTATCTCCTATGATAAGTTATCTCCTATTTTCTTAGCATTCACTTCACAACTTTCTTCTGTGGAAATTCCAAAGAATGTACAGGAAGCATTGAGAGTTCCGTGAGTGGAGAAAGGCTATCAAAGAAGAGATGTGTGCTCTTGAGAAGAATCAAACATGGGAAGTAACTAACTTGCCAAAGGGGAAGAAGACAGGAGGGTGTAAGTGGATCTTTACTATCAAGTATAATTCCAATGGCACACCGAACGGTACAAATCTCTATGGTGGCTAAAGGGTTTACTCAAACCTATGGCATCGACTATCTTGAAACTTTTGCTCCGGTGGCAAAACTAAACACTGTCAGAGTGCTTCTCTCAATGGCAGTAAATCTTGATTGGCCACTAGAACAACTTGATGTAAAGAATGCATTCCTAAATGGTGATTTGGAGGAAGAAGTGTACATGGATTCTCCCCCTGGATTTGAAGGGAAGTTTCAGTCTAGAGTGTGCAAGCTAAAAAAATCACTATATGGTCTCAAGCAATCCCCTAGGGCCTGGTTTGAAAAATTTACTAGGTCAGTAAAGGATCAAGGCTATACCCAAGCTCAAAGTGATCACATCATGTTTGTTAAACACTCCAAAGATGGGAAGATAGCAGTACTTATTGTGTACGTCGATGATATCATTCTCACAGGAGATGATTTGATAGAGATGGAGCGGTTGAAGAAAAGTCTTGCTTCTAGCTTTGAAATCAAAGATTTGGGAACACTACGATATTTCCTAGGGATTGAGGTAGCTCGGTCCAGGAAGGGTTTAGTTATGTCCCAACGTAAGTATGTTTTGGATCTTTTAAAGGAAACAGGGATGAGTGGATGTCGACCTGCAGCCACCCCTATGGATCCGAATCATAAGTTAGCAGATATAAAAGATGGAACACCAGTTGATGCTACTCGATATCAGAAGCTAGTGGGCAAGTTAATTTACTTAGCTCATACCCGTCCTGATATAGCTTTTCCAGTGAGTGTTGTGAGCCAGTTTATGCACTCTCCATATGAAGAGCACCTTGATGCAGTGTATCGGATTCTGAGGTATTTAAAAAATACTCCAGGAAAGGGATTGTTCTTCAAAAAAGGAGATCAAAGGACTATTGAGGCCTACACGGATGCTGATTGGGCAGGATCAATCATCGATAGAAGATCAACTTCAGGTTATTGTACATTTGTGTGGGGTAACTTAGTTACTTGGAGAAGTAAAAAACAGAGTGTTGTAGCACGGAGTAGTGCAGAGGCAGAATATCGGGCTATGGCTCATGGTGTATGTGAGATGTTATGGCTCAAAAGAGTTATGGATGAGCTCAAAAGACCTATTGAGGTTCCAATGAAACTCTATTGTGATAACCAAAGTAATCAAAGATAGCTCACAATCCCGCGCAACATGATAGAACCAAACATATTGAAATTGACCGCCACTTCATAAAAGAGAAACTTGAAGGTGGAGTTATCATGCCATTTGTTCCATCAACTCAACAGATAGTGACATTCTCACCAAAGGACTCAGAGACCAAATTTTGAATTTTGCAAGCAAGTTGGGCATGATGAATATCTACGCACCAACTTGAGGGAGGTGTCAAAGATGTGTGAGATATTAACTTCTATGATTAAGGAGCTTTCCCATGATTATAGAAGTTTCCTATGATTAGGTAGTTTAAATAGAATAAATAAAAACGTAAGATAGGATTTCGATTGATTCCTAAGATCATGGTTCTCATTACGCTATTCCTACAATCATGGTTCATACCTAAAATTGTGACAGGATTGTAGTAGAATTGTAATCCTATAAATATGTGTATGTGAGAAATAAAATGTAGAAGAATTTTTTCTCCTCCAATTCTTCAATTCCGTTTCTTCAAAAATCTTCAATATGCATAGTTGTACTTCGCAATATATTCTTCCTTTTATTATGAGAAACTAGTCAAGGATACAAGTAAAAAACTCCTGGTTTAAACTTTACTACTTTCCATATTTTCTTAATACTAGCAATATCTACATTTTTTCCATGATCAGAAAGAACGGTAGAACCTGAATAAGAAAACTTAATAAGCACGTCATGCATAGGAAGAGAAAATTTTCTCATGTGAGCAGTAGAACAAGCAGCGGCAGACGGAGAATTTCATCAATAATTTTCAAGTTCCCGTCCTCAAATAAGCTAAGTTGACGCAAAAAAATCAGAACTTAAATTGAAGAGACCTCACAGTCTCAGGTCTTTGACGATGACTCTAATTGATGAAAAAGGGAGTTGTTATCATAATTGTAAATATTTGTCTTGCATAGTTGTTATCATAATTGTACTATAAATAACTATATATTCCCGTTAGTGATTTTGATGTATTATAAAGTAGTGCCGGTTCAATATTGGGGACTGATTTACACCGAATATTTTATGTTATATGCTTACATATAGATATGTCAAAAGGCTTAACGTTTTAGGAGTTTCACAGAAGCAGCAGTCAGATAAAATAAGAACATGGCCAATGATGGAAACTTAGGTTGCTTCTTCTTAAACGATATTTGGAAATTTCGAAGAGACAGATTTCTGAATGGAACTAATCAAGAATATGACTGAAAGAATTTGATTGGATAAAAACCCAACATTAAATTGATGTACAAATATTCCTCAGAAGGAATTCTGTCCATAACATATTAACTTCTGCCCTCAAGTTTATGATTTTAATGCCCTCATTCATTTATGTTTTGCATTGAAGGATATTCTTTTGCTGAATGAATGACGCTGACAAATCTGGGCTCATTGAAGATGTCTATCAGATTACATTTCATAACATTAGTTTCCAGTCTAGTTTACGTAGAATTAGTTAAATCATGCCTAGTTGGCAAATAAAGTATCTGATACACGAGTCTACGGTAAACATATCCCAAGAACACCTCTAAAAAACAACTCAAAAGCTCCCAAATACAACTCGCCATTCTCATTTGCACAATTTTATCAATAACTGACTAGCAACTATTGTGGGTGGCAGTTCTGATTTATATATATTCTGTCACTCTATGATGATAACTCTAGTGTACAGCACAAAAGTTATAGAATCAGTAGCCGACAGCACAGCTGAAGGCACCCTTCTTGTTAGATCTGCCATTCCCTCTTCCCCTGTACATAATGGGAAGCCAGGTGTTACCGCCAAATAATACAAGTAGGAATGGTTATGTTATATACCTGTCGCCACGGTTGTTGAATCATAGGGAAATAACTTGAAGGAATATCGAAACTATTATTCACCAAGATTGTGCAGGTCAGATAGAACCGTTCAAATTGTGACTGACTTCACGCAGAGTTCTCAACTTGAGAGAGGTAATGGACACAAAATCTCAGAAAGTCGTGATGTTTCTCACTCAGAGTTTCAGGTCTTTAACCATGACTCCTTGGATCGACCACTTGATGCACCTTCCTGGATTCAGCACTTGAATACTGTCCAACAACACGAGCATGAGGTATAGATGCTTCACCATGAGCAAGGGCATCCACGTTCTCAAGAAGATATTGCCTTGGAAGCCGCCCTACAATATTACCCTCCTCATTCCCGTTATTGTCAAGAAATGCAAAATGAGGAATGCCCTCAACACCAAATTCATCAAGCTCTTGTTCCCACTTTGTGTTATCAACATTCAACATGACAAAGTTTACACGATCCCTGAATCCATGAGTGAAAAATAGTTAAAATAGACCATAACATCACAAGCGCTTTCAATTTTCATCAAGTCTTTTGCTAAATGTCAAAAGCATAGTTAAAATAGTTGCATTCAGAAACACAGTAATTGTATAGTACATTCTTAAACAAGCAAATGCAGAAATATACACAAATATCAATAACAATTAGGGACTGAAAATAGTTGAAGTGCATATATACTTGTACTGCTCCTCAATTTTGTAGACATCAGGAGCTAATTCCCGACATACTTCACACCAGTCTGCATAAAACTCAACAACAGTGGGCTTCCCATTTGAAAGTGCCTGCATCAGAGATACAGAAAGAATATCAAACATCTTCATGTAAGTTTAAACATAGCAATATTGCAATGGCAGACTCTGAAGCACGTTTTCAAGGCTAAAGTCAATGTACTATAAGGGGCCGATTTTAGATATGCTTGCACAACCTCCCAAAAAAAATAAAAATAAAGCTATATATAATTGTATAAAAAAAATTTTATGGGACCATTGTGCTTCCAACACCCCCCAAGCAGCTATCATCTATGTGTCTTCAGTTAACATATTTGCTAACACTAGTCTCCCAATAAGAAACTTATAATGTCCACTATAAAATAAGCATGACTTCTAGAAAAAAGAACTTTGTACCTCATTAATTGGCTGTAAATTGTAATAAGCTAGAAATCTATAAGCACAAAGGTTATGACATAAATCCTAGTTACAAGTTGCAAAAAGAAGAAGGATCCATCTGACTGCCTTTCCGTCAGACTACAGTGGCAAAGATAGTCGAATTGATAAAACAAAAGAAGTCTGAACAAAGAAATCGCACTGATCCAAAAAGCAACAGCCGACTGATACACGATTACTAGTTGTTTGCATTCCTAACATCACATCTTACTCTGCACCCAAGATTAAGTTCTAATATATGGTGCAAACATCCAAGAATCCGTACACAAAAGCAGAAGGATATGCCAATGATAGGGCCACAAGCTAGTTGAAAATACAAATTCACCAAAAGATGGCTAATCAACTAACAAGTACAACGTAATAATAGGTGCAGAAGAAGCAAACCTCTTCATAAGGTAAAGCCACAGCAGAAAGGTCCTTCAATGAAACGCCAAAATCCAATCTTGAAGACAAGAAAAGTCCAACCGCTGCAAGAATGGAAGCCACTGCTATCCGCTTGCTAACACTTTTGGTTGGAAACTCGGGAAATCCAGCCTCAACCTTAACCTTCACCTCACTGGAAGAGGAAGCAGGCTTTTCAGGAGTAGTACTGCCATTTTCAGGTACAGGCTGTACATCAAGCTTTTCCTGCACTAACATAATCAAGAATTATACAGGAACATAATTGACTTCTTAATTTGACAACCAAATCCCAATTGGTGAGAGGATTCCATTTATATACCGTTGAGGTAGAGGAAGAATCAGAGGGATTAGGGCGGGTTCGGCAGCATATAGTCTTTTGATACGTGGGATTTTTCAGTTTAATTCGGGGACGGAAACTGGGTTTAAGGAAGTGGGGGGATAGGCGAGCTCGGAAGGGGGATGGGGGGAGTCTGTGGAGAGCGATGGAGGTTGAAGTTGAAGCCACGCGCGCCATCGTCCAGCGCTTCAATGTTAACACTTGCAGTGTGGTGGTACAGGATGCGGCTTCGTGTGGTGAGCTTTTTTTGGTCCAAACATTTGCCTTTATATATTTATATAAACCAAAAGTGCAAGCGCTGTACAAGGGTGACTAATCTAAGAACTTTCGTGCCCACTTAACATCTTTTGATCAGTTTTGTGGCAAAACTTGCTAAGCAATTACTAACAATGTTAATTTTCCTACTAATAAAATTAAAATTACAGACCCAAAAGAAATCTTTAAACTTTCTAATATCTCGTGTGATTATAGAAAGTCAAGATTCATTGTCTATTTTCTTGTTAATAGTTTCGATAACAACCTTGCAATCAGAGAGAATGTTGATCACTGCCAACTTCAGCTCTAGAGCCAAGTGAAGAGCTCCTCTTATTGCCAAAGCTTCTGCCAATGTTGCATCAGAAGTTTGATCTACTAGGGATGGCCCAAGTAATTTTGAGTTTCTTTTCCATTGTCCAGACTACAATCCCAAGTCCTGCTCTGTGGTTTCTTTGATCAAAAGTTGCATCCGTGAAAATATTGGTCACTTGGGGATTGTTTGAAAGTGCAGAGACACCATCATTCTGGTTTTCTTCATTCTTCAGGCTAGATTTGTCCTCTTTAGAGTTTGCTTTATGGAATGCCAACCATTCCTCCACAGATGTTGTTGCCACTCGGATGCTTGATTGGATATTTCAGTTGAAATTTACCTCATTTCTGTGTTTCCAAATGTTCCAAAGTAGGTTGGCTATCATAGCTATGTGATTCCTTCCTTCATTTTTGCTTTCTGCATGCTGGAGTTTCAACCACCATTCCTACATGTTCCATCTTTCCTCTCGCAGACCATCCTACTAGATTGGAAAGGCTTTCCAAGTGTCTTGTACCTTGCTGCAGAAGAAAAGCAGATGTTCCACAGTTTCCACTTCATCACCACTTCTTTTATAGATTGGATTCTCTCAGTTTGTTCTCTTGAAAATTGCTTCGTTGGTTGGGAGAATGTGGTGCAAGTACTTCCAGATAAAGTGTTTTATCTTGAATTTGATGTTCAATCTCCACAATTTCCTCCAAATACTGGACTGTGTACCTCCTCTGCTTGATCTTTCGCATTTCCTTCTTTTGTTCCTCTCCCATTTACCATGGATTTCAGACAATCATACCCAGGTTTAACAGTATAGAGACCAGATTTTGAGTGAATCCATCTCAACCTGTTCTTTCCACCATAAATGCTCAATGGGATGCTCTTTAGATGCCTGAAGTCTTCTTCATTGAACGAGATGTGATTAGCTCTTGTTTCCATTGTGCTTTGTGGATCAGTTCGTTAACTTTTGTGTATTCGCATGCCTCTGGGTTGATGGTTGTTATTCTCCCTGATGAAGCTTTTGAAAGCCAGTTTTCAAATGATATTCCAATGCTCTTTCCAGCCCCAACATTTACCTTTGTCCCGTTCTCTATAATTGGAGTGGCCTCCATCAAGCTTTTCCATAACCAGCAGGCATTGGCAGATCACCTGGCTTTGAGAACTGATGATTCTGGAAAGTATTTTGCCTTTAAGATTTGGGACATGAAAAGATTTGGTTTTGTCAAAATCCTCCAAACCTACTTAGCTAGTAGAGCTTTATTAAAACACTGGATATCTCTGAACCCCAAGCCTCTGTGTTTTTCCTAACTCATCTAGTGAATTTTCCTTTCCTCTGTGTTTCCACCCCACCAGAATTGTGCCATTGATGAACTCAGACTTTTGCACCCACTGGAATTTTGAATAAGGACATTGCATAGGTTGGCATAGTCATAGCCACTGATTTGAGAAGGATTTCCCTACCCTTTGACTGAGCATCTTTCCTTTTCGTCCCTGAATTTTACCAGCAACTTTTTCTTTAATGAAGCTTAAAACCTGTGACTTGGACCTTCCAATAACCAGTGGCAAACCCAGGCACTTCCCTTGTTTGACTAGTTGGATATCTTTTAGGCTCTGCATGATCTGCTCTCTGTCAGCAGTTTGTGTATTTCTGCTTATGAAAGTAGTTGATTTTTCCAAGTTGATTTGCTGACCCGAGGCCTTTTCATATCTTTCCAGGATCTTTTTGATTGTTTTCACTTCCTCCCCCTTTGCTTTGTAGAATAACACTGGTCATCAGCAAATAGAAGATGAGTCAAGGTTGGTCCTTTCCTGGAGATCTTCATACGTAAGATTTCCTTTTTTTCCAAAGCCAAGTTAAGGAGGCTAGAAAGCCTCTCAGAGCAAATGAGAAAGAGGTACGGGGAGAGGGGATCGCTTTGTCTAATCCTTCTAGAAGGAATTATATAGCCTTTCTTTTCCCCATTGTTATTGAAGGTATAAAACACAGAGCTAATGCATTTTATGATCCACTTGATCCAATGGGGACTGAAGCCCATTTTATTCATCATCTCGACTAAAAACTTCCACTCAACTCTATCAAAGGCCTTTGACATATCTAGTTTGAGAGCCATGAAACCATCCTTCCCTCTTCTTTTGTTATTCAAAAAATTGATGCATTCATGAGCAATGATGATGTTATCTAGAATATGACGACCAGATACAAAGGCTGATTGGGCTTGATTTATGCAGTGACTCAGGACTCATTTTAGCCTATTAGCAAGTACTTTTGATATGATCTTGTATATTACATTGCACAAGCTAATAGGTCTATACTGTTTAATTTGTGTAGGGATGTCTACTTTAGGAATTAGGGTCATCAAGGTTTCATTTGTGGCTTTTGGCATACATGAATTCTAGAAAAAACATTTAACAAAGTCAATTATTTCTTTCGAAATAATATGCCAATATTTCTGGAAAAAAAGGTTAGACATACCATTTGGGGCGGGAGCTTTATTGGTTGCATTGAGAAGAGGGCCTTTTTTATCTCCTCTTCACTAACTGATTTGGTCAAATTTCTGTTCATTGATTTAGTAATGGATTTTGGAATTCCACTTAAAATCTCATCATATCCTCCTGGATTGCTGGTTGTGAAAAGTTCCTTAAAGTACTTCTCTACCACCTGATTGATTTGATCCTCTGTATCACACCACTACCCACTGTGATGTTTTATGTTCTTGATTCTGTTCCTTCTCCTTCGAATGGTCGTGCTTGCGTGGAAAAAAGCAGTGTTTTTGTCTCCCTCCTTTAACCATTTTACCCTGGCTTTCTGACTCCAGTACTTATCCTCTCTCATGTAGGCTTCATGCATCTATTCCTTTAGCCTTTGAATCTCCCTTGCTTTGTCTTTATTGTTTGATGTTTGCATTTGCCTTATCTTCCCTTTGAGGCTTTGGATATCCTTCTTTGCATTTCCTTTCAGTTTTTTACTCCAGCTTCTGAGTGCTCCTCTACATTCTTTGATTCTTTTTGACATTCTGAACATTCTGGCTCCTTGCTGTTCAATTTCCCAGGCCTTTCGTATAACCAGCTGGGCTTCCGAATTATCTGCCCAACGCTGGTCGAACTGGAATCTTCTTTTATATCCTGTATTCTCTTTGGCATTTAATTCAAGAAAAAGCATGCAGTGATCCGAAGCTTCTGTCTCTAGGTGCCTGAGTTTGGCACCTTGGTGGTCTTGGAGCCAAATTGCTGATCCTAAGGCCCTATCCAATCTTTCCTTTATTTCTATCCCATTTTCCCCATGCCCTGTCCAGGTCCAAGGTGGCCCTTCATAGCCCAAATCTACCAGTTCAGTATTTCTGATGAATTCCTTAAAGTTTCTGAAACTCTAAGGTTGTCTTTGAATTCCACCCTTTTTTCTTCATTGGAGACAAGCTCATTGAAATCACCTATGCACACACAGCTTTTACCCCAGAATTTTTTCCTATCAGATAACATTTTCCACTGTTCTCTCCTTTTATTTTCATCTGCATTCCCATACACACAGATGCAACACCAGTTGTAGCCTGATCATCCTGATTTCGATCGAACACTTAGAGAAAAGGATTTTGTCAATCTTCTGTGTCTTTTTCTAGAACACTGCCAATCCTCTAGATTTGCCCTACTGGATCAACAAAAACCACCTGGTCATAGCCTTTCTTTCTCTTTAACCTTTCTAAGACATCCCCTTTATTCATTGTTTCACAGAGGAATATTACTTCTGGAAAGTGAAGCTTTATTGACTCCTTAAGCTGGGGAATTGTCAAGGTGCACCCCACACCTTGGCAATTCCACGCCAGCACTCTCATTGAGTTGGGAGGAACTAGTTGTGGCTGGTTCCCTCCATCTTCAGATCACAAATAGAAGTAGTTAATACCTTTATTTCCTATTTCTTTCCGCATTTTTGGTCCTTCATTTCAACCTGCAAATCCTCATGCTCACACATCTTTCTTTTTGCTTGGCAATCACTGCGATCAATAGTCAAGTCAACGGGGGCGAGGGCTGTCCTTGGGGGTTCCTTTCCCTGATGTCTTTGTTTTTTCATTGCTATTTTCCGCAGCTTAGTCTACAGTTGAGCTTTCCCTGTCCCATCTATTTTTCCCCCATATTTTCCATAGTATCCAGTATAATCACGGTATCTTTTGTCTTGTCATCCTTTCCTGGCTGGTTTACTCCCAACTGTTCAATAGTTTCCATTTGCTCAAACTCTCATTCCATTCTATTCCCAGCTTCTATAGTTGACTTTTCCAAATCATTTCCTTTCTAGTACTGTGCCTGTTCCATCAATGGCATTTTGTCTATGTCCAGCTTCACAGTACTCACACTGTCTTCTTCCATAGCTATCTACAGATCATTCTGGCTCCTTAGTTTTAATCTAAAATCTTCATTTATTTCATTTGCCTCGACCTTATCATTTTCTGTTGACTGATTTCTATCTGCCATCATCCTTCTACTTGCTGGTGTTTTTTCCCCATACAGATTCCTTTCCTCTATAGTTGGCTTTGGTTGCTTTGATTTCTGAGGTGAGATTCTGATACCTTGTGCTCTCATCCATGCCCCATAATGTTTCTTCCTACCTTCCATCCCTCCATCTAGCTCCAACTTGCAAGATTTTTCACCATAGCCAATTCATCCACAATTGTAGCAGAAATCTGGAGCTCTTTCATACCTGAACTATATCCATTGCACTTTGCCCCCAATATTCACTATAGTTCCCCTTAAAAGTGGTTGATTCATGTTCAGCTAATACGAAAGTTTCAAGTGCTTTCCTTCTTTACTTCCTCCTTGCGGGAGCAGAACTTCCATAACACTTTCAAACACAGATCCTATTTTCCTTCCAATTTCCTTTGTGTTGCAGTGCACTGGCAACGCCCAAAGTTGGATCCATAGTGGAGCTGAAACAAAAGCTGTTGGGTTCTTGTCAATACCTGCCTCCCACCTTTTTAGGTTAAGAATCTGGTTGTCAACTAGATACGGTCTTTTATTCATAACTCTGAGCAATTCCTCCATTTCTCTGAAGTTGAACTAAAAAAGGTTTGGTCCTAATTCCACCACCTCAAGTTTCTTTGATATCCACACAACTGATTTGCTACATTCCTTATTCCGGTAACATTCGCTATTTTCTCCCCCCACGATTCTTCCGCAGAGGCTTAATTTGCACTCCTCTAGTCCTTTCACACACTCTTCCTCAGTTACAATAATTTCACTGCATTTCTTATCTAACAAAGCGAACCTCTGAAGAATGGTCACTAGCTCCTCTGCCATGATAATCAGAGTTTTAAGTGGAATTCCAGAGCTTTACCTTCTCAACTGACTAGATCTGCACCAGATCGCAAGTGAAAAAAAGATAAATTAGGTCTCAGATTCAAAGAAAGAGGATCTCTTTTTTTTTCTTTTTTCGTTTTATTTAAAAATGATAGGTTTCTTTTGAAAGAGATCACAAGGAATATTCTCAATACGTTCTGCAACTGGTTTTGGGGGAAGATTCGGTTTAAAAAATTCCAGATGTAGACTTATAAATGTTGAGATTTTCAATTCCTGGTTTATTTATTGAATGTAGGTTTGATTTGGGTACGGGTTCATAGATCTGAAGACTATTGAATGTAGGGAATAAATATGTTCTAAAGGAAAAAGTAGAAGGATACTCTCACACGGAGAGATGAGGCTCTAGATTTTGAACTAGAAAGAGAAACTCTCATAGAGAAAGAAAATTCGCTTCGTGTGGTGAGCTTGAGAGGGGGAAATTGGCATGGACGGTCATTTCTTGGTAGCATGTGGGTTTATCATTTTGTGGAAAAATCATCAATTTAGTTCCTAAACTTTTACCCTTTTTGTTTGAAAAGCCCTAAGCTTTTACACTTTGTTTTAGCATAAACCTTGAAGGAATGAACTCTAATTCAACTAAAACTTAGGACGTGTTTAGTAAATGGGTTTCAAAACCCTCCTTTGGATTTCAAATCCAATTGTAGCCATATATAGAGTTTGTTTGGGGTTAATAGAAACAAATACTGGAAATGATAGGCACCTTCTATGGGTTTTGTGATTAACGACCTATTACTTGAGGAATCATCTTAATTACCCATCTTATTCTCCTTATATCATCTTAATTACCTTTTTATTCTCATTAAATGTAAAAATAAGAAAACAAAATGCTACCGTTTCGACAAACGAAAAAAAAGAAAAAAATAATGAAAAAAATAATAAATTATAAAATCCATTCAACATTAACAAACACACTTGAATTTTCATTAAAACCCATTATTGTTTACCACTCTATAATATTCATAGTGATAGTGATTATGGAATTCGGATCAAACGGCTCCTTAAATATATAATTTGAAATAATTTTAATTTTTTATGGCAGTAAAAGTTTAAATTTGCACAGAAATTTGTAGAACTTTAAAGAAGAAAAACTTTAGTCTCTTTTTGGATTTTAGGGTTTTTAATGTACAACTTTTTCATAGACAATGTTACACTAAGGCCTCATTTGATAACTCAATTTAGCACTTAAATTTGATGGATTCAAATCTTAATACATTCAGATGCGTTTGATAATTAAAAATAGAATATCTAAATTAATTAAATGGCACTGAATTCTCTAGCCAAAACTTTCTACCAAAATTAAGAGATAGGCTATTCACTTATCACTTAATGTGATATACTTTCAAATGTATTAGATTTAGTACTTAACAATTCAATCACTTAATAGATTCAGATTTCAGATTTCAGACTTTAAATTTCAGTTTTATCAAATGTGTGATGGCCCCACCTTCTCCTAAGGCGAACCAGAGGGGTCAGCGGATTGCTTGCCCGACTCTCGATGGGACTCAATCGGTTACTTGACAAGTCATTCGGATAATCACTACAAAAGAACCAGCAATTTATACTTAAAAAAATTTCAAACTTATACCTATCTGTTTTACAAACCAAAACTAAATTCAAATCCTAAAATATGTAATAACAATGTACAAGTTACCTACTGTAACAAAAGTGTGTCTACAGAGGTTTGCCTGCTAAATCTCAACCACCGAACTAGGTTTCGAACCTGGAAAAGGAAACAGTTAAAGGGGTAAGTCTAATGTTTAGTGAGTATCCCGATAAACAATCAAATTAACAAGATTCACGTAACACTTTCCCAAAAGGGCATGTGGTCAATTAGCATTTGGGCCCATTGAATGGGAACAGTAACAATATCATGTGTCATAGATTCCACTATCTGTGGACAAGCAATAATAACATTTTCAGTAAAAGGATACAGTCCGGTAAAATTGTTGGTGCAACTTTCAGTTTTTCGATCACCGGTACCTTTTCTCTGACTTTCGGGCCTGAACACCGACAATACCATAGGCGTTAATACTTGCGAGTAAATCTTTAACACTACCCAAAATTCGTTAACTTGTCCGACCTAACCCGATGCAGGCTCGAGTCAAGCCACGTCGCCAATGGAGTTGGGATCTCAGAACAGTAGGGCCAGTTACGATAAGTACACAACGGCGACAATCAGTAATGCACAAGTACTTTCACGTTTAGGGCGAGTGCGATAAAATACATACTTGCCCTCTCCACATAATTGGCAAATTTGTACATAAAGAAATAGGCAAGTAGCACGTAAATAACAAGTAAACAGTTAAACAAGTCGGGTCCCTTACCTTTGGTGGTCTAAGTCTGATTTGTCAGTCTGGATAGTCCTCCTAACTCCTGATCGGGTCCTGCGAGTAGTCAAGTATTAGGTACTAATTTTGGCTAATTTTTTCATTTTAAAATAATTTTAATTAAGTTAGCAGTGTAAATTAAGTTTAATTCAAAGGTCGGGATATGGTTCAGGGTTCGAGTCGATCGGGTTTGTAATGGTTGTGGGGTGTGGTGTTCTTGTGCGATCGGCCCCAATCGGCATGTACCGTGCGCGACCAAACAGTCGGCACCAGTCGGGAGGTTCCGTGCATGATCGGTAATGATCGACATCAGTCAGGTCCAGTCGGTGTGAGTCGTTACCAGTCGACGTAGGTTGGCACTAGTCGGCACCGGTCGGTGCGTGTTGTGTGCGTCCAGCAACGGTTGACACTAGTTGGTACGTTTTGTGTGCGGCCAAGTATGAAGTAGAATGAAAATGGAAACGGTCGGCTTCCTGCGACAGTGCACGAACCAAGGTTCAAGTTGTCCGTGGCCTGATTGTTGGGTTAACTACAGGTCCATCCAATGTTTAGCGGGTAAGGTCGGTTGTCTGCGGATTAAGGCTATCTTGAGGTTAATGGTTATGGCTAACGGATAACTGGTGACTAGGTAGGAAACGGTGGTCGACTGACAGGTTCACGTTAGTTAGCGACTGTTGTCACGGGTAGTTAAGACTAACGGTCATGAGTGGTGTGCCGTTTTTAACAGGTACTTGAGTAGGTGTCGGTACCAGGCCTTACTGGCACCAATTGGGTGACCATTCCATAGGATAGGCAAGGAAACGGCCGGTTCCGTTGTTGTACATGAGTCGGGTGTCGAGGTCATCGGCACGCACAGTTCCGTTTAACACTTAAGGTTTTAGGTCAAGTCGGGTAGGGTTGTTGCCGGAAACCTCCTGGGTATGCCTATATGTTTGTGTAACAGTTGTGTGGTCATTTAACTAACAGGATTGGCTAAGATACACGGTTCCACTAACGGGTCGGTACGTTAGGGTCAGTTATTCCGTTAACAAGTTGATATGCAGGGGTCGGCCATTCCCGTTAATAGATCGCACGAAAGTTTGGCAGTTTCGCTAACGGATTGCACGACGACTCAGCAATTCCGCTAACGGTTGGACATGCTGGCCCGGTACTTCGGCTAACGGATGCACTCTAGAGGTAACAATTTTGCTAACAGATGGGCACACAAATACAGCAATTTCTGTTAACGGAGGGCACACTGGCTCAGCAATTCTGTTAACGGATCGCGCACCGATTAGCCTATCCGTCACAGTTTCTTTCATGGGTCATAACTTGAGATATGCAAGTCCATTTTCTGTCCATTTTATAGCGTTGAAAACAGGATTCAGAGTACTACAATTTCTCAGAACACATCAAGTTCAAATTTAGTTCAAAAAGAGGTCAAATTTTTTCTCTAAACTAGCTGTAGGGGCAATTCACAGGTCTAAAAGTTAGGTTACTTTGCAAGGTTTCTACGATTCGTAGGAATTGAATTAGGCCGAGTAATTTATACTGCTAGAAAGCCATGTGAATCTAGTTTCAAATGTTACAAACGGTACTCAAATCTGACTCTCCTACACCAAGATATAGGTGTTTTCCCAAGACTGGTTTTGCTAACCTGCTACTACCTGAAACTCGTGTTCTTGGCATAATCATGTCTCTTACTCATTTTAACGCCATTGTTTTAACTTGAATTTCTCAGACAATCTTCCATACACATAACTCAGCATATAGGACATGTTCATAATCAAAGTTTCAGCAATAATCAATCAAAATAAACCACACAAATCATGCTACAAAAGTTAGAAATTTCCAAGGCATGCATGTTTAGCCATGGAACAATTTTTCAGCACTTAACTTGCAATTCACTAGGCATGTTAGATATGTGTTTAAGCCATGAATAAGGTAAGATTTTTAACTCAAGTTACCTCAATCAAGTGCAAAAAAAATATTTGGGAGGTTGAGCAAGAAAAACCACGTGGGATCCAAGCAAAGTCCAAGCAAGGATCCAAGCCAACTTCAAGTCTATTTGCTCTTGGTTTGTAGCTGTTTTTTGTAGTAGTAGGTGTGAGGGTCTCAAAACTCTATTTTTATTTAAAAATACATAATAATATTTATATTACATTTATCCACTAAAATATTAGTGAATTTATACTTTGAATTACTATTTTTGAATTTAGAGAATTTTTCAAGAATTAATTGCTGATGTTTGGTTTCGGCCAGTTTAAGCGTTGACTTTTGTTCCGAGACATGAATAGTAACTCTAAAATGAAACCGAGCATATGTAGAGATATTATAGAGATATATTTAAGGTAAAACAGTGTCAGAATGAGAAAAACCAGTAAAAGTTAGAGTGTCGCGTGTCGACGCGACAAAAAGTGGAGTTTGACTACTTTTCCCCAATTTAAGGGTAACCACACTTATGTTTCCTTGTTTCTTGCTTCCTTGCTTCCTCATTTTTCAGCCACACTTGAAGCTTCAAGAGAGAGAGGGCAGCCGAGTAGAGAGAGAGAGAAACCACATTTGCTTCCAACTTCATCTTCTACCTCAATTCCTTGAAGCTTGAAGACTCCATTGAAGGCATTTCTTTTGTTCCTTCTTCTCCTAGTGACTTCAGTGAGAGAGAGAGAGAGAGAGAGAGAGAGAGAGAGAGAGAGAGAGAGAAGAGAGGTCCGAGATTGAGAGAGAGAAAGGAAGAGGGAAGAAAGCTCATCTTGTTGTCTATCTTGCTTGGCATCTTCTTGTTTGTGAAATTTGAGGAGGAAACCACCATCAAGCAAGCAAATCCTTGGCTAAGTTGGAAGTTCTTGAGGTTGCTAAGCTTTGGGAAATCATCCTTGGGTAGAGTTTCACAAGATCCTACTTGATCTGACTTGATCTGACTAGATCTAACTAGAGCTTGAGGTATAACACTTAAATCTCTTAGTTTTAACTTTATTAGTATTAGATTTGTAGATCCATGGTTTATTTTGCTAGAAATGCTTATGTTTGAAACATTTGAGTTGGGCTCTTGAATTCCCAACTTAGGTAACTAACTTGAGTTGACTTTTAAAGTGGACTTGAGGACCGATTGTGGTTGTAGTTGTTGTTTATGAGATAAGTTCATTTTATGATTAGAAAGTAAGAATGATGTTGAAAATCTTGAAGAAAAATCAAGAGGGCTGGCCGAATCTCACTTGGAATGTTATGATGTTTGATTTCGAAATTTTATGATGTTTCTTGACTAGTTTTTTGCCTAAATAAATATGTATTATGTTCGTTTAAGAGTATATACTTAAGTAGAGTTAAAATCTTGAATTTTAATGATGAAAAGTTGCTTTTTTCACTAATTTTTGGATAAAAGTATTATTTTGGCAGATTTGAGTACTTGAAATGTTTTGACTATTTTTCATGATTTTCGTGCGTCGAGACTTGGTGAAAATTGTACTAGACATATGTTAGAACCTTGATTCAAGTTTTAGTGTTGAACTTGAGCCCAAAAAGGGGTGATTTTAGAGGTGGAAGATCTCACATAATCTTGTTGTCTTGAGAAATAAGAAGTTGCTTGCATGGAGTACTTATTTTGGGAAAATTGGGTTTTAAATGATGCATTGTGTTCAAAAGGAAATTTTCATGTTATCTTTCGACTTGAATGACTACTTTTCGGTCGGGTAGGTTGGTAATTTAGGGCATTGTACGGTGTACTTGAGTATGGTGTTATAAGGAGGAGTAGGGGGTTGAGCGACTGACAAGACGGACTGCAACAGCTTCCAGTGAATCTTGTATCCTTTCACTATGTGTTTTCTTATTTTATATGTTTTATAAATTTTATGCTCTCAAATTGAATTATATTGAATTATTGAGTGCTTAACTGATATATTATTTCATTGCTACTATAAGATTGCATGTTATTGGGATCGCTCATTGGGCTTTTAACTCATTCCTTCCAACTTTGTTTTCCTTAGCAGGGTTTGAGAACGAGGGCCTCCAAAGATTGCAGTAGGTTGTTTGTTTGGAAACGTTAAGCTTTTATTTTGATGTAATTCTTGTATTTTGGGGTGTACCTAAGAAATTCCGAATAGATAAACTTTTGTAGTTTTAACTGTAATCTGGATGGTTGTAATTCTCTAATGAAGTTTAAGGTTTAAACGTTGCTTTGAACTGGAGGATTGGACCGGAGGATTGAGGTTATCCTATTATTCTAAAGTACTTGCTCGCTAATGAATCATGGATTGTAGTGTGTCCTGATGAGAGTTGGGCAGGCGGTCCACCGAACCCTCTACTTCACCTTAGGAGAAGGTGGGGCTGTCACAGTAGGAAGTTGATTTGTGGGCTATTTTCTTCCTCAATTTCATCCAAGGGGTTGTGTAGGGAATCAAAGTGCTTCAAGTGCTGAAACTTCAAGTATTTATAGGCCAAAATCAAGCATCACAAAGCAACAAAGGTTGCCAACTAGGTTGCTTGGTTTCTTGACAAGTATCATGGTTGCATTGTCATGCTTTGTGGTGAAATTTCAGGATAATTCAAGGCTCAATCAAGGCCATTTCAAGCTGGAAATTTCGTCCAACACCAGGGAGAACAAGACAAGGTTTTATACTTCAAATTCTATTTTTAGTAAAGGCCTAGATTGCAAAAACTCAATTTATTTTCTGGTTCTTGAATTTCAAGTGAGTTTATACTTTGCTCCATACATGTTTTCTAGCACTTTTTGCTAGATGTTTGCACATCATTTTAGTATTGTAAATGGGTGTAGCAAGTGCTGAAATTTTAGTAAAATCCGCATTTCACAAGTAGGGTTTTAGCACGATAGCAAACAAGACAAACGGTCATTTATTTATGCAAGACTTGTAAATCCATAACCGGCAATGGCATGGGCGCTCACAAAATGCACCCTAACATATTTCAAAAATACTACCTTATATCTCAAATATAATTTACAAAAAAAAAAAATGCTATTGCCTTTTCTTCTTTGTCCTGTCACCACCCCCTACCCCTCCCTTCCACTGTCACCTCCACCACTATAGCCACCGCCAAGTCGCTTCTCCTCTCCTCCTTCCTCCCCTCCCCTTCCCTTCCTCTCCTTCTCTATCTTTCCTTCTCATTCTCTTTCTCCTTTCTCCCTTCCCCTCTCCTTTCTCCCCAAACGTGCCCCATCTCGAAGGCCTTACAACTGCAACCATTTGGTCGAGATTGGAAAGGTTGCTCTAGTAATTGATGGTGGATCCAAAGAGATGGAGAAGGGAGGAAGGAGGAGGAGGGAGAAATGAAAGGGAGAGAGAGAGGAGAGAGGATTGAGGAGGAAGAATGAGGGAGAGGCTAGTAGCAGTGGTGGTTGTGGGTAATAGTGGCAGTAAGTGGTGTAAATTTTTACAAAAATTACCTAAAATGTTTTAAATTCTCAAGATAACCTAAAATACATCCCAAAAACACCTCAAAAACTACTACTGAAAACATCTACAATAAAAAATTTTTCATAAATATTACTATAATAAAATTCTTGAAAACTCTTCCAAAAATAACTAATTCCAACAAATAATTTTTTTCAAAACGTGGGGAATGGGAGCCCCTTCCTACCACCCTCTAGATCCGATCATGAGGACAATGCTTGATGACGATAGCAATTAGCTGGAGAAGAAGAGATAAATATAAGCTAGTTTTTGTTTTGAGGAATAATTACACTTTCTATTTTCCTCCTCAGCTTACTAAAAACAACTCTAAAAATAATTCCAAAAACACACCATCATCATCCACCACGTTCCACCATCCAAAAACTATTTTTATCGAATCTATAGTAACAATTCCAATAACAGCTTAATAAAACATACACAATTTCAAATACTACTTATAAAAATACAAAAAAGAAATAAATAAAAAACAAACACCATTACATTTTCTTCTTTTACCCACCACACACCACTAGCTACCATCCCCTCCTCCTTTCCCTTTCTCCTCCTCCCTCTCCATCTTCCTTCCCTCCTTCCTTCTTCTCTCCCCTTGTCCACCTTTCTTCTTCCTTCCATTCTCCCTTGATGGTGAGCAGAAGATTATGACCAAAAGAGGGAGGAGGAAGGAGAGGGAGGAAAGAGGAGGAGGGAAGGGATAGGGGAGTAGTGGTGGTGGCAGGTGGTGTTTAATTTTTAAAAATATCCTAAAATTTTAAAATTCTAAAAATATCTAAAATATACCCTAAAAATACCTCAAAAATATCTAATCATTTATAGCAAAAAATTTTCATATACACCATTGTAGTAAATTTTGAAAAATTATCCCCAAAAACACACTTCATATGGAGTCTAAGATTCTAATTGATATCTATTGCTGTCGCAAAAAGATGTTGATCGGATAGAAAACTTAAACTGAAGCACTACATTATGCTAAAACAAAGTTAAAGGACTAAATTGGCTTAATTGTTAAAGTTTAGGGACTAAATTGATGATTTTCCTGCGAAATGATAAACCCACAACCTCGTCCATACCAAGTGCCCTCGCTTTCTGAGTCTCACCATAATCATGTCATGTTCAGAGCTCTTTGCTTCAACTTCTCTTTCTAAAGCCAAACCCCTTTCTCCATTCCCACCATTTTCATCCAATTCATCGTCTCCAACTACTTCTGTTTCTCTCCACTCTCCATTTTCGTTTCCTCTCCCCACCGCCATCTCCAGCCACCACCACCTGCCTCCTTGCCGCAGCGGCAACCGCCGGAACCTTATCTGCCGGGACTCACAGGTCTCCGGCCCCAAAGATTTTGAAGAAGAGGATGATAAGTTATCGGACGAGTCTGACGTTGATGACGAGAGCTTCGATGTTGAATCAATGGAACGCGAAGCTAAATTCGCCATTAAAGAATTCTCCAACGCTTTGTCTCGTCAATTGACCTTAGGTATTTTTTTTTCTCTTGACTTTTTTAATCATTTTTTGATTTTAATCTTCTTCTTCTTCTTCTTTTTTTTTTTTTTTTTTGGTTTTGAAGAGAGAAGCGAACAGAAAAAATAAAGTACTGATGAAGAGCACCAAAATTTGTGTCTAGATTGAAGGATTATGCATTCGAAGTTCTGTATTGTCCTGTTTACTAATTCTAGTTTCTAATAAAGAGTAAAAGAAGATGATGACCCTGTTGGATTAAATGAGCCTCAATACGACCTGAATGCTGCTGGATAAAAGCCGGCATTTATTTTTATTTTTATTTTTATTTTGGATTCAATATGATTATGCCTCTTTTGAGCTATGCATTGTGAAATGCAACGGTAGAATTACGTAATTTACACATTTTAATGGATTTACTATTTCTTGGATAAAAGGTAAAATTTGTTTTTTCATTATTATTTAGATAATAAAATTAAAAAAAAGAAACATCACTTCTACTGAAAATTGTGTCAAATATTCTGCATCATGTGCAGCGCAAGAAGAGTTGAAATAGAACTGGGAAATTTGTTATTCTGTTATAGGATTTCCTAGGTTGGTTTTATGGTTTACTTATAGTGTTTTACACATATAGTATAGTTTGTGAATTTTCTATAAATAGGTAACTAGCCTTTATTTGATGCAGTTTAACATATAGTATAGTTTGTGAATTTTCTATAAATAGGTAACTAGCCTTTATTTGATGCAGTTTAAGTCTTTTTATGTGGCAAAGTGGTTAACCGAAATGGAAGACCTATTAGTTTTTGCATTTACTTAGGATTTTCATATCTTATATTCTGCTCTCTCATTCCCTCACACCCCCTCTGCCTCCTTGTTTCTTCCCCTTATCCTAGTTTGTTCTTTTCTTCTGCATCTGTTTCTCTGATTCCTATTATTGTTTGTTGTCTTTATGTTCATTTTTGGCAAATTTTTTTTAATCTAGTTTGAGTTAAATAGACGATTCAAGTGGTGTTGTTTCCATTTTGCTTTCCATCTTTCTCTAGTTCCAAATGCCAAAAAAAATTAAAACAAAGCATTGGGTAGGGAAATGTATCTGGTTGGCTAGGGTGAAATCTGTGCTCAATTGTGTGCAAAATCTCAACATCATATTACATGTATTGATTTTGGTTCAGTTCAAAGCTTGGATGGAGAAAGTGCATGGGCATTGTCTGCATTTTTCCCTGGTGTTCTGCAGTTGTTTCTTTCAAATATAAAGTTTAAAGGATAAATTTTTTACTATCGGATAGAGTTGCACTACAGATGGTTCTTTTTGTCTCCTTAATTTTGGCTACAGGGAAAGTATCTGACTTTCCACTTCAATGGAAGGGCAAAAGTGGATGGAGAAAAGAATGCTGCCTGCTGTTTCTCATTTTTTATCAGTTTATCCAAGAGCTATATTGGAGAAAACAGTTACTTTTCTTTTTTAGAAATTTTTTCATTGAAGCTGACTAGAAAGTCATAAAATTCAATTTTACCTCATTGTTTCTTGCTCTTTAGGACTGCAAAAGGAGATACGACTCTGATATAGAAGATAGGACTAGTTATGAAGAGAAAAATGATTCTAAGCCGGATTTAACAATTAGTAATGGTTCTGAGACCATGCTGAAGCTAGACACTTTGGAGATGTAATAGATTCAGATTGAATAAAACTTGATGCTTTCCTGGTTAAAGTTGTGTATCATCTAAAGCCTTGAAGCTGGTCATCTGTAATTTTTCTAACTCATCTAATCACATTGATAGATGCTTTCGCTGAAATTGTCATCCAGGATATGCTGATACTTTACATCTTTCTTTTGTCTTTGGGTACCTATTTTGGTTTCATTTGTTGACATACTTATGACTTTGTTTATTTCAGAGGATGATCCTGCTGATCAAAAGGAAACTAGCATAAAGAGGAGAAAGCATAAAAGTAGTGCTAAAAATGTTAGTACTATCTTTATGTGGGGCCAGCATCCATTATTTATGTTGTTCTTGATGTCTTCTTTAGTCCCTTTTTCTTGTGTTCTTCTTTTTTTGTTTCCCTTTTATTGGGTTGAATTTCAGATTGAAAATATGTAAAAGTTTGCACAATATAAGGGAGGTGTCAAGTACTGATCTTGTAAGGAACTAAATCCAAGAGGAAAAATCTAGTTCTGCATAATACTCTGTTCAATAGTTTTCTGGTGGTCAATGGATGGCCCTCAGATTGGGAATTGTCTTTTCTTCTCATAAAATTCTGGGTCAATTTTAGTAGCAGATTGGACTTTTACTGATTTTGATGGATTCTAATTCACAGGATTATCGGGGAGAAAACTGCTGTTATTTTTTTACAAAAAATTAGATTGAGCATAGATACTGATTTAGGGTTGCACAAGTTGATTTTGGAACAATTTGATACTTATATAATTTTGAAGTTGTAGAGAGCAGTGTTGTTTGGCATGTGTAGCATTACAATATTTTGCAGTCACTAGTGTAGAATTATAGGCTGGAAATCTTCTATTATTTTCTATAAGTGAAAAGAAATCTAAATCGAAATAAAAAAATGAAACATTTTAGGTGAGCAGAGGCATCATAAACCATGCACTAAAACTTAAATTGAATAGATTGTACCAAAGAAGTCCAGAGAACATTTGTATTCTGTTCAACGGAACATTGTGAATTTTTTTCATAGTTTAGTGTCAGTTCATGGTGAAATATTTGAATGAATGCTGAGATTTAGGGATGGGCTGCTTACTCCAATAAATTTGGTCAAAGTTATTTTATTTTTCATCTTTTACATTACTTGATAGCTGATACTGACTGAAATTGAACTTTGATTGCTTTTCTTTCAATTTGTTGATCTAATTAAACCAATTGCATCTGCAGATCCCTGATCATCTGCTTCCCAGGGTTACAATTGTTGGAAGGCCAAATGTTGGTAAATCAGCTTTGTTTAACCGCCTTGTTGGGGTAGACCATCATCCTTCTATCGTATTGCTAGGTCTACTGGTTGACTGGAATCAGAATTTAAAACTGCTACTACTTGGCTGTGAATGCTTCTGCATATGGAGTTTGAGCAGTTCTTTCTTGTCATTTTGAAAATTGCATTCTATGTAGTTAATTGGTATTTTCTTCAGGGAAACAAGGCCATTGTGGTGGATGAACCTGGGGTTACTAGGGATCGTTTGTATGGTAGATCCTTTTGGGGAGATCATGAATTTTTGGTTGTAGATACAGGAGGTGTGGTTACCATTTCCAAGTCGCACGATGATGTTATGGAAGACTTGGCTATCTCAACAACCATTGGTATGGAAGGCATTCCACTTGCCTCTAGGGAGGCTGCTGTTGCCAGGATGCCATCAATGATTGAGAAACAAGCGATTTTTGCTGTGGATGAATCATCCGTCATCATATTTCTTGTTGATGGCCAGGTATGGTCCGAAATTCTGGTTTTCGTAATTTATATTGTAGGTAATTTGCTTTTCTTCTTTTGTGCTTCTTTCTGTCAAAAAAATTGTATTTGTAAATGAAGCAGATTTGATCCACATGCTTGCTCAAACTGTTTCTAAATAGTGGTCTGGAGGACAATAGTTGGTTTACGTTGTTAAGAAAGCAACGCTTATTTTGTCTGTGGGCAGACAAAGTAATCAACTCTCAACAGGCAGGTCTCACTGCGGCTGATGTTGAAATAGGGGATTGGTTAAGAAAGAAGTTCTCGCACAAGTGCATTATTCTTGCAGTGAACAAGTGTGAATCTCCAAGAAAAGGTGTCATGCAAGCATCAGAGTTTTGGTCTTTAGGGTGAGCATCATCTTTCCTAGATTTTGTGGAATTGACATACATATACCTAGTTTTTGCTTTTATGCAGTCAGTTTTTTTTTTTTTTGATTTAATTTGTAGGAAATGGTAAAAAAAGGCTAGTTTATTTTCATTTTTCACTACAAGTTGCAACTAGAATTGAATTCAGAGAAAATGCAAGTAATTGTTTCTATTTTCCAGGTGCAAATTTTGACCATCGCATAATCCATTCTGCTTTATGAAGGCTACAAGTTCTTAGATGTGTTATATAAACTTCTTTTCTCATGTTTGAACTCCAGTTGTTGTGAAAAAAATTGTCTGCTTTATATCTGCATACTTAGTATACTTCAGTTCTGAACTATTTTTGCAACTGAAAAAGATTTGAGAAATAAAAATTATAGTCATGTAAAGGGCTTTTTTCTTCACATTGGTTGCAATCATGTCTGTGTTTCAGTTGTTTGATGTGAAACAAAAATGTCAATCCATTCATACCATACCTAACCAACTTGCCTTTTTAAGTTTTCTACCAGAAGAGATTTAAAAGCCGTCCCTTGGCTGTACGTCCAGTATTCGAGATGCTGCTGCTGCAATATAAAAATCCAGAGGAAGTGCACTAGTGAACCCCTGTGGTCTAGATGTATTCTCATCATCTAGCCCCTTCTCATTGGAGTAGGATAGCATAGAAATGTTACAGGTCTTTTCACATTTTTTTTTTTGGGGGGTGGGGGTGGTGGGTTGGGGGAACCTGCCATGTCACAGAGTCCAAAGTCCTGGATAAGTAAAGAGTTAGCATGCTCTGTTATGGTTTTGCTTCTTGATATCTGATATTTGCATAGAAATCTATATTTGTTATCTGCTATTTCGAGTTCAAGTGAGGTCATTGTTATTTGCTGGTTTAACTTTTGTTACCTTGTAACCTTTCTCTGCTACTTCTGTGTTAGCATCCGTTGTTAAGAACTGATTTATTATTCATTTAATCTATTTTTGCATGGATGACAGCACTGATCTGGTTGATTTACTAGGTTTTCGCCACTTCCCATATCTGCTATATCAGGTACTGGGACTGGAGAACTTCTTGATCTTATTTGCTCAGGATTGGAGAAAGTTGAGGTACCTTTTTAGTAGTATCAGAAAGTTGTTGCACTGTCTCTTTTATTGGCTAACATACTTTGCATTGCATATGATTTCATAATTTTTTTTTCCTTTATTGTATGTTTGTTTAATTGTTAGGAATCAAAAATGTTACAAATGATGTGAGCTAATCACATGTTGCACAAATGTTATTTTATCACCTTGAGACGGGCTTAGTTTATCCATCCTCTTTTTCTTGGATAACTTGGTGGCTTTTTAATAATTTATGTTATAGAGAAAGAATTGGTTATTAACTCTGACTTTGATTCTCATTTTTCATGATAAATTATGATATTGTGCAATTTGATTTGTTTGTGTGGTACTGGTGTAAATGGATTGAATAATAGAGATAGATGGAGTCCAATCGAAATGGACTACAATAAAGGTTTTGAACAATGAGGAATGTTATCTAGAGAATTGTTTGTTGAAGGATTTTTGGTTGGAGTGGACAAAAGGGCTGCTGTTTTCAGATATTTTCAACTGAAAGCAGTTCTGAATATTGATTGGGTGGAAAATATTTTTACCTTTGATTTAGAGGGGAAGTTATCAAGTAGAGCTTTTGAAATGTAGGGTTCTCTAGTGACGGTTATATCATAGCGCCATTTGGTATTTATTGTCTTTGCCAGCTGGCCTTCTCAGATTTAAAGACTGAATCTCATTTTAAATAAATCAAAACTGAACAAAAAGGAATCTGGGAATTATGCCTAGAGACTACTAGGATTTAGGCTTATTTAAACAAACGAGCCTAAATCCTAAGCATTTGACTAGAGTCCTAAGGAAATAACAACAAAAGGGAGCTGGAAGTGAATGAATCATACAAGTAACTCAAAAGCTAGCCTAGCTTGAAATAGCAAAATTGAACTAGCAGCTTCTTTTGAGCTGGAGGTTTAGTAGTGCCTTGGGTGTGAGAATTAAAGAGCTTAGCTTCAGTAAAACTTCAAATAAAGTCTTCAGATTCTGCATCATCCTCCTCTAATTGGAGGAAACTCGGCTTCAATTTTTGTAAGTGTGGAAGTATAAAATCCAGTGCTCTTTAAATTGAACAAGTAGCTATTTTTGGACTTGAGCTTTAGCAGTGCCTTAGGTCTTAGAACAATCTACAGTTCTGTCATGGACAGCGAAGAATTTTTTTTTTTTTTTGGGCTAAATATATGGAAAAATAATTGGAATAGTTGGTTGATCTTGATGTTACTTTACAGGACTATGACGATGTTGAAGGGGAGGAACATTTTGTTCCTGCAATTGCGATTGTTGGCCGACCAAATGTTGGTAAAAGTAGTATTTTGAATGCCTTGGTCGGAGAGGACAGAACAATTGTTAGCCCAGTAAGTGGAACAACACGTGATGCTATTGATACAGAGTTAACTGGACCTGATGGCCAGGTTTGTCAGCTTGACATGTTGCAATGTAGGATTAATTGAATTGATTTTCAGATGAAAAATAGGCTAGTACGAAGCTTCAACAGTATGCTTGGTACTTTATATTTCTTATAGGGTTGATATTTGAGAGATCTGCTATTCCAAAATAATTTCAGATTCTTTTTTCCCCTCCATATTGCACAAAATAGTTAATTACATGTATTATGATTACTTTCCTGTCTGTCTTTTATATGCACTGCTTGGCCCTAATTATTCTTAGATTGGAGATTAGCTATAAGTTTTGACTCCAAAAAAAGTTCTGTTGCTATTTCCATCAGTCATTGGATGGAATTGCTTTGATGGCCATGTATGCCATGTGGAGCATGTCTGATCCTGAATCAGTTATCAATTACATTTAGTAGAAACAAAAAAGAAAAAGTTAAAATTTGGGAATCTTCTTCCCTCATATTGAGGCAATTATTTACTGTCTTCCTTGTCTTTGTTCATGAAAGCAGAAGTCCTTTGAGGATGAGTACAAAGAAAAATATATGCCTTATAAGAACAAATGCCAAGTTCGATATTCATCATGGTTTGCTGATGGTTGGTTGTTAGCTTACTTTTTCTCTTGGCATTAGATTATCGACCACTTTGTGGAATTCAGGCTCTACTTGCTTCAGTGAGCACCATCTACCTTAAAATCTTTTAGTGTTGTTAGCTGACATAATTCAATTTGTGAAGAAAATTGTTCTTATCTTGTTACTTAATATTATCTTCAGTACTTTATTTTTGAGCTTACCATTGCACTTCAAATTTTCCCAAATGCTCTAATTGCTTCAAACTTTCCCTGCATTAGAAATCGTCAGGAAAGTAGATTACTGTACTTTCTTTCTTGTGTGTTTCTTGTCAATGGAGGAGATTTATAGTTTCACATTTTCTAGAAATTTCGGCTGATTGATACGGCTGGTATAAGGAGAAGGGCTGCTGTAGCTTCATCAGGCAGCACTACAGAGGCTTTATCAGTTAATCGAGCATTCCGTGCCATTCGTCGTTCTGATGTTGTGGCTCTTGTGATTGAAGCCATGGCTTGTATTACGGAACAGGTAGATCATGCATACATTTCAAGTTTTTTGCTGGTTTTGGTGATGGTATGTTGGTCCGAGAGAGCAGATAGACATTTTTACAATAAAATCAGGAGTCTAATAGCTAGGAACTTTGACAATTAGCCTTTCTTTTTCCACCACTCCAAAGCTTTTCTGGTTTGGAATATGATAATTAGTTGGTTTGAAATGGTCTCCTACTGGTCCAATTTTACCAGTAAAAAGATTATTGCTACTAAAAGTTTTTTAGGTCAATTAGACAAATATTAGTTAGCAGGGTTTGTGTTGGACTCATCACTCAAGCTTGTAAGTGCAAAGACAAATTGGTGCCCCCTGACTAGCATGCTAGCTTTTAACTTTGTTAGGTAATAGTCATTTGCTAAATTGCTAAGATGTCTCTCCTCTGTAAATATCTGTTGTAATAGCTCTAGGAAGATGGGTATCTCAAGAAGAAAGTTTTCAGGAGACTTCCTTTTTCTGTAAGGTGTGAAGCCTAGGTTCTCCCCTCCATTGTCTCCTCCTCCCTCTTCTGCTTCTTTCCTAATTTCTGCAGGCCTTCTAATCTTCAAATTTTAGTGACATATATTTTCCCAACTTAGAGCTCTCCAAACTCTCCCGTATACCACCAAATTGTCAATGAAAATTCAATCAATTCCATTATGCAAAGTTAGCTGCAAAACGCAGCAATACTTGGAAGGTTTAAGCTCCAAGTCCATTTAACCATTTATGGGAAACTGAGTACTGAGGTTAGCTTCCAAAAGAAACAATTGATCTGTGGCTATAGGGGCATCATCTGAGCTATTAATGCATAAGATTATGATGAGTATAAGAACTATTTATATTTTGAAGTGCTACATCGATCAACCAATGAAAGAAAAGTTTCTTTGAATGTTCAATTAGGTAACTTGTGCTGTTAAATAGAGTTGCATCTATTCACAGCAATAGCTTCATTTTCAAATGTTGCACAACCTTAAGAACCGTATAGATTAATTATACCTAAATCAAATTGAATTGGGATGTTCGAATATGGTTCTTTTGGGGCCAGAGGGAGAGTGGCGGATGGTTAGAGTTGAGAATGGGATTGGCATGTGTGCGGTATGGAGGCTGGGTTGCACTGTTATATTACTTCTCTAAAAGTAATATACCACTAAAATTGTAAATTCAAAGGCATTTTTGGAAAATTTTATGTATATGTGGCTACATTTATATACCATTCACTTGTTAACCATATTGGAGATCTTTGATTTACATGCCAAATAAGAATAGAGGTCCCTGTTATTTTCTGAATCTAGAGGAGAGGTCTCTGCGTTTTCTAAAACAAGAGGGGAGGTTACCGTAATTTATCCTTTCTATCTTTACAGAGTTGGGCTTTCTTTCAGCATTCAACATCTTGTTCTCATGGGTGACTGGTTGTTAACTGTATAAGATTTACATTTTGTCTTTGTGAATTTCAATATGTAAGTATATTGGCTGATAATGATGAGCACTGACTTTGAGGTTCATGAACTGTAAAATACCTTTTTGAGACAGAAAACAGTTTGTCGTGTGAATTTTTCAGGATTACAAGATTGCTGAAAGGATAGATATAGAAGGGAAGGGTTGCCTGATTGTTGTGAACAAGTGGGACACGATTCCGAAGAAAAATCAGCAAACTGCAACTTATTATGAGCAAGACGTAAGAGATAAGCTACGTCTTCTCAGCTGGGCACCTATCGTGTACTGTACTGCAGTAGCTGGCCATAGTGTTGACAAGTATGAGCTTGAGCTATATTGATGAGAGTTTCTTGACTCCTGTAGATGTTTGAAACTTCATAAGCATGCTTGGATTAAAGATACAGAATTATCACTTGATAAATAGTTGAAAGCTTTGAACTTGGAAAATACTTGTGCTATTCAGCGTTGTCAAAATAAGATGTATGTACATTGGTTTTATAAAAGTAAACTGAATTATCATTATTTTTCACCGGACCCTATGTCTTGTTCTAAAAAACTTACATGCTTAGCAGATGATTTAACTGGAATCATAACAATCTGCCGCATAAAGAGGACTCTTACAGATCTCCCACTGGTGCTTGTTTGTCATATTTGTCGAGGAATTTTAGAGTTTGTCACTATTTATTGTGTTGAGGTGAATGAGATGAAATCAATAAAATTGGAACTGAAGGTGTATATGGGTTTCTTTGCAGACTACAGTTTGTCTAGCATTACAAGATACACTTGTTTGTATTTGCTGAGAATTATAATCTGCTTTTGAATTATTAAAATTTCTCCACAAGCTTCTCGGGCTTGATTACCACATTCTGATTTGATAGCCTGTTTAAGTGAGGGACAATGAATTTGTTTTATTCTTCAGTTTTGCTTTCTACTGAAGGGTATTTTTTAGTGAAGTCAGTTCATTCAACCAATTCAATTGCTCCTTTGTCATCTATCTTGCATATTTCATCTTTCTTTCTTTTTCTTTGTAACTGCTGAAGAGCACTTCAGGTAGTTCGATTAAAGTAATGAAGTGAGATAAGCAATAATGTGACTTATTTATTTACTGTTAAAATTTTGTTACATGGAAAGACACCAAAGTGAAATCTTCACAGGGAACCACACAGAAAAAAGTTAGCATGGGGGAAGGAGAAATATACACTAATGGGCTAAACTGTTTTTCATCTTTTTAAAAATTTTGATTAGTTTCTGCATCTAAATGGTTGTACTTGTTCCAGAATCATTGCTGCTGCTAGTATGGTTGAGAAAGAGCGAAAGAGAAGGTTAACTACAGCAACATTAAATCAGTTGGTGCAGGAAGCTGTTGCTTTCAAACCACCTCCAAGGACTAGAGGTGGCAAGAGAGGACGTGTTTATTATTGCACACAGGTACTTGCACCAGAACTGATTTCATGAGTTGGTTTTCTTAAACTTATGAATCTAAATGTGTTGATATCTAACTTTGCTAGAAGTTTGCATATGCTATTATTCAGTTAGTTTGATGCAGTTATTCTAAGTCTTTAAACTCTGAAGTCCATGAGGAATTCCAGAGTGGAAAAAGGGAAAGATTTGGGCTTTCAAGTTATAGAATGTTTGGAATTGCAGTTGAATCATTTTGCATGCTCTCTTTCAGGGGTTTAACTTGGCACATATAAGGTTTAATTGACATGACAAAGTAAAAAATTTTTGAGACCGTAGAATTGCTCAAGTTTTTTATGTAATGTGGCTAGAGTAAGACACTACTGCAAGGGATTCATCATATGTTTTGATATATTTCATTAGCCTTATTGTGTTGGGCCCGTAAATGAAGCAGAAAATGCATGTGATTTGTTAAGGCTGCCTAGAAATTCATCAGTAATTTGGGGCTATACAATTTGACCATTTTTAGTTAGCATTAACCAATTCTATCGAACTTGTGTATCTATGTTGATCATATTCACAGGCAGCAGTTAGACCACCTACATTTGTCTTCTTTGTGAATGATGCAAAGCTATTTCCAGAGACATATCGCCGTTACATGGAAAAGCAACTGAGATCAGGTGTAGGATTTGCAGGCACTCCAGTTCGGCTTTTATGGAGAAGCAGAAGAAAAATGGAAAAAGATGATAGTAAGCATATATATTTGGTTATTTATTTATTTCTCTGTCTCTTGAATTTTCTATAAGTTTCCTTTTCTCAAATTTTATTTTATTATTTATTTATTTATTTATTTTTCGGCATTCCAAGATCATCTGACATGTTGGTTATTTTGGTTTAAGCTGGGAAGGAGGTTGAAAGGAATATTTGATTTCAAGCAAGAATGTCCTATCCTCTTTATGCCCTAGGGAGGTGGGGAGGAAATTGTTTGATTTGATATTAAAATGGAACTGTATTTTTTTGTTAGCATATTCCATTAACTGGTTATTAGCTTGAAGGAAATGGAATTCCAAAATAAAATAAAATAAGAATGCACCCTTAGGATCATGTGCTGCACATGCATGCTGTTTGAAATACCTGTGGTGGTTTGTTTTTATGGTTTGCTGCCCTCCGGTTTCCTCTAATTGAGGTTACAGATGCCACCTCTTTGTATTTTGAACTTTAGACAGTTAGCGGACTTAATTGATTATAATCATATTTCTATTCCAGGGAGGGTTGCTGCAACAAAGATTGCCCAAGAGAATTACATCGATAGAATGTTGGCTGTAGCTTAGCTGAACTCGCATTAGATATAATTTGGAAAGAAGAGAATTACGCTAAAGTTATGACTGGATTCACATTGAACATAGAAGATACAGGGAAGAAGTCCTACTTTGGAAGTTTCAACATGAGAGTCCAATGTAGAAAGAGTCCGTTGCACTCGATTGTTAGTGTAATTTTGTTATCACTAGTTTACAATCTTGAACTGTGTGATGAAGAGATGAGAACCTGATTTTGATCACAAGCTAGATGGGGAGTTGAGGATCTCCTGCTATGTGTCAACTTTTGCGGGGAGCCTCATTCAAAATGTATTTATGAAGCCTTACTGTGTGAAGATGATTCAAGATCTCTATGTTTTTTCAGCGAATTATGCAATTCTTTTGTTTATTTCACAAGTGGTTCTCGTTTAATTTAGATGGCGTCTGGGTTTTTCATATAAAATGTGTCTTGTTTGTTGAATTTGGAATAGATCTAGTTTGATTGGGTTGGGCCTGCAAACCTGATAAATTGTTAGGTGACAGAGTGGTCACTTTAGGTAAGTTTGAGCTTGCATCAGATAACTGAGTAGAGCACCCTACAATTACTTAATGGACTCACAATTATTTAATGGGCTCTGTTCTCATCTATTAGCCCTGCCCATACATCATCAATGTTTCTTGTAGCCAATGTTTTCCCGTCGAATGTGGAGTCTGGTTGCACTGGGTCAGAGAGAGCTCAATGCGCAAGGCTCGAGGTTTCGTCTAGGCCCTAAGTATATTCATCTGTTGAGTTTTCTTGCCCTCCTAGCTATTATGCAACTAAATTACTAGTTAGGAATAGTATTCCACGAACAAACAGGATTTCCACCAACAAAGGAAAAAAGAAAGAACCAAAGTTGGGTTTTAACTAGATAAATGCTTTGAATTAGTTGTAGTCAGTTGAGTTTGAAACATAAGAAATAAATCTTAAATTTAAGTAAGCAATAACAAGTCTAAAAGCACTTCTACACGAAAGCAAAAGCATCAGATCTCAAACAGGTTGAGGAGAGGGGGGTTGGAGAACGTGTCACATCCTATAGGCTCGAAGTTGAGGTACTGCTTTTCCTTTTCGTCTTTGGAGAGATTTGGGGAAACGGATTGAAATGCTAGTGAAAGCGAGATGAGTTTTGCTATTTGGCCTTTGGAAAATGAGGAAGAACCTTTTTTTTGACAACCGACTTTTGGGTTCTTAAAGAAAGCATCTTTTCTAGGTGTTTTATAGCAATATTTTAGTCACATTACTTGCAATTTTCCAAGCATCTTCCGCCATTCCAATGACAAAGTCAACAAGATTATATTTAACTCTTATTTTACAATATCCTTCAATGTATTATTTGAGTGTTTTGAGTTGTGGGGGCAAATCAAGTAAATTACTAAACTATTATATATATATTTTGGGAAATTTATACAAAGTCAGTGGGGGCAATTGCCCCCACTGTGCGTCCGCCACTGTGCATGATAAGGTCGCAGAGTCATTTGATTGATGAAATTTTAATTTTGGGATGTAGAATATGATAATTTGAGGAGTTCTAACTATTTTGCCGATTTTTGAGTTATTAAATTTGTATAAAACTTCTTTGTGGCGCTTTATTTTGTTAGAGTTTGTTGTTAATGATTTCTCCTCTTGGATCATGAATTGATAGACTGTCGGGCTGTATTCGCTGGTTCCATGCAGGTTTTGTTAGTTTATGCAATGATCAAAGTGGATTTTGTTTTAGATGCTTGATTAATGAGTTCAATTTACATGCAACTATGTTAGAAATTGAAACAATTCAAATGATTAAAAAAAAAAAAAGACATAGTGGATTATCTCCCTTCCTATCTTTACCCTTGTATTCTTGACCTTGCATATTAGACGAATTAATGATTACGGAAGAAATTTTTGTGGTCGTCATGGATAAAGATCAGATGTCCTACTCTTGGTACTTTCTGATTTTTAATGTAAAAATTTGTAATCTAATCAATTATATAAATTTGTGGAGAATTGGGTTAGCATAAATGTTTGCCTCTAGAAATAAGAATGGACTTCAGACTCGATAGATTTTGCCTAATGGATTATTGGCATTCATACCAATGTATAAGTGTCACTACAAGCACATTTAGTCTTTTATTGTCTTCTAAGCGTGTTTGGATAGAGTGGGTTTGTTTGGATTTTGTATTATTTGTCAAATTTTATTTACTTGCATCATCAACACAATTTTCAATCACATTTTTATCTCATATAAATCACATAAAAAATATATTCTAGTATTATTTGAGATATTATTTGAAATAATTACTGTAGTATTTTTTGTGATGTGATGTGTGTGAGATAAAAAGGTGGTTAGAAATACAAAAAGGTTAGTTGGAAAACATATTTATGATACAAGCCAAATATTATTTGAAAAAAATTAGATATCCAAACACTTTCGTTCTTTAATTCTCACGCTAAAATTACTAAGACTGAAAAATTCTTCCAGTGTTGGTCTTCAACAGGACTTATCTTATTATGAAGATTTTTTCCTGGCGTGACATGATGGTAAAAATTAACTAATATAGGACATATCGATTTTGCAAGAACATGAAAGTTGAAATATTCAACTGGTGAGAGGTCAAGATTGCAGTCAAGATTGCTAATTATTACCTTTACTGTTTTTCTCATTTTCTCTTTGCTAGGTATATGCTTTATATATATAAAATGTATGTTCGATACCTTCACTTTTAGTCACCTGCCAAATGTTAGAATGATGAATGAATAAGAGATGTATCTGTCTTATCCTTTGCGGTGAACAATTCTAAAATTTATCATTGTAACTAATATGCAATAATATTTAGATGTTTTGAGATTTGAAATTCAATTTCTAGCTAATTCCAGCAGTATTCAATTCTGAAATGTGTTATGCAGCATCCAGGCATCCTCACATTCCGAGCAAAACCCCTAACACTAGTATCTTTTAAGGTAAAGAAATACATTGAACAGCACCTTCAATGAGAAGATTTTCTGAATATGATTTTGTAGCTCCTAAATTGGATCTACAGGCTTCTCTTGTGGAGATTGTTCTTTGCATTGACACTTTCTAAGGGTAAGCATAATCGGTACTCATTGAATTACTGAACAAATTCAAAATGAATTTGGTAAATTAAATATGGTAATCATATATATATAATAATAAAATCGTATTTTCATACTTATCTGTTTTCCTATTCTCTATTGTACTTGGCAAAGTAACCAAGTGAGTTTATTTTACTCACTCTCACATTAATCACGCGCTCTCTCTAATGTCTATCCCCTGGTAGCCTATCATCGTTATTTTTTTCCCATTGTGGATAAACTTATGTTAACTAATTCCTTTCTCACCCTTACTCTCTTATCCTTTTTGTCAATCTATCATAATTTTTTCCATGTCAAATTTCAAAAAAAAGCCATCTTATTAGGTGAGTTGTATTTTCTTTATGCTTATTTATACAATTTATCGCTTTCCCTTTTTATTTGTCTAAGATGCAATTTGCAAGTACATGAAGAATGTTTTCCAATGAAAAAAAAAAGTACAGGAGAAGGTTTGTTCATTGTTTTTTGCATGACTTTTTTATTTTATTTTATCAATCTATCATAATTTTTTCCATATGAAATCATATCACAATCTTGCTGCAAGTTCTATTTTTTCATGCTTAATTATAAGATTGATTCCTTTTTCCCTTTCATTTGTCAAGGATGCATTGTGCAAGTACATCAAGAACGTTCTTCATAAAAGAAAAAAAATGTTTTCCACATCAAATTTTAAAAAAAATACAATCTTATCAGGTGAGTTGTGTTCTTTTTATGCTTATGGAACTCGATGATATCCCAAAATATCAAAGGCGTCTGCGCCTGCCAAATCCGTCTACCTGCTGTGCAGCATTCCTTCCTTTTGGTTTCTCCTCTTCTTTTCCCTCTTTCATTTTTAGCAACCACTCAACATATAAACACCTCACACATACACATAAAATTATCAACAGCCCCAAGTTCATATATGGTGGGATTTCATAGAGCCCACTTTCATCAATTGACAACAAAATCCAACTCAAAGAGCTACAAGCTCTCTTAACCTAGGAAAATGAACCTATTGAACAAGATTTTAGTGTCTAGAAAGCTTACCCCCAATTCCAACAAGAAGCTTGATTAATGGTGGATGATTTAGCTCACAAAACCCTCAATCTTCAAGTTCCACAACCGGTTTCTCCTCCCTCTCCAAGGTGGTCCGAAGCTCCAAGAGAAACTAGCAAGTTCTTCAAGTTTTTTGTTGGCTTAAATGGTGATTTGTGGTGTTTCTTGAAGATGGAATTTTGAAGACAAAATGAAAGAAAAAGAGGAGCAAGTGGTCGGCCAAGCTTGGAGGAAAAAGGAAGAAAGTGAATAGTATTTTTGACTTTTGGAGCTTTTATGGAAAAAATGGAAGGAATGAATGAAACTACCGATTGGACATAAAGTCTCTTTTTTTTGTCGTGTTGGGTTAATTCACATGACAAAACACTACGATCTCGGTTTCTCTCATTTATATATTCCAAATACATATTCTAACATTCGAAACTTACGTCTAATAGTCGATCCTAGGCTCGAGTGTGAAATTTAAGCATTCAAACAGTTTAAATTGAGAATATAGTTTAAATGTGCAAAAATGCATTTTAAAACTTTTCGTACTGTTACAATTGATAAACGACATTCAAATAATGCAAACTAATTTTAATGAAGTAATTTTATGAAATTATGGAGTTTTGCAATTTTATAAATTAAATTGATGGTTAAACAAGGTTTTAAAATAAAAGGAAGTAACGTATGGTGTATTTGCAATTAAAATGATCTAAAATAATGATTCAGAGAAAATAAATAAATAATTAATTAAATAGGTCAGATAAAATAAATTTTCGGATCCTCACATCATGTACTCTAAAATCTGATAGTTCATGATTTATCATCAACAAAGTAAGTTAAGTAGGGTATAGGTCTGACAATGATTAATTAGGGATGAAATTGAAGCAATTGGCACTCCAGGTACATATGCTAATATGTAACTAGATGTCTTAAATCAGCTCATAATCCTGAATTACTAAAACTAAAAAAATTGCTTGATCGATGCAAGATAACGTGCTTTTGTCTTCTAGATTATTTTAGTTTCCTAATTCTTCTACACCTGCTATGTTAAATTTCTAGCCAATGTATAGGCAAGAATATTTTGTGATGGAGCACTTATTGGGAAAAACTTATACTTGCTAGACTTGAGCTTGAAGTTAAATTTGGAAGTATGTTGAGTAAATGCTTAGTATATTTTCTTGAAAGTGGATATGTATATTTCTTGTGAAAGGTAATCTAGATTTTTTCTGCTGATTTTAAATTATCTTATGGAAGGATAGAATAATAATGATATCCCTTTCTGGTTCAGTTAACATAATGATTTCCGTTCTGAAGTCCAGAATATCTATTGCTGGAATATGATCTAAATTCGTTCTGCTTCTCTGTGGAACAATGGAGTGATAAGAATTTCCAGTTCTGGTTCAGTCTTAAAATTGTGGCTTCCCCCGTCTGATTATTTACCATTGCAAGGAGTAGTTGTACCCTAGTTTCATGCTTAATTTGGGGTGGACTAGGGTTTTGAGAAGGGTTGACTGCATAGCTGATAAAACTTGGGTTCGTTTCTATCCTGCTTGATCTTTCCCAATGTGTGGAATAAAACTTAAATTCACAGTGACATATTGTTTAGTGGGTTCCGTTGCTACTTTATTTGTAACAAAAACCTCATATATTGTTTCATAGGTTCTGTTGCTACTTTATTTGTAACAAAAACATTATTATTTCACTATTTTAATCAATACTTAATATTAGTCTTGATAAGATATGATCTCTTTCAGGGCATACAACATTTTGATGTTAAAATAAAGTGGCCAAATAACTTGTATTTGGATGGCCTTAAAGTTGGAGGCATTTTGTGCACATCAACTTATAAGTCAAAGAGGTTTAATGTCAGTGCTGGTAAACAGTCTTATCCTTTTCATTTTATACAATTCAACAAGCACTTTTCTGCCATCTACTCAAGCAAACCTAATGAAGCTGAAAATTTTATTGAAGCTTCTATCATAACATTTTATAATGGGTATGTCCTAAGATTTCAAACATGGTATCTTGTATGATTGCATCATTGCATTTGGCATTGGAGGTTACTTAATGAATTTGGACTAGAATTAATTTCATTTGCTCTTATCTTTGCAGGAATAGGCTTGAATGTCAGCAACGAGAAACCAACTACTTGTTTGAATGCAATTCTACAAAATTTGACTCCTGTTGCTCATGAACTACAACGAGAAGACATAATGGCAGCCTTCTTCAATAAATTTGAGGATCTCTACACTGTTTTCATGGGGCAAGGTGAATGATTTTTCTTTTAGTGTTTTAGGTCATATATCACCATCAAGACGACTTTTGGTGTTCATCCCACTTTTTGGTTCTCTTTTTCCTTTCCGTCTTCCTGCTCTCCTGCTTAGTAGGTTAATTGCAAAGGTATGCAAGATAGTTATTCGTCATAGAATGACTGCATTTTCCTGCTCTTTAGTATTGTCAATTGTTTAGCAGCATGGAGGCTTGAAATATGCTAGACCCATTGCTGTGCTCGAGAAAATTTTTGTGAAATGGGGCTAATGTTCAATTGTAGGAATAACATTTTGTTCAAGCATTAAAATGCACATCCTTGATCCTAATGGATTAACCATGTTTCTATTTTTCCCGATGGTGTGAAAAATAGACTGCAGTTCAATTTACATATCCGTGTTATTGCATGCATGAAAATATAACTATAGAGTAGGTGAGAAGATTTTTGTAGTATTAGGGTAAAATTGCTACCGTGAATTGCAAATTGTTGGTTAATATACATACTCTTGGTTGCTTTTAGTTCAAAATAGGATCAACTGTATGGCAGTTCCACATGACGATATAACTGGCATGAGATTTATGTTTCTTACCTCATTTTATGCAGGATTCCAATCGCTTGAGCCGCTGTACTAAAAAACATGGTTGCACAGGTCAAAATACCTACATTGTAACACTCTACATGTAGATAGTGCGTTTTTCCTTGCATACTAGGTTTAATGGTACCCTCTAGAAATTTTATATGTTGATAACTTTTGTTTGAAAGTTTAATGTGATCTTATGAACAATTGCATGGGAGTCTATTCCATTTTGTTTAATGTAGCTTTGTGAAGTGTTTTTGTGAAGATATTCTTCTTGTACTCCATTTATTATATTGCTTTGGACAAATTTCCCTCATTACAAATTTCATGGGTTGGTGGTTCTAAAGCAGCTTTTTTTGGGCATGGAGAGAACAGAGGATGGGGTAAACAAGATATGTGCCCCGTCCAAAATTAAAAGCTTTACTTGTTTTTCCATATTTGATGGAAAGGTTGCTAAGTTTTGCTGGCAATATGCCATTTTTAGTATGTGTCGTATGCATGCTATTTACAGCTATATGCTTGACAACTTAGTTCTCCTGCACCCTATACAGGTAGAAAATGAGAGGTAGAATTTGATATAATGTTAAACTCTTGATCCTGTTATGCTACTTCTGTGCAGTGGGCAAAGAGTTATCGTACAGGACCAAAATGATAATCAGGACCAAGTTGTGGAAAATGTTGTCACAATTCAGGTTAGCTTCTGTAATCAATCATTGATACGAGTTTTTAAGTATACATGACCAGCCTGGCAATATCCACTATTTCTTGAATCTGGCCAAAAATCTGTTAAGCTCTTGGCTTTTTTTCCTGATTTTATATAATTTTTTGATGAAACAATTCATTGAAGTCTTAGGAAATCTAAGTTACATTTTTCTAGTCAAAACACTGAATGCAAGAAAAGCTTTTCACAGGCAATTAAGTCTAAGATTGACAGTGTGAACAACAAGGATGTTCTAAAATTTGCTGATTTGAATTTGCACGAGGTTCAAACTGGGGAAGTGGTTTATGGACATATTAGGGTGCTAGTGAGCAATAATATCCGGCTCTTTCCATTTTCTGGACATCCTTCACAATGGGCAGTTATGGGCCTTCACACTGTTCATGAAGATCATAAATTGGCAAGAATAGTGTGTTAAGATTGGTATGGACCTTTAACTTGGAATCTTTCCAAGATTCTGATGCATTACAACTTATACCGGTAGCTGATCAAAACTACCCTGTATTAAAACTATAGACTAATTGCAAAGTAATAGCATTTTGAATCATAGGATAAAAATCAATAAATAAAGATGAAAAAGAAATCTCTGGTTCATGGGTTGGATTGAAAATTATTCTTTGCTAATAGTTCCCTCTTGAAAATAACCTCATGCTGTGCTTGGATGGGCGGATCTGATTTCAAATCCACAGTCCAAATTCTTTCCACTGTTTGGGAATTTTATTTTAAGGATGAGATTTCAAATCCACCTATAAGATAGAATAGGCTAGTTTAGGGAATTTCAAATCCATCCAATATAAGAGTCATTTGAAATCCATTTCGCTCAAATCCTTCCCCAAATGAAAATCCATCGATCCAAACACAACCTCAAATAAATTTCATAACACTATCATTTCCATCAGATACCCTTGCTGGATTTCGGACTACAGTTTAATGATCTATTAAAAAAAACTGTGTTAGGGGTAGGAGGACAAGTGGAGGTTTTCCAATAGCTATATTCCTCCTTGCCACTTGATGACAATATTAACATGCATTTTTTGCTTTAGCTGTATGCAGTCGCGGTGAAATGCAAGGTTGCTCTCTCTTGGCTGTCAATAGGGAGTAAAATCATATACAGTAGTGACATTTTTCTTCAATTCTTTTCTTGAGTCACAAAAATTGAGAATAGTGATTCACATAAGTATAAGCCCACTTGGTGGATACATATGAGAAAATTAAATGGACAAAGTGATCAACGGTAAGGGAAGTAATACGGAGTGCTGATACCTGTATGACTTTTCCGCTCAATGCCTTGATGGTGTTAAGGATATTGTGTTGGCAGGTTCTAGCTTTACTACTTTTGCCTTACTTGTATCATCAAGTAAAAGTATATAATTTACATTACATCAGAAATAGTGGTTGTCATGCCATCCTCTTTCACCAATGTCATTAGTACTATTTTCTGATTTGAAATGATGTCTCATCACAAAGGATCAGAATTGGAGAGTACTTTTTTGTTTTTCAGGGTTTGACACGATCTAGGTATTTGTTAGCTATTTCTGAAGATGGTCAAACATGCGAGCTTCATCCTGACGGCAATAGGTATTGTATAGTTTCTATAGCCTGACAAATACTCTATTAAATTTTCTATCATATGGTCCTGAATTTTTTCGCAAACTTAGAATAAAATCCTTTATCAATCACATATGCATTATATCATCTTTTGCTCCTAAGAATAAACTAAAATAAGGTACAGCAACATGTAATAAAATACATAGGGAGTGATTAACAAGATGGAAGAAAAAGATGGGTGATCTTGTATGGATATAGGATACGAGCTTTATCAAATCAAGACCATCCAAAACAGAATGCTTGAGTTACCAATTACTGATTTCAATTTGCATAAAGATGCTTGTGCTCATGGTTAAGTTTCTTGGTCTAGTTAAAGCAAATATGACTGGAAAGGGGTACGAAGATACCATTTTCATCTTTCTTCTATGTGACTAAAATGGCAGCTGTTCAACTCCAGTCTACTGATTCAGGTGAAACCCATTTTTGATGAGTTACTTTCCTGGATAGAGAGGATTTAGTCAAATCCTTGAGTTCTATCAAACGGAAGTGCTAAAAATTGACCAGAAGTTCTATGGCTTGTAGCATCAATTATTGTCTTTAATAAATTTGAACTAGTAAAACAGAATTTTATTTAATACAGAGCCTTCTGAGATTGGGAAACAAGTAATCAAGTTGTATACTTGTTATAATGGTCAGCTTATGAATTACTCATTATCTCATTGGACCTGATTTTTCGTTGAGAAAGTTGAGATACTGGGTGAAATTGAAGAAGATGTATACTTGTGGGACTTTAACCATGACTGTCATTGACAGATGTTTAGTAAATTTAAATGATATGTATTAAGTCAAAATTTTCATATATAGTATATTTAGGGATATTGTGTGGCATTAAGATCAATCTTGGAGTCCCATGATTCAATACATCTTTGTGTAAGGAGGATACAACTAATGGACACGATAAACATACTGAGGCTTCTTTTTATGATCATTAGGTGGTCGGGTTGCGGAAGTGATTTGGCATGAGAGGTAAGGTTGGTGAATAAGGATAGTCTCGAAATAACCTTCTCACTTATCTAGCAACAACTTTTGTCTTTTCTTTGTTGTTTCGAATGTTTATTTTTGTTGTCTATGGTGCTGTTTAATGTAGGTTCACACTTTTTAGATGATAATGGGTAAATATGAGATGCATATATTTTGAATATTATATACACTATATACAATGGTAGAGTCAGGATCTTTGTTCAGAGGTGCAACATTAGTATTAGCGTAAATTTAAAATATGTTGGTTTGAGAATTTTTAGTATAATTAAATATGTATAATAAATACACCAATTAATTTTACTTAATATTACAAATTAAAAAAAAAGGTTATTTACTACTTGTGATTAACCATTTGCAATAGTTAGGATCAACTTTTTATACACTAACAGTGTGGTAATTTTTTTACATTAACAACTTTAGATTCATGCCACATGTGCATGATTTGAATTTCAAATTCAAATTTAAATTTATATGGTCATGTTATTTTATAAAATTGTATAGAACTTTAAAATATGCATGAGACAACAAGATGTAAGGATCTAGTGTATTAAACCAAGCTAATAATGTGTACAGTACTCGATATAAAAGGGATATTTGTTTTGCTTGTCATTTGTATTATTGGACATCCAAAAAAAGTTTAATTTTACTTAATAAAATACATTAGAGAGGGGGGAAAAAGCAGCATTGTGTAATATATTTTGTTTCAAGGTTACATTATAGAAATGGTAAGAGCAATTACATAAAATTTTAATACTTTCAAGGGCAACTGCAGGATTATAAGGAATATTAGCAAAATTAATTTTGGGATTTTTTTTGGGGCCGGGGGGGGGGGAGGGAAGAGCAATGCGATACCAAAAAAAAAAAACTAAAATTTTATAGGCTATTTTGTAGTTTTTAAAAATTGAGCGGTTGATCGACATGGCTGCTACACAAATACAAGTTTTATTATTATTATTATTATTTTAATGGGTAGGTCTTGAGGATATATGCAAGTTAATTGACATGTTGCCAAATGTCTTGCAGCATTTTAATGGATATTGGACTTGAATGGTCCTGAGGTCCCGAATCGCCAACAATTAGTGGCCCTAATTGGGCAGCACCTGCTGCAATGCGTATCAATGCGATGAAACTTCTTAAGTCTTCAAAGTGAGAATGAGCCGCCTGGTCTTGATCAGTGCTTGGAGTTACATACTCGAGGACGATCATTGTTTGGGCATTGAAATCCAATTTAATTAACTGATACGATATATTTGCATATTACACACTAGCAATCTAGATCTAGTCTTAGTTCTAAAATCAACAAAGTGTTTATTTGAAGTTGCGGTAGCTTGTGAAGAAGTATTTTACTTAATAGAACTTTTAGTAAAAGTAATTATTAAGTGCTTAATTATATTGTTTGATTACATAATTACAAGAGTGCTTTTGCTATATAAATTTAAAGTTTGAAATGTGCTATCTCTTTGTTCAATTCAGAATCTATGGGAAAATGGTGCAACTTTATCTTTTATTTTTGGAAACATTGAAGCAATTCTAAAGCATTGATTTTAAGCTTTTGTTACAACTGCTTTTGAAACCAAAAACTTTACCCCTAATGTTAGAGATGATGGTTACCAGAGGAGAGAGTGAGTCACAACACTTAAAAAGTGCTTATATTAGCTAAAATTGTTTTTCTTAACAAAACACTGGACTTCCGAACGGGCTCTTAACGATATCCAGCAATTTTATTAAGAAAATTTTCTTTTTTTTTATATCAAAAAAAATTTATGTCAGATAATTAGTACGCGGGAAATATATGATTTATCTCGCCTTACTCACAAGCAACGTGCATCTAGGTAGTAACTAAAAGATCAACCTTGACAAAGCACGCTGCGTATATGTGTACACACACCGCATTATATAATTATTAAGCACGTATATGTGTGTATGTATACACACACGCACACATACACACACACACATAGATGCAGACACATACATACATATATACATACACAGATACACACATATATATGTGCATGTGTGCATGTGTATGTGTATAGATGTGTATATACATGCATGTGTGTACACACACACGCATGTATACTTGTGTGTGTGTAGTTTTTGTAATAAGTACCCATTACACATTTATTAACATATTTAAATTCTACCCAACCTATTTTATCTACACACACATACATTAATAATTATTACCCTCTCTTATATTTATATACATTTTCTAATTCATCGTTGCCTTCCTAAAAATCTAACACCTGAAATGCATTTATATTTAAAAAATTCAAAGTTATGGCTCAAATCTGGGCTACGCTCATTTGGCCTATAACAATTGCTGGCAATTGTCTTTTTTTTTTTTTTTGGTAAATAAGATACTAAAAATAAATTAAGAAGGAATGTTAACAATCCGAGGTATAGAAAAGTCTGTACAATCATCCTCTAAAGTTTTCAAAATACAAGAAGGAACTACATAAAAAAAAAATAACATCTTGTTCCTGCTTTGCTCCCATTCTTGCCAAAAGGTCAGCACATCTGGCTTCTCTAAAAATGTGCTCAAATGAGTAGTCTGACAAGCTCAGCATGAGACTCCTGCACTACTCCATGAATTTCCTGAGCTGTTTTGTTCAAAACAGTGACTTGATATAACTATTCTCTTGAGTGACGTGATATAGCACGGCCACAAGGCAGGCACCCTCTGTAGGAATGGGACATAGGGATCACGTGGCAAGACAGGCACCCACGAGTATATAATAGTAATAATGCTATCTTCGATCATTAACTTAGACATTAAATTTTATTTTTGTCATCTTTTTTTTTTAAATTTATCCTCACAAAAGTAAAAATTTACTAAAAATAACTGCTAAAATCAGTAACTTTCTAATACCTTCGACTATTTTAACTTTCAATAAAAACAAAAAATTCATAACATCTTTTATTTTTTTGGTTTGCAAAAAAAAAAAAAAAGAATAAAACTTCTAATAACTTCCATCAGTTTTTATAAAAATAACTTAAATATTTTTCTTTACTTGCACACATCTAGGGTGTGCTTTTTCCACTAGTGGAAATAATATCATGTTCATAAAACTTGAGATTTACGTTAACATACAAAAAAAAAAAAAAATGAAGTTGACCTTGTTTTTCTTCTCTCCCCTTCCTCTGGGATGGTTTTTATGTATACAAGTCTCACCTTAATTTCTCCCTCTCCGTTCATAGATAATTAACACCCATGATTTTTCTGTATCTCGAATCACTGAAATCCGCAAGCACCATAGTCAAAATCGTTAATACTAAAAGTAAATACACATAATTTTGTTTATGTTTTTCATTTCCATTCTCTCTTTATGGCCTATGGAAATTGATTCAACTCTACGTCTACTGCAATCAAGGAAACCAGGGCAAGGAAGGGGGATGAGGTAGGGATGGGGAAAGTGTTACAAGATAGGACAAGGGGTAGGGGACGGATCCCTCGTCTAACCCCTTGCTCCATTACCGTTTCTATAGTATGATATTTTGCCAACTTTAGACAAGCTAATAGACTAGTTTAATATACAATTATTCGTCAGAAGTAATTGCAGTAGTGACTTATTCCTAAAAAAAATCATCCAAGTGCAAAGAATTCTAGGAAAGTAAGTGTCAAATCATATGGGTGCTTAAGGTGCGTTTGATAAAACTAAAGTTTGAAAATTGAAATTTAAAGTATGAAACTTGAAGTCTGAATTTATTAAGTAATTAAATTGTTAAATACTAAATCTAATATATTTGATTGTATATCACATTAAGTGATAAGTGAATAGTTTATCACTTAATTTTGAAATCAAGTTTTGATTAGAAAATTCAGTGCCACTTAATTAATTTAGATATTTTATTTTCAATTATCAAACGCATCTAAATATATTAAGATCTGAATTCATCAAATTTAAATATTGAATTGGGCTATCAAACGGAGCCTAAGTCTCGAAACTTGGGAGAATTATGGAAATAGTCACCCTTGCGCCAAAAAAAAATCTTTTTGAAAATCCCTTGGCATTGAAGAAAACAAATTTATACCTTGCGTGTACGAAATGTACCAATTTAGCAAAATCCACTTCCGATTCTTTAAGTATTTTTTAGCAGAGAATTATTCCGTTCCGGTCATTCATGCTCGATCATTTATCGAATAAACTATAAGAATTGTTCGAATTTGATTTGTTGATTTGCATAGATATTTGAGTTCGGCTCATTAAATAATATGCTATTTAATTTCTGAAACATGAGATGCCTAACCCATATGTCATGGCATAATTTATAATTATAAACTATAAATAATAAAGTAGTAGAAAATGCTGGCGGAGATGATGAAAATCGATGAAGTCCAAGGAGAGCATCAGTAGACTTCGACTTTTGTTAGAAAGATTTATATAGCAAAAGGTACATGAATGACATATTCATTTGAAATCCTTTTGTTAGAAATATTTATAAAGCTAAAGGTACATGAATGACATATTTCTCATTTGAAATCCTATTCTGCAACAAAGAGAGATCTATGTGGGAAGGGGATTGTGGGAAGGGGATTGTGTAATTTGGAAGGACACTCCTTGCTAGTGCCACTATTATCTCTCTCCTGCTAGAAGTGAAGGCCACATTTTTGTAACAATTTGATAGGAGTAGAGGTTGAATTCTTGACCTCTCACCACACAAAATCTTTAAGAGGCTTGTGGTGGCCAATGGGCCAATTACCCGTTGGTTCATGAATGACATGTACTTCTATGTCATATTGCTCATTATGTCCACCAAACAATAATAACCTCATAAAGAATTCATTTTGGTCCACCGATGGAGTCAATACAGTTTTGGCAAAAAAAAAAAAAAAAAAAAATTGAATCAGTAAAGAGCTACTTGTATCACGTCTCAGATGACTTACATGATATACCACTTTGTATTACTTTAAAAAAGAATTTAAAAAGATTTTTGTGAAATATGAGGGACCATTTTCTTGTTGTTCCCTTATCAAGTACGCCAACACGATGTTCAAACACTTTCTAAGAATAGTTGCAAATCATATCCAGTTTGATCTTGCTGGCCAGCAAGTGAGGGTGGAAGTGTAAAACTATGAATCAATGATCTGCTTTATTTGCCTGGTTAGTAAGAACTTGTGGTGTACGCATATAATATATCTTCGTATACGTAATTCTAAAAAATGTTCGTGTCTATAATTTTAAAAAAATTTCATGTATTTCATTCATTTTAAAAATACTTTGAAAAATATTGGTACTTTTTAGATAATTGTATGAAATACGTAATAAAATTTTTGAATATTGGAGACATGTGTAAGGATAATGGCAAATCTTCTAAATTATTTATAAAATAGCTACAATGTAGACATAATTTTTTATAGATTATACACTTAAACATAATAAGGTGATAGTATTTTAATAATATATAATCTCTGATAGACAATGATAAGAGTTAAACTAACGATAATTTACTAATTATGTTTATATTTATAGATTCGTGACTTTGAGTTTAAACTAATGATTTTATATATTGAGATGATATTTATATTACTTCAAAGGTGAGAAATTAAAAAATATGTGGTGAATTGTAAGGAATCCTTTCCTTCACTCTTCCAAATGAATAATTTCAATATTTAATTTTCAAATCCAAATTTCTAGGCCATACAAAGATAATATATTTAAATACTTTATGAAACAAAATTAAAAAGGCCACAATTAATATTTTTTGAGCAACAAAGCCACAATTAGTTCAAAAATATTATACAGGTTGTCAGAACTCCAAAATCTCACCATCCGCCACCTAACTTTGTACAATGATACGACACATCGACCCATGGATTTAGTCACTAACAAATATCTTTAGTGATATAGCTCATGCAAACAAAAACTTACAGCGTTACTATAAATTAGACATTGTGAGCGCCTGTGTAGCCCACACCTCGCCGGTCAATGTACATGTATGTTTCATATAAATAGATGACCGTTCTTGCCCTAGTTTAACCATGAAAATTTCTTACTTATAAATGTGGATTATTGTCAAAATTTTAAACACTTGTTGCACCTATTTATGGTGTTAAAAAGATTACTAAACGTCTTTCAAAAGGTGCTAGAAAACATGAGTGGAGCAAAGCAGGAACGTACTTGGAACTCGAGAACCCGAAAATAAATTTACCGTCTGCAGTTAAAGGCTTTACTAAAAATAGACAAAACAAACAAAAATCTTGTCTTGTTTCTTGGATGACTTGGACGAAATTTCAGCATGGAAATGCCCCTTGAATTATCATGAAGTTTCAATCAAAAGCATGACAAAGCAACTAAAGAAACTTGTCATACAACTACCAAATGATTTGTCACCTACTTGGTCCTTTCAGGATCTTGTACCCTTTGAAACCTCATTGTCTTGGACGAAATTTGCTGGAAAAACAACACACAAAACACTCTCAAACATCTAGCACAAAACAGCCTCAAATCAAGAAGACAACAAAGCTTGAAGTTGGTTGATTCTTGCTTGTTCTTGCTTCGATTTCCACGTGGGTTCTTGCTTAACCTTCTCAGAATTTTTCAGCCCTTGTTGAGGTAATTTCAAGCTAAAAATCTACATGAGTTATGATGCAAAATATTTGTTTAACATGCCAAGAACATCCATGATTGTATGCGGAAAATTTCTCCTACATGAAGAGAACATGCTTGTGAAATTTCCAGCTTTTATAGCATGTCTTAGTTGCTTTAACTTGATTGGTTCCTGCTATATTTATGCTCATAAACTTGCCATATATGCTGAACTATATGTTGGAAATGTTGGTTATGAGTTTTAAGCAAAAATAAGAACCATAGAACAAGAACAATCCACGTTTATGCCAAAAACTCATATTTTCGGATAACCACAGTCCACCGGAACCAGTCTTAGTATTTTGACCATATCTCACTGTATAAATATCAGATTTGAGTGCCGTTTGTGGCGTTAGAAACTAGACTCAGAGAGCTTTCCAGTGGTAGGTCACACATTCCCATATTGTGATTTTACAGTCCGTAACATCCCTGAGAAGTTGATAGTTATTCTGAAACTGATAAACCTGAAACTTGTTCTTTCTAGATGTTTGAACTGAAATTCAAACCTGTTGTAGCCTGAATCTAGAAATGTTGTCTTCTGATAAATCGTGGTGCTCTGAATTCCATTTCCAACGGTATAAAATGGGCAAAAAACGCACAAGTAGATTCTGAGATATAGCCTGATAAAGAAAATGCGACGGACGGGCGCGCTGTCATGCAATCCGTTGACGGATTGGCAGCGTCGGCACGCCCCCGTTGCTGCCCGTGCGCGCATCCGTTGACTGCCTGGTTGCTGTGGGGTACGATCCGTTAGCGGATATGCTTAACCCACACGTGTTCGTTAGCGGAAGTGCCGGGACGGCACGCGACCGTTAGCGGAAACGACAAATCGTCGTGCAATCTGCAGGCGCGACTGCCAAGCGTTGTGCGATGCATTAGCGGATCATCGATCCGTTGTGCCGACCTGTTAACAGGATCGCCCAGCCATAACCTACTGGACTATTAACGATTGCCCAAACCTTAGCACTCTAGCCTAACCGACATGCCCAGCCGAATAACAAATAGCCAACCTTTGTGCTCCAACTAGTTAGCGGATGAGCCAAATTCGTGCACGTCCGTTAGCGATTGCATATAACCTGGCCGACATGCCCTAACCCGCCAACCCCGTTGGCCCTCGACTACCTAGGTCTGTAGACATACTCCATAACCAGGGAGGTTTTCCGTTAGCCATCCTTAGACATTGACCCGAACAGCAACCAGAATGGGAACCTAACTAGTACCTGACGTGCTAATGACCTTTACCCTTGGCCTAGGAAGTATGACGGAACCGGCCGTTTCCGCACCTAACTTGCGGAATGATCACCCGACTGGTGCCAGTAAGGCCCGGCACTGACCCCCGACTAGGTAACCGTTACAGCAATACGATACTAGTAGCTAACGGCCTTAACAACCATTATACCTAACCGTGACTCGTGCCCTAACCATCGACTATTTCCGTTCCCACACGATCCAGTGCCCAATCGCACCAAAAGACCCCGAATTGTACCAGCCGTTCCCATTGTCCCGTACCATTACCAGTCATCCTCGACACGACACCGGACTGAACCTTGTGCACACGACCTGCGCCCATAGACACCAACCGATGATGATCCGCACCAGTCTATTCCCGTCCAGTGCCGACGCATGCCAACGATAGCCAACCGGTACCGACCGTTCTTGCCCACACCCATGCCCAGGCACCCGACGCACCTCGATGCCCCAACACACCCGATCGGCACCGACTGGTGCCGACCATTACCGATTACTCCCTGAACCGCACGAGACCGGGCCAACAAGTGCCGACACTCACGACTTGCCTCCGCAGGCACATACCGGTGCCAACCCGTATCAAACGATGCCGACTGGTGCCGATGTGCACTAATGGCTACCCACCGATGCCGACCCATGCCAAACGAAGTAGACCGGTGCCGATGTGCACCGACGGCTGCCGACTAGTGCCGACCAACACTCGACCGGCCCTAACCTATACCAACTAGGACCTACTCACACCAACAGGAGCCAGTGTGCCGATCGAGCCCAGAGCCTACCAACCTGCGTCGACTGTTGCCGGTCGTGTACAAAACGTACCAATTCGTGCCAGATCTTGCCGATTACACTTAAATTCGTCAACCAATGCCTGTCACTACCAATTACATACAAAATGTACCAATTAGGGTCGAAACCTAACGATACTGTCACCCATAACCTATACCGTCCCGACACCGACCCAAACCCCGAACTGAGTCCCGACCTATAACTCGGACCTAACTTATACTGTTAGCTTATTAAGTTAGCCATTACTGCTATTGTTTTAGGATTTGAGCTTAGTTTGGTGTGTTGTATAAGTTTGAACTTTCTTAAGCATGAATTACTAGTTATTTTGTGGTATTGAATCAAGTATGATATCAAGTGATTGAGTGAGTCCCGGTAAGAGTCAGGCAGGTAGTCCGCTGACCTCTCTGGTTCGACTTTGGGGAAAGTGGGGCCGCCACAGACATGGTCACTGTTCTAACATCGCCGACTCTGATTTAAAAGTCAACGATTCCAATTTTTTTTGAAAAGTAGAATTTGAACCAACTTTTGTAAAGATGGTTACGATTATGGTCTTTGAACCTCTGGCTCCATTTTTTTTTTCATTTTTTTGTTATAGTTTCGGTACTTTTGATTATGTTTAAACACTTGTTGTTATAAAATTGATTCTAAGAAAATAAGCTACAAATTTTATAAAAAAATCCTCATTATTGTTTAGATTGGATTAGTCTTGAATTTAGATTGGCTATGGGATCTAGACTTACTAATGAAATGGAACAATTGTTTGTTGGGTTAGAATCGAGATTGCTGATATTGGGTGTTGACTATTGATATTAAATTCTAAATTGACCAAATAGGTTTAAGTAGCAGATATTTTTTTAAAATAGTTTAAACTGATTGTCGATTTTGTTTCTGGTTTAGTGAATCTGTATCTGAACTTGGTTCCGATTTCAGTTTTCAAAATTCGACTTCCACTCTAGTTCGACAAGCCACTGATCTAATTTTAGTTCAAATTTGAACTATGGCTCTGGTTCAAATTTGAACTAGGGCCGCCTCTACTATAAATGCCATGATATTCAAGGTCGCTGTAAATTATGTTTTAGTTTTTAAGCAATGTTACTCTATCTCCTTATTTTGCTAATTATTTCCTTCTTATCCCTTGTGTTTGTTTTCATAATATACAATTCAGTACTAGAGTAGCCCTAATGCAACAATTGACTGATATTTAAGTTTGTGAAATTTTATGTTGCACGCGATCAAATTGTTTTTCCAATTTATTAGAAACTTATAGAAGAAGATCGAGTTTCTTCCACTCACTATCTCCCAATGTTATTCAAAGCTAGAACTTTTAATAAATTGGGCTGTTCATGAACATCTATTTGCATTTGGCTCGGTTGAGTTTATAAAAGGGCAATCATATGATAAACCATCGAGTTCGAACATAAAATTAAGTTGGTTTAATAATGGAGTGAAACACGAAGCTGTTTGTGAATTGCTCAAATAGGTTCACGAATACACACACACACACAAACACATGCCTTGTATACTATTAAATCTAGATATATGTAGAACTTAAAAAAATTCCACCAACAATCTATAAGAGATAAATTTTATAAGATCAATGTATGTAGGGATAGGGAGGCAATTTACACACATATAAGTACGTGTCGAAAAAAAGGAATAATATCAACAACAATATGTTAATCACACATAATAATAAGAAGACTCAAACTTTCAGTCTTCTCAACTGATAACAATAGTAAGACTCCCTATTTATAAACTAGATGACTTCTTAAACAAGTTTTACAATCACAGGAAATTTTCAAATCAAATACTAATTCAAAACTTAACTCCAATAGAACTACTAAAAATTTAACTTACTTAAACACTAAAACACTATTAAATAATAATATAGAATTTTCTACTTTTGAGTTTTAATTTAATATGCCAACAGTATTTGCATCTTGTATATTCTCTTAAAAAAGTTATTATACATAAAATTCGTATTATTTATTTTCTAAAACAAAATCAATGCAATTACACTTATTCTAAATCATGAATTATTTTATAAAAAATAAAATTAAATATCAAACTCAAATTTGAGCTCTAATTATTGGATTAAAAAGAAAAGAAAACATTCTTTTTCGTGTAATTCTTTTCCTTTATCATCCATAAAACATCTTCTTTGAATCAATCCGTTTGTTTGGATAGGGTTATTTGCCAAATTTTTATTTTTTTATATCATCAACACATTTTTCAATCATTTTTAATCTCATATATATCACATCAAAAAAGTGTTACAGTATTTTTTTTATCATATTATCCCAAATAATCTACTATCCAAACACACTCCATCTCTCTCTCAAAATCTGTCCAAACGATAGAAATGATCCTAACGGGGCATGAATCTACAAAAATCTGGGTTCGTTTGAATTAGTTGTTTTTTGAGTTGTTTTTTAAAAACACTACTATAGTATTTGGGACCGTCTAGCCATGTGTGATTTTCAAGACTCCACCTACAACAAAAAATTGGTAGCATTCAGAGCCTAACTGGTTCGAAGAAATTAGATTCCTTTGTAACTTTGGAACATAAGTCATATCACCCAAAGAACGAATCTCTCCTTTCAATATCTTAATTTTCACAACTCCAACACCTTTGATTTTACAAGTAGATTCATCACCCAAAAACACAAAACCTGCCTTCTTTCTTTGGAAAGTATCAAAATAGTCTACCCTAGACCAAATATGTGAAACATATCCAGAATCTAAAATCCAATGATCATGGAAAAAAGTATTATTGCCTCTGGAGATTGTGATAATATCTCCACTTGACACATATCTAACAACATCATCGTGCTCCTTTTCATCATTTTTCTTTCGATGAGGATAATATCTATTGATATGGCCAAACTCATGACAACCAAAGTATTGGATTCCATCATTTTTCTTGGCTTTTGAATCACTTGCCTTAGATTTATTGCTAAGTTTTTTGTTTTCTTTTATTCTTACCTTGAGCATTTAACGCAGTTTCTTGTATCACATTCTGGTTTGCCTTTTTTGTTTTTCATGATCCAACAAAGATGACTGCACATTCTTGAACTCTAAAGTATTCTTTCTATTTAATAGGGTTGTCACCGCACTTTTGTAAGAATCTGAGACTGAGGTAAGGAGTAAAAGAGACTTATCTTCTTCCTCAATTTCCATGTTGACCTTTTAGAGTTGATCCGAAATTTCGTTGAGCATATCAATATGATCCATGAGATTGCCACCCCCTCCATCTTTAACTTGTAAAATTGCTGCTTTAGACACAGTTTATTGGATAAGCTCTTAGCCAGATAAAACTTTTCCACTTTTTTCTAGAGGTCCGCTATAGAATCTTTCTCATTTATCACATTATTTATGATGTTGTCCGCAACATAAAGTCAAATTGTGCTCGTACACCTTGTATCCAACTCTTCAATCTCATCATCCTTCATACTTTCTGTCTTCTTATTCTTGCCATTCAATGCTTTCACCAAACTTGTTGAATTAGAACATCCTTCACTCTACTTTACCAAAGAGTGAAACTTGTAATTCCATTAAATATTGGAATTGAAAATTGTATATTCCCAACTGCCATGGTATGCCACCAATCACTCAATCAAATTGATAACCAAAACCCTAACAAAACTCTGATACCACTTGTTATCAAATCAACTATTTGAGATATGAGAAATCAACAATTTAACAGAAAAACAAAACCTAGCAGAAACAATGAGTCACGCATAGGAATTAACATGATTGTACTTAATCACAAAACCTACGTCCATGGAGAGAAAAAATTATTCTATAAAATTACAACTTGTATCCCAAGTCCAACTCTTGTATAACCTTTCACCTACTAAAAACTCTCTTGCTCCCTTTTTTTGTGTGTCTTTGTAGAATGCCAATCTATCTATTTATAGAAAACATTATTGAGGCCCCGTTTGATAACCCAATTCAGATCTTAATCTTAATGACTTCAGACCTTAATGGTGTTAAGACTGTTTGATAACAAAAAAATACTACATCTTAATGATTAAGTGGGTCTGAATTGCCTAAGCAAAATGGAGCCCAAAAAATAAGTGATAAGTTTATCACTTATCACCACTTAATAAAAAGTACGCTCAGATGTTAGGGTTTAAGTACAATTTTTAAGACATAAATAACCCTTACCAAATAAAACACAATTACCTTATTTTTTCCTCTTCTCTTTCTTCTCTCTCATTCTTTTCTTTCCATCATCGTTCTCAGTTTATTAACCTCTTCTCCAATTTTTTTTTTGGGTCAGCCTTCATTCTTAAGAAATTTATTCAATTTTTTAGCATAAAGGTAAGAATTAACTTTATACATATGCTTTATTTCTACTGCGTAGTTGTCGTTCATACTCATATTCAATAAAAATCTATGCTTCATCTATGTATTTGATTTATACGGTTAATGGAAAAATAATCTTCCATGATAGAAATAAAAGCGTGGGCAGTACAAACTGACTAGAAAAATAATCTTTGAGAATGAAAAAATTGTGGTAAAAAATGAGCAACATGCTGAAGATAATCCAGAAAATGTAGAACACAGAGGAGGATCTCGACAAGCTGATCAAACTTTTATGATCAACTTACCTGAGCAAATAAAAATAAACATTTTTAGCTTTTTTTTATTAATTGTATTTATAATATTTGATAGGCTAGCATTTATATTTTATCAAATAAATTTGTTATATTATAATTTTATTTTCATTTTTAGCTCAATCTTTTTCTTTTTTTATAATAGTTCATTCTTTTTCTAATAAATAATTCTTATTTTTTTGATAATAGTTCATTCATTTTTAGTTCATTCTTTTTCTAATAAATAATTCTTATTTTAAATAAAATTAAATCATATGTACTTCTAGTAAAATATACCAATATAGATCATTTATAAACAAGTCAATATAAGGACAAATTTGTAAAATACAAGAAATTCAGCATTCAGTTGTCTATAATTATCAAACAGGCATAATACGTTCAGTGTTTAGATTCAGACAAAAGTTGTATTAGATTCACTACTTAACAATTCAGTGACTTAATGAATTCAGATTTCAGATTTCAGATTTCAGACTTCAAATTTCAGATTTCAGTTTTATCAAACGGGGCCTTAGTCAAGAGATTAAATAATAATAGGAAAGAGTTACAAGAATCCTAAACTCATGTAGAATAAGAATTAACTTGACAACTGCTTCAAGTAACTAAACAACTAGAACTCAGTTACTTCCATACAAGTAAGAATTCTATCTAAAAGAAATTAAACCAATTTTCCTAACAACATCAACTTAAACAAAAAAATGGTTGACTGTTTAAGGCCCCTAGTAGTTGTAGCAATAATATCCCCCTTGATAATTTGGCCATAGGTCCTCAGAAGCTCCTAATATTGTCCTCTATCGAGGCCAAAGCTGCCCTTGAATCACTACCTATTGGGGGCCAAAATGGCATATTCCATGAAGGCAGCTTTTGTGACTTGTGCGATATAGGCGCCTTTGATTTTGTGATGGGGGGCAATATTCCACCCAAAATCAAGGTTCTCTGTGGAAAATATGTCCATGATTAGGCTTTTTCCGATCAAAATTTCGTTCATTACATGTCTCGGGGGCCATTTTTCATAATTAGAAATGTGAGGGACTAAGAAAAGATTTGTAATATATGAGGAATTATTCCTCCCATGGACTTAGAAACTTTTGTAGTGTTTGTGGTACATGTTAAAATGCAGAGTGGCAGAATAGTCTCTTGTCTAAAATTCAAAAATCAACTTGCAAAAGGTTAGAAGTGGAAGAATATTATAGTGTCTCTTCCAAATACATTTTTTAACTGATATGTTGTAAAGATTGTCATTCTAAGGATGTCAAATATGACTTTAGAAACTTGAGCAGTGCTAAGTGTGATTAGAAAAAATCCCAAGGAGGTTTATGAAATTATGCCTATACATTATCGAGAGTCGACACTGAAAAACAATACAAGCAAATAGACATCAACTGAAACAGAAATGGCTATCTGTTTTACAGCAGTACTCATAGCAATAACATCCCTCCTGATAGCTTTCTCACTAACTGGTATGTTACCCTCTATCAAGCAGCAAAATGGCCAGAAATTAACCACTTCTTGTGGCCACAATGGCAAATCACTAGAAAGCAGCTTGCTCGAAACATGTCATACCAGGGATCCGGGGCCTCACAAGTTCCATTTCTCTCCATTTGCATCTTGAGCCATCCATTTCATGCAAGTACATGTGGACTTTGAGGAAATGGACGGCTCAAGATGCAAATGGAAGGAAATGGAACTTGTGAGGCCCCATTCACTTATACCAGTGCCCATGTTATCTAATAGTATCCCCTTTGTCAATCTTTGGCAAAGAACCACTGTTGGACTTGACAATTGCAATCCGTCAGGCCATTTGCACGTTTTACTTGACATGAAACTATAGAGAATTTATGCAAACATTTTGAAATATTAGAGAAGTCATGAGACACTATGGATAATTCACCTATAATTGTTGCTTGTTAGCGAGTTGGAGGGAATGGCAACCACATCGAGTTGTGCAACATTTTCATGACATTAAAATTTTTATTTTTTATCCAAACTTGTTAGATTACAGAACAAGCAGATACAAATATTTTCTCCAGTGTCCAAGAAAAACCTAAGCCTTCTTTTGTTTAAAACATAAAGACACGCCATTTTTTTTTTTTGGCGGCGACCAAGAAGACCAAAGGTCCTTTTTGCCCACAAACACTGGCTGCCTTTGCTGCGCATTATTGGGGGATCACCAATTCACCATATTTGAATTGCATTTTGATTACCCCACCCTGATGAAGTAGTCAGCTAGGCCCGGAAATAATGAATGAACGAATCCAAAGTAATGGCATCCCACTCAATCAGATAGTGCCCCTCCAGTAAGAGAGGCTGAATAAAAAGACCAGAGGGAGGAAAAAGAACTTCAATTAAGCATGTGTTCTGGAAACTTAAAGGGACAGCACACCAATATCCATATCTATAGAAGTATGATATGATAAATGTTGTTGGATTAGTGTGTAAGCAAAATTTTGTTCTTTGACTATACCCTTCTCCCTAACTATTGGTCCTTGGTCCAATAGCTAGTGGAGCCCTCTTAAACGTTCTCCTATGTATTAGGTTGGTGATTCAAATCCCGCTTAATGCATCAACAAGAAGTAAAGTGTTTTTTGTTCTCAAAAAATTCAGAAAGTGACTTATGTGGTTAATCACCCAACCCCAATAGAGTTGTTAGTAATGATATGTTAAAAAAAAATATAAACAACAATATTAATTTTGTCCATTTATATTCGTTCCACAGTTCCTATTTCAATCTAACATTATTGATTAGCCACAATTCTAATTCTAATTCCATGATCGTGACAAAATATCGATATTGATTACAAAAGGAAAGGTGATTTCAATCTTAAGGCACGTGGCTACCACATTGGTCCAATTATGATTGAACCGCAAGCATGTAAGCATCAAATTATAGAAATTCTACTAGGGTTTGACAATGAAAACTAGATTTGGATTTTTATCAGGCTTTCATTTGATAGATTTAACATTTTTAAGCAGTAGAAACTTAGGAGAAAATACCCTAGTTATAATGTAAGAAAACACTGTTTATTTCTCCCAACTAGTAGTTGAGATCCTTCTGAGCTTCTGGCCATAATTTGAAATTAGGAAAATCATACGATTGGTCTCTCATATTTTTGGGTTGTCTCTTTTTAGTCTCTCACATACAAAATGAAAAGATTTAATCCCTCACAAATTTAAATTACATATTTTTAGTCTCTCCGCTCATTTATTCACAAACGAATCACAAATGACAAGGGCAAAACTGGAGCACCATAGTGATGACTGGAAGAACAGGTTATTTTTATCAATCCAAAGCATAAATATTAAAATAAAAAACCATAATCTAGCAGAATAAAAAATGGCATTTAACAAAAGCATTGAGAACCATTCAAAATAAAAAAAAATTAGGACAGAATATGCATAAAATTGACAATTGTAGAAACATATGGGACCACAATCACCCATAAAACCATATAAATTTAACAAAAAAAAATCAAAACAAGGTATATACTAATTAGTTCAATTATGGTTTTAAATAGGGTTTGCAAAATGATAACCATTTTTTGGTAGAATAATCAACTCAGTGTTCTCCATGCTCACCTCCATCCTTCTTGACTAGTTTTCTTTATTGATTAGTTCATTTCCTTTCGCTGATTAGAGACCTTGATTTGGTGCTTAGGGATTTAAAGCCATGACATGGAGCTTGAAGCCTTTCCCATTTCCTCTTTTATTTTATTTACCAATAGAGTGGGTTATGTGCATTTAACTTTTCTGTTGTTTTGATTATGCCCTTGTACTTGAGTTTAAAATGAGTGGAGAGACTAAAAAGATACAATTTAAATTTGTGAGGGACTAAGTTTCTTCATTTTGTATGTGAAAGATCAAAGAGAGACAACTCTAAAATGTGAGAAACTAACAATACAATTTTCCCAAGGAAGTTCCTAATCCATTATGCTAGATATACTATGCCTCTAGCATAGTGGCACATATTACATCTAATCATGTACAAAGATCAATTCCTTATAGTACGACAAAATAACAATATGAAAATAAATTTTTCAAAACAAAAAGTCATTTCTTCATAATTTATTGGATAATGAATACAGCACTAGTGAATTAAATTAAGAGAAAAGGAGGGAATATCCCTCTGATCAGTAATTATATTTGACTCAATCATGAGACCTTTATTTAGTAAGTTCTCCAATCTTGCAAATTGAGGCAATTTGCATTGATGATAAAGAAATTATAGTGATCACCTAAGGGGGCACCCAGAGGGTAAGGAGGTGGGTGAGGTAGAGGCAGGGGTAGAGATATTAGGGCTGAGGTGGGAGCCTTTGTCATATGAGATGAGAGACCGCTCTCCATCCAAAATTTGATCTATTGTCATCTCTTAGTGAGGTGACTTAAAGATCCGATTCCTTGACGATAGTCAAGATTGGGCCACGTTAGCTAAGTTCTGTCTTAGCAGTTCAATACAAATTTAAAGAAACAAACAAAACTTGGTTTCAAAATTTAAGGTTGATCGCTTAGATCTAGTTAACCTAAACCTATTTTTAAAGTTAACCGCTTAGATCTAGTTAACCTAAACCTATTTGTAGTGGTGGAGGTAGGTGAGGGACAGCAGCGGCAATTTATTGCTGCTCCATTTTGAAAAATTTCTAAAAAGCCCTTTTCTTACACCCCCCTAAAAGTATAATAATGGGATAGACTAACCCATTTTCTTAATTTTGCCTTGAAGAAAATTCTATTCTGCTATTATTCACAAGTTCCCTCCTCCTTCTCCCTTCCCCCCTCCAAAAAAAAAAAAAGAAAAGAAAAGAAAAGAAAAGAAAAGAAACATCCCATAGTGGAGAGTGTTAAGGTTTGCTCTAGAGTATTACTGCCTATTGATTGATTGAGGTTATCGGGCTCGAAGTTGGATGAAAGGAGAATGGTGATAAGAGGCGGTATCATGGCAGCTGCCACTCTATACTGAGAAATGTATCCTTTTAATTGCTACTATTACCGCTTTCCGCTAAATGTGATAAGTGAAATATGTGCAAAATGCCGTATGTGCGAATTGCTATATATGGAAACTAATATTTCTGGAAACTTTCTATATTTAGAAAGTTCTAAAACAAATGTGCTTTGACTAAACTTGTACTTAGGTGCTCTCACTGGGTGTAAACTGTGAGGACCCGAAAATTTTTTTCATCTGACCTAATTATTTAATTATTTATTTTTCTAAATAATTGATTTAAATCATTTTAATTGCATGCTTTTAGGAGTTCGGTGACATTTTTGGCTAAAAAAAAAGTTCAATGACCAAAAGACATAGAAGTCGATAGTTTAGTGACATTTTTGGTCACATATTCAAAATTGACTTTTGGCATGATAAAGCTAGACTTTTTGCCATTTCTTCTTATCACATTTCCACTTTACCAAAACACACAAAACCCTCTCTTTCTCTCTTGTTTCAGCCGAGCTTCCCTTCCCCAAATTCCCCTTGCTTTGAGCTTCACTTCAACCACCAAATACTTGCTTTAATCTTGCTCCAACTTTGTTCCAACCTTGAAGATCATCTTGTCTTGAGGGGACCAAGCTTAGGAGAGGTTAAAGGAAGGGGCTTTGGAGCATTTCTTGACCACATCATCCTAGGGTTTCTAGTTCATCCATTGGAGGTAAAATCATCCAACAAATTCTTGTCTTTTGGGTTAATTAGTTTATGCTTAAAGCTTTAGGAGTTCTTTAGTTGCTATTATTGTTGTTTGGTTGTTTATGGAGGCTCTATGAATTCCTCCTTAGGTAGATGACTTGAGGTGGATTTCAGGTAGTTGCCTTGAGGATTTGGATTGTTGTTTGTTGTGGTTATTGGATGATCGATGAACCTTAAGAAATTTGGGAGCAAAAGGCCAAGAGTTGGCCGAACTTTCCCTTCTTCTTCTTGTCTTGATTTTCAAAAATTTTAACATGAATTTTAATAGATTTAATCTTCTAATGGAATGATTAATGTGTAGAAAAGGTAGTTTATGGAATGGGTTTGGGTTGATTGGTAAAAAGATTGAAAATCCCAATTTTCGAGTAACAAAAACCAGTTCTGGTAAACTGCTTGTAACTTGCTGTAGAAAAACCGGATTGAGGCGCCGTCAGTGGCATTTTAAATTAGACACATAGGGCTTGATTCTGTAAAAATTTCACATTTTTCCTCCAAGTGTGCTGAAAACCGTGGCCTTGCAAAGTTGGCTGATTTTCGTCACTGTTTTAGTGCTTCAGGATTCGAATTTTCGACTTGTTTCAACTTTTTGACCTACTTGCGAATTTATTTTGGACAAAGTGTCTTCTGAGATGTTGTAGTACTAAAAATATCGTTTCCAACTGTATATCATTTGCTTTCATGTGACCTTCGTAGAATAAACTGTGAATTTTTAAAGTTGCCAGTTACTATTCATCTCAGTAAACTTTCCTGAAGCTAAAATGAGTTTTTGAACTTTAAACCTTCGAATGGCCAACTCTCAACCTTTTCTTTGGTTTTTCCATTCTTTTAAATTTACTTGTACCCTCGTGAGACTTCTCTCACTATTCTAACTATTTTTAGCCAAAATGTGCCTTTTCTTATTTGCTCCTTTTCGAAATTTTACGTTTTTAACAAGTGGTCTTGATTGAAGTAACCAATGTTTGTACTTGGCTTTTAGTCACTATTTCCGAGTTGATAAGTAAGCGTGTTATAAAAAAAAAGGGGGAGACTTGAGAAAATCCATTTGTTTTACTTGTACCACTTGAGGTGGTGGTTAAAGACTTTAATGAGCCATTAGTGGTCCTTTTCTAGTAGTTTTTGACTAAAAGAATTTAGAAAATGTTAGAGCTCGCTCATACTTGAATCTTGGACGTAAAACTTGGGAACTTTGACATGAAAATGATTGACCCTCTTTCTTGATTTTCGTGCCAACTTAGTGTTTCACTTGATTCTCAAATTGGAGAATCTTGAACTTGGCTTGAGTCTAATTGAGACATTTTAAAGACATTTATCAAATATTACCCTAGTGATTTGAATTAAAGTACTTGATCATTTCCCATGACTTGAAAATGTTATCTTTTAAATAAGGGTAGTGAGAAAACTATTAAACCTTGGTTGTATGCCTAGATAATTTATACTTGTACTTGTCTCAGGTGATCGAGAAGATCCCGGAGAACTCAATTGATCTTGCGTGCTTTTGCTTTAGGCTCTTGACTTCGGTGAGTGCCAAGTGCATGAATTGTTGAATTGTCGAACATGTTTGCTTGAATATGAACTGTTGAGGCGAGAGTGTACTTTATCGCACTCGTCCTCCTCTACTTGACTTGCATGAACATGATCTGTTACTTGACTTGACTTGAATTGAATGTCAATTGGAGTGATTCGTCGACTTAAAAGTTATAACTAGGGACGCCCAAACCTCTTGGGGATTCTTGGGACCCGAGCCGGCAAGGGCTTGGTCGGGAAGTTTGGTGAACCTTAGGTACTATTCTTTGAGCTTGATCTATTGCAGAGGTCTTGCTCGGTATTGCTCGTTGTAGCTTTACCCTTTTTACCTGCTTGTTTGGTTTCGGGCCCGAGAGGGTGAACTGTTGGACGGAGGTTGTACCAAGTGGAGATTCTACGGACTTTACCTTTGCTAAATTGACGGAGAGTCAACGTTTGGAATGGAATGGACTCAATTGCTTAACCGTGGAAATTGGCTCCTGAGAGCCCCGTATCCAATGTAATCAGGTGACTAGAGGTGAATTAAAAAGAGTGATTATAATTAGGGATTTGAAATTATAGTTTAAGTTGGATTAACCTCCTTGGACTAGAATCTTAATTAACCATTGTTTCTTCCACTTAATTCACCCTAATTCACTTCAATTTTATTTCTTTTCATCTCTCCATCCTAATCGAGATTAACTCTTTAATCTCTAGCTAAGTGAGATAATTATTTTCCCTCCAAATTGTCAGCAAAAAAATTACTATTCATTTGTTGACTTTTGGGGCATAAGACAAGGTTTATGTCTTGTCTTTCTTTCTTCATTTAATTCCTTAAAAAAAATACACAAAATTCATCTCACTCTCTCCTCTCTTGGCCGAACTCCCTCTCCCGCTCTTCCCTTGTTGTTTCATCAATTTCATCTTCCAAATTCTCTCTAAAATCATCTACAAACTTCCGTTAATCTTGGCTTGAGCTTGGACTTTGGGTGAGGAGCTTTGAGGAGGAGCATTTGGAAGCTTTAGTCTAGCATTTCTTGGGTGAATTTTTGCTCACTTCTTGGAGGAGGTAAGGAACTAAAGCTTGCATTTTTGTCTATTGGTTACAATTTCAAGCATGATATTAGGATTGGGGAGTTGAGAGGTTATTAGAACCCTGACATTTGTTGATGAAATTGATTCTTGTGTTAGTTTGCAATTTTGGATGATAAATTTCATTAAATTGCCTTTCTTGATTTTGGTTGAATGAGTGGGCTCTTGGACTCCCACAATTGTGATAATTTGATTTCTAGCATGATTATTGATGCAATGTATGTATTTAAGTTGGAAATTGTGGTTGAACATTGGAGGAAAAACCTCAAGGAAAACCGGTTGGAAAAGGAAGAAAAATGAGGAAGAAAATTTCTGTTTTTCTTTTAATGTTGTAGCTGTGATTTTGGCAAGTTTAAAGGTTAATTGTGAGGCTTAAATATGAGGGTTAAGTTGTTAATTTGCCCCACACAAATCTCTTCAAAGGTTAAGCAAAGTTGGTGGTTAGTTGAAACAAGGAAAAATGGAAAATTGAGCAGGCATGCTGTCCGATTTTTGAGGCTGTTTTAGTGCTAAATTTTGAGCTAAACTTGTATCAATTTTGACCATTATTAGGTTAAGGAAGGTTAAAACTATCTTGGGTTCGAAAATGAAGTCAATTGGAAGTAGCTTAGGTATGAAAAAGTTGATTAGAATAAGTGGTGCGAAACTTCACTGGTTTGAGGTAGTTTACTGAGTGAATTTTGGGTGACTAGAAAACTGTCTTCCATAGGGAATTTTTGGTTGAATTTTGGTGTGAACCTAACCTTTATATGGTAGTTTTGGTGTACCAAATTTGGTAATTTTTGGACTTGAAACCGTCACTCAAACAGGGCCTAGAATTCTGCCCTGCAAATCTGGAAAACAGAAATTTCAGAATTTCCAACCCACCCTGTTTGAACTGCTATAATTTCTTGCTCGAGTGTTAGAATTGAGTGCTTTCAGTGGCGTTTGAAACTTATTATATAGGATTTAAACTTTGAAAATTTTAGATGCCAATTCATTTTCTACAATTTTTGGTGAATTTTCAAAGTTGGATGAAAAACCAACCTGTTATACCCTGTTTTGTACTGTAGCAGTTTCTTAATCGAAAATCTGGGCAGTTTCTGTCCAGAATTTTATTGTAGTGTCTTCTGCAAAGTTTTAGAGCGTTAAATGAGGTTTCCAATGGTACCAAGCTTGCAAAAATTGGACTTGTACAACCCAAGTTACGATTTTTTCAAAGATTACTACTCAAATAGGAGATTTTGAATTTGACTTTTCTTAAACGAGATTCGATTGATAAACTAGAAAACTTATTTTCGTTGCTTTTTAAACATTTTAGGAGTTGGTGCTGAATTACAAAGTGACCCGAACTCAAACTCCGAGACCTACTTTGTCGGTGAGTTTCCAATGCATGTTAAATGCTTTAATTTAAATGCTTTGTGTGTGAATGTGTTACATGAAATTCATCGTGTTTAACACGTGGAACGTGGAATTTGAAATTGTTGAATCAATCACTTAAGGAGAGTATACTTTATTGCTCTCTTTTAAGTTGAGTCGGTGATTTAGTGTTTTGTATGAATATATACACACTAATAAGGAGAGTGTGTATAAAGTGTTATAAAACTACTCTTGACCGCGTCCCTTAAGTAGTTAAGTGTTTTGGCGTGTAGGCCCGGTAGGGGGAGTTTGGTGGAAGGAGATTGGAGTGAAAAGTCGTTTACTTGGATTGGAAAGTCGACGGAGTGTCGACTACTTTAAACACTCGTGAACCGTGGAATTGAGCTCCTGAGAGCTCCCATATCCTCCTTGTGTGTTTCTGTGTTTATTTTACTGGTTTTAATTATGTTATTTACTCCGCTTTATGCTTGTGCATGGTATTTTGGAAATTCACGAGCTTTTAGCTCACCCCCGTTCCCCTTTGTTTTTCCTTAACAGGTGATGAGAATCCAGGAACCTAGTTAGGTCTAGCACTTGGTTTTGGGTCTTTTGTCCCGAGAGTGGAGAAAAAATGGATTGTATATTCTATTGATGTTGTAAATTTTAACTCATGGGAATGTATTAGACTATGGATCGAGGTTTTAAATACTTTTGAGTTAATGATTGTACTCTAAGCTTAAATGTTAATTTTATAGTCTCATTTCTCCTTTCTAATGTGAATTTTAGAATTATCCTTTAGAGTTAGTATTTTTGAATGCTCGAGTCCTGGCGAGAGTCAGGCAGGCAGCCCGCCAACCCTTTGGTTAGCCTTAGGGGGAAGTGGAGCTGTTACAATGATGACGACGACGGAAGAGAGAGTGATGATGGGTGATAATTGTGGTGATGGAAATTAGGTTTTTTAGTTTTAGAAAAAAAAATCTGGAAAATTAGATGGAGGAAGAAGATGACCCGTTTTTGCATTTTGGGTCAGATCTAAGAAACTGGGTAGTTTTTTTTTTGGAGATGGATCAGGTCAGACTATGGGTTGGATTAAAAACAAAATTGGATTGGGCTGAAGAGTTGGGCTTATAGGATTTAAATGATTGGGTTTTGTTTGGGTTAAATTAGTTATTAAGTGTTGGGTTGCTACTCGGCCCAAGTCTCATAAAATACAAAGACTACAAGCGAATTGGTATGGTCCCAAAGTTATTTTAGTGAAAGCCCAAACTTATTAACCCAACACTAATAAAAATAAATAGCCCAATAAGAAACAGAAACTAGTATTAACAATATTAATCACAAGTAATTAATGGATTAATCAAATTGTTAATTATTAATAATCGATGGAAGAATAATTGATTAATATTAATTGATTGAATTAGTAATTAGTTAATAGGAAATAGTTAAATATACAATTAATTAGTAATACATAGTTAAATACATGATTAACCAGTATAATTAGCTAAACTATGAGTTAATTAACAATAATTAGTTAAATGATTAACTAATCAAGATTAATTGGTTAAATGATTAATTAATTAATAGTAATTAATTAAATTATTAATTAGTACTAAATATTTAAAAGATTAAGTAATCAATGGAAATTAGTTAAATTCTTAATTAGTTAAGAGTAATTAATTGAATGATTAATTAATAGTGATTAATTAAATGATTATTAATTAATAGTAATTAGTGAAATTCTTAACTAATTAAGGGGAATTAATTAGATAAGTAATTAACAGCATTTGATTAAGTGATTAATTACTTAACAGTAATTAGTTAAATGACAATAGCTATTAGAAACAATAAGTAAATATTGAATAAATAAGTGTATACTCACGAATAATGAATAGATAACAATTACTTAAATAAGTAATTGAGTAAACAAGATATACACATGAATATTCTACGAACCAATGAGTAAATACTAAATAGACGAATAAGTAAATAATTGTAAATAAGTTAAAAATGTGAATAAATGAATAAGATATGCTTATAAATATTGAATGGATAAATAGGTTAAGTACTTATTATAAACTAATAGGTAATTATTTAAATACATAAGTGCATGAATAAACTATATATAAATATATATATATATACGCATAAAAAATAAATAAATAATAGATAAGATAAATAGATGTAATAGATGAATGAGTTAGCAAATAAATAACATTTATTCCTATATCATAAAATAATACCTCTTTTGATTAAAATAAAATATAGAAATTTCTAAATATGGAAAATTTCTAAAAAAAGAAACTTTCTAAATTAGGAAACTTTCCAAAAAGAGAAATATTTTACCTTTAAAAAAATATTCAAGTACACTTTAGTGAGTGTCTAAGCACGTTTTCTAGGGTTGTTTAAGGCCGGATCGATTACCCGAAAAATAAGTTAAATAAATTAATGAATGTGTACATGTCTTTGATTATAGGTTTGATACAAGTTAAGGACGAGTTAAGAATAGCTCCAAGTCAGCGGTTCGAGATAGGTGGTTCTTACCCCTCTTTATTTTCGAAATGTTAAATATGAATTTTCTCAAGTGAATGTTTTACTTTAGTATATGAAAAGTGGATCATGTATGCCTATTTAAAATGTTTTACTATTCAAAGTGTTATGAGTTGAGTGGCATAGTTTTATGAAATAAAATGCATGTGGTGTATGAAATGAGTTCTGAATGGTCATGAAATAGATGGTAGGGACTATAGTTCTGATCATATAAAGGGTCATGGCAGTTCGGTATAGAGTCCGGTCGATTGACCTAGTCATGGCAGTTCGATATAATACTCGGCCGATTGACTCATGTCATGTCATATGACCAATTGGTAATCATGAAACCCATTGGTCACCCTCCTAGAAGAAGTTTAATCTCTAGGCTGAGTACTCAGAAGCCGAATTTTGCATGTATTGTTTAAGAGCTGTGTTTTGCGAAATATGATGACATGATTGATATGTTTATGATTTGCAAGTATGTTCAGTGAAGATGATCATGTCATGTGTTTTCATGCCACGTCAAATGAAAATTGTTTATTTGTATGCTACTCACTATTTGAAATATATGTATGTAATTTTGGAAAAGTTGCAAAATATTTCTTTTCAACCTACTATGTGCATGTGGACTGTGTGAAAGGATTTGGCAAAAATATATTATGTATGTAGCTACATGATCCGACAGGGGAGTAAGCACTATCTACTGAGCATGTGTAGCTCAACCCATATTTCTTCATAACTTTTCTTGCAGATCTCAAAAAACAAGTTCGGATACGAGTAGACTTTAAGAGCAAGGTAGATAGTTACAAACTTATGTTGGTAACGTGGTATAAGTTTTTAGCAGTTGCAATAGTTTAAATGTAGTATTTATTTCTCTAGCATTTGTAAGTTTTAAATTTTAGTGAATTTTTGTAAGTTATGATCATGTTGCCTTGTATTTGTGGGAGTAAGGTCACACAGATACTGCGTGCCACGTTGCAAATCCGGTCCAGGGATACGGATTTGGGGCGTGACAGATAAAACTAGTCTACCTAACTCCTTGTGATAACCTTGATAGCGGATGAAGCTTTAGATTAGTCTTCAGTGTGTTTATCAGATATCATGTGCATTATCTTCATGTGTGTTTGTGTGTGTGTATGTGTGTGTATGGACCCTGTATGTGTTAATGATTATGAAAATAATATACATTAGGCCATTCACATTTTAACTCTTTACCACGCACGGTTAAAGATAATATTAGGATGGACCACCTTGGCTTTCCATCATTCCGTAGGACTTAATTTTTCTTTTCAGCAATTTGTAAGGGAATAGTACTCCTTTTTTACTTTTCTATGTAATTTCCCATGTATGCTTGGAGAATAGGTTTATGCCTCTCTCTTTTTTCTAGTTATTATTAATAAAATTATGGAGTGGCGCCCTCCCCCATACATGGGGTTAGCGGAAAAATTATTTTGCTAACAAACGTAGGTAATAAAATTTTCAAAATTTGTGTTTTCATATTGATGCACATAATTTCTCAAAATAAATGAAAACTGTTAAAATTCTGAATTGGTATTGAAATAAAGTTAGTACAATTTAATAATGGTGATGATAAGGTGTAATTTTATTTTAATCTAGCCTCTTATAGTGGGTGAAAAATAAACTATCAAAGTATTATTTTCAAGCGAATGGGCATTTGATTTACATATGTTTTTATTAAAAATTCTTCTTAATGTGTACAATTTGTATTCTATGTAAAAGTTAATAGACTAGAGCTTTTTTTTTATGAAATATTAAACATATCAAATTCATATTGGGAAAGGATATGGAATTGAACTGGTGAATACCGATCTGTTATGGTTAGTAGCCAAAATATACTAGATCTTGTTATGTATTGATGGAGAATGTGTGAAATGAAGAAGTGTTATAGTAGGGAGAATAAGAGATTTGCATATAAATTAGGGATAAATTTTAATTTATGAAAAATAGTATAGATTTGCTACCCACGTTGTGCTAGCATAGGGCTTAATACTTTATCACACCATTTTTTAATGAAGAAGATAGTAGTTGTGTAAAAGAAGTGGGTATGCGTTTGATTTTTTATGGAGAGGAAAATAAAAAAGTTGTATTAACAGAGCTATAGGGATATAACAGGCAGATGAAATGAGAGACGGGTGAATTAATACTATTCTAATTATTAGCAACAATGTTTACTTTTCTTTTTTTTTTTCTATTATGGATGGATAATTCGAGGTGTATAGTATTATGTCATCTCTAAAGATATATATTTGCATAAAAGAATGATTGTTCATAATTGGCCCTTTCATAGGTTTTATTTTAGACCATTTTTGTTATTCGATCTTTTATCTGTTGATCTATTTTATCGGTAATTAAGAGCGCAATGTTATGGCTTTATTTTTTATATAGTTGTATTTTGAAAATAATAAGATAAATGTTTCAGACAAATGCTATGCCGTAATTCTAAATAAGCCAACATCTTGACATCTTGAATTTAAGGTTCTGATATCAAATATAGAACCCGAATATTATAGAAGTGGATAGACCAATGTACACACACACATATACACATATATACATATTCTTTGCCTATAATTTCATCAAAGTGTTGAGCTAACAAATAAAAAAGATTTTCTAATGCATTCAAAACAAAAACATAAAAATGAAATGAATAGAGTCAGATGAAAATACAAGAAATTCTCAAAAAAAAATTGATAAAAAAATAATATAGATAAATATCAAAATTTATAGACGACCCCCCTTAATTTCCTTTTTCATTTCCTTTTTAAATCAATCAAAAAACCTTGCGTATAATAGAACCCGCAGTTTATGGACCAAAACGCTGTTCTAGAAGCTATGCCTTCGAAAAAGGAGATGCGTACGGTGGTGTTTAAAATTGATAAAAATAGTGCTAAGGCCCGGCTGGATTTTCTTCTCTATTTTATCAAGTGTGTTGGAGTATAATAAAAGATGACTTAGTTGATGCCATTCACGAGTTCTTCTCTAGGATAGAACAACCGAGAGTGTTTACGAGCGCAGGTATTATATTAATTCCAAAGGTGCAAGGGGCTGGTCAATGGAAAGATTTCCGGCCGATGTCTTTGTAATGTTTCGTCAAAAAAATTTTCCAAAATTTTAGCGGACAGGATTAATGGTATTCTTCCTAAAATTATTTCCGGTTTTCAGTCGGGGTTTGTTCCAGGAAGACATATCTCTGACAATATCCTGCTCGCTCAGGAACTCGTATCGAAATTGGATGCGAGAGCTGAATGTAATTCTTAAACTTGACATGGAGAAAGCATACAACAGAGTTGATTGGGCCTTTCTCATGCGTATGCTGTGAGAGTTTGGATTTTCCAATGTTGTGGTAGACTTAATCTTTCGAACTCTATCTAACAACTGGTTCTCGATGCTTATAAATGGAAGGGCTGGAGGTCTTTTTAAATCATGTAGGGGCATTCGTCGAGGGGATCCTTTATCCTCAGTGCTTTTTGTTATTTCGACTGAACGCCTGGAGAGAGGGTCACGTAATATTTTTTAGCAGAAGTGTGGGTTTTACATGACAACTGGTGGAGATGTTTCGTATTTATCATTCGCTGATGACATGATTATCTTTTTCCGGCTTTCAATGAAGGGTCTAAAGTACATAATTTTTTACGGCATTATCAGCTTGTCTCCAGACAAAAGGTGAATATCGGAAAGAGTTCTTATATTTTTTCATCAAAAGCCTCTCCTGCTCAACATCGCTTGGTGGAGAAAATTTTTGGTTTTAGAAAACAAAAGCTACTTCGAAGTATCTGGGTGTGCTGCTCTTTGAAAGAAGAAAAAAGCGCATTGTGTTTCAGCCAGTAATTGATCAGATTCGTGGTAGAATAAATGCTTGGAGTATGAAGTTCTTATCCATTGGTGGTAAAATTATTTTAATCAAGCATGTTTTGTCTTCAATTCCAGTGTATCTGTTACAAGTTATTCAGCCTCCTAAGTCTGTGTTTATGCAGCTGGGTTGGTTGTTTAATGGTTTTTTATGGGATAAAGGGCTGGAGAAGCGTCTTCATTGGAAATCCTGGGAGTCATTGTGCTATCCTGTGGAGGAAGGGGGTTTGGGTTTTAGGTCACTAATGACAGTGGTTAAGGCATTTGCAGTGAAGTTGTGGTGGAAACTTCAGCTTAACAAATCTATCTAGGCCAAATATATGCACAAGAAGTATATTAACTCCTTTCATCCTATGGAGGTGCATTCTTGTGTTCGTTCAGCAATATGGCAGAGATTACAAAAAATAAAAGTTCGTGCAAAATAACATATTTATTGGAAAGTTGGGGCAGGTTTTGTGGATTTTTGAAGGGATAAATGGGCTTTTGAAGAGCCTTTATGTGGTGCTATTTGTGGAATTAATGACCCGCCATTGTGTTTGGTAGATGAATTTTTATGTAATGGTGGGTGGAATCGTCTTAGGTTATTGCAGTGGTTGGCATTGCAGCTTGTGGATAATATTGTTTCCTTGGTGGTTGATCAAACTACGAAGGATGTGTTAGTTTGGAATTTATCTGCTCAAGGGTCGTTTACAACGTCCTCGGCTTATGATTTTTTGCAGCAAAGGAGGTGTTCTTCTCTTGTTTCTAGGCTGATTTGGTCCGGTTGGTGCCATTGAAATTTTCTTTTTTAGCATGGAGGATTTTCCATCAGTGTTTGCCAACAGATGACTTGCTGAGACAGAGAGGATTTCATATTGCTTCTTGCTATTCTTGTTGTGAGCAATTTGAGACAATCTAGCATATATATTTTTTATGGTCATTTGGTGCAGCAAGTATGGAATCATTATATGAGGATGTTTGGTTTGCAGTGTGCATCTTTCAATTGTTTTTTCCAATGCAATGATGGCTTGGACTGTTTTGGATTTGAATGGAGATCATCTGAAGGGCATTCTTCCAATTGTGATCTTGTGGTTTCTCTGGAGGGCTCGGAACGATGCAAAATTTGAAGGCTTGGGTTTTCAGTTGCACGAATAATTTTTCAGATTGATCAATTTTTTTTCACATTAGGGAAGTATACATCTCTTTCTTGTGCATGGGTGAAAGGAGTTGAAGGTACGTGGATTGTGAATCTATTCACTATATCAAAATCAGTTGTTGTACGACCCATGCTAGTTGAGTGGAAGCCACCTATCTTGGGATTTAAACTAAATACTGATGCTAGTGTAGGGAATGCTAAGGCAATGGTTGGTGAGAGGTTCATTTGGGTAGCTTGTTTTTGGATTTTGCAAGGAATTTAGCGATGTGGATGTGTTGAGGGCAGAGGCTTTAGCTCTTTTGTTGGGTTTGGAGATGATAGAAAATTATTGCCTATGTAGATAGACTAATAGAGGTTGATTCAAAGATACTAGTTGATCTTGTGACATCTTCTGCTTTGGCAAGATGGCCATTGTGCTCTATTTTGGATTGGATATGAGCTGTGTTACAAAGGCTGCCGACATCAATAATCCATGTTTTTGGGAAGCAAACTCAGTAGCGGATGCTCTTGTTTCTTTGACATTGTCTGGTCAAGTTTTGTTTGATAATTTGCAGCAATTACCTATGGGTTGTAGGTTCCTTCTTTCATTAGATAAGCAAGGAGCTAGGTACTGTAGGAATATTTTTGTAAGGAGCAGTACTTCTTGTTTATTGCTTTCTTTTTGTACTAGAGGTCAAGTCTGTTCCCCCTTCCATGGTTTTTTTTTTTTTTAATAAAATTGGGGCTAGCATCCCTCCCCGTTAGGCATGTCAATATGTCGGGTTTTATCCACATCCAACCCAAATCCAATGTGGTTAGGTAGGATTTGGATTTAATTTCTCAAATCCAGACCCTGTAAAAGAATTATAGGTCTGGGTAGGGTCCAATTTTTTAATGATCCATACCCAAATCCAAATCCAAACCAGACCCTACCCAAATCCATATATATATATATATATATATATATACACACACACATATTATTTAATTATATATATATATATAATTAAATAATATGTGTGTGTGTACTAATAAATTTATAAAATAATCTAATATTTTATAGTCATTGGATCGAATACAAACTATTAAATATTTTTTAACCTAAAAATATACTACCTAATTCTATCTATCTATTGTGTGCCTCCATTGTCTCTGTCTTTCAAGCTAATCCTAGCTATCATTGTAATTGGTATGAACTTTTTCGGGAGAAGGAGAAAAAGTAAAGGCGAAATAAATGAAAGATTGGACGTGGATGCAATTGAAGTTTTGAAAATAAATAGTGGTAGTCGATAATGATTCTTTCTTTAAATTCATAATGTTGTATTTAACTTTTTGAATGTTAATTTTGTTATTTGAGAATCAAAATTTAATGGTATTTTATGTTATTTTTGAACTCCATATATTTTTAATATATTTTTACTTTTAGTATGTTCAAAAAACTATCCATGGATACTCATTAGATACCGTTTGGGTTTGGATTTATCTTTTCAAACTCATAAGATCTGGATCTAAATTTGGATCTAACTAAATTTGATAGATCTAGATCCGTATCAAAGGGATCCAACCCATACCCTACGTATTGACATTCTTATTCCCCGTGTATGGGGTTTTCCAATTAAAAAAAAAGTAAAAAACTATATATATATATATATATATATATATCACACACGTGTAAGAGAATAAGAATAGAATAAATATAGTGTTATCATACAATAAAAAGTGAGATTCTGAACTAAACGTAATAGTAAAACACGTTACTTTTAGTCCATATGACTTCATAAGTAAGAAACAAGAAGTTATCTCATAGAATGCTGAAACCATTAATTGAAAAAATACCAACTATTTCACTTAAGCCAAAAAATAGTTAAGAATAAAACTAAAATATTTAAAGTTGTTAGCTTTTTTTTAATATGCCAGTTACTACTAGTATAAAGTAGAAATTTATTTCTTATTTAGTTGGTGGATATGGAATATTAATTGAAATGTTCCATTCACTAGTGAAAATCGGACTTGAAGTTAAACTATGTTTTAAAAATGATTATTCTCTGTGCAGTATCTAAAACCATATGTTTGTAGTTTAATGATGAACTTTTGTTTCCTAATATTATAAAAAATGTTAAAATATCTTAAAAAGTGATTTAAACCTAATTATGACCACATTTATGAATTTATCTGTGCAATTTGCTTGTTATTTCTTACTTTAATACCTTATAAGTTTAATATTATATATTAAAGAAAAATGATAGTAACCATTCTGAGAACAAACTAATGAATGCAAATAAAGAAGAATAGCTATAACGGATCTTGTTGTCATCCTAAGAATGGATCTAATAAATCTCCAATAGTAGAGTACAAGAACAAGACAAAAAAATTAATGAAATTTGATAGAACAAGTAGCTATAGATTCTCCACTTAATGACTAAGAAAATAGAATCTAGAGGGACTTTTTGTTCAGCATGGAACTTATTGATGGGAGTAAGGATCATTCTCCAATTACAAACAAATTAAATAACTATGAAAATCTTGTTACATTACGCAGATGCATTGTTACTGATTGATTCAGAACTCGACTGTTTGATATTTTTGTTTCTATTTAGTATAAGTTTTAATATTTTCTCGCATGCGGTTAACATTTGATTACCGCAAAATCTTTTAATTTTTTGCAACATAAATTGATCAAATCTCAAACCTCTATCTCTATGTACTTATGCCAACTAGATAAAAAGACAAACTCTCAGTGGCAGACTAAACTTGAAGCAAATTAAGTAATTATGAAAAGCATTTTACTTTATATAGATACGTTATTACTGCTTGATTCAGAACTTGACTATTTGATGTTTCTGCATTTTGTTTAGTATAAGTTTTAACATTTTCTCGCATGTGGTTAACATTTGATTGTTGCAAAATCTTTTAGATTGATGCAACATAAATTAATCAAATCTCAAACCTATCCATCTAAGTAAGAAATATTTATATATGCCACTGACGTAAAAAGACAAACTCTTAGTGGCAAACAAAACTTGAAATATGTGACCCACGCTGGTTTTAAAAATTTATTTTCTTAGATAGACATAATAGATCTGTAGAAATTGATATAGTTTTTCTTATTCTTTTTGAGCATCTAATATCATATAAGTATGTATTTTACACTGAAAAAAATTATCATCTCTTGAAATCTATGTGATATACAAAATGATAAAAGAGTTATATTAGTTAATCACTACTAATAAACAAGAAGGAAAACATAATTTGGACAAGAAACTAGACCAATAATTTGAGCCATTAGAAATCTTCAAGTAAAACAACTTGGGAAAGGTAAGATACAACAATGGAAGATTTGATACTTTAAGTAAAACACTTCAAATCATCTAAATCTATCGATTTTCAAGTTTAGAATATAAACTATAATGGATATCATGCTTCCAAAGCGTACGGAAAGCTGAGAGGTCGTATCCGAAAAGGTGGAAATATTCTTGACCAAGAAGATGGTGGGAGATATTTAGAAGTAACTCTTATATATATATATATATATAATGAGTGTGTAACAGCATAAACAAATTAGCTAGTGTAACTTGGAGGATAAGATGGATATAAGAACAGTGGTGAGAGGTTATGTAAGCACGCATGTTACATGAGCATGTAGAGCAGAATAGTGATAGATTAACATGGAGCTCATTGACATAGACGAGGATCATTCCCCAATCTCAAACAATCAAGTAACTATGAAAAACATATTACTTTATAGATCCATTATTATATGCTTGATTCAGGCCTTGATTTTTTGATATTTTTGTTTTTTGTCTAGTATAAGTTATAAAATTTTCTCGCATGTAGTTAACATTTGATTACTGCAAAACCTTGTGTTTTTGTGCAACATAACTTAATCAAATCTCCAAACTATCTATCCAAAGAAGAAATCTATATACCAACTAAGTAAATGACAAACTCCCAGTGACAAATTAACTTGAAATATGTTATGCATAATGGTTCTAAAGATAGACATAGTAGATTTGAAGAAATTGATATAGTACAATTTTTCTTTTTTGTTTTTGCATCTAATATCTTGTAACTCTATGTTTTATTCTGAAAAAATGGTCATCTCTTGCAAGTTGTGTGATATGCAAAATGGTAAAGAGCTGTACTAGTATTTCTTCTATAAAATATTTAGAGAAAAAATAGTTGAAAGGTTAGGTTCTATACCCTAAATTTGTTCTCAATAATCATATAATGGATATGTAACACATATAGAAATTGCAAGCACTTCAAGTGAATCTAGATTGAATATCTAGAGTTAATTGGGAATAAAATAGTTTGGCCATTTTAGGGTTTTACTTTTTTTTTCGCTTCTTTGAAAAGAGATCACTCCTTCTATTAGAAGTAGGATGCATAGCATTCATAATTGAAATTAGGATATTATCTAAAAGAGTCTACACTTGATAATCAAACCTAACTTAAGTAATATATATTGGACAACTCAATTCTCTCTATAGCAAGCATTAAGAATCAGAACACTAATATTAAATGATTCAAACGATAGTTGTGCTTAATAAAGTAATAACCTATATCTAAAAAATCTTAATCCATGATTTTTAACATCCTTGGAATCTCATTTAATATCTACTTGATCAACATCAAAACCTACAGCTATTTGTAGGTCTAAAATCAATCCACTATTATTATATTTTGCATGTACTATTGATAAGTGTTTATTTTGTGTGTCTAAAGTATGTTTTTCTATTTAGTTTTTGTGTGTTTTAATTATTTTGATGGCTAATTAACTAGGGTTTCTAGTGAAATTTTGCATTTTATGGTTTAAATAGAAAAAATACATTTCTATGGATTAATGTAGTGAAAACTTCATACTTTTACGATCAGACAGTAGAATTCCCTCATAGAAGTACTGGATCAATAATTGTTCACTAATTTGATGTTGTGGACATCTAGTGCACAATTTATTGAATCTCTCCCAGTACTCATACAGTGATTCCCCGAGATGCTGTTTTATGCCGCATATCTCCTTTCGTAGACTAGCAGCTCGGGAAGCAGGAAAATATTTTTCCAGAAATTTCTTCTTCAGTTGCACCCATGTTGTGATACTACCTGCCGGTAGGTAGTATAGCCAGTCTTTAACTGCATCCTTCAGTGAAAAAGGAAATGCTCTAAACTTTATCTGTTCTTTAGTAACCCCAGGTGGCTTCATATTCGAGCAAACCACATCAAATTCCTGGAGATGCTTGTGGGTTTCTTCGCCCGAAAGCCCATGAAAAGATGGTAAAAGGTGAATCAAGCCAGATTTTAACTCAAACGAGGTATTTTCAGCTAGATTTGGGAAAGTTATGCAAAGGGGTTGTTGGGTCAAATCAGGGGCAGCCAGCTCCCTGAGTGTCCTAGTATTGGCCATAGTGCACTCCTCTTGTTCCGAATCACTAGAGGAATTAATTGAAGATTCGGCCAATCCAATTGCCAAATTAAGCCCAGGAGATGTCATAAATGACTGCCTTTCTTTTTGTTTCCTGGTCTCTTTTCTTAGTCTACGCACTGTCTTCTCAACCTCTGGATCGTATATCAATTCACCTGTGCGGGAAGAACAAGGTATAAACTAGTGAAAGTACCAGAAATGAAAACAAGAATAAAAATAAAAAAATAAAGTAAAGTAAAATAAAATAAAAAAGGAGCAAATAATTCAGGCACTAGTCCCCGGCAACGGCGCCAAAAATTGACAGGTGTCGAGCCTATACAATAATATTCAATAGACCTAATGCCAATAAAAATAACCAAAAGTCAATTCCAGGTACTGGAGTAGGGACTCCGGATGTGCAATGGGTTACTAGCTTCACCCTGATTCCAAGGAGTATACTTGATCCGATACACCAGAATTAGTTAATTTGTATACAGTGGCAAATAGGGTCATCTCCACAGGGATTGCGAAAAATTAACTTCTTTTTCAAGTGACAAGAATTGGGGGGAATTTTGAGAATTGAATGCTAACAAAATATTAACTAATTAACCAACTATGAAAAGTAATTAAAAGAGAGAATTAATGGGAAAAAACTCTAGCCAAGGATACACTTCAGAAATGGTTCAAATAACTGATTATTGATGCAAATATAATTCCAACATTCATCGACAAACAGGTTTTTCACTGCCGATACGATCTGACAGCAGTTTCTCCTTACTGTTTCGATAGCCAAGGTACGACCATTGACTACTTCTCTAATCCAGAAATAATCCTAGGTATGACCATAGGATTTAATTTCCTGATTGCATTAAAAATTAGAGAAACCCTATTCTAATTAACAGACACACTACGCAGGTCCATTTAAATTAGATTGTATATTTTCCTGACACAAACCCAATTATGCAAGTCGCTACCAGGATTAAAGCAATCAAACAATTACGGATTCAATTACCCCAATTAGCAAATACATTATGTGAATAATTAAATATTGTACACCTAGTCAATCACACACAATAATCACCACCAATAAAAGTAGAAAATATACAAATACCAACAAATAGAAGAAATAAATAAAATTGATTAGATCTCACAGTAATAATTGAACCAAATCCTCAGGTGCTCCTTGACTAGAAAGATGAAATTAGCCCTCCATTAATGGAGAACAATCCATGCAAAAATCCGTAGGAAGCTTTCTAATTGCCCTTTTCCAATTGACGAGAAGGGAAAAAGAAGAAGATGATTGATGGTCTTTCGTTTCTTGCTTTTCCCTTGAGGCGCACGAAAAAAAAGAATTAGCCAATGAAAGACGTCCTAACCAAAAACGAAAAGAAAGAAAACCTAAAGAGTAGGACTATATCTTTTCCGTTTCTCCCCCTTTTTGCTTTATACTACTACTACCAATTCCCATAAATAACAATCCTAATCCAACTACTGCTAGCCTTCTAAAATAAAGGCTAAAAGCTTTTTACAAAGTGCAATCTTTCCTAATTTAATTAGCTCTTGGACTTCAACTCGAATTAGGAAACTTCCTAGTGTCCATCCCGAATCTTTCGACTTTAAACCTTGAGCTCAAACGCGTCCATGTGCAATTTACTTCAAAATCGTCAATTAGACCCGTTTCGCTCCAATTCCTGCAATTAACACAAAATACCAAATATAAGTAGAATCAATTAATTAAAACAATATTTGGTATAAATAGAAAGGAAAATTGGAACAAATATATCAACAAAATACACCTCATCAGGATCCACCTCGCAGATCCCTGACAGTGACTTGAACAACTTGCTATCGATTTCAGAAATTTTCCAGCTAACTTCCAACTCAAGTCTGAATGAATTTCAGCTGCAAATTGCGTGAAGAATCTTGAAAGATTGGAGAAACAACTTGTGGCAAATCCAAAACACAATTTGCATCAACTTTACAACTCATTTGAGGATTGAATTCAATGCATAAAGATTGATTAAGATGCATGAGGACATTTCAAGGAAGGAAGATTCATTGAAGACATTTTTCTTGACTTTTGAAGTTCAAACTTTTCTTGTGTTCACATGATGAAGTTTTGGAAGCTTATGAAGGACAATAGGGTCTTTTGTAGACAAGAAAGAGAACTTTAGGAAGGCTAGAATCACTACTTAAAATGTATTCTTCACTAGTTTTTCTTAGTTCATAGCCAGCATATGACCATTCTCATTAACAGTTTTAAAATGCATCAGGACACGAAACAATAACACAAGAAACCATGAAGCAAGAAGAGCTTTTAAAAGACGATGCTCTCTGGCCTTGTACTTTTTCACTTCAACTTCCAATTTTGTAGCTTTAACCTCCAATTTTTCAGCTTTTTCTTCCCATCTTCTTGCTGATGTTTCTAGCACCTCAATGCTACTTTCCGTTCCATTAATTCTTCTCAACAAATCAGGAATTACTTGAGTTGATCTCTCACACATTGCTGGATCATACCAATCCCAAAACCCACATCTCTCATCCTGCAATTTAGGATACAAGTATTAATTCTCATTTTATGGCATCTCGATCAAAAAACAAAAGCCCTTACATTTCCTAAAGGGCAAACCAAATATCTTCTTGTTGGGTTCCAATTTGTCCATGACGTCTTCATTTTTGTTGTCAATCCGCAGAAGCACCTTGGTATCGGTTTAGGAGACTGTTTGACATTCTCGGTCTTCTTCTTTGTCTTCTTCGCGTCTTGATTAAAGAAATTAGGGCTTCATATTCGGCTATTATTCTTTTTCCTAATATAAGTTTACTTATGAGTTCAATTGTAGGGAAACAAATATTGGAGAGAATTGGGTCGATTTATTAGATGATGAAAATGCCCTTGTGCTTTGCCACATTTCCAGATTACTTTCTTGATTAACACCAATAATCGACGAAATGCTCACAGATATGGTGATTAATTAGTTTGGTGGTCAATTTGTAACGAAAAATTGTTTGATAGTCAAAAGTTGATGCGAGTAACAGTTTAGTAGCTGTTTAGATTTTTTGCCCTCCTCTCTATTATGTTTTATCTCAAAAAATAGGGACTAGACAAAATAGTTGTTGGATTTAAGTTTTCAATGACTATAAATAGTATTAAAATACACACCATCAATATAGCTGCACATGTGTTTAAAAGTATAGTATTATTTCATGATGCTCAAAAATTAATGGACGTATTGAAGAAAAAGTCTGAGAACTAAAGTGATAAAGCAAATAGTAAATTCTGGAGCAAGAATCTTATCTTATTCTATGTGGGTATTGAGACTTGCCAAGATGTTACTTATTGTTCAATTGTAACATTGCTATAACGACTATAATATTTCCCTTTAATTCATTTGATTTCTTACTTATTTTGTTAGATGTAAATAACATGACAAGAAGGGATCATGTCATGCCATCATCACTTATTTAAGAAGATCAATTTCAGATTTTGAATTGCTAAAATGCAGCAAGCATAGAAAAATTTTGAGCTATGAAATATGTGGAATAAGTCTTAAATTAACTACATGTACTTGCTCTTTATTTTTTTTGGTGGGAATTTTACATTTATCCTCAAATTCTATGCTATTATCTGGAATAAAAAAATAAATTGTTTTTGTTTACAAATGTTTAGCTCTATGCGCTGTTGGTTGCCCATACAAAATTAGATTTTATAATATTCCTTTTATATAAATGCTGTATAAGTTCGAAGATTAATCAATTACTTGCACCAACTTTGAGTTTTGATGACTCTCAATAGTATGAGGAGTTCCTAAATTTTTTTTTCTCGAGTTCTTGAATTATGAAAGACAAAAACTATTCACTTTCCATTGAAAATGTAACTAGAATGAAAATTCATTAAGAAGCCTGACTTAATGGATAGAAAACCTCTTCACATATTGAGTGTTTGACAACTATTGCATTCCAAACCATATAATGCTTTTTCCTCTTTATGAAGTCTTATGTTTATTCAATTTTGAATCCTATATCTAGCTAACATGTATAGAATCAATTCTCTATAGCTTAATAATTATACAAACTAGCCAAAACCTTAAATTAAATTTTCAATTGATATCAATTAAACTGATACTTATAAAAAAAAAATCACTTCAAGTGCAAATATACATGTATGTTTGGTTAGGAACTTTTAATAAGATTATATCCTTTTTGCCAATTTATTTTTTGATAGTTAATGCTTTCAGCTTTCAGAAATAGTGTAAGGTAAATAGATTTTATGCATAATAACATAAATCTACAAAAAGGAAAAAAAAAATCAATTAGCAAGTCTATACTCTTTTTTCTTCTTTTAGCCTATGTGACTTATTGCATTTTTGCAAACGTGTGCAATCAAGTTCTATCCATTGTCGCCGGTGAGAAAGCAGCAGGAGGGGTTTACTCAGGGACTCCGAGGGTATGCTGATCTTTGCCTTCTACAAGGAATTTGGTGAAGCCTCGGTGCTGCTGGCAGAGGCCCGTTCTCTACACACGGGATTGCAAATGTGCTGGGAGCGAGGATACCAACGGCTACAGGTTGAAGTAGATTCCAAGGTTCTGGTATGGCTGCTGAATACCAATGCACGAGCTGGATAGCCGGTGTGCATCGTCTTGCTGCAGATTCAGAGACTGCTACACAAGCTTGGATCGTCTGTGACACACATCTTTAGAGAGGCAAATGGGACGGCAGACAAACTAGCAGGATTGGACTTAGCCTCCTCCATAGTCTTTGATTCCCTGTCATGTTTGCCAGGGGAGGTGAGGGTGTCTTTGAGACTTGATAGTCAGGGTGTTCCTGCTCTTAGAACTCGTCTAGTGCAGGCTTAGTCCTTGCCTCAGTCCGGATCGAGGTTACTGTCTATATCATTGTATACCCCTTCTTCTTTCATAAATAAAAAAGATCAAGACTACGGTCTTCTGATTTAAAAAAAAAAAAAAAAGTTCTATCCATTGATATGTGCATGGCTTCAACAAATGTACATCCATTGTACAACAACAATTGTCTTTTTGTTACACTAAAAAAGCACTTCTATTGGACATCCTATTGAATTAATTTTTTGCATTAGTTATGTCACTAATTAGAAGCTTTTCTTATCATTTTATAGTAATATTTTTGTTACATCTATCTATTGTAATTTCTGGACTAATTTGTATTTTACATCAAGTCAGTTTAGTGGTAGTTTAGACCAAGTTCTTTATTGTACCTTCTTCTCATTTCTTAGTTTCATGAAAAGACCACTTATAGGTGGTACTTACCTATCATATGATTTGTAGGCGCTTAAACAAATTCTAGTAATTATGGCAATTTACATTTTTTCTAGTAACCATATTATCGTTTCACACAAGTAATTGAAAGTAAAGTATCTTACAGTATTCTTATATTTATCACAATAATTGTTTATGTTTTTCTAGACGTTTAAACATCAACAAATTACAACTAACAAATGATTATAAAAGAAATAGAAAGATCAGAGATCTATTTTTTCTTAAACTATACTTTTTCTTTTTCTTTTCTTTTTGTGGGGGTTATAAATGAAAGATCTCAAACCAGAGACCTATCACTTACACTCTCTTCCCCCGTACTATCCAACGCATCCTTCCCTACAATCAAAAGATTAGAGATCATCTGAAAAAAAAAAGTACTAATAAAGGAAAAGAAAATTTTGAATACACAATTAGTCAACTTGGCTCCATAGAAAAGGTAATTCTTAAAATAAGTTGTTTTATTTATATTTCTTAATCCTTTGCCTACAATTATATATAAGATAAAAGTAAAATAAGTTTTAATAAGATAAAACACATGCAACACACGTGCACTTTCCCAATATATTCATAATTATGTGTTGAAATTACAATCAGCAACAAAATTGAAAACATGATAAGCTGTTATATTATAGTTATGTGTGGATGTTCATTTTTAAAGGATTTGACTTAAAAAGTTGGTGTACAGAGTGATTGGCTCATGAAATAACATCTTTCATATGTATTTTGAGAGGTGTACGTGAATTGATAAAACAGAAGATTAAGATTCTCCATCAAAGTGAATATAGAAAATTAAAATTATACTTGAAATAGAATGCTCAGAACCTGATTCTGTTCACGTGCTACCTGGTACAATTGAGTTCTAGACACCAAATGTCAAACTTATTTGCAAGTCTCTCTTCTCTGACCTTGAATTTCAGAAATTCAAAGTTTACCCTTGAAAGTCTTTTAAAATTTCTCTCAAACCCACAAAATCCTATTATATTTTGTTTAAATTTGTACAGCTGTTGAAATCTTTTTTCAGCAGTATACGTTTTATTGTCTTTGTTTGGTACTTCTTATACTTAAAATCTTTTATTTTCTCAATTATTTTTCATATTTCTTAAAGGGGAAATTTCCATTAGGAGCAGTAGAACTTTGTTAATTCATGAAAAAGGCAACCTGATTTACATACACCACATGTCCTCACTAGAAATTAACAATTATTATGCCCTCTTTGTAAATTTGAATCTTCCTTTCCACTTTTCCCGAATTTTCCTTTGTTAAATACTTGCAATTTTCGTTTTCCTTTTGACCTAGGAAACAAATGCTAATTTCTATGAAGAGAACAAAGTATGATCTATACACATATTGTGAGGGATGTGTGTATGTGAATTGATAAAGTAGATGGGCTTAAAGATTCCATCAAAGTAAAAACAAGAAATTAAAATTATACTTGAAATAAGATGCTCAAAACACCCTGATTTTGTTCATGTGCTACCTCCTACTATTGAGTTCTAGGCACCAAATACCAAAATCTATTTGCAAGTCTTTCTTCTCTACTCATGAATTTCAAAGACTTTGCCCTTGAAAGTTTTGTAAAATTTCACTCAAACCCACAGATTCCTACTGTATTTTACCCAAAATTTGAACAGTTGTTAAAAAATGTTGCTGTGAAAATTAGATGTGGATGAGTTAAGTCATAATGTTTGTTCGAGTGGATCTTTATGCATAATCAAAAATCTATTTGTGTTATTAGTTAACCCAATTTCTATATCTCCCTTTTTCCCCCTTGTCCAACATACTTAGATGTATCGATTATTCTGATTTAAACATTCTACTATTTGAAAAATGTTTAGCTATACATTGTCAAATCATTATTCGCATGTAAATCAAGTGCTCTAGAATACATTCAATTGATATGATAATAGAGCTTAATAAAATTATTGTTCAGAGCATGCAATAGATTTTAAAACACTAAAAGAGTGACAAATAAAACAATAGTTCAAAGAAAACATTTAACTGACATAATAATGGAGTTTCAAGGAATTATTGTTAGTAATATAAGTTTGGGGGTTAACATCAACCAAGTTAAAATTTAACAATTATAATTTTTTATTTGGAGTTTGAAGAACGTAATTTTTTCATAAAAGGAATGAACTTCCAAGTACACATACATATATGCGTATGTGTGTGCGTGCGCATTTACTTAGTGCGGCCCAGGTTTATTACATAAAGTTGAATTGTCATGTAACATATTTTAATCCTAGTTAAGTTACAGGGAAAGTCAATAAAGTTATCTGTTTTAAGTACTATTTTAGTTCTTCCGAAGGGAACTCCTCCTCTAATTTTTCTTTTTTCTTTTTGGGGGGGGGGGGGGGGTGGACGGGGCCAGGTTGGCGGGGGATGTAGGGGAGGATTGGAGGCGAAAACATACGGAGAAATGCCGGCAGAACAATGGAAAATATAAAAGAGTAGGAAAGACGCCAGTCGCGCCGCGCCTAAGGGCCATGGGAAAAAAATCGCTCCAATGGCTCGTCTTAAAGCGACTGGAAGGAGGCTTCGTCTTCCAAGCAGAAAAAGTGAAATCATTTGAACAGCACTCTGATAAGTTGACAGAATAGGGGTCAGAAAAGAAAAACTGGATCGCATTGAACTCCTAAAAACCAACTCGGCTAAGAGATCAAGAGATCAAATACTATCATGACTGCATTCAAAAATTCCAAGTTTCCTGGAAGTTTCGCCACGCACCCATCTGGACCAAAAAAAAAAAAAAAAGAGGGAAGGAAATCCTAAATACCTTTTCACCTTGTTACTCATCACCAAACTTAAAATGTGGACAGAAGCATAGACCAGCATTTCATCCCAATCAAGCAGCAAAGACCCAAACCCCATCTAACTGAGAATTGATTCGCCAGTGGGACAAAACCACAAAATCTTGCCGTTAGGAGTTAATCAGGGTTAACATAAAGAGCGGGTAGTCCTAAGTCAGACTCTTTGAAGTAACCACTTTACAAAAATAAACATCAGGTGGAATAGAAGTGGAATTTACAGCCAACTAATCATTCATAGAAACTCATTCCTCAAAAGCATTTGCGATGAACAACTGCAGGTCCATTCTCGTCATAATCTGCCTTGGTTATATGTTGATTCTGCGGGAAAACAACTTTGGCGAGTATGGCTCCCCCTACCCATGCTGAATATGTGATCAAGTTCTCTGGCATATATTCTGGTGGCTGTAATGATTGAAGAATGAGAAGAAAATTCAGGTTTTAATTGCCAGAAACCACAATTCTTGAGAAAGAAGTTCAAAACTTTCTAACTCAACCCCAACTCCTAGAAAGAGATGTTCACAACTTTGCACGTTTCTGGTTCCACAAGGCTTTCAGCAGATACACTCATAAAATGGTCAAACTAACAACTTCTTTAGCAAACAAAAGGAACAATTTATTCTTCGGAAAAAAAAAAATTTCTCAAGTTCATCATGTGGAAAAGTCTTAGGAGGCACAGTGATGAGAAAAATGTTTAGCAGGCAGTATAACACCAAACAGAACAGAGAACCAAAGAACTGTAGGGCAGGAGAAGAATATTTTATTGCAGAATTTCAACATAAGAAATTCCAAATGCAGCAAAGGTAAAAAGAGCTGAACTAACTGTGAAACATCATCACCTTCACTAGAGAAGGACGAATAGCTGATGAGCAGAGACTTGCTTCTTTCTGAAACCTATCCTCAAAACCTGTAAAATCAAGTACCAAATATAGGAATCAATATCTTAGTGATTTCCTCCAACAATGTCAGGTAACTGGTAAGGAACATTTTTAAGTGTCCATTCAGATTTCTAAATGTGAAAGGAAATAATCAAGAGCCAAGCTTATCCACCACATATGAGACAACCTACAACTACTAAAGAAAAAGACTTAATGTTATACCTCAAAACTTACATGGCTACTATTCCCATCACTCGTTTGACATTCAAACCACAGATCTCGCATGGCATAAAACTAAGCAAGAAACAGTAAAATCTGGGTGGCGCTCATCTCTACCCTATATTTAACTGCTGTGGTGGTGTAAAGCACTGGGCATCTCAAAATTAATTAGACGAAAGCACTCCCCTTGAAATTAGTTTCACACATGATTGCTTATCAAATGACCCAAAACCAATCTCTCAATGTGTTATTTTGATAGAAAAGGGAAAGAAAATTATCTTGTATTACTCATTCAGTGTACATACTAGAAAGTGGGGAATAGCAGAGAGACTGCGTAATATTTTTTGGCTTAGGTGGAGTTTCAAAAACTTAAAATTCCACATTTCATAATAGCCAACGGGCTGGTGTTAGTACAATATCTTCATCCTTTTATGCTTAACCCATCTTTAAGCTGCTCTTTCAAGACATCGATTTATCTCCATACTGACCAAACAAGACCATTTGCTCTGTGATCCATTTGGTCTGCACTAACGCAAGTTTTATTTCTTGAATCCTAAAAACATATGGTCTACCCAACGCCACATGAGAGTTACTAACAAAATGCAAGATGTAACGAAAAAATTAGCAGATATAGATGAGCACAAACGAGGCTACAGAGCAATATAGAAATGTAGCATCATTCTACCTGCTAAATTCATGATATTGGCATTCCACAGTATTATTAAATTTCCAAGGATGCTTGCGAAAGAAACAATACAAGGCAGTATCAGGAAAGAAAGCAAAAACAGACAGCTTTATACGGCCAAAAGGACAAAAGTTCAAACAAGAAATGCAGGAAACAATTTGACACCTACTTCAACATAACCACAAGTGGTCATAGATCACAAGAATATGATCCAGAAATGACGAACTTATCAAATTAAGGCAAGTCTTCATAAGGTCGCCTGCTCCTATTCAATTATGAACTGATGAGAGAACTCACCAGTCATAGAAGCAGTGCCACCACAAAGCACAGTATTTTCTAGAAGCTGGCGGTGGTTTTCAGAGGAAACAGATGATATACTACGAACAAGCTGCTCTACAATACCATGAGCCTCTAAACCCATAACTGATGGCTGAAATAAAGCCTCTCCAACAGTGCATCTTTCTTTTCCGATCATAATCACCTGAAACAAAGGGACAAGCGACCAATAATAAGAATACACCAAAATGATAAGATGCTTACACAAAGAAGTCGTCAGGTTATACCCATAAAAGTGACTGAATTACAATCTCTGCCATCAGAAACAACGTGAGTATATATTTGAAAAGGTTCACGAGAACATCGCCTAATAAGAGAGAGAGAGAGAGTGTGTGTGTGTTAAAATGAGTTTTTAATCATAGGAATACATATAACATCAGCAATATTTTAGCACAAAGAGTCACCCAAGAGCCTTCACACAGCAGGCTTGCATATATTTAGCCAAATAGTGGTGTGAAAATGTACGAAGTGGCAACACACAGATCAAGTGCAATTAAACAGTGGAGACTGTCCCCATCTATCTTCCCCAACTGATGTTGTGGGTGACAACTACTTGAGACTTATTCCAAACAAGATCACTTTTCTCTTTTGATGATTGCAGCCTGATGCATAAATAAGTTCCCAAACTTCGGTTTCCATGGTAATCAACCTCAACCACACAAGTCAGCCGTACTCCACATCCCCATTCCTCAGTTCAACCAGTCTCCCCTCAAAAGAGCTCTAATCTCCACCCTTGTTCACCTCTCACCACGACCACCCAATCCCAGTAACTCCTGCCAAGGGGTCAGTTCAAATTTTGATTTGAGTAGACCAAAACAAGTGAATAAATTCTTTCATATTTTCATTTTCAATTAATTTTATATGTGTCATTTTCAATTCTGATATTAATACTGGGTTTTGGTTTTCAAGTTTTTCAAATGGAACTGTACTTTCATGAAATTTGGCTCGTTATCCCCATAAGGAGCTACCAAGAAGCCTATGCAAGCATCAGAAACCACCCAAGTTAGATAAGAAGCTGCATACAAGCAGCTAAGGACCCATGAGAAACAAGATTTCATCCTATCCATGGCATCAAATATACAGAGCATTCAATGCTCCTAGATATCCACAAACTCATAGTTTTCTCCTAGATATCTGAGATGATTATTCTAAAACATATCATAAGTAGCTACCCTAGTACCTTTGTAGATCAACCAGTAGCTTTACCCCATTCAGATCAACTGATCAACCACCAAAACCCAGGTTAAACAAGCTGGATTTTCGTGAAGATAGGCAATTTGATGCCAATGAAACAAAAATGGCCGCTGATGATAGCAGACAGTCACCCAATCAGCACATGCGCCACCAAAGGGAGATATATTCTCCTTTCCCTTTTAAGTAAAAACTGAAGGAGCATATCCACTCTGTCCACGTATAACCTAACTCCAGGGGGGTCCCACAAGCACATGGTGGGCCTCAGCATAATATGAGGTAGGAACCCCGTAGCAAATAATCAGAATACTGGCAAGATATCTAGTACTTATTTTCGATTGGCACTTGCGATTCTCTACCAACTCTCCAGATTAACTCCAGGACAGTCATGGCTTAGGAGATTCAGCTCAGGTTCTTAAATTAAAACAACTACTTAAAACTGGCTTCTTCATATCCTTACCATCCTCAGCTTTCACTCACATAAGCATTCACCTCACTTTATGGCCTCAGAATGGCAAATAGGTCACACAAAAAAGTTGCATTATTGGGCACAAGTAGAGGCAAATTTTGTGCAAATATGAGTTAGTAATGAATAATTTATAGCTACTATAAACACCGAATTTCCAACTTGGAAGAGTGGTTCTTAAATTTTTACATCAGAAGAAGAACTTATCAGCTTGTTTGATATTGGTTATTAGAGTGCAAATGGTTAATAACACTACTCGATTGGTGAATTCCACTGCACATAAGAGCATTGGACCAATTGTGCCTAGAACTTTCAATTTTGCTGCATTAGCAATTAAACTATAATGGTCTAAACCTGTCCATCGGGCAAAGTATGCTGCTCCACTGGGCATGAAACTTGGATCTTCTCATAACCAACATCATCCTCAGCACAACATGCATATTGCTCCTTTATTTTTTCAGCATCAGACAGACTGAGCTTCACCTGTGGATTAGATTTGGCAAGTTCCTGTACTAGCAGCTTCGTTAAATCCAAACCCCCTAATTCAAATCTTCTTGAAGCTATGTGCTGAACGGCACCTTCAATAACCGGTGCAATATCTGCATATTTAAAGTGTTGCTTAGCAGATGACATAGCTACACTGCAGCATATAATTTAACCATGGAAAACATAGAAATTTGTCCAAACATAGAAGCTACTTCTATAAAATGTTTACAAGATACAATACAAAAACAAAAGAGTAATCTAGTATTTTGAGCATCTCAATAAGGCTATACAATTAATTTGAATGGAACAAAAATAATGGTATCACATTGTTCTAATCAAGTACAGTTGAGAAGGAAATCATCATAATCTAATGAAGCAAATCAATTTGTCATTTAAAAGATAAGTGAAAAGTCCATACAATTGAAGAAACATTCTACTGCTAAACTGAAGCTGAAAGCAAGAGCCTCTATCATCATAAAAAATGTCCTACATCCCAAAGTCACCCAGAACTCTCTCATGCCATCTTCACAACCAACACCCCACAACCCAAAAAAAAAAAAAAAACACAACCCTCTCTTCACAACTTGCCAGGCCCATTAGAACTGTCTGAGAAACCAAAATTGAACGAAGCCCATGACAACAAAAAGTGAGCAAATAGTAACAGTAGAAGACCAAAAACTACATAGAATATCCAGTATCCTTTGTCTGGATTCTTATTTCCAATCTAGAAATGCACTTTGGTAGTCGTTATGATGCAGACACTTGAACATTTAAGCTCAATATCTCGTGCTCTATATCCACCAACACCCTTACAACCATTTGAGAAAACATAAAGTCAACACAGCCCATTGCAGCATCACGCCGGATGGAACAAGGCGCTTTGAAACTACCATTTTGTCCAAGCTTTTATTTTCAATCAATAAATGCACTTTGGCATTGGTTATGATCCAGAACACTTGAAAATATAAACTACAGAAGTGCAGTGAACTGAGAAGACAGAGAAACAAGGCTGTATTGATACATGACAATCAAGAGTTGCTGTTGAACTAGTTTCAGATTTTTTTTTTTTTTTAATTTTTTTGTTCACTGGTGTCATGCCACAACGACCCAGAACTCTCCCCTGCCACCTGGAAGTCCTCCCTCCACCTCACTCAGGGAACTTCTCAAGCCCAATATCCTTTCATGCAAAACCCACCAACACCCTTAAAAATGTTGGAGAAACCATATATCTAAATAAATCAGAGGCCAGCACAACAAAGTCTATGCAATCACTACCAGCAGAAGATCAAATGACAAAAATGCACAAAAACATATGCTAGAAAGACAGGAAAAGGAGATAGAAAAAATGATGCCTACAATAAAAAATGATGCCTACAATCTCGAATTTCTTTTCCCATAAACTCTTATTTCCAATGTAGGCATGCGCTTCAGCAGTAGTTATGCATACAGAGACATGATCTGAACTAAGAAACTATAGTAGACAGAGGAGATAGAGAAAAGGGACAAAATTGAGAGACAACAATCCAGAGGTGCTCTAGAAGAGGTTTTGCATTTCCTTTTGCATCATTGTATGTCGCCTTACTAGATTATTCTTAAAAGCTGTAAATAGACTTTTCCTCTTTCATTTGTAGAAGGTGAAAGTAAACAAAGTACCCTTTGTTCAGATGCCAGATATCAGGAAATGACTATTTTCAGATAAGCTTTCACCATTTGTTAATAATTTGGCAGAACAAAGTGCTCTTGTAATTTTATCTGTCCAGCCACCCTTTTTTATATAACTGGGATGAATTAACCAAGCCCACAACAGCCACCACAGAATTCCAAGCAGCAGAAGTTGAATCTCGGACATTCTGGGTTTGATCCTATTGACTTGTGCCAGTATGCCATAGCCTTTCAGGGCAATATGTCTTTTAACAGCAAAGATACAACAATCATTCCCAAAATTGAAACCTTAATGAAAGTATATCAACACTTCATGGAAAGGAAAATGAATTTTAAAAAAAGGCAGTACTAAAATTGTCCTACAATTTTTGAGACAAATGGGTGGTGAAGTCAATATATTGTTGAAGGTTTTACACGAAAGAAAAAAAATACGTTACAAATTTTGGTCTCAAAACTGGATTTGTCATGCAAAATTAATACTTACAAAGAAGTTTCCAAGAGCTAGGAGTGCATATAATTGCTCATGATCATACTCTGAGCAAAGAAGGTACATAGATTTGGTTGTGATGAAACCGGGGAAGGGAGGAAGAAAAAAAAAATCGCCTATAATTTAGTATTACGGATACAGCTTACAGCAGTAATAACATCTTTGCTTCCAGATTTCACAAATTTCTCCCCAGTGTCACATAAGGATTTTAGTGTTATTTTTGGCTTTCTAATAAATTTACTTGGTAGGAAAATATGAATTCCAGTTACATTTTCTCATCTTAAAGTAAGACTTAGCTGCTTATTTTTGGTGTTTTCAGCTCACATTAGATGAAAGTCTATGCTAAATAAGGACCATATTCAAGGTTTTCTATTGATACTTGGCTGCTTATTTTTAGCATTGTCAGTTTGCATTAGATGAAACCCTGTGCAAAATCAGGCCCGTATTCAAGGTTTTCAACTGATACGCTATGCCCCTTTTAACTATAGTATGTATTGCAAAACTTATCACATGCTTTTCAAACAATGATGTACTCTGTCAAGTACATTAAGTTTATATACCACCGCAGACAAAAATTTGTTCAAAATAATTCCCCCAACCAAAAATGAATCACTAAAGTGCGAACCCTCTCCATATAAAATTCACAAACAAGGGAATCATTTGAACCTTGTTAGGTGACAACGCAATATCTATATCATTGCTTAAACCCTGCAAGGGATCAGTCAAACCAACAAAACATTCTTAAACATTATAATCAATAAATCCTGAACAAAGCTATTGAAACCCATATGTGAAGTCAAAAGGCTTGAGGACCAAAAGACATCACATGATGACTCTTAAAACCAAATAAAATCACCATTACTGTTCCGCCAATGGACTTGTACATTGCAATTTTCAGATATCCTAACCCACGAATAGCATGGACCTGAGACCCAAAACACTAGTTGCGAAACACAAGCTTGAGACATAAATCCAGGTAATACATGCTAACATAAGCTATGGTCATGTGAAAACTAATTGATCCTAAAAGATGCAATCACCGCAAGGGCATCATGACAAACTCCAGAGGCCCCATATCACTCTATTGCACCAGATGTGCTAATAGATATACTAAAAATAAAGCCATGTAGACCTTAGATAAGGAACAAAAATTATATTCAGAAGTTCCAAAAAATAAACCAAGAAATTTGATTCATCAGAATAAAAGACCTCAAGGTATGAAGGGGGTTAAGACTTGAGTCAGCTAAGAATTGGCTTTCCACCTTGAGAGGCAAACTAAGTCCACAGGCAACAATTGCTCAAGGACTATTCTACATGTCAAGAAAAATTCCTAGGAGTACAAAATAACCATGTGAGTCTTTAGATTGGTATTCCAGTACTCAGTTGACGTAAATAGCAAAAACCCCAGTTCTGAGTTATGGAATGTTTTCCTCTAGAGGTAATTTTGCCTTATCCTTTTTTAAACTGAGTAGTTTGAGTTTATGAGAAAATCAAAAGCAGCGAGATTTACATACTAAAGGGCAGTTGATTAACATACCAATCTTCCCATGACCAATATCAACCGTGCAGCCTGAGATGCGCCCTACTGCATAAAGCGATAATACTGCTTGCTCAGAAGCATAAAAGCCAGAGATGTTAAATGTTTCAAACATCAATTGCACCAACTGTTCCCTAACAGCCTGATACCATCAAACCATTAGAGGCATGTTAAATACTGAATAAGGAATGAATGGTAAGTGATTTTGTACACTTCATGAAACATAAGTATCTAAAAAGTAGTTCTTGGTATCCAAGAAGATTTTAGCAACTTCTTATCCCATCCTCAGCATAAAGAAACAGAAAATTACACATCAGTGGGCCTCATGAAATCACCTCCCTTAGCTTTCAGAACATTTAACTCATCACACAGACATGGATAACGATTATTTAACAGTTCAAACATAAAAAGTTCCCATCATAACCACAGTGCAATGACACATAAATTTACCAATGACCTGGCCTTATGGAAGTATCTTGGTTTTTAGAAACATTTATCGACTCAAATAGACATAGATGTCAAAGCTTTTAATAGTTCAAAATCGAAAAATACACATCATGACCACAACATACTTCATGATAGGCCATCCATCCTGAATCACTAGACATAATCCACAAAAGCGAAACAATCTCGCAAGGGAATCATCAAACAGCACTACTCTGCAGCACAAGATCAACCACTGACTAAGAATCACATTGATGTACCGAAACATGAACCCAAAACCATGGAAAATCGCTTCCATCATTCATTCTCTCCCAGTGTCTAGTCAGACATGAACCAGAACAAGTATGAATGTACATATGCCAGATGTTCCAGTTTGAATGATTAGATTTTAATACACACATACAGCAAGATTTTGGTAGCTTTTCAAACTAAAGATACATTTTTTGCATTTTACATGACACTGAAGATATGTATGTCGAGGTGCAAAAATCTATATGCTTTTATGTTCCTGTGACACACACACACGCATACAGATCTTGGGAGTGAGAGAGAGGGATAAAGAATCAGACCTTGGGAGTGCAAAGTGGATCTGTGAATAAAATTTGGCCTTCATTGCCCATTTCCCACCCAAGGCCAGTATAAAGAACATGATGCAATAAATCTTCCATGGCATCCCAATCTTTAACAAAACCTCGGACAATTGGATCCACCGTTATATCTTCAACCAAGGAAGGATCATCTAATGAAGCATCTATAGGCATCCGTTTCATTTGTGTTGGAATTATCTAAAGCATTCATTTAAATCAAGTTAAACGTCATCCTTCCAAACAGTAAAGAAGAAACCAAAGGACCAGAAACTCCCAAAAAGATAACACCTATACCACCTATGATCATCAAACAACAAAACAAAACATATTTCAACCAAGCTCTTTCCAGGTTTTTTCCGTTTTTAGAGTGGGACAAGGTTTCAACCTTGGACACATGATACTGTTTTAGTCAGAAATTAGTCTAGATAATAACTGGCTAAGAATCCAGTCTAGATAATAACTAGCTAAGAATCCATGAAATAATTTACTCCACTTGGAATTAAGTAGGAGGATCTCCTCCCCCCCACCTTCCGTTTTTAGCTGTAATTTACATGTTCACGTCAGTATTGTTGACATAACAAGAAAATTTCAGCTCAAATTAAACTGATTTACAGATAAAGACTTAAAGGTGTGAGACTTTCAGTTTCCAACTTATTTTTACTAATCTACACATAATGTTTTCCCAACAAAGCTTAGCCAAGAATGCAACCGAGGTTCAATAACAACCGGATTAAAACCCCCATGTTTCCTATAGCTTGAAGCATCGAGAAGTACGGTAGACTTCAAACATGATTCTTCATAAAAAAACTACATAAAAAATTTCAACTTAAACATGAAATAATTTACTCGAAATGAACATAAACCCTAATTTTTGGAATCCTCGCTCCTCACTTCGACATAACAATAAAATTTATCCAAAAAAAAGAACTTTTCCGCTAAAGATTGAAATATTATGCAGACCAAGACAAAAAGGCAAGGTCCCCCCCACTCCCCCGACCCCCAAAAAAAAGCAAAAAACTACTTTCCGTCCTCTTTTGGTTGAATTAATAGAAAGAGAAAGGAGACAATGAGAGTGATAAAAGAACGATTAGCATACCATGGAAGGAGCCTGATCAGGAATTGCAAAGCCGGCTTTGAGGAGCTTAGAGCCGGCATCCACCACCACCGCCTCCATTTTACCGGCTAAGATCAGTTCAGCAGCGCCGTCGACGGCGGGAGCACACTGGAGACTGGGAAGTAGGAGTAATGAGACAGGTAAGGCTAAAAAATGGTTTTCTCAATTGAAATAATCCCTCCTTTTTCATTTCTTCATTTGAAAAAGAAAACGGTTTTACCCGTTTTCGAATTCCAAATCTAACCCACCTGGGTTTTAATTGAAACCCGACTTCATTTGGGCTGAAAAGGAGAGCAGAGGTCCAATCTTTCGGACAAGATGAATCTAAGAACCCTTTTGGATTGCTTTGGAAGTCTTGTTAAAAAATGTACTGATGCCTTGTTTGGTACCTCAAGTTTTTTACTAAGTTTGTATAAAACTTGTTTGTTTCCTACTTTTGCTACAAGAATCCTTTAAAAACTTCTCAACTGAGTTTTTTGGGAGTTTGTATAAAACTCTACTGTAGATTACTGTAGAAGTTGCAGAAAAAATTTTTGGAAGTGAAGTTTTTTATATGTTTTGGAGGTGTTATATTAAAAACTTTGGGAGTTTTTTGAGAATTCTTGTAAATAATGTAGGAAACAAACAAAATTTATACAAACTTGATAAAAATTTGCATTAAAACTTTGGAAGTTTTTTAAGGTTCCTGTAGCTAGGGCTGCAAACGAGTCGAGTCGAGCAGAGTTTTGGCCTTATCGAGCTCGGCTCGACTCATTTCTTATCAAACTCGAGCTCGAGCTCGAGCTCGAAAAAAAAATAATTACTTTATTTTTAAAAATAAATAAATAAAATAATTAATTTTCTTAATAAATAATAAAAATATTAGGGATATATGTGTAATTTCACTATTAGAATAAAAATAATATATATATATATATATATATTCGAGCCGACTCGCGAGTTTTCGAGCCTGAGAGAATCGAGCTCGAACTCGACTCGAACATGGAAACGAGCCGCTCGAGCTCGATATTTTCGAGCTCGAGTCGAGGTCAAATTCGAGCCGCTCGAATCGTTTGTAGCCCTACCTGTAGCACAAGCAGATAAAAAACTAGCATTATACAAACTCACAAAAAACTCATGGTGCCAAACAAGCCTGCCCTGCAAGACTACGAAAAAACGAGCCTGTCTTAGGGTACAAGTGCAATGTAACAATAATATTTAGCTTGCCGTGTAAAAAGAACGACAAAGAATAACAAAATCTGAGCAGACATGGAGCCACATTTGGATCTCTTCACTATTGCAATCAAATTGACAAATGAGAATGTCTACCCTTTCCTCAATTTCAAAAGGAAAAAAATAAATAAAACAAGAAAGAAACTGCTCTAAAAGGAGGTAGATTAAGAAATAGTGCACAATCGGGTACTGGGGTATACTGAATTTGGTAAAATTAGTTTTTTGGCTTCTAATTTTCAAGCCTATTTCAATTTCAAATTAGTGGCAACCGATTTCTTTTTGTTTTTGAATTGAATTCGGAAGTGGTAATCGAAACAGGTTATATTTTCAAGGGAAGGAGGGAAAAAAAAAATTAAAACAACTCAAACAAGTAAAAAAAAAACTTAGCTGTCTACCTGTCTTACATGTGTTCCAGTTTCCACTGTTGCAGAATCAATAAGTCAATAACCTAGGTCCTCCAATTAGTCTAAATTAAGGCATTAGAATGCCCAAGTCAAACTATATGTATACTTATTATCTAATTATGCATAAAAGGATAAGTATTATACTTAGTGTATTATTATAGTTACTAGTGATCGATGCGCACTCGTTGTGTGTGCAAATAATAAACAAAGCTTCAGTCGAAATAATGCATGTAGATTCATTATTTGAAAACAAAATCTAGTAGCAGTAAATTAAAAAAGTTAATACAAAAAAATCATAAAAATCAAACAAAAGAGTTACTTCAAGCAATCATGTGTAAGCGTTTATGTTTAAGAGATAAATACCTATTTCATTGGTTGTGTGATGTTAGTGACAAAGTTGAAGTGGGTTAGTGGTAAGAAGTTATTTGAATGGTTAAAAAAAGAATTCTAAAAAGTGATAATAAAGTGTTTACACCAAACCACCTATTTCCATTTTATTGTTATAGAGATATTACAAATACTAAAATAATATATAATACATAAGTATATATTATTATATGTATATGATAATATAATTATAGCCTTTACCTATGTAATATATAATTTAGCAGACTACTTTGGTAAACAAATGCAGTAAAATGGTATGCTATCCACTTTTACCGCATCTGAATTCGAAATTGATTGTTACAATATTGAAAATCCGATTATCAATTCTGTACCATATTTGAATTTGGTGAATTCAGTTCATATCAATTTCATACCAAATCTCGTTTTACCAGTTTCAAATTACCAACTTCATTTCAAAATCAATTAATAAATCAATTTATACTCACCCCTAAAAGAAGGGAATTGGATCTCTTGCACGGTTAAGTTTTTAGAAGAAAACGTGAGAAGTGCCCTAGCAAAAAGTTTTGACTGCCCAGTGCAGATCAACAGCAGGTGAATGCCCTGATATTCCAGCTAAAAAAATCCTAGCCATAGTCTATAAAGACTACGAGAGAAAACTTTTTTATTGATGGACACGCACACTAAATATTCTCTCATCCAAATCCAGGGATTACAAATGTTCATGCAATTGAAAAGTACGTGAATGATGCAAGTGGTAATTATGCATAATTTTCTATGGCAACATCCTAATCTGGGATATTATTGAACCACAGGCCTAAATGACCCAAAACAACTAAAGAACCTATATTCTCATAGCCACCAGAAACTATATGGAAAATGGAAAATCCCAGTAGTATAGTTGTAGAGCAATTTTTTTTTTTTTTTATAAAAAGTAAATTGCATTAGCAAATTATTAGAAATCGTCCAATACTATTCGATCTACATCATTACCCTGATGGTAGGTTAACCATGCGCTAGAAATTATAAATTAATGAACAAAAATCCAGATTAGTGCCCTATTAGAGTCTTGAGCAATTTGTGTTATTTAATCCACTTGAAATCCAGCTTAGTGAATAGAAAGCCACTCTAACTTTACTCCGATTCACAGTGCGTGATACGATATAATACTAAGTAATAGTACTTGGGTAAATAATATACGGATCTTTACTATACTTCAATAGATGTTCATCCAAATAAATCTATACATTAATTCCACTTTGAAAACATTGAACACGAAATGCAAATAGAGATATCTAGCCGTAGAAATTCATTCATGATGCTGAGGACAAAGAGCTAGATTTTCTGGGCCATGGAAAATGATGGTCGGCTTTCAAGGATCAGTAACAGAGAAGGGCTCTAATTTAGGTCCACTTTGTTATGCCACCATAAATGAAGAAGCCCAGGCTGACGGTCTGATTGCTTTCTAGCCCAATACCCCAATACTTTGCAAAGAAGCCTAGTATTGACTTTTCTTGCCTGAAATTGTCGAGAATGTCCCTTACAGATTTTGGGTGCTTAGGAATAGGGTTGCAAACGGACGAACCTGCTTGTGAGCAGATTTGGTCAAAACTTGATTTGAGCATGATGAACGTTGAGGTCGAGCCAACTAAGTCGAGCTATCAAACTCGAGCCAAGTATAGAAATATCCAACTTATAAGCTCACAAGCTAGCGTGTGTAATAACATTTTATTCATTTTTTTAAAAATGTAATCACTGTTTATTCATTTTTTTTAAAAATAAAATAATTATTTTTTATTTTTTCAAAACTTAAATAGGAACTCGAGTTTCACTATACTTGAATTTGAGGTCAAATTTGAGCTCAAGTTCTATATTAAAAGTTCGTCGATTTTGATATTGAGTTTGAACTTGATCAAATTGAGTCAAATTCGGCTCTAATAGGTAAATCCTAACTCGATTCGACTCGTTTACAGCCCTACTTGGGAATATACTAAAGAGATTATGATAAATGCGGAGAACTACTTAGAGTATGGTTCTGGTGAATCTTGCTGATTTTGGAAACAAATGGGGTCTTAGTTTCTAGATTTTAACAGATTATGTTGCTGTGTACATGACATTTTCCTTGAGAGGAAATTACTTGTATAGATGGTCACGTTCATGGAAGCAGTATAGTCTGAAAACACTACTATTTGTACAATTGCAGTATGCTGTTTGTGCAAAGATTATTCTTAAGAAGAGGGTGATTAGTACTATGACCAATTGGCCACCTCCAGCCTGACAGTAGTCATAGATGACTAATGGAAGTTCAGAAAGCTAGAAGATCGGCTCAACTGTTGCAAAAGAACAGGTTGATCATAATCTTCACCTCATAGTCTCTTCAGATTGAATCATACTTTCCGAAATGGATGTCCCAAAATCTGAATCAGAATGAAAAAAAGGAAGGGAAAAAAAATGGTCGCCAGAATTGTTAAAGAATGACTCTACTCCTATTTCCAGTCATTTCTAGAGCCATAATAACGTGTATGTACTAAAGCAAGAGATGCAACTTATTATGTGCAAGCTTCCTAGGTCAAAATTTTGTATTACTTTTCACTAGTGCAGCATTTCTAGATAGCATCTATGGAAAGCAGTACTTAATTTAAACAGAGGGAAATAAAACTTACAATCAACAACAGTATTTTGTCTTCTACAAGTCACAAGGTTCAGAAGCCTAGTGCTGTTTCCATCTTAGGACAAACATTGAGAATGTAGGAACATTTTAACTGTAAAGCAGAATGGAAAATGATACTTCACTCTTATCTACCTTTCAATTTCAAGAGCATTAGTTTGGCTTGCCATATTCTGATGTATATAGGTGTATTTAGCATCTGACAGAACTTTGAAGCCATGTATGTCAAGATTCAGAATCTTATCATGCTATGCAAATGCAATGTCGTCATATAGTTAGTCAATCTAATAATATGAAACTGGTGCTTTTGCATGCGGTAAATAACTCATGAAATCCATTACATATTTGCACTCCATGTATGGGAGGAACAGGAAACTATCAGAAGGCAGGATTTTGTTAGAGATGGGCAAAGCTAATGCAGTACAGATGATTGAAGCAAGCAGAGTATATCGCAAGGACCATGACAGACTGACAGTACTTGAAAGCAGGCATTCATCATGTCGATCTCTTTTAACTTATAACGGCTAAGACTATTCTAGTGCAATCATTAAAATTTGTAAATTCCTTGCGCTGAGGTATGTGTCCTAACAGAAAGCTTAAGTTTCTTACTATAGTGCAATCACCAACCAAACTGCTTTTATATTAAATTTATTCTGGACATGCCTATTATGAATGTAATTGGGACTCTATACTGTACTTTGACAGCGAGGAATTTGAAAAAGAATTAATTCAATACATTTCAACTTGTCAGTAATTGATACAACAAATGCTGACAAACTAGCTACAAAATTGGACTCTGTATCTATTCATAATGTTCCTAAACTCCTGCAGAAATCCTAAAACTACCAACTGGATATTGCTGTGTAGTGCCTGGCTTGATTGGTAAGGGAATTTGCAATGATGCTTCAATAACATGATCAAGTCGAGCCCCTTTATTGGAACTTATTACACTTTCGTCACTTTGTTCTAAACCCAGTTTCTGCTCTTCTCTATTTTGAGCCTCAATCTTTCCATCTCCTTCAGACCAATATGAAATTGAACAATCTGACCAATATGAAATTGAACAATCTGTTGATGCAAAGTTCCACTCATCAGAGACATAGCCACAACTGACCTCATCATCATCAGTTTCGGATACTACCAGTATAGACTCAATCCCATTAATATCTTCAACCTCAACAGTATCTTCAACACCATCATCACCATCAACCAATCCTTCTATAAACGCATGATTTAGCAGCATCTCAGCTGTCAACCTATACATGGCCTTCTTCACAAAACAACCTTTCAGAAAATCCTTTGCCTCTTTAGACAATTTACTAGGAATCTGAGGCAATTCATTCTTGATCCTTTTCAGAATATTCTCGGCATTTAGCTCCTCTTTTGCACCCCATGGAGGTTTTCCCGTCAACATCTCTAACACAATACATCCAAGAGCCCAAATATCGCTAGGTTGTTCTTGTACACCATCTCCCACAACCTCAGGTGACAAATAGGTAGGAGTTCCCCTCCAGTAAGGCTCTAATTTCCTCTTCTTACACTGTTTAACCCTCTTAGTCAACCCAAAATCACCAATCTTTGCCCTGAATCCAGCCCTCCCACCAGCATTGTTGGGCACAAGCAAAATATTCTCAGGCTTCAAATCACAATGAACATAACCAATCTCATGGATGAAATTCAACCCTTTGAGAATAGACCTAGTATAAGACCTTACCTCAGATTCAGGCAATCCCTTGCCCCCTGATTTCTTGATCTTTTCGGCTAGGGTTCCACCTGAGCCATATTCCAGCAACAAATTAAAAACCATGACACCGTTCTCCCCTGTGGTAGTCTCTTCACCAAAGCATTGAATTATGTTAGGACACCCTTTGACATTGCTCAAAACTTCGCGTTCTTTCTGAATTGAACCTGAAACAGAAACCTCAGCTGATTTCACAGCCATAACTGATGGCAAACAACTATATTTTGATCTGGGCTTCTTCAAAGTTGCTAAATAGACAGACCCAAAGCTTCCTTTCCCTAGCATTGCACCTCTTTTCCATGCCACCCCATCTCCATATTCGTTATCCAACATGATGATCTCCTGCTGCTCAAGATTTTCTTCGACTTCCTCCTTTATTAGTAGTATTTCTTTCCTCCATTCGTTTGCTTCACTCAACAATATTCTTCTCCTTTTCTTCTCTGTTTCAGTTGCTTATCGGGATTGTTTTTGTTTCCTTGATGTACAAAGTGAAGAAACGAAAAGGGCTAATGCAAAACGCACAAAATTTTGCAGCAACCCGAATCCTTGAGGTGTTCGGATTAACTTTCAGGGGCATTTATTCGGGGGGGGAAACCAATATCGATACCTTTTCTTTAACTGGGCTTAGTTTGTTGCAATTTTTTCCTTGAATTAATTATATATAATAATGAAATGGAATCAGAGAGAATTTAGGGTTTTGTACAGCAACTTGTGAGGTGGGCTTGCCAATATGGGTGGTGGATTTATTTCTTAAAGAATAGAAAAGCCGCGTTTCTTAGAAGGCATACAGTACTAATGTGTTAACTGGAATAACGGTCAAGCGTCATTCCTTTTTTTTTTTCAGGTCAGAGAAGGCTTAAACACGGTCTTACTTGTACTGCTTTACAGGTCAAAACACATTGGCAATTAGGAAAATGCATGTGCTTTTAGATGTCTGAGGAATTTGTTAAAGTTCCAATGAGATCGATGGAATCTTTTGTTGGGTTTTTCTATTATTTGTTTTTCAGATTTCTGGGACATGAATGTCTGGCTATATGATTAACCTAGTTGTCTGGATTAGCTTAGAATTGTTCACATGAAAAAGGGAATTTTTAACTTCTTAATTAATGTAGATGTTGATGCTTCAAATGTCCAGGCGTTATATATGCTTGTCTTTGTTGCTAGAAAGATAGAAATGTAGAATTAGAACTGCCTTAAGATGCTATGGTATGAGTTGGATCTCATGAACGCAATAATCGTTGTGTTCATTGTTATATACCCTTATTTTGGAAGGTTTTGCTCAACAATGTAGCAGATTTTCTAATAGGAAAAAAAAGGAGTCATAAAGGTTTTGCTACGTTTATCCATCCTTTTCAACTTCAACTTGGACAATTTCAAGGATCTGATAAGAAAAGTATTAGTCCTTATTCAATGTACTTCATTTTGGGCTGAAATTTCCATTCAAGTTCCCTTCCCTTACTAGTTGTCGTGGATTAAGTCATGAGTTCAAGGATTTGATGGTTTGGTCATGCATTCAAATTGAAGGCCAACTAACAATATGTAGTTGACCTCTTCTCCTTTTAGTTCTTCTGTTTCTTAGGAATGTTGACTCTCTCTCTCTCTTAATTATTGGTTTGATTTTTCAAAGGTTATTGAAGATTCGGTCTTGATTCTGATGTACAGTCTCTTACGCATCGTCTAAATCAATGCTCTGTAATTCCAATTAATCCCATTTCCTCTTCTGATTATTTTCTTTTGTTTCTTCATGATTTCTATGTGTTAATCTCTTCTTTTGAACTTATTAAACTAGGTTTTGATATGTGTAATGGACAGTTGTTGAAAGTTGTAGTACGGGGTTTATTGGCGCTACTTGCTGGTTACTAGTTCATTGCTTTTTTTTTTTTTTTTCTTTTTAACTAACTTTTATCACTTAAAATTTTTGGTTAATGGGTGGGATCTCAAAAGTTGCAATCTTTAATTGCTCTGTGCTCTTTATTTTTATTTCTTACAATTTTTTATAAATTTATGAAGTGATTTGGTTCTCGAAGGTTAATGGTGTACAAGTAATAGATAAAGTTGACGTCTTTGAGAAGTATCTTTTAGTAATTTACAGGTTGAAAAGGATTATGTTAGCACAGTTTAGCACCTGTAACTGTAAAAGAAAGAAGTGGTTTCTTGAATTCAGAACAAGGATATTACTCGAGGTCTCTTTCTTACACAACTTTCTATCTTCTGTTTCAATACTTTGCCTGCACTAGTGGTGTAATAGCTTTATAGCTGAATGTTCGTCTGTCAATCCTTGCTTAACTTTTTTTTTTCATTATATTGGATTCTAAGTGTGTTGGTTTTCGCATGCAAATTTATAGGGGTGGTAGTGGATGCATTGGAGCTATAGCATTGGCAGCATCCATGATTCAGTAATGTGACTCATCTGAGTTGTTTCCAGTCTATTTATTATGACTCTGAGAACTGCTGAGGTTAAACTTGAGGTTGGACAAATGGTCTCTGTTCCATTCTATCCCATGGTACAGAACAGCTCTTCTATGGAGTATAGCAAATCCTAGACTATCTTATCACCGAAATGGCTGAATATTAGTAACCATTCCTATGATCAAATAAACGTGTGCAGAATAATACAAATCCTGAGTAGCAAGAATAAAAAAGTTTTTTTTTTTTTTTAATATTATAGTTGAGGAGTTATTTTGACTCTTCACGAGTATTTTGCAGAACAAATTGAGATAATTTTCATAGTTTTTATCGTGTCTTGGATCAGATGTTTCATTCTGTGGTTAATTACAGGAACTTCAACAGGACCCTCCCCTGGTCTCTTCTGATGTCAGTGCTTACTGTAAGTATTTCATATGATATCTCATTTGCCATCCTGCCTCTCATGCTTCAGTAAACTCCTGGATCAACAGGACTAGGTCGGAAATCTGTGCTGGAAACCTAGTAACTTGATGTAAAATTTGCTGTAGTTTTGCAAGTAGTCATAGATAACCATCAAATTTTCCTCTGTGCCATAAAGATCTTAATCAGTCATTTCCTGGTCCGGAAAACTACTTCTGCTGTGGGCAGTGTGTCCCAGTGGCTTCTGTGTTTGGTTCTCCTTCGGCTGACTGGCACCAGATATTTGCTCACACAAAGTAGGCGTATGAAATTAATGTGATTTTATTTCCCTGACATCATTCCCCTTTTGACTTCTGTTGTTCTAGCATGGAGAAGTAATACTCGTGTTATTTGAATTCTGCAATAGTTCATAACTTTTTGTCAGACCAAGTGGACCTGTAGAGTACATGATCTGTCTAGCTGTTAATGGAGCTGCCATTGGAGCATGGTTTGGTGCTTGGCCAATGCCACTTGACTGGGAAAGATGATGGCAGGTGGGCTTACCTTCCTATCTAATCCTGGTCATTTGAGACTTAGATGATTTTTGCATTCCTATTATCTACATAATTCATCTGGCTATTCCATGTTGTTTTTTTACCACTTCAAAGATTAAACTTGATCTAGTATAGGCTTTTTTTTCTGAAAATTTAAAAATTGTCCAGTAAAATTGAAGTATCCGTTGCAGCACAAAACTTGAAACAGTTATTCGTTTCTGGATGTATGCTGAAGTATGTAACGTTGAAACTGTAGCCGAATGAAGTTGGTAAAAGGTGGTAGGTTTTGAGTCTCTCTATCTCTCCCCCCTTTCTTTCTTTCTTTCTTACTGTGTACATCAAGAGTTGGTTCATCAAGAACTTAGCAGTAAGAGTGGCATAGAAACCATTGATACCTTCAGGAGTACCCTTGGTTCTACCATCATATGGACAAAAATTTTTTGAAATGATATTCTCTTGTTACGTTGTCCAAATTAACACCAAGTAAAGTTTGGAACTTGATATGTTAATGCAGCCAATGCAGCCGTATGATACAGTGAGGGTTCCGAGTTAACAATTCAACAATTGAAGCTTAGCTTTCATGCTTAGATTGTTGTGTTGGCTCTGGTAGTTCCCTTTGCCTTTTTCATATAAAGCCGCCGTACTGGCACTGTCCTAGTACGAAAGTTACACCTTGCACGTGAAATTGTGCCTTGAAAAGCACCGGAGAGATGTTGAAGGTTTACACACAATCGTCCTGATGTGGTTCTGATAATTCCGTGATGTGGTGATGTGTTGATATATTGCTCCAACTAGTCTCCTATGACAGGTTAGTTGCAATGGTTTTGGTAAATGTAGCTGGCCATATATGTTTGATCTCGGCGATTAGATTCTGATTGTTGGATATTGTCCAGCCTTGGTTTGCAGCATGTTGTCTAGTTTCATGCTTTGTACCCTGATACTGAAATGATTTGAATTTGTTTGTAGGACTGGCCAATTTGTGTGAGCTTTGTACCCTCATAGTCCGATACAAAACGCACCCCTGCCCTGAACTTCTCTTGCCCACTTTTCTGTTTGCCCGGGCAATTCAATTTGCAGAAGCTTAGGAGTGCCTTTGGTTCCCAACTGGAAGTTCATTCTTTACATTTTCTGTTTTTTTTTTCCCCCGCAACTCTATTTCCTCCATTACGATCTACTAGTGTCTTTCAAGGAAAATCCTTGTCTGATGTATGTTTACATTGTAAATCATGCTGTCGAGGTTGTGAACGAGAAGGATGTTGTTATTACTGAGGGATTAGTGCACATGGCACCTTCCTCAATTTTTCGTTTTTTAGTGTAAAAAGTTTGAATTACTAAAAATCCTAGTTTTGTAACGCAAGTTGGTTCAACCGATAAGAACGAACTACTTTCTTATACTAGTACTACCTCACGTGCTTTTGCATGTGAATATATTTTCTCAAAATATAACATCTTTAATATATACTAACTTTTTTAAAATACACACACACTAAGGGTGCATTTAATAAAACTGAAGTCTGAAAATTGAAGTTTGAAAATTGAAGTCTGAAATCTAAAATCTGAAGTCTGAATTCATTAAGTGATTGAATTATTAAGTGCTAAATCTAATACATTTGAATGTATATTACATTCAGTGATAAGTGAATAGTTTATCACTTATTTTTGGGAGCAAGTTTTATCTAGAAAATTCAGTGCCACTTAATTCATTTAAATGTTCTATTTTCGGTTATCAAACGGTCTAAACATGTTAAAATCTGAATCCATTAAGTTTAAGTGCTGAATTGTGTTATCAAACAGGGCCCAACTTTCTTTTCAAAAATTTTGATTGATAACATAATATTGACAAAAAAAATTTGTGACAAATAAATATAATAATTGCAAGTCATATACAATCTTTATTGTATTAAAGCAAAAACTAAATGGTTATTGTGCATTCTACCATTGTAAAAACTTTAAAAACGGAAGGTTATCATAACTAAACTAAGTTATTGTATATTTTATTGTAGTTACAACATCAAGAATGGGAAATATTCTATCATGTTTCAACCCCATGCACGCAATCATACTTGAGTAAAATATTTATTGAAATATGCTCATTTTAGCCATTGCAAAAGTGATATCTAGGATAACCTCCTTTTTTAATTCCAAATAAAATGTGTTGGTATTTATGACCTCTAAAATTGATGTAAGAATTTAAGAATTTCTTAAATTTAAACTCTTATAATTTCATAAAAAATTTAGACAGGGCTAAAATAATATTTAAGGGCCACTCTCAAGTATATATGCAAATTAAAGTTTCAAATCGAAACCTTCATTATATTTGCCCTCTTCATAATTAGGCCTTATTTTTCATGCAACTTGACAAGTATATTTGTAGTTTTATTCTCCAATAAATCTTGATTTAAGCGATTTTATGGGATATGAATGGCTCAATTCATGATTAATATTATCTCTTTATTATTCCATTATTCCATTTTATCAATGGTTGCCTGAGGAGTTGGAGGGAATTAGGAATAGTGGAAAAATAGGATGAAGTGAAAGGAAATGAAATAATCAATGAACGGTTTTAGATTGGTGCATTACATTAAATTAATCACCTTCATAACTCTAAGTAGGGAACCTTTTTTTTTTTTTTTTTTATTTCCCCTGTAACCATATGACTATTTCATTCCCAAGTTTTGTGCATAATTTAGCATTGTAAACAAAAAATTAGGATAAATTTGAGAAGAACATTTGTGAGCAATATTTTGATGACTTTTTAGAGTTTAAAACATTAAGAAGTGAGGAAAATGGGAGAGAAGGTGCATAAAAACACAATCTTGAAAAGTTAAATACAATAAAAAATGTACATAGAATAAATATTCATTAGTTTCAGTATTTGTCAACCTTGTATCTAACTATTTTGAAATCATTTTTGCATATTATTTTTCTTAATCAATATGGTGTAGTATGGTGAATTTAATTATTAATTTAACTTTTTGTCTTCTCATTAGCCATTGATTGATGACTATTTGTCTTCTCCTTCACCATTATTTCCTTCTAAACCACACTATGTATAATATAGTGTACTTTAATCAACATTAAATAATAAGGACACAATGTAAAATTTAATGATTAATTAATAAGGGCATAATGGGAAGAAGTAAAACTAAGATCACAATAGTACTTACACTCCAAAGTACCAAGACTCATGGCACTTTTATATAGAGTATATAAAAGAGAATATATTCGAATCCCACTGCGGCAACGTCTATGGTGGTGGGCAATCGACACGAATTTCTATAAGAGAACTATATAGCCCCAGGACATGTCCTGACATACTCAGACCAAACGTACCTAAACTTTTCATTTAAAGGAAGAAAAAAAAATTAAATCCTAGCTTTATCTTACCGTTACAGGTGAAGATGTTTCAGAGTCATTGTTTATCTTTGTCTTTATAAACACCTTCGGGCGGATGGACCCGTTGTATCTTTTAACCCACCATGTATGTACATTCCACTTTTCATTGACTCACAAGACTTATCGGGTTCGTATGGATTAGTTGTTTTTGATGAGTGTTTCAAAAACAATATTGTAGCATTTGGGGTGTGAAAAACAGTTACTGTACATGTATTTGGATTGGTTTTTTTATTTATTTTTTCTTTTCCTTTTCCTTTTCCATTTCTTTTTCCTTTTCTTTTTTCTTCTCTTCCCTCTTGGCGACCAGCACCACCGGCGATCGGAAGAGCTCTTTTTTTTTTCTTCTTCTTCTTTCCTCCCTCCCTCTCCCTTCCCCTTCCTCCTCCCTCTTCCCCAGGTCTCACCCCCCCCCAAACACGTGACCAGATCTGCCTTTTCGTTGGGATTAGTTCTTGTTTTTATATCTTTATTATTCTATATTCTATCGAACTCCTACTTTGTAGCTGCTGTGCAGCTGCTTATTTATGTAGGAGCTATTCATGAATCCTTTAGTACAATTAACTCTCCAAATTGGACAAATTCTTCACTGACAGAAAAAAAAAGAGAAGGATATGACTCATAGAACAAGTACAATAAAAAATCAAATAGAAAGAATTATAAAAGAAATCTCAGCAATCACCTGTTCTGCTTCTACATATTGATCATTTTGAACTAAAATAAAACTCTTGAGTGGAATATTCACATTATGTAGAATATTTCCACTCAGATCTGGTTGCATGTTTGGGAGAGGGAGGGAGGGAGGGGAGAGGGTGGGGAGGAAGAGGGTGGGTGGAAGAGGGGAGGGAGGAGAGGAAGAGAGAAAGAGAAGAAGAAGGAAAAAAAGAGAGAGAGAAGAAGAAGAGAAGAAAAAAGAAAAGGAAAAAGAAATGTAAAAGAAAAAAGAAATAGAAAAAAATCATAGAATATTGTGAAAAATAATTGTTATTTTTGGGGTTGTTTTTGGAGTTATTTTTACTGTAACATTTGGGGTGTGAAAAATAGTTTTTCAAAAATAGGGGTGAAAAACAAGAATCCAAACAAAGCACAATGAAATGACAAGGACAAGCAGACAAAAACGAGGTCATCCCCTGTTACTCATCCAAATCGTCTGAATTGGTGATTTCATCACTTGGGCCGAAAATGAAATGAGAGACCCGATCTTTTGGATAAAATGATTGTAAACAGGTCTAATGGAGTCTGGTTTTGCTCTAAGACTCTTCAATTTTTAGTTAAAAAAAAAAAACAATCTAAACCGTATAAGGAAAATGAAAAAAAAAAAAGAGTTTGACAGTTGAATATGAGATATGGGGACCTAATTCTAGGACCTTTTCCCAACTTATGAGTTTAAAATTTCTTTTAACTTGAAGCACAAAGACTAGTTCATAGTGAAATATGAATGCTATATTTTATATGTTAATTGTTTTCTCCCTAGGGAAGTTTTCTTTACTTTTTATTTTATTTCTACCATATATAATGGTTTTTTCCCTTGTTTTGTAGATAAATCTTTATTTATATCCTTTTTATTTTTTATTTTTAGAAATATTAATGATCACAAAGTCTACACTACAAGAAAATAAATGTTAGTTATGGGCATACCATATTTCACACAGTATTTAAATAAATACACATAGAAGCTTGGAATTATGAATAGCAAAAGTAACAAACAAGCAGTTAGTAACCACATAATGTTCAATAAACTGTAATAAAAACATAAACAAGAATACTAGTTACTTTATTGATTTGTTGCATACATTTAAACATAGCTAATCAATTCTAGTTTGTTGATTTTTGTTTAAATACTTAATTTACTAGTTATACATGTATTTTCTCATGCTATATACTTCGTCATGAATTTCCTATTAGTGAATACGTATATAAACTAAAATAAGAATGAACTTGTAAATAAAAGAAAACTAAAAACGTTATATAAGCATTCAATTAATAATAGTAATAGTAAAGTGAAAGAAATAGTGACATTCAAGAAGTGAAAAGAAAAAAGAAAATATAGTAGGGAAAAAACAAAGGAATGAATAAATGAGAAAAAAAAATATAGCAAGAGTACTTTTATTCTAAAATATCAAGCAAGAGTGAAAAGTACTTAGTTAACGAGTTCAGGGAGTTAACGTATAATTGGCGGTAAAGTCTCACAAGGGTTTGGAACATTTAATCCATTTCGGAAATGCCTATCGCTTTTAACCCAATAAATATACAAACTCCTAAAATTCAATAGACTTAAAACTTATTTTTCAGTAAATAAGATTACCAACAAGTGTACAATGACATTCAACATAGCCCATTAATTGGAGCAGATTAAAACACACCACTGGCTTAAACAGCAGTATGAGGGCGATAAGGTGTACAACTGCTATAGTCACCTACATACAATCACGATACGATGATTTGGCAAGACAAATTATGAATACTTTTCATGCGTACATTGTAACGAATATAAAGCATATTCATCTTCAACTATAATTTATCACTTAAACGAAATAAAAGCATGCTCTATAGTAGTATTTAACCATTCAAGAGGAGCAATTATTAAGTTTACTTAGTCCTGTTTTAGCATGAGACTAGCATATCTACTATTATGGAAGCAGATCTAAAACTATATGCTTCATATGTAATAAGAAAATAGTCAGTAATATGAATGCAATACTTACACTACATAAATGCAATGAACACCTAGCTGGATTTTTTTAAATCCTAAATTACCTTGTTCTTTTCTCGAAACTTACCTCCATTTGATATCTTTTTGTCCTTCTTCCTTTCTAGATTTTGTTGCTTCGTTTCTCCACTTTCTCGCTCGTGTTCCTCACGCTTTCTTACAAGTTTGTGTGGATGGTTTTTCAACTGCAATGTTAAAAATAAAAGGGGAAGGGGCTATTCAAATGGTCAAGAAAAGTGATGAATTGCAGACCAAATTGTAACACGTGTCACGGGTTCACGACACGGGTTAAGTGATGATGATGTTAGAACATCTAGGATTCCAATATCAGATTTATGAATACAACTGAAAAACGAATGCGTACCTGGATCCATGTTCGATAATCACCGTTGAATCCTCTACGTCTTAATTTGGGGTTGGCCTTCCAGATAGGCAAATTACTCCAAATATTGATGTTTTGGGAAAAAGTCCGCCATGTGGTGCTATTATTTTTTGTCTTCTTAATCCATCGGTGCCGCACATCGAATGTGCGGCACCTGAAAAAAAAAAAAAATATATATATATATATATTTGGACCTAATCTGCCGAGGGCTAAGTTGCAAATGCAGAGGCCCTTAAGTGAAAATACAGACTAAAGGTAGGAGGGGCTTGTCAGCAAACTGCAAGACCTATGTGTGGCAGCAGACGATGAGTCTGCTCGTCTGCTGCAAGACCCATTGTCTGTTGCCGCACATGGGCCTTGCAGGCATGCTCACATGGGTCTTGACTCTGAAGACGGCCTGCAGGGAGCAGACCCGTGAACGGTACTATTGTTTCTGCTGCCGCACATGGGATGTGTGGCAGCAATTAGGTCACCTCTCCAAATCGTAGCCGTTGGATTTTAATCCAGCGGCTAGGGTCAGTGGATTTGAGTCTATAAAAGCCAGCAGTCAAGGAGATGAGTTTCGTTCAATTCATTCTAACATCAAAAAACTTCTGAATACTAAGCTTCGAGGTTCGAAAGCGAAGTTCGACTTCTGTCTCCCTCCGAAGTCCAGGAGTGCGAGAATTCATTGTTCCCTTCCGAAATTTGCATCGGTGATAGGGACGGTTATTTTGGCGCGGCATTGGAGAAATCATTTCTGGTGCCGCATGTTTGATTTGCGGGTCATTTAAGGTTAAGTAATAATTTATATTTTGGCTTAACTTTATTAATTTATTTAAGTGTAGTACATATAAATTAATGGAACATGTGTATTATTTTTGAGTATTTAAATAAAGTATGACCGTGTGTTTAATTAGTGGTCTAAGTGGTCCATTCTTTACTCTTCCGCAGGCTGCTTTGATGTCTCTCATTTCTGTTTTGTTTGGGAGCAAAAATATGTTTGTTTAGGTTTATTTATTTGGGACCAGGCAGTGGCAATTTTGAACAAGGTCAGTACAAGGTGGTGGTCTTCTTAGTTTTGGTCTATATTATTGGTGCCTTTCGTGTGTCTTGGAATTCCATGTTTATTGTTTGGTAACCTATATATATATATATATATTTATATTTATATATATATATGTATATATTTATATATGTATGTATATATTTAAATATATACATATATATATTTATTATATATATTTACATATATATTTATTATATATATATTTATATATTTATATGTATATGCATATATTTATATATTTATTATATATGTATATATATATATATATGTATATATGTATATATATATATTTGTATATATTTATATGTTATATGTATTTATAAATATATGTTATATATATTTATATATATTTATATAGTTATATATATATATTTGTATATATGTTTATTATATATTTTTTGTATATATTTATATATATTTATATATTTATACATATTTGTATATTTATATATTTATATAGATTTATATATATATTTATTATATATATTTATATATATTTATGTATATATATTTATAGATACATTTATATATTTATATATATTTATGTATGTATATTTATATATACATTTATATATTTATATATATATATATATTTAAATATGTTGGACTTCACAAATAAGTGAAAAAATCTTACAGTAATTATAGGAACTACAATTAAATTTGTGGTAGCGTAGTTAGTAATTGAATTTTTGACACAAGTGAATTTGCAATATGTGTCCAATTCATTAATTACATGTGTACTGAGTGAATATAATATGTTCCCAAGAGTGAAAGCCATCCGAACTCCGCGTCAGTTATGGAAGGACTTCCCTGCCGGTGTTTTCGTGAAACTGCTATCATCTGCGGGCGTGGACATACTACTTGCGGGACGTTAAAGGTTAGTACTTACTTAACAATTTGGCTTAGACTTATTATTTTAGTTGTTTTGCAATGCATGTAACTTAATTGAACGTGTGTGTATTAAGATTTAATTGATCCGTGTACATGAGTTTTTAAATAAATTATGTTCGGCTGTATAATTTAATTGAAGTACATGTCAATCAACAATTAATTATGATATTTGTATTTATATTTAATTATGGCAAACCAACGTGAAACGATTCGGATTAATTAATGTATTATTACAAAATATAGCATCGTATTTGCTTAATTACATGGGAATTTCAGTTGATATATGCATGTGTATTTAATTAGTTAAAATGGTAGAGTATTTTATTGCAATTATACTTACCTAATTGTACGTATATGTGAGTCTTCAATTACATGTCTATTTCAATATTGCACATGCTATTCTAAACGATTATTGAAATTTAAAGAATGTAGTACATTGAAATTAACCACCAATGGCATTAGTAAGTTTGACAACATAGTTTATTAAACAAAGATGAAGTCCAAAAAAATTGTAGTATATTCAAATTATTAGACTCTAATATACTAGACCCGTGTTTCAACAATTATAATTAAAATGTATGTAAATAAATAATTATCCAAGGTTAATTAACTACATGTTATTAGGGAGCACCATATTAAAGTTAGGACTTTGGTCATTAACAATTGAATTTGGCTAACCAACGTGAAACAGTTAGGAACATTATACAAATGTCGACCAACCACAGCTTAGTCATTCCGTTATACTGGTGATGTGAGTTGATGTAGGATGTAGACAATGATCAAGTTGGAGTTGCGGAAGACACTCGACCCCTCTAACTTGCAGAACTACGAACATTGAATTTAATCTCAACCCGTAGAATAATGAATTAGCGAACCAAGGTTTTAGGTAGAAGATGCCACTATCAAGTGTGGTTCTTGATTGATAAGTCACTTGAACACTCAAGCTCTCTCAAGTATTCAAAGAAGAATCTCTTAGAAAAAGAGACGTGCTATTCTCACAAGAATAAGCTGAAAATTTGATTGATAAAACTTGTTGAATAATTCGGCTATATGAGGCTGTATTTATAGCCTTACAAAGCAACCCTACTACTATTTGGAATCAACTAACACTTATCTTAGGAAAGCTAATTCTACTTGAACTAGGCTTTGACCTCTAATCCACTTGGAATATTCGGCCATGAGCTTTATTCACTAACCAGGAATTAAACTAAATTACTAATAGCAATTGGACTTGAATTATCCAAGCCAAAATCAGCAAGGCAATTCAGCCCAACATACTAAGTGAACAACGAAACAAAACACAATTCTAGATGGCCGGTTTGAAACCCTAAATCCGGCCCAAGCTTAGGGTTTACTCCTCCAGTGCGGTTTACTCATCCATTGCAACTTCCTTAGCTTCAATCACTTGGATTAATGTGTACAGCTTGTGATCTTTGCTTCCAAGCTCTTGAAGGTCACTTGGACATCCTACCTGACCTTGCACGTGACACACCAATGCTTGCATGGACTCCTTAAGCTTCTTGGCACGTGCTCAAGTCATTGGACCAGTTGTCATCAATGGAACATCCTTGACTCCTTTGGTGGCAGCTCCGAGCTCATCATCATTCCCCTCCTCTTGAAGGCGATTTGTCCTCAAATCAAACTCGTCGTTTACATGAAAAGGACTTAAGTCAAAAACATTGAAAGTTGCATGTACACCATACTCACCAGGAAGGTCAAACTTGTAGGCGTTGTCATTAATGCGTTCAACCACTTGGAATGGCCCATCTCCTTGTGGAAGCAACTTGTTACGCCTTGAACAGGAAACCGTTCCTTCCTCATGTGAATCCGCACCCAGTCGCCAGGCTCAAAGATCATCTTACGATGACCTTTATTTACATTTTGTACATATTGTAATGTACGCTTCTCAATATTAGCACGAACCTTGGCATGGAGCTCACGAACAAATTCAGCACGCTTTTTCCCATCTAGATTAACTTTCTCAAACATAGGCAAAGGCATCAAATCTAGAGGAGTAAGCGAATTAAAGCCATAGACAATCTCAAATGGTGAATATTGTGTAGTACTATGAATTGTCCTATTGTATGCAAATTCCACATGCGGCAAGCAATTTTCCCACATTTTTAGGTTTCTTTTAATTGTTGCACGCAACAAGGTAGAAAAAGTCCTATTAACCACCTTAGTCTGTCCATCAGTTTGTGGATGACTAGAAGTAGAAAATAAGAGTTTAGTTCCCAATTTACTCCATAATGTTTTCCAAAAATAGTTAAGAAACTTAACATCTCTATCAGAAACTATTGTGCGTGGCATGTCATGTAAACGTACAATTTCCTTGAAAAACAATTCAGCCACATGTTTTGCATCATCAGTTTTATGACATGGAATGAAATGTGCCATCTTAGAAAATCTATCAACGACTACATACACAGAATCATGACCATGTCTTGTCCTAGGTAAGCCTAACACAAACTCCATAGATAAATCAACCTATGGCAAACTTGGAATAGGCAGTGGAGTGTAGAGTCCATAGGGATTTACCTTAGATTTGGCATGGTGACAAGTTACACACCTTTGGATAATACGTTCCACGTCACGCCTCATCTTTGGCCAATGGAAATGCTCTTGGAGTATGGACAGCGTCTTTGCTACTCCAAAGTGTCCCATAAGACCTCCACTATGTGCTTCCCTTACAAACAACTCACGCATAGAACACATGGGAACACACATCATGTCCTTGTAGAACAAGTAGCCTTGTGACAGGAAATAGTTCTCACGGCTCTGCCGTGGAAGAGTTTTGAACACTTCCCCAAAGTCGGGATCATTAGGATAATACTCTTTGATTAATTCAAAACCTAGTAATTTTGCATCAAGTGTAGTAATCAAAGTGTACCTCCTAGACAAGGCATCAGCGACAACATTGCTTTTGCCGGTTTTGTACTTGATCACAAAAGGAAAGGTATCAATGAAGGCTACCCACCTTGCATGTCACTTGCTCAACTTGGTTTGTGACTTGAGATGCTTAAGCGACTCGTGATCAGTGTGTAGGACAAACTCCTTGGGCCTAAGATAATGCTACCAAGTTTGCAAAGCCCGTACAAGTGCATAAAGCCCTTTGTCATATGTTGAGTAATTCAACGAGGCACCATTGAGCTTCTCACTAAAATATGCAATTGGCTTTCCTTCTTGGAGTAACACGGACCCAACACCTATACCAGATGCATCACACTCAATTTCAAAAGCTTTATCAAAATTAGGCAAACTAAGTACAGGTGCATGTGTGAGTTTGTGTTTGAGTAATTGGAAAGACTTAGTTTGTTCATCTCCCCGATGAAACTCTTGATCCTTCTTGACAATAGAGGTAAGTGGTGCAGCAATTGAGCTAAAGTCTTTGACAAAGCGTCGATAAAAGCTTGCTAGTCCATGAAAGCTCCTTACTTCACTAATAGAAGTAGGGGTTGGCTATTCAGTGATAGCTTTTATTTTGCTTTGGTCCACATGAATACCCTGCTCACTTACAACATAACTTAGGAAAACAACTTGGTCAGTGCAAAAAGTGCATTTTTGAAGATTGGCATAAAGTTGTTCCTTGCGAAGGACCTCCAAGACAGCTTTAACATGCATGAGATGTTCATCTAAATTTTTACTATAAATAAGTATATCATCAAAGTAGACTACAACAAATTTACCTAAGAAAGCACGTAAGACATGGTTCATTGGGCGCATAAAGGTACTAGGTGCATTAGTTAGTCCAAAAGGCATAACTAACCACTCATACAAGCCATGTTTAGTCTTAAATGCAGTATTCCATTCATCACCATCCTTAATTCTAATTTGATGATAACCACTTTTAAGATCAATCTTAGTAAAATTATGGCACCATGAAGTTCATCAAGCATGTCATCAAGATGAGGAATGAGATGGTGATATTTTACCGTTATAACATTAATGGCACGGCAATCAGTGCACATTCTCCATGTCCCATCCTTTTTTGGCACAAGTAGAACAGGCACAGCACATGGACTTAGGCTTTCACGCGCCCAGCCCTTGTTCAAGAGATCTTCTACTTGGCATTTTATCTCCTTGGTTTCTTCAGGACTTGTCCTATACGGTGGTCTATTAGGCAAAGATGCACCAGGAATGAGATCAATTTGATGCTCAATTCCCCTCAATAGTGGTAGACCACTAGGAACTTCATCAGGAAACACATCTTGATATTCCTGCAATAGGTTAGCAAAAGAACTAGGCAGGGAAACATCAAGTTGGTTAGTAACTTCTTTGGAAAGGAGCAAAATGATAGACTGAGTAGAAAATAAGGCCTTTCTCACAGTTTTAGCCTTAGCAATTAAAATTCATTTTTCCCCTTTCATTTTTCCTTTGGCCGAATCATACTTAGTCATTTTTCCTTCATTTTTGGTTCGGCCAGTTCCAGTTTTGTGCACTTCGTGAGTTTTAATTTCTTGCCCTAACTCACGAGGTTTCTTTTTCTCAAGTTCCTCTTCAAATTCTTTTTGAATACTTACTTGGTCCTCATGCACTTGTTGAGGTGTAACAGGTGCAAGTATAACCTTTTTATTTCCAAAAGAAAAGGAATACTTGTTAGTAAAACCGTCCTAATTAACTTTTCTATCAAATTGCCATGGGCGGCCTAAAATGACATAAGCAGCTTGCATAGGCACAACATCACATATTACCTCATCATTAAAACGACCAATACGGAAAGAAACAAGTACTTGTTTAAGTACACGTACCTCACCGCTGTTGTTGAGCCATTGCAACTTGTAGGGCTTTGGGTGGTTGGTTGTAGGAAGGCCTAGTCGATCCACCATTATGGCACTTGCCACGTTGGTACAGCTTCCAGGGTCAATGACTAGGCTGCACACCTTCTCCTTTATGTGGCAACGAGTGTAGAATATGTTTTCCCGTTGAAGTTCATCTACTCCAATGTGGGCAGTCAAAGCTCATCGAGCCACCAAACCAACACGGTCCACAATAGGCTGCTCTTCAATGATTTCCTCCTCATCATTTTCTCCTTCAAGTGGAGGCATGTCTGCATACTCATCATCATCTTCATCGTCAGTGACCATTTCTCTATTAGGTAAGATTAGCATGGCTCGTTGACTTGGGCACTGAGAGGCAATGTGACCAAACCCTTGACACTTAAAACATTTAGTGTCCCGATTGCGGGGCTTGGTTGTATCCGAATTGGCCTTAGAATTGATCTTCAAGTTCGGCTTTGATGATGGAGCATTCGGCTTTGATGGAGTTGAAGAGGGAGGATTTGATTTGGCCACTTGTGAAGGGGTAAAGGTTCGTTCTTCCCTTTTTGTTTGCTGATTTTTCCAATTTCCAGTTTGGAAGTTGGAATTAGGGCAAGAACTACTCCTCCTTTTGAGCCTCCATTCCACTTTGACAACTTTGTCCATTAATTCCTCCATGTCAAAGTAGTGTTGAATCTCTACGACCTCAGCAATTTCAGGTCTTAGTCCCCTTAGAAAACGTGCCATGGTTGCCTCAGCGTCTTCATGGATGTCAGCACGCATCATGGCCATCTCCATTTCTTTGAAGTAGTCCTCCACTGACATACTTCCTTGAGTGAGCATTTGCACTTTGTAGTGCAAGTCTTGATGATAATACCCTGGGATGAATCTTTTCCTCATGATCCTCTTAAGGTCGTCCTAAGTGCGGGTGAGTGGCTCTTGGTTCCTCCTTTGCTTTATTCGAAGTTGGTCCCACCAGATGGCTGCGTATTCAGTGAATTCCATTACCACCAACTTCACCTTTTGTTCCTCAGTGTAGGGGTGACAGTCAAAGACCTTTTCCATTTTTCGCTCCCAATCCAAGTAGGCTTCAGGGTCGGATTTCCCTTGGAAGGGTGGAATGGTCATTTTAACCCCCTTGATGGAGTTGTCTTCATATTCAGCCCTTGATCTTCTCTCTCTCCTTTGATTGACTTCCTCTTGCTCAGTGCCCTCATTGGAGTCACTAGATTCATCCATTTTAGCTTTCCCCTAGGATTTCTTAGAGGAACTCTTGGAAGTTTCTAGTTTGTCAAGTTGTTCTTGGACCTCCTCAATGGTTTTCTTGATTTGTTTGTTAGAATCAGCAATCAAGGCTTGCATTTTGAATGCAAGTTGAGCAATTGTCATTTCGTTGGTTGTTTCTCCCTCAGTTGACATTTTTTTTTTCTTTAAACCTACAAAAGAACAAACATGTGATAGAAAAGACCTCACACACTCCCTCACGTGTTTCTCTCATGCTCATGTATCAATCAAGTGTTTTTATTTCACTCTAATGATCTCACCAAGCACGTTCTAGTTCCTTGATCTTCCTCCTTGAAGAAATTGGAAAGTTCAAGCAAGTTTAAGAACTTGTAATCAATTACCTTCACGTGAATGTGGTGTATCACAGCCGGTTCACTTGATTAGTGAAGAATGGAACAAGAAATTTGAAAAATTAAAGGCTAAAATTTGACTCAAAAGCTGGAAAAGAATTCGAAATGGAAAACACTAAGAAAACCCTAGAAAGAAGACTTTGGAAAATCGGGGGTAATTTGGTAAAATTTTCCTTGATTTCCTAGACCTCTTAGTGAGGGATAAACACGGAATTCAGACTAAAGAAGGGACACAATAGATATTGAAAAGTAATTAAGAAACTAAGACAAACAGATTAGGAAGCTAGGCACAATTTAGGAAACTAGACTACAACTTGGACTTGACTCCTAATCAACTTTGGAAAAGGAGAGCAACTTGATCTAATCGACAATAAAAAAAATTAAAAGGCTCACCTAAATGCTAGAAAATAGGAACAAAATCACGTGGCTCAAGGTTACAAAGCAATTAGCAATTCAGGTTCCAAGAAGCTTCCAAAACCAATTCGGATTTGGTTGTTTTGTTCAAGACGGTGGGAAGCTTTCTTAAAGTTGTTTGGATTGTTTATGGTGGTTGGCAGCTGTTTTAGGAATTAGGAACTGTTTATAAGGATTTGGCAGGTTCCCTCTTCGATTTTTTATCTTCTTCAACCACAAGAAATCCTTATCAACTTTGGAAAGCGAAAGCTGGAATTGAAAACCAATTTTCTGGTTTAGCTTCAGCTTCCAATTTCGGTTCTAAACTCCTCCCCAACACAAGCACGGATGTTTTGGCAACCAATGAGAATAACTTTAGGCTTTGAACAACAAGAACAACTCAATGTTTCGGATCAAACACACAAGATCAGATTTGATTCAATCAAGGATTCAAGAAAACAGCCCGGCTTTTCTTTCTTTTGTTTCTTTCGTTTCTCTCTGTTTTTTTTCTTTTTGTTTCTTTTGTTTTTTTTTTTACTTTCAGCTGACTTGAATCTACTTTTAAACTTCAAAAATCCAATGTTGAATTTTCCAGAATTCAAGAATGATCAACGTTTGCAATCAGTTTCAAGGAATTCAAGAAAATAGCCCCAAAGTTCAAGAATTAGTTGTAACTTGTTCAAGAACTTTTAAAGTGTGTTTCAAGAAGTCAAGTTGGCCACAAAACAAGTTCAAGATTCAATGATTCCAGCAAGGTTAAGCCACGGTTTTCTGGTTTTGATCAGCCCAAGTTTTCCCTCAATAAACACACAACACACAAGAACAAGGTAGTTTTGAACAGCACAAGAACTATGAAGTGGACAGCACAAGAAACTATGAAACGAACAACTAGTAACCAGAATTTCCAAGACTTAATTGACACACAAGATTTGGACAGAAACACGAGAATAACGGACAGCAATCAAGACAGAAAATTTAAACAACAAGGCAAGAAGAGACACGGACAGCAAGATAAAAGACAAGACTCGAAACTGAATTTTTGTTTTTTTGGACAGATTCAACACCAAAAACAAGAAACGAAAATTTAACAAGAACAAAGGGATACACTTGATACCGTCAACTAGCTCTGATAACCAAGATGATGTGAGTTGATGTAGGATCTAGACGATGATCAAGTTGGAGTTGCGAAAGACACTCGACCCCTCTAATTCGTGGAACTACGAACCTTGAATTTAATCTCAACCCGTAGAACAATGAATTAGCTAACCAAGGCTTTAGGTAGAATACGCCACAATCAAGTGCGGTTCTTGATTGATAAGTCACTTGAACACTCAAGCTCTCTCAAGTATTCAAAGAAGAATCTCTTAGAAAAAGAGACGTGCTATTCTCACAAGAATAAGCTAAAAATTTGATTGATAAAACTTGTTGAATAATTTGGCTATATGAGGCTGTATTTATAGCCTTACAAAGTAACCCTACTACTACTTGGAATCAACTAACACTTATCTTAGGAAAGCTAATTCTACTTGAGCTAGGCTTTGACCTCTAATCCACTTGGAATATTCGGCCATGAGCTTTATTCACTAACCAGAAATTAAACTAAATTACTAATAGCAATTGGACTTGAATTATCCAAGCCAAAATCAGCAAGGCAATTCGTCCCAACATACTAAGTGAACAACGAAACAAAACACAATTCTAGATTGCCGGTTTGAAACCCTAAATCCTGCCCAAGCTTAGGGTTTACTCCTCCAGTGCGGTTTACTCATCCATTGCAACTTCCTTAGCTTCAATCACTTGGATTAATGTGTACAGCTTGTGATCTTTGCTTCCAAACTCTTGAAGGTCACTTGGACATCCCACCTGACCTTGCACGTGACACACCAATGCTTGCATGGACTCCTTAAGTTTCTTGGCACGTGCTCGAGTCATTGGACCAGTTGTCATCAATGGAACATCCTTGACTCCTTTGGTGGTAGCTTCGAGCTCATCATCAATTGGGGAGGTACCATAGTCCATTTTGAAGGATCAATGTCATACAACCCTCCGAGGTGCAAAAAAGTGATGCTGCTACATGAACCTGTCAGGTTTTTGGAGTTGTTGGATAGAATCTATACGGTCATGCATGTAGATCGAAATGCCACGAGACTTAGTCTGTGTCTAAGAAATCCTGTAAGAACCGGTGGTTTTACCGGCATGCCAATAGTAGATGATGGGGATGTGGCGGCTCTGTACTATATGAAAGCAGCTGCTCTGCATGAGCCCTGCCAGAGTTATGTGGAAGTAGAGCACATTTCCCCTGTTGACCACGGTGAGACAGAAATAGGAGCAACGACATTCGATATGCACAATGAAAATGCATATGGAGCGACTTCGTATGGCCAAACAGCGGAGGCATGTGGTACGAGCATCTCGTACAGTGAGCCTGCAGATGCACTCCACTTAGCAATCTCGCGCGAGATGGCTTGGCTGTCCGTGAGCTATGCATCTTTAAATGAGGTGCAACCGGAGACTGAAAATTGGCCAGCGATATTGTTCAATGTGCCCTTCGGAGCAGGTGCATTTGAGTCCTAGTATTCACAATTCAATGAGTGTAATGTCGGTGCATTTTACCCATCCCCTGCTCGAATCAGAAAGTGTAGAGGTACGGGTACTCACGATCACATCGAACAGAGCACAGCAGAAGAAGCTCAAACTTTAGCAGGCACGAGTCATGCCATGTGGGACCATGAAGGGTACCAGTGTCCTATTGTATGAGATGAACAGGATGTAGAGGAGGGTAATGATGAGGATGATTCATATGAGTCAGGTGACCCCGAGCCAGATAGCGAGGACTCCTGTAATAACGGAGATGAACATGATGTTTATGACGTAGAGATCCGGCAGACTAATACTGCAGCCCTAGTATTCACAATTCTGACAGTTTCGTCGGCATTCGAGGGTTACGGAACCCTGAAGGTATGGACGCCATTATGGATTTTGATCCAACAGCTTGTCGTGCATATGAAAAGTTAAAATTATGGGAGGAGCGTACAAACAAGTTGGAAATCGGGCAAGTCTTTCAAACGAAGGATCATATACAGAATGCTGTACGATTGTGGTCAAATAAACACAATCGAGAGTATAGGGTCAAGAAAAGTAGCCCGCACACATGGTATGTCATGTGCAAAGTGAAAATTATTAATCCTCTATGTCAGTGGCAGGTCAGAGCTTCATACCGAAAGTCTCGTAAGATTTGGATGATTGTGACTCTTGTGAAGGAGTATACATGTGTTCGACTTTCAAATTCGAATGACCATCGACAGCTGACTTCCGCTATGGTGGCCCAATATATTATTCACCACATTGAAAATGGTCCATTATTCTCGATTAAGCAAATTCAGGCAACAGTCAAGGTGCATTTCTTGACTGATATCTCATACAAGAAGGCGTAGCATGCACGGCGACGTTTAATTGATCTGGTGTATAGCGATTGGCCAACTTCTATAGCCGAACTACCCGCATTCATGAATGAATTGGTATCAACCAACTCAAGCAGTGCTGTCATTTGGTAGTTTCATCAACAGAGCACACCCCAATGTCCCATTTTTTACTATGTGTTCTGGGCTTTTTCTCCTGCCATTCAGGCATTTCCACACCTGAAACCTGTTATTTGTATGGATGGCACTTTCATGAAGGGTGCATACAAAGCCAAGCTTCTAGTTGCGGTTGGTTTCGATGCTGGTAACAGAATGTTACCACTTGCATTTGCTCTCGTTGATGAGGAAACAACGAAAAGTTGGGGATGGTTTATACAACAACTGGACCAACACGTATGCAAATCCATTGAAAATATTTGCGTTATCTCTGATAGGTATTAGGGCATTATAAATGCAATGCCAACCTTGCCGGAGTGGGCGGAGCCTATTGCTGTTCACCGCTTCTGTCTTATCCACGTTCGATCAAACTTCACAAAGAAATTTAGAAACCAGAGGTACGGTAACTAATGCTCTAATCAAAAATTATTTCCGAATTGTTAGGTTCATATTTGAGACGTTACTTTTGATCTTTGATTCGTAGGCTGAAAGATCTTGTTCGGTTAGCCGGAGAAATGCCACAGCCAAGAAAGTATGATCAGTGGATGAATGAAATATATCTTATGAATGAGGAGGCATATCAGTGGTTGACTGGTGGGTCTATGGCCCCGCATCAATGGGCGCTGTGTAAGGACGGAGGTTATCGATGGGGGCACACGTCTACGAATGTGGCGGAGTGCTTCAACAAATTGCTTAGGGCGGCAAGGTTACTGCCTATTAAGGCCTGTGTGCAGTATACTATGACTTAAAGTGTGGAATTGTTTGAAAGGAAAAGAAAAGTTGGGGCTGCTCCCAAATTCAGGCTTCCAAAAGAAATGTGAAAAGTTTATACAGCAAATGAGTTGAAAGTCTGTATGCATTACGTTCAGCTGTTCGATAGCGAAGAAGGGCTGTATTGTGTAACCACGGGCCAACGTGGTAATCGCCAAGGTGAAAATCGACAAATAGTGAATTTTACAAACCGCACGTACACGTGTGGAAAGTGGGCTGAGTTTAGATTCCCATGTTCACATGCTATGGCAGCATGTCTCAAATCTGGGACAAATGCATTCGAGTTGGTCGGTTCGAAACATATACATGCCGCTTACCGTGCAACGTATTGGGGGAAATTCAGACCACTAAGGCACCCGCAGTACTGGGCTCCTGTAGAGATGAATGTTACATTTAATTCCCAAAGAATGAAGGAAAAGAGGTCTGGACCGATGCAAACAGCACGGATCCGTAATGAAATGGATCGTCGTTGCCCTGATGCTCCGCGCCGGTGCAGTCACTGTCTGCAACTCGATCACAATGTCACCCCGTGTCCCTATTCTAGTCATTTTCTTTGATTTTCATTAGTCCTATTGGAGTTAATTGGTGGTTCTATGTATTGTAATATGCTTTTCAGACTAATATATTTAATTGGTATATTTCACAGGGCACAGGAGACTAGTCATTAGGAAGCACTGGATTCGAAGCCACACAAGTCTTTGGCACTAATGTGTCAACTGCTAATGAAGTGGGAGTCTCTAAATCACCATACATTCCAGTATACGAGCAGAGTGCTTTCGGTGGCTACCAGACTCCCACCTAGATACCTGCATTTGGGGTCTCATTTCCATTTTCTCAGGAGTTGGTTGATGCTCATATCGAAGATGACGTTATTCTAAACTACATCTCCGGGTCAAGTGGACATTTATCATCTACAGTGCCTCCCCAAGACCACACCCAAGGAGGCAGCATGGCTAGTGCTTCCTGCCTCTCATCATGTTTGCAATGCGGGGAAGCTTTTGTTCTAACAGATAAAGAGGCAAATGATGAGCCACCAAAACTCCGCCTGGATCTCGGCCTTCGAAGGTCTTCTCAGCAACAGGCTCAGAACTATGGCCAGCATAGGAGAAAGCACTGGAAATACAGCTGCTCAACAACACCGAGAGATAAAGGTAACCAAAAAGTCAATCGGTGATGACTAGGCTACTTTTCGAAACTGTAATCGACTTATTTTCATTTATTATCTATGATTGTACTCTTTATTTCCTAGTGTAGACGCCAAGACTTCTACGATTTATGCAGACATTAGCCCTAATCGATAGACCCTAAATCCAAAATAGTAAGACCCTAAATCCAAAATAGTAAGACCCTAAACCCCTACAACCCTAAACCCTACAGACTACACCGTAAAACCCTAAAACCCTAAACCATAAACCATAAACCCTAATATAAGTAAACCCTAAACCCTAAACCTGCTAAACCCTACTCGTCAAACCCTAAAACCCTAAACCCTAAACCCAAGACCCTAAAACCTAAACCCTAATACCAGTAAACCCTAAACCCTAAACCAACTAAAACCCTAAAACCTAAAATGCTAAACCCTAATCTCCAAACCCTAAACCCTTAAATCTTTAGCCCTAAATCTAAAACCCTAAACCCCAAACCCTAAAACTTACAACCCTTGTGTTTAGTTTTTTTTTAACCATAAACTACGACTCCCACCTTAACCCCCAATATTCACAACCACTCGTTTATTAATATATCGAACTTCATGTATATATATATTACAACTTTTATATTTTCGATAATACACAATATTTTTTGCCCTAATATAACTACTGATTTTTCATATGAGAAACACCATAAAACGCTAACACTGTAAAACGCTAAAATTCTAAACCATAAACCCTCAGTCCTTAACCTTAAAACGCTAACACCCTCCAACCCTAAAACCTAATCAATATAACCGTAAACTCTAAACCTTAAACCTTTAAACCCTAAATCCGAAAAACCCTAAAAGCCTAAACCCTAAACCTTTAATCCTTAACATTAAACCTTAAACCCTAATACCCCAAGCCCTAAAACCTAAAACCCATGCAGCAACTTTTTTTAACCATTAATTATAACTCCCATCATAAACCCAATGCTCACAAGCACTCATTTTTATACTGCATTTCAACACATTGAGTTCTCAATTTTTATCAAATCAATAAAATTTTCTCCGCTTAAATTTGATTTATTACTATGAAATTTTTTTCCTTTAATCACGGATTTATTTTTATATATTATGCTGTGCAACTCTAAACCCTAAACTCTAAAAACCCTTAGAACTCTCAATTCTAAAACTCTAAAAACCCTTAAAATCCTCAACCCTAAACTCTAAAAACCCTTAAAACTCTAAACCCTTAACCCTAAAACCTGCCAAATTATTGCGTTTGTTTTTTTTAACCATAAACTATAACTTCCACCTTAACCCCAATATTCACAAGCAATCGTTAATTAAGTTGTCTCGTTGATGTACATACATTCCAACTTTTCTACTTTCATAATTAATACAACTTTTTTCAAAATATAACTAAAAACTAAAAGTCTTGTGTTTACTTTTTTTAACCATAAACCATATTCCCTCCGTAACCTCAATATTCACCGTTTAATAATTCTCAAACTTGATGTATATATTTCATCTTTTATATTTTCAGAATACACAATACTTTTCACCTAATATAACTAAAAAATTTTTATACAAGATTCAAACACATTCGATTTTTTAATTCTATCGTTGCAATAAAATTTTTTTCATTTCTATTTAAATTATTACTATTGAATATTCTTTTTCCCCTTTTGACAATGATTTATTTTTCAATACTACTCTTTCAAAACCTAAACCCAAAAAACCCTAAAATGTTATCGCCCAAAACCCTAAATCATAACCATATTTATTACTAAAATTATGTACTAAATCATAACCAATTTCCGGAGGCCCCTTTTTGCAATTTTTATAAATTTGGCTGGTTCCGCACATTGCATGTGTGGCACCAATCACAGAAATTTGCATGTGTCTGGTGCCGCACATGTAATGTGCAGAACCAGAGAGATGCAAATTTCTGTGACTGGTGCCGCACATTACATGTGCGGAACCAGTCAAATTTTTAAAAAATTACAAAAAAGAGGCCTCCGGAAATTGTTGAAAAAAAAAATTTCTCCGTGGTGCTGCACATTCCATGTGCTACACCGATGGATTAAGAAACGAAAAAAAATAGCACCAAATGGCGGAATTTTTTTAGATCATCAACATTTGGTGTAATTTGCTCATCCAGATCTATGCTTATTCACCAATCTTTTGAGAAAACTCTCTAAACTCTCTCTGGTATCTCTCTTGATGATGGCATATTAAGAGAGTTATTTTGTAGTACTAGAATATACGACAAAAGGATACCCATGACTTGGGGACCATAACCCTATTTATAGATAACTTTCCTATTGTCTTTTGGTATTTCTATTTCAATCCATCATTACAATAGAAATTACCATAAAGTATTTACACATTAAAGACCCATATCCTATTAGATACATTAAAACCCAAACCATAATAGATCACTTAATTGGGTTTAAATTTATTTGACAGCTTGCAGCACATAATTATTCACATATAAGTCCAATGTTGGATTAAGGATCCAACAATCTCCCACTTGGACTATATGTGTAACTTTATAATTATGTTTTGTAAAATAACCATATGAGCTCAAACTTGTTGTCATAACCAAAATGTATCTCTAACCAATTGCGTCCATCAATTACACCAACATAGGATCAAAGCGGCCTTTGTTACAATTTTCGTAACTTGACCCATCAATGGTCACGTATGTTAATATAATTGAATGACATGAATTATAATGTGGATGTGTAGCATGAAAATTTCATGCAATGTGATCTTAACATACCTATTTCCAATTGGTCCATCTTAAACTTTTGTGAGATCAAACCATACCAAATTTAGAGTGGAAATAAACTGAAACTTTATTTATACAGAAATATCCTTAAATACAAATAACTGAAAAATATCAATGTCTCAAGAGCATCTAAAATAACAAACTTCCACTAAAACTGAACATCATCTAATGCCATGACACCCATATGAGCAGTGTGCTCATGAAACATTTTGGGTGGCAATCCTTTAGTAAACGGATCCGCAATCATGGAGTTTGTTCCAATATGCTCTATAGACAACTGTTTACTCTGAACTCTTTCTTTAACAATCAGGTACTTGGTATCTTGTATAATCGGAATCAGTATACCCAATAATCTCGAGCTTATCTGATTTTCGATACGTGAGCATGTAGTCTTTTGTTCCTTGTAGGTACCGCAAGACCCGTTTGGTCGCTTTCCAATGATCCAATTTTGGATTGCTTAAATACCTACCAATTATCCCGATAATGTACGCAATATCCGGACGAGTACATACCTAAAGATACATTAGACTCCCTACTGCTGAGGCATAAGAAATCTTTTGCATCTCATTTTCCTCAAGAGCATTTTTAGGACACTGATCGAGACTAAATTTATCTTCTTTAGCCACAGGGGTATCACCTGGTTTGCAACTTTCCATGCCGTATAGTTTGAAAACTTTTTCGATATAAGTTTTTTGTGATAGTCCAAAAATACCCAGAGAGCGATTCCGATGTATCTGAATGCCTAACACAAAAAATACATCACCAAGATCTTTCATTTCAAAATTCTTAATTAGAAATCTCTTGGTTTCATGCAACAAATCTATATCGTTGCTGGCAAGCAAAATATCATCAACAAACACTACTAGGAAAATATATTTGCTCCCACAGAACTTATGGTATATGCATTCATCGACCAGATTCATCTCAAATCCAAACGAGATAATCACTTGATAAAATTTGAAATACCATTGTCAAGATGCTTGTTTAAGCCCATAGATGGATTTTTTAAGTTTGCAAACCATATTCTTTGAATCTCCTGATACAAAGTTTTCTGGTTGCACCATATAAATCGTCTCATCAATGTTACCATTAAGAAACGCCGTCTTTACATCCATCTGGTGTAACTCAAGATTGAAATGCACCACTAGTGCCATTATAGTTCTAAAAGAGTCTTTCGAAGAAACTGGAAAGAAGGTCTCTTTATAGTCGATGCCTTTCTTTTGTGTGAAACCTTTAGCTACAAGACGAGTTTTGTACCTTTTAACATCGCCTTTCGAATCCCTCTTGGTTTTAAATATCCATTTACAACCAATAGGTTTCGCTCCTTCTGGCAATGGGACAAGATTCCGGACATCATTGTCTTTCATAGATTTCATCTCTTCATTCATGACATCAATCCACTTTTGAGAATTTGAACTTTCCATGGCTTGATGGAAGTTGATTGGATCATCTTCCATCACTCCAATGCCATCCTCATGTTCTTGAAGAAAAACAATATAATCATCTGGCACTGCACTTCTCCTTTCTCTTGTGGATCTCCTTAATGGTACTGATTCTTGAGGTGGTAGAGTTTGTTCCTCTGGAGTAGGAGATTGTCTGACATTGCCTTGACTTGCTGTGTCATTAACAATGTTAGGAATAGGATCCTGAACAATGCCAATAACACCTATGGAAATATTAATATATTCCTTTTCAAAGACAATATCCCTGACTATATCTTCTCCCCCAAACTGGACATCTTCAAAGAATCGAGCATTTCCTGTCTCAAAAATTGATTTAACTGTGGGATCATAAAATTTGTAACCCCTGGATCTTTCAGAATATCCAACAAAGTAACAACTAACCATTCTTGAATCCAGTTTCTTTTCATTTGGCCTATAAGGCCTTGCCTCAGCTGGACAACCCCAATCAAATAAATGCTTCAAACTAGGTTTCTTGCCAGTCCAAAGCTCATAAGGGGTTTTGGTAGTTGCCTTAGTTAGAACTCTGTTAAGGATATATGCTGCAGTCTTAAGTGGTTCGCCCCAGAGTGATTGTGGTAAGGTAGAATGACTTATCATACTCCTCGCCATATCCTTAAGCGTTCTATTTCGTCTTTCAACAACACTATTCATAGTGGGTGAACCTGGCATGGTGTGCTGTGGAACGATATCGCATTCCTCTAGGTACTTAGCAAAAGGCCCTGGACGTTGTTCACCTAAACCATCATATCTGCCGTAGTATTCACCACCACGATCAAATCTCATGCTTTTAATTCTTTTGTTGAGTTGATTCTCAATTTCAGCTTTAAAATTTTTGAACACGTTTAGGGACTGTGATTTTTCATGAATGAGATATATGTAGTCATATCTCGAGAAATCGTCTATGAACGTTATAAAATATTGTTGACCATTCCAAGCAGACGTAGGAAATGGTCCACAAATATCTGTATAAATTCTAAGACGTCTGAGACCCTATTGGTTTCAAATCTCCTTTTATTGGTTTGTTTCCCCTTTATACAGTTAATACATTCACAAAAATTTGTAAAATTTAAGGGGTCAAGAATTTCATCTGACACAAGTCTTTCTATTCTCCTTTGGGAGTTATGACCCAATCTCTTGTGCCGTAATGTAGCTGAATTTTCGTTGGTTAATTTTCTCTTTACACCTCTGGTATTTAAATGTAGGGATTCATTATATGAAGCAATTGTGTCAACTAAATATAGATTATTACAATATGATAAAGTACAGGAACCAACCAATTTTGAATCATGAAACAATCTAAATTTCCATTTCCAAATGAACAAATATAACCAGATTTGTCCAAAAGAGACATAGAAATTAAATTCAGTCTAAAAGACGGTACAATAAAAGTTTCATTAAGATCCAAATAAAATCCAATCTTTAGTAATAATCTAAAAACTCCAATTGCCTCAACTTGAACTGTTTTGCCATCATCCACATAGATATATCTTTCACTATTATTAGGCTTTCGGCAACTCAGACAACCCTACATAGACACACTGATGTGAGTTGTTGCACCGGAATTCATCCACCAAGTGTGTCCAGGTACCGAAGTTAAATTAACCTCAGAACAAACCAAATTAAGAAGCATACCTTTCTTAGCACGCCAAGCATGGTAATTGGTACAATGTTTCTTTCTATGACCTTTAGCTCCACAGAAGAAACAACCATTCTTTCTCGATTCAGCCGGTTTCTTTTGTTGTTTCTTTGGAGGTGCTGTACCTGCAGCTTCTTTATCCATTTTCCTTTTATGTCCCTTCCCTTTATTATTAGTAGTAGAAACTAGGTGAGCACTCTCTGTCTGATCTTGCTTCAACCTTTCCTCTTCCTCTACACAGTGTGAGATCAGCTCATTTAGAGACCAAGTCTCTTTTTGACAGTTATAGCTCACCTTAAACTGACTAAATTGTGTAGGAAGAGATATCAAAATCAAATGCACTAATAATTTATCAGAAATTGTAAGGTTTAGTGCACCTAATTTAGAAGCAAGATGAGACATCTCCATGATGTACTCCCTGATGTTGCTTTTACCACTATATCTCATTGAAATTAGGCGTGTCAAGAATGTACTTATTTCAGCCTTTTCATTCTTAACAAACCTCTTTTTAATGTCCTAAAGGAACGCCTTAACAGTAGTTGTCGTTTCAGACATTGTCCCTCTAAATGTTTCTGGAATGGCCTTTTTCATGATCATCAGACACAAGCGATTTGACCTCTCCCACCTTTCCTAATCCCTCTTTTCATCAGAGGTACTCTTATCTGTAAGAGATGGAAGAGAGTCAACCCTTAACGCAAGGTCGAGATCCATGACTCCAAGTACTATCAGAAGATTTTCTTTCCAAGACTTAAAGTTTGTGCCATTCAACATGGGAATAGCATTAATGCTGGTAGTTATACTGGCAGGATCATTCATAACTAAAAGAAAAATAACATATAATTAAAACAAACTCACATAATCCAAAATAATAATAAATTCAAATAAGGTAATCCCATCTCAAGATCTCGATATTCCATTAATATCTTGTCTTTGGACAAAAATATTAATTTCTTAGTGATATCTTGTGTAGTAATAAATACTGACAATAAGCACATGTTAAAAAATAAGTTTTCCTTTGAGCCAATTTATAATTTACATGTAAAATCCAAATAATCATCACGTGTTTATTACTACCAGTGTACGTATAATTCTATCAAATATTAACCTCCCTTTGGGGCGGTTAATATTCACAAAATTATAAATACACAACTAATTATATTTTAAGAGAAATTAATTTCCACAATAGAGGTCACTTTGGTGACATGTTGTTTCAATTAATTTATCCCAAAATATATATACAACTGTACCAATATTCGAATTTAAAATTATACTAAATTTTTGAACAAAGTCAACTTTGGTCAACTCTAGTCAAACTGGTCAACAGTCAACTAGTCAAATCTGGTCAAACTAGTCAACTCCGGTCAACCAGTTAAACTGGTCAACACTAGTCAAACTGTCAAACCAGTCAACTGGTCAAATCTAACAATTGGGTCAAATTTATTGGATCAAAAAATCCATATTCATAATTTTAGCCCAATAGTTGATTTTTTCACCCCAAATTCTTATTAAAGTCCATAAATGTTTTATTAAAGCATATGTTTGGTGGGTCAATATTTTGGATTTTATAAGACTTAAATAAGTTAAATTAGGAAACCCTAATTTTCTTAACATAAATATACTAAAATTCATAAAGCAACATGTAGTAGTGGAAGTTTCAAAAGAAACCAAAAACCGAAGAACATAAAAGTAATGCATGAGGTTTATACAAGCTATACTTGAATGCATAAAACTTAATTGCATGAAGGCCGTAACTAATCATTGAGTGCGTGGCTTTCAAAGTAATCTGAATATCATACCGAATTGAAAAATAAGTCATCTATGCATATCTAGACATAGAAGCCGGATCCATGAGTTTCCTTATATTATCATATAAAATTGCATGTTAAAATGCAAAAGAGAACAGAAAACAAAAGTGAAGTCCAGTGTCCAACAACCAATCATCCAAGACACTATCGCATGCAAAAGTTCCAACCGAAGCCAAACGACAATGTTCAATGATTAAGAGAAACCATGAAAACATGCGGCTCTTATTCACATATTTCGTTTTGTCAGTTTCTTGCTAACCAAGAGAACCGTAACAAGAAATAATAGACTTCCTTAATCCAAAAGCTGAAACGGAAAGCAATGCAATCTTGTGCCTAATTTTTTATGCAATCTTATGCCTAATTTTATCGCATCAACCAAAAACCAAATTCATAATACAATTATGAATATCACAACTAAAACCCAAATTTAAAACTTTAACGATTCAAAACCTGATATTGGGTGCTCTGATACCACTTGTTAGAACATCCAAGATCCCAATATCAGATTTATGAATACAACTGAAAGACGAATGCGTACCTGGATCCATGTTCGATAATCACCGTTGAATCTTCTACGTCTTAATTGTTATTTTTGTTAGGAATTGGGACAGCAGGCACAGCGAAAATTAAAAATTTTTTAGCCCCAATCTCCCACCAGGAATCACCCTAGGTTCTACGTATGACTTAAAAGGGAGTTTGTAGGATTACCTTAATCCTGCAAATGGTGCTACCGACTTGTTGGAGCAGGCAGAGATTCCCCGAAACAGTCCAGATGTCCTACCTCTACTGTAATCCACGCGAGAGTGCTTCTGAAATACACCTGATCGTCTCTACGATCTATATGTGTGTGTATGAGTGAAGAACAGGTGCTAGCCTTTCTCACTCTAACTCACAGACTCTCTGTTTTTCTCTCTACGTAAGGTTTCAAAAACCTGGCTTCTCTCTGTATTCTGACTATCAGAAGTGATCAACCCACCTATCGTAACATCTGTTGCTATTAATAGGAGAGAGACAGAGAGATAGGAAGAGAAACAGAATGACAGAGTCAGGTGGTTTGATTCAAAATCAAACCACCGTAACATCCGATGAGAGTCTATCCTATCTGTTATCTGACAGATAAGAGATAACCATTTTATCTTATCTGTCAAATGACCTCAAGATTTATTTATCTTTATAATTAAACCCCAAAAGTATTTATTTCCAAGTCCCTACTTGGACACACAATTTTGATCCAGAATCAATCTCTAAGCGTGTGATCCAATAGGTTCCAAATACACTGATAATAATTATGAATTATAATTCTCAAAAGAATTAGATAAAATAAACACTTTTATTTTATCATTAATTATAATAATTAATCATTCATAATTATAAATTATGAGCGGTGTCTAACAACACATCACCACTACCCAAGTATTCGGAATTGGTCAAGAGGAATTCCGACCTAATCTTTCCATGGAAAATTACCGTGTAATTATTATCCTTTCACCATCGATATCCTATTAGTCAGGGAATAAGGAACAAGTGCCAATTCCCTAATGACTAATTAATTTTCTAGTTCCCGGAATTAACCTTAGATTAGGTTAACTTGAAGACATTCTTCAATTAACCTAATGTAGTCGACTATTAAGGTTAAATTCCAACTAATGGCCTTTCTTGATATCAACTCCCACTATCGGAGTGGTGAATTCTCTCTTGATCACTCACTATCCTTTCATGCTTCACACTACCCCCAATTTCTATTCTTTAAGTCACTCCTGGTGAGTAACAAGAAATAGAATCAAAAGGTAGTGATTCACACTCAAGATACTGTGGTGATCTAAAATCTAGGATCACTTACATTTCCCATAAGAGATTCAACCACTGGTACTAGATAGATATCCTAATGGGATTTCTGTGTGAATCACTCCAATGAATTAGTACTTTACAATTCATCTACACATTAGCCTAGGTATCACTATACCATGGTTGATAAGAACAACCACTACTTACACTAAGTAGGGGCTAACTGTGTACTAGTCTGTCCGTATTAATGATGTCCTGTCTCATTAATACTATGACTAGGAAAATTTAAGAATATTTATTATAAATGTGATTGATATCTCATAGTCAGCAACTCTTGTGACTACCATCACATTAATAAATATTCTAAGGACTTTATCAGTTATATCAAATATCAAACAGATAAAATTGGAAGTTCATAAAATACAAAACTTAATTAGGAATGTATTTAAACAAATAATTGTTTTAGGGCATACATTCCAACAACCTCCCACTTGCACTAAAATAATTCATTCATAACCTTCAGTCCAAATTAAAGTACATGACTATCATGTTTCTTTTGAGATAGTGCCTTAGTAAGAGGATCAGCTATGTTATCCTCAGTGGGGACTCTCTCTATCTTTACATCATTCCTGGCAATGATTTCCCTAATTAGGTGAAATCTTCTAAGTACATGTTTGGACCGTTGATGAAACTTAGGTTCTTTTGCTTGGACAATAGCCCCATTGTTATCACAGTACAGAGTTACTGGATTAACAATGCTAGGAACCATACCAAATTTAGACACGAACTTCTTGATCCAAACGGCTTCTTTAGTTGCCTCCGCGGCTGCAATGTACTCAGCCTCTGTTGTAGAATCCGCTGTGGTGTCCTGTTTGGAACTCTTCCAGCAGACGGCACTTCCATTGAGAGTAAAGATGAAGCCCGACAATGACTTACAGTCATCCTTGTCAGACTGAAAGCTTGCATCTGTGTAGCCCTTAAGTTCTAACTCACCCTTTCCATATACTAAGAACAAATATTTAGTCCTTCTCAAGTACTTAAGAATGTTCTTAACGGCTGTCCAGTGACCTTCACCTGGATTAGCCTGGAATCTGCTCGTGACACTTAGAGTATGGGAGACATCTGATCTTGTACATAACATAGCATACATAATTGATCCAATTGCCGAAGCATATAGAACATTATGCATCTTATCAATCTCAACTTGTGTCTTAGGACACATGCGCTTAGAAAAGCTTATCCCATGAGTCATAGGCAAGAAGCCCTTCTTAGACTGATCCATGCTAAACCTCTTTAGCACTTTATCTATGTATGTAGATTGTGAAAAACCAAGCAGCCTTTTAGACCTATCTCTATGGATCTTAATACTCAGTATGTAGGCTGCCTCTCCTAAATCTTTCATAGAAAAGTGTTTGGCTAATCAATCCTTCACTGATTGTAACATTGGGATATCGTTTCCCATTATTAATATGTCATCCACATATATCATCTATCATGATAGATACAATCAAATTATTAAATTTAAAGGTGATAGGGAAGTTTTCCACGTTAGTGCACATTTGAATGGTCTTGGCGTGGAGTATAATTGGGAGTGTTTTGTACGTCGAAAGAGGCACATGGTTTTGTAAACTAGATACTTGGAAATATTGCTCTGTTAATCAAAGGGGACCTAATCTACCAAACTACGACAAATTCATTTGGATTGACATTTTTTAAATTTTTTTATAGAAAAATATAATGAAGCGATTTAACGTATCATGTATATGAGGTAAAAAGATATTTAAAAAATGTGGTCATGAAAAACATAAAAATTTTTCTACACAAAAACCTCAATCCAAACAAGAAAGCTTCCTGATTTGTAATGAAAATTTTCCAACAGTATTCTCTTTCAGTTTTTTTTTTCTAAGAAGATCAATAGTGATTCTTTACTTACATCTTTGACAACTTGAACTCATGACCTATCAGTTAAAGGTGAAGTGTCTAACCAATTAAGAATTGCGACAGTTTAAATCTCTTTAAAGGTACAAAAATAGATGTACTAAAAAAAGTCTCACCAACTAGGAAATACGACAGTTTAAATTTCTTTAAAGATGGAAAATAGATGCACTAATAAAATGTTGATGTACTGTTAAGAAATGGTGCTGCTGCTACCTTTGAATAAGAAAAAGATTTGAACGACAAACAGAAAATTATTTCTTTCTTGTTTTGAAAACTTAATCATTGCCACAATTCGAATTATTACATCTTTTTCTATTAAAACAAAATCTGATCAGTGATCAGTCATGGAGCCACCTTTAGGCTAACTACATAAAGCCAAAATTTTATTAGTTTAGTTAATGCAGGATGTATTGCTGTCAAATTGACAAATGAGTATGTCTACCCTTTTCCTCACAATTGAAAAGAACAGACAACTACTAAGAAAGGAGGGAATTTAATCTCTTCCGCTGTTAAAGTCTTTAAAAGAAGCTCAAAAATAAATATAAAGAGTCTTTAAAAGGGAACATAAGAAGTGCCCTGGCAGCAAATTTTAACTGCCTAGTGCAGATCAACAGCTGCTGAATTACCTGACGAATTCCTAGGCTGCGGAGGCTGATGATCCAGCTAAAAAAATCTTTAACCACAGTTTATAAACACTACAAAATTAGGAAACTTTTGCAGTATCCTGAGAAACAGCAGGTGTTGCCACAGTTAGTTACGTGACTTCCTCCTCGACGACTTGGACGAAGGTTTAGATTGCTCAGCATTAGCATTCTGTGAAGATCCTTTGAAACTAGCAGTCTGGATTGATTTTAAATTGACATTTGTGGCAGTCTCCTTAACCACTGCACCCTGAGAACCTCTGATTTGAGCAGCTCGCTTGTCCTTTCTTTTGGGTCTGTAACTTGATCTTTCCCTCTTAGGTAGCCACCTTTCAGGATCTGGTGGAGGACCTGGATTTGCAGGGTCAAAACCTTTTGGGTACTTAGGCTTTCTCTTCCTCTTCTTCTTGTTTTTCTCCTTGCTTTTGGCGTCATATGCTTCAGCTATACCCACAGTGGGACCACTCTCAACGGGCTTTGCTCCAGAAGTTCTTTCTAAGCCATCTACATCAACTGCCTTCAAACCAGGTAGCGGCTTAAGCTGCTTTTCATAAGTTTCCGCTTTTTCAATATCAATATGGGCAACAGTTTGGATTAATCCAACCAAAGCTCCCACACTTCCATGGCTTTTGACCAACTCCTCAAAGAGACGTGCTGCCTCTTCTTTCCTCCCATGCCTGAGCTTAAAAGAAGCAGCCTCTTGCATGATAATATCAAGCTTGTTGTCTTCAGTCATGGCATTTGACCACCATCTAATTGCAGAATCAAACACTGTCTCAGCACCATCAATATCTCCAGCACGTTCTTTAAGAGACACGATCGTGGCCACAGTAGCAGGCATGTGCTGAATATCAGCTATTTTTGCCAAAGACTCAGCAGCAACTTGGGGGTGACCTGCAGCAGCTGCAATCTGTGCCCTTGCAAGCAGGATAACCTTGGACTTCTCAGGGAACTTTTCTGCAAACTGCCCCAGTATTTCCTCAGCTTTGCCCGCCTTATTTTCTCTCACATGCACAGCAGCTTGAAGAAGAACAGGCATTACACTATGAGGAAACATGCCAGGCAGTGCGGTAACTAGTTCACGAGCCTGCACTTTTTCAACTAATATGTGTTATACAGATGATCAAGGAACCATTAAACGAACAATATAAGTAAATCATTATATTGTTAACAAGAATTTGATCATTGCAAGTTCCCAAAAATGTTACCTGATCCAACTTATTAGAATGAAGCAGTAGCAGCATACGGTTAGTGTATACTGCTTCTCTTTGCTTTGTTGGGAGCTTTAGGTCAAGTCCATGAGTAAGCTTATAGCTTTGTGTTCCATCACCTTTCTCAATTAGCCTATCAAGTTTTCTCAGTCCATCAGATACATCTTTAGGACCCTTCAAAGCAATAAGATTGTTTATTGCCACAGCGAGCGATGATTCATCTGCCAGGTTTCTTTTGATGATATCAGTATAAGATTCAAGTGCATCTTGCGTGTTTCCTAGCATCTGTTGGGGAATACCAAGTTGCATTAATAGATGTCTCTGCTACAGAAAAATCAAATACTTCTCAAGAAATCATCTTACTTGCTGAACATATGCTAATTGAACAGCTATAGGTGCTAATTCATTTTCTATCTCATCATCAGCAAAGTTCTCATCCATTAGAGTTTCTTGCCCAATTCTGCCAAAATGAATGGTCATATTTAGTGGAACCTAAAGTCATTAAACACGATATCAGATGAAAAATGAAGTGAAAGCTACATAAAGCCACAGCACTCTTGTACTAGATAAGGAAGATAAGACACGAATGACTACACGAGATCAATGGAGGCAAAAAGATGAACACTTACTACACTAGAACTCAGCATAAGTTCTCTACAGCATAAATTACACAAATGCAAGCAATACTTGGTTTATAGCCAACACTGCTGTATACTATCAAATTCAGCCACATAGTAAACCTTCTGACTCCACATGACCTTAATTTTAAAATAACAAACATAGAACATTGAGCCTAGAACCCGTTCTACCATAATAAAGTTATGCCATATAACAAGTTACGTCTTCATTTGTTCGCCAAAATATTGACAGCATGAGTTAAGTATTTGCACTAGCCTTACAAGCCAATATAAGCAGCAAATGAGACAACTTTCTAGAAGCAACTGCAATAAAAAGAATTCAAGGATCAAAAAACCTTTTTAAGAAAATGGAGAACTAGAAACAATGATGCCAAGGAAGTCTCAACAATAAAAGTATTTCAAGAACATAATAGATACTATCAATCGTATTGAAACTGTAGCTCCTATAGAACCTCTGATGCCTAACAAATTACAGAATAGCTATGCTGCAGGTGATAATATAGGAAGGTTAACCAATTCAAGTGAAACTGCTTCTTCAAAAGGATACCTTTTACAAAAAGAAAGAAATAAAGAAAGACAAAATCTTCATCAACACATTGAAGGCATTAAAATACAAAACCAAATAAATAATTTAGTAGAAGTAAACATACCAAAGGGGAAATTGCTAAATTGGTGCTAAACATTATCACAATATCTCTGGTTTTAGCCTATTTAAACATTTTGGTGGAAGAAGATTTTTAAGTGTCCTGCAAGTATGAATAATAAAAAAGACAGATTTCTAACTTATAGCCCTCATCTAAAAGTCAAACAAATCAGTATGCTTCTCTTAGCCTGAAAAGTCATCAACTCTAAGCTGGCGTCTAATTCAATTTTACTTTTAGGACCAAAAAGAATTTCATGAACACGTGAGGAACTATTTTGGCAACATTAACACATAAATAGTTACAAATACAGCATACTGTTTTCTAACATATTGCAGGCCCTTAAAAAGTCTTTTAAGTGAATAACCCACCTAAAAGGATGAATAGCAGAATCTAGTCTAATCTGTTTAGAAATAATTACAAAGAAGAAAAGGCTCAGTTGCAAAAACTCAATATACAGCCTTGTGATTTCCTACCCTAGACAATTTTAAATAAAATGTCCTCCCATTGAGAAGTCTCAAGGTAAACCCATAGAAACCATGATTAGCAACATCTTGTCATCTCTTTCCTGAAGAAATGAATTTAGAGCAAACTTTGGCATCTTTCCACTCAATCCATAGAAATCATTACAGCAAAAATATCCATCCAAACCAAACAAGCATCAATAAAACCACAAAAAAGGGAAAAGATTATTGAAATCATAACCATCAAGGCAATGCAATCACAAAAAGCAAGCTAGTTTACTTTCTTAAATACATAAAAGGAACTAGATTTTACAATGTTTCATGGTCTCTGCTACAGTCCCTTCATCACTCATGTAGGAAACTTGATAATGGTATTGCAAATTTGCCTAACGAGTAGTAGACTACCATATGAATATTTTAGTCTGACTTGAAAAATATAAACATTACTACTCCCTCCTTCCCTTTTCATTTGTCATGGTTAATTTTGCACGCTATTTTACAGACTTCTTCTTTGACCAGCTAGCAACATATTTTTTCTGTGATTGCCCCTCAATCTAAATTCAGATGTTGCTTGTTGCTCTTGGAAGTTTAAGTTGAAAATGGATTGTTCCATTTAATTTGCAAACTTAGTTTGATGTTCTTTTTGGAATTGTAAGACAAATAATATTGGAATATTGGTCTATTTCTATATGCCTTCTAAACCGTGACAAGTAACTTGGGACATAAAATACCATATATCATGACTAATAGAAGGGGGATATATAATCCTGCTTCAACTCTAGATCTTCTTTATCATATAGGTCAAAGCAGATTTTGATACACTAACCACACTGACAACAAATAACTAGCTTCTAAAGGCAAAAAATATGGAAAGCAAAAATAGACTCATGGAAGCAAGTGATCCCTCACTATTTTGCCCAATTGCCAAAGCAAATGAGCTTCAGAATCGAAAAAGTGACATAACCTTCGAGCTGATAACAAGAGTTGCTCTGCATCCTTATACATGCTTCTTTCAATCAATGAGCAAGCTGTGTTATATGCCAACTCAAAACTGCTAGTTGCTTTAACTCTGAGTGAGTCCATCACACCTTGCACTTCATTAGCTTTACCAGCAGAAACCAGACCAGCTATAACATTTGTTTCCAAAGAGTCAATTTTGGACTTCAGAAGCTTCTGATAAACATCTACGCAAGCATCAACTCTCCCCAGACGATATAAAATCTGAGATTCTAGCAGCATAGTCTCAGTACTCCCTTCCAGTCCTTTCAAGGACTCCAATGCTTCCTCCAGCTTATTTTGCCTATACAAGCAGTATGCCTTTCCGAAGAGAAGAACAATTTAAAAAAAAAAAAAAGGGATCATTAAAAAGGGCAATATCTACCTTCAGAGGAATAATGAAAATTACAAAAAGAAAGGGCTAATAGTGCCATCTGAACAAGGAAAAAGATATCATCTCCCATCCACACACAAACAATAACCATAGAAAAGCTTTATCACAGATGTAATATCAGAAATACAAGACCTACAAAGCAAAAAGTGCAGCATTGACGCAGTCCTTTCAACATCTTCATTATCCCCTCTTTCCAGAACAGAAGAATATCCCAAGTTTCACTGAGCCCACAATGAGCTTAAATAATCCTTCATCAACCAAACATCCCACTTTAAAATGGTACCTAGTAAATGACATCTTGTACCTGCTTCTCTGTTCTAAAGTTTTATGCCTCCCCCCACCCCAAAAAGAAAATGTCAGAATGACAATGCAAGCCTTTGCATGTAGCACGTGCAAAGACATGAAGAGAGGATTAGCAATAAACATAAAATGCACAATTTCAGGTACATATGCTTTAAAGTCACCCTTGGAGAAAGATATCCTGAAATTCATTTAGTATATTTCCAAAAGTTGAACTCACAAGTTAATTTATGCTTTTTTTTCCCACTTCTCAATTAACATGTTCATGGTTCGGCAAAACCATCTACAAGACTGATTGAATACAATCCTCAACTAGCTAATACAATACTGATTAAAAGGTTTACCAAAACCAGCTTAGTTGCTACCATCTTCAACTGGCTAATACAAAGATGGTGGCACACTCTTGCTAACAATCACGACTAATTAAAAAATATTCATTTAGACCTTCCTGCAGCACTAGTTTGCCTTAAATAGGATGGTATGTAAGTTTTAGCAACAGCAAAAAATACAACTATCCTACTTGTTTAGTGAATTCTTAAGATATGTCTGTATAAAGATAACATGCGTACAATCTCAAATCTCCAATCGAACTCCAGTTTCAACCTCTCAGCTTATTTGCGAACATTAATAGCTCATAACTCAGTCGGGCTACCAAAATTTTATTTATTTCAAAATATCCATAAGCAAATGTATGTTCATTATACTCCAAAGCAAGTTTTCCAAATCTGTGAACATGTTAACATGAGTAGATGAGAACAACAAAATGACATGAAATCCTCTTTACCAGAGAGAACCAAAGCTGGCAAAAGTTTGAAGTGAAGGAAACATGTAGGCAAATTTTTGGTAGGTACACTAGTAATTGGACATGTCAGAAAGGAAGGAATGATAAAGGCCCAAAGTTTAATGCAAAACACTATTTCTACAATTAACTGTACTCATTGGTTTGAACTTGCAGATGTATCCACCTAAAATTAGCTCAACTTGATTAAAATGGTTCTATGTATTTTCTTTTCTTGCCGGATCATAGCCATTTTACCAGCTTCCCAACCCACATATCTGTTACAGCATTCCAAAAGTTAATAACAAATGAAGATTGCGGGGCTTGATGTGACTCACAAACTTGATTATAATTACTACTTCTATAAAATATGGATGGGGTTCCACTTCCTATAGAGAGATAAAGTCACTATATAACAGCTAAATTCTACCTAGTGCATCAATTGAATATCTTGTTTATCTAATCAAACATACCACATAGAGGAAAAAGAAAAAAGGCCCTAAGACAATCTTTCTGCTTTTCCAGACATAAAGGTGCAGCCTCAACTGACTGAAGCTCTCAGTACGTTAGGCAAATCCCAGAGACACTCAGATGATTCAATGGAACCCACTAACTCTTGAAATATCTAAAAACATAAAAATTTCAACGGAAAGTTGCCACTTTGGAAAAACCAATGTTCACAAAGAACACCCTATGCGCAGGTAATTTATAAGAACCAAGTGGCAAAAACTATTCCTGAGAATTTAAAGAAAATAAATCACGCAGCTGTGTTATTAGGCATTAGGAGGAAATACAACAGTGAAATCATGTTAGAATTATTTTAAGATGATCTAAGCAATAAAATAAAGCTTCTAAGCAAGGCTTTTGTCAATTAAATACGTGATATAATCATGAAATAGACATAGAAGGACAAGAAAAAGAAGAAAAAAACAGTTATTTGTACAGCTCAGCCAAGTGACAAACATATGAAGGATCAAATTTAAAATTTCCAAATGAAGGAGAAACTAAGAAATATTCTCCAGTTGGCAGACAGGATTAACATGTATTTCTTGTAAGTTTTTAACAATTTTTACTTCCACAATCTCATTAAATTATCAGGCTGATTGTGCAAAATTGTCTACCCTCATGTTAACTGCTATTAGTTGAAATGTTCTAATAAGGAAAAAAGTCGGTGGCACCAATATCTAGATCTGCTTTCCAGAAACTGTAGCAATTGTCCTTTGCAGGCATGTAACATGATTGGCATGTCTATTCACGCACTCATAATACTGTTTCAGATTGGACTAGAAATGAAAGCATGAAATTACCAATGGGGCTGACAGAGTACATGAGTAGAATATCTGACACTATGACTTAACTCAAACTATAACATCCTACAACTGACTCTTCAAAAAAAAAAAAAAAGGCATAACTACTGCCTTTAAGCCAACCATACTCCCCCCAGGTGTCCAACCAAACCTAACTAAAACTAAATGTCAATGCCGAATGCAACAACCACCAAATATAAACTTATGCAGAACCATGTTATTATCTCAGACAAGACACAGGAGGTGGTCTTTACTAATATGCGTTATTCATGTTAAAAATGTAAATATGAACACGTTCAGGAAGAGAAACAGGATATTATCATCATAAATGCAGTCAATGTAAGTAAACTTGGACCTAAGACAACATGTCTGATCTTCCATCAAGTTTCCCTTTTCCTCAGAAAAAATTGAGATGGAAGTAAATCTAGACAATCAGAGATAGTCATCCATTTCTCCTGCTCTGCAAAGTCATTAAACGTTTTCAGAAGTTACAAGTAACATAATAAGCATAGTCAGCCACTCCAGTAAATTGTTAAGGACTCTAAAACTGTCAGATAATTTTACAGTAAACCAACATAGGCAAGTCAAGCTTTTTTGAACACTGAAGAATTGAAGATCAACCTTTCCAGGGAACTGCACTTCCAGCATAAAACTATTCAGGACTCAACAGCAAAAATCGCAATCCGCTAAATGTAGAATGGCATCTATTCAGGACTCAACAGCAAGAAATTATAATCCAATATATATAAAATGACATTGAATATCACAATGAACAGCTTCAAACTTACCCCATCACAAAGCAGAAGAGCAAATGAAGCAAAAAATCTATTGACTGAACAAAAATAAGCAAGGTCACTACCCTACATCACTTTGACAAGTAGCTCCTACTTATCCATTTCTTATATATGCATCTTCTAAATCATAGAACTAAACATTCACATCAATTTCATCTTCTCACTAATTAAGTTACATTTTTAGTCCCTCTTTAAAAGAAGACGACACACTTTCTATGAAAAGCGGTATAAACGTAGTCGTCGTCTAAGGAGATACTATACATAAGAGAAGCCTCCCTCAAGCAAGTTACATATCGCATATTTACAGCTTGTTTTATAATTTTAAAAATTTGATTTATACTTTATTGACTTCCATCAGATATTATGGTTCAGGCCATAAAATTGGCGAAGTTGACTATTCCTCTATAGAATCCAAGAAGTGCCCATGGAACACCTGTTGGTGGTTCAATTAATTACTTCTTCAGAATGTTTGCTAATGATTTTATTAAAATATGTCCCACATCCTTTTTCCCGCGTCGATTTTGTGCTTTTATTTCAATAGATACCGAGTTCAGATTGAAATTCATAAAATATCTAGTAGCTAGAGTGAAAAGACATAAGAGCAAAGCAATCATTTTAGATTGGTCGAAACAAATGCAATACAAATAGATACAACAAATAAATAGAACTGACTCCACCCACTAAAAAAGCTGAAGTCATTGGAAATTTAAACAAACTGGATGTATGCAAAAAATTACCTTTAAAAAGCTAAAATCCACAGGAAACTTTTTGGCAGATTCATGAATTGTGGTGAAGGCTTGATCGATCTTATCATTTTTTATCAACGCCACCACTTTACATCGCAAAGCATCCTCGTCGCCAGGTGCAACAGATAGCACTGCATCAAAAATTGATAAACAGCTCGAAGTTCAAAATGTTCCAAAAAAACCAGCATTTCATAACCAACAAAGAAAAAAATGGAAAAAAAAAATTGCACCTTGATCTGCAACATTGCTGGCTTGATTAAACTCAGACCGCTGGATGTGGCGATCAAGAGATGTGAAAAGATCCTCTATCGCGATTGCCGGAGTGGCAGTCGCCGCGGCCGCCTTCGGCGTCGGCTTCGTCTGCTTCTCTTTGGGCTTTGGAGCCATTTTTTAATTCTACAAAAAATTTTCTAGCTTCCTGAGAGTTTTAATAATTCTAATTAGGCAATTGTATATTTGAGTACATATATATTAATTACAGGAAAAATACATTTAATTCGCCGATAAAATTTTTCTGAGAGGATCAAAGAGGTCTTGGAGAGCTGTTAGGGTTCTTCTGTATTTCCAGACGAAAGAGGGAGAAGGGATTTTTGCGCTCGGTGCTAAGTTTGCGCCGGGGACTAGATTTTTGGGCCTAACTTAGACACAAAATGAGTGTGGGCTTTCCAGTGTTTGCCGTATAAAGAGACCAATCCAACTTGGTCCAAAATCAGCCTAACTTTGGACTTATTATTATTATATATGGAGTTAGAGTTAAACGAATCGAGCCGCTCGTGAATCTCGAGTTTGAGTTTGACTCAAGTTCGATATTGATCGAACTCGAGTCGAGTTCGAGCAACTCGTTTCCATATTCGAGTCAAGTTCGAACTCGGCTATCTCAGATTCGATAACTCGTGAGTCGATAGTGAAATTACATATATATCCCTAATATTTTTATTACATATTAAGAAAAATAATAATTTTATTTATTTTTTAAAAAATAAAGTAATTATTTATTATTTTTTCGAGCTCGAGCTCGATTAGACTCGAATTTAAACTCAAACTCGAATTCGAACTTCATTTTTGAGCTCGTCGATCATATGGTAAGCAATGGCCGAAAATAATGATGGATCGCAAGAAAATAGTGGCGATCATTGGCTGATCGGCATCCCAAAAGGTACCCGATTTGAGGTCATTCCTTGGTCTAACTAACTACTACTAGCGCTTTATCAAAGGGTACTCCAAGATGGTTGTTCCTTTGATGAACCTGTTGAAGAAGTAAAGACCGTAGGCATAGGATGATAAGTGCGATGAGGTATTTAGAACTTTGAAGAAAGCTGTTTCCACTAACCAGTGTTGCAACTTCCAGATTTCACCAAAACATTTGAAGTGCACACTGATGCATCTGATTGTGCAATTGGAGGAGAGTTGATATAGGATAAACACCCGATTGTCTATGAAAGTCGAAAGTTAAATGAGTGCAAGCAGAGATATAGCATGCATGAGAAGGAAATGACTGCTGTGGTACATTGCCTAGAAACATGGAGGCCTACTTGTTCAGAACCAAGTTCGTGGTGGTGACCGACAATGTAGCAAATACATAGTTCAAGATGCAAAAGAAGCTAACGCCAAAGCAGGTTCGTTGGCAAGAGTTCTTGGTTGAATTCGACTTCAAGTGATTTATAAGTCGGGAAGGGAGAATGCTGTTGGCGACGCCCGTAGTTGGAAACATGTGGAAGAGTATGTTGCTGCATTGAGTGCCGTTGAGGTGGATTTTAGGGGCAAGATAAAGTTGTAGTCCCCGAGTAACCCCGTTTACCAAGAGTTGGTCACTCAAGTGAAAGCATGCATTGTACGAAGATACTGGCTCGAAGATGATGGCTTATTCTATACCAAAGAGAGCCGATTGTATGTTCCATCCGATGGCAGGTTTAGGCAACAACTGCTGCGAGAGACCCACGATACTCCTTAGGTTGGTTATCCAAGAGTAGAACGTATAAGCGCCTTGTTGTCGTGGAACTTCCATTGGCCAAAGATGGAGGAAGACTCGAGACATATATAAAGATATGCCTTGTCTGTCAACAGGACAAAATCGAGAGGAGGAAGGAAGCTGGATTTCTGCAGCCGCTGCCTATACCCGATCGTTCATGGCAGTCTGTCTCTATGGACTTCATCTTTGGATTTTTGGAGGTGGATGGTATGGTCTCTGTTCTTGTGATTGTTGATAGATTTTCTAAATATGCTGTGTCTATTGGTGCGCCCAAGGCATGTCTCGCTGATTCTGTCGCTGAGTTGTTTTTCAAAAATGTTGTTAAATATTTCAAATTGCCCAAAAATATTATTAGTGACAGGGACACGAGATTCACGAGAAGGTTCTGGACGGCGTTGTTCCACTTATTGGATTCGGAACTAAAGTTCTCTGCAGCCGCACATCCTCAAACCGATGGACAAACGGAGAGTATCAATGCGCTACTGGAGGAGTATTTAAGGCATTATGTGACGGCCAATCAGAAGTATTAGTTTGATTTGTTCGACATGGCATAGTTTTGTTACAACTTGCACAAGTCGTCAGCAACAAAAATAAGTCCCTTCGAGTTGGTAAACGGACAACAACATGTAACGCCGCATGAGGTCACTACACAGGGAGGAACCCGTTGTCCTGTGATACACTGGTTTGCTCATGTCAAGCAAGAGTTGGTAGACAAAGCAAAGGATAGTTTGTCACTGGCCCAACAACGTATGAAAAAGTACGCTAACCAGCATAGACACAATGTGGAGTTTCAAGTGGGAGATCAAGTAGTTTTGAAATTGACTCCTTAAATTTGGAAGAAAGTGAGCAGCAAAACGGTCCATCGTGAACTGATCTCAAAGTACGATGGACCCTTTGAAGTGATCAAGAAGGTGGGGTGAGTGACTCAATTTGACAAAGACATAGAAGTTATATTGGACCATCGAATGATGGGGCAAAGCAAGAAAAATAGAAGGACGGACTACATTGTGCATTGGAAATGTGAGACCACCCTGAATGCTACTTGGGAAAGAGGTGTAACCTTGTGGCAGTTTGAAGACAAAATTACTGAGTACCACAAGAACTTGAGGAAGTGGACCAAGTTGAGGAGGGCGTCAATTTCTTTAGGTGGGGGAGGTTTGTTAGTCCGTAGGGTGCTACCAGACAACTGGCCGCACAGCCGTGGCACAGTCTGCCGAACCATGGCTAACGGAAGAGGCTGAAACATGGAAGTCAAGCGTGGAAGGCTTAGATTGGTATTGATTCATGTTTCTTATGTCTAACTAAAGCAATGGAAGAGTTTTGGTGGGTTGAGGAAGCATTTCTTCTTGTGTTTGTAAAAAGTGCATTTCTACTACCAATTTTAATTTTTCAAATAGTCTTCCTTTATAAGAAGGGGTAGCTATGATTTACCCAACCAAAGACGGAAGCATGTGGCTTGGGTCGTACATTGGGTAAGTTGTGTGGGTTATTCCGGGAGTTCTTGTACATGGAAACTCGTTGGCTTAATATACTAAGTGTTGGGCAATGTTAGGCGCGGAACATGTGAGGCCGTGGGAAGCTCCCCTCGCACGAGCATGGCCGTGCACGCCAAAGTGGTGTGAGGCACGCCCGGGCTGATTGGCTGTCGTTGCGCGCGCGGGAAGCAAGTGTTGATAGTTGGTGACAGTTGCCAATAGTTGCTGATCACATGGGCGAACAATTGTCAGCCTTTCTTATCCGATTCCCTTGACTCTCAAATGTTCCTATCAGACCAATGGTTGGGTCTTTGTTAGCCATGTTAGATACCTATAAATATGTGGTTAGGCAAAGACTAAGGGAAATCTAGAAAGAGAAAGAAAAAGAAAAAATCCTTAGATTGCTCTGCATGCCAAGTGTTTGTAGAAATGTCCTTGTATGTGATAGAAATGCAAGGTTGGCCATTTTGGCTATAAACTTCGTGCGCTTTGTTCTTTCATTTTTAGTTAAGTGTGCAGTCACGAAGGCTCATATTTACATGTGTTTGTGAAGGTGACTAGCAAGTGCCTTGTTAGTGCCATTACGTGTAGATTTTGTGTGTTGTGTTAAAAGAATTCGCAGACATTATGCCTGCGAAATTGTCAAGAAGACTCCCTCCTCGACATGCTGCGGAATGTAAGATAGAGTTGATCCCGACTCAAACTCAATAGAATTAAGTTTCTTAATGTTAATGTAGGTTGGGTTGAAAAAAAAAATGGAACAGCTTAATCTGGACTTCTTTGGTTTAGGCTTGTTATCCAGGAACTTGTTCAGAAATACCTTAATGTACGGAATATAGTAGTTTGTTGCTAGGTATTTGACCAAATAGGATGTGGTGTGGCTCCTCACCAGATGTCCCCAATGGAGTTGGCCGAATTGAGACGCTAATTAGATGATCTTTTGAATAGCAAAATGTTGAAAGCCCCTTACAGTGCCCTGGCACTATTCCAAAAGAAGGCTGATAGTACACTGAGATTTTGTGTAGACTACCCAGTATTGAACAAGATCACAACTAAAAACAAGTACCCCATCCTGAATGTGTACGACTTGTTCAACAGGCTGGTGAGGGCTCGATATTACACGAAGATGGACCTGAGATCGGGATACTGGTAGGTCAGAATTGTTGAAGGGGATGAGGAGAAGATGACTCTGTGGTTACCCGGTACGGATCTTTTAAATTTCTGGTCATGCAGTTTGGCTTGACGAATTCCCTTGCTATGTTTTGTAAATTGATTAATGATGTATTGTATGAAAATATAGACAAGTTTGTTGTCATTTATTTTGATGACATTGTGGTGTACTCTGAGTTACTAGATGAACATATTAACCATTTAAAGGTCTTACTCTGTAAGCTGAGGAAATACGAGCTCTATGTGAAGAAAGAAAAGTATGAGTTTTGCAAGGAATAGATCACTTTCGTAGGTCATGTGGTGAGCAATGGCTGAATAATAATGGATTGCAAAAAGATAGTGGCAATCATTGACTGAGTAGCACCCCAAAAGGTAGCCAATTTGAGATCGTTCCTTGATCTGCCAACTACTACTAGGGTTTTATCAAAGGGTACTCCAAGATAGTTATTCCTTTGACAGACCTGTTGAAGAAGGGAAGATTGTGGGCATAGGATGATAAGTGCGAGGAGACATTCAGAACCTTGAAGAAAGCTGTTTTCTTTGCACCAGTGTTGCAACTTCCAGATTTCACCAAAACATTTGAAGTAGGGCTGCAAACGAGTCGAGTCGAGCCGAGCTTTGGCCTTATCAAGCTCAGCTCAACTTATTTTTTATCGAGCTCGAGCTTGACGAGCTCAAAAAGTGAAAATCGAGCTCGAGTTCGAGTTTAAATTCGAGCCTAATCGAATTAGAGCTCAAAAAAATAATAAATAATTACTTTATTTTTTTAAAAAATAAATTAAATAATTATTTTTCTTAATAAATAATAAAAATATTAGGGATATATTTGTAATTTCACTATTAGAATAAAAATAATATATATATATATTCAAGTCTATTCGAACTGGCTCACAAGTTGTCGAGCCTGAGAGAGCGGAATTTGAATTCGACTCGAACATGGAAATGAGCTGCTCGAGCTCGATCAATATCAAGCTCGAGTCGAGTTCAAACTCAAGCCGCTCAATTCGTTTGCAGCCCTAATTTGAAATGCATATAATGCATCTGATCGTGCAATTGGAGGAGTGTTGATGTAAGATAAACACCAGATTGCTTATGAAAGTTGAAAGTTAAAGAAGTGCGAGCAGCAATATAACACATATGAGAAGGAAATGACTACTGTGATATATTGCCTAGAAACGTGGAGGCACTACTTATTGGAAACCAAGTTCGTGGTGGTGACCGACAATGTAGCAAATACATATTTCAAGATGCAAAAGAAGCTGACGCCAAAGCAAACTCATTGGCAAGAGTTCTTGGCTGAGTTTGACTTAGAGTGGATTCATAAGTCGGGAAGGGAGAATGCTGTTACTGACACCCTTAGTCGGAAATATGTTGAAGAGTATGTTGCTACATTGAGTGCCGTTTAGGTGGATTTTAGGGACAAGATAAAGTTGCAGTCCCTGAGTGACCCCGTTTACCAAGGGCTAGTCACTCAAGTGAAAGTAGACACTGTACAAAGATACTGGCTCAAAAATGATGGCTTACTCTATGCCAAAGGGAGCCGATTGTATATTCCATCCGATGGCAGGCTTAGACGACAACTGGTGCAAGAAACCCATGGCATGGAAGTCAAGTGTATTTCTATTACAAGTCCTAGTTTTTCAGGTAGCTTCCTTTATAAGAAGGGATAGTTGTGACTTACCCAACCAAGAACGGAAGCATATGGCTTGGGTAGTGTGTTGGCTAAGTTGTGTGGGCTATTCCGTTCTTGTGTATGGGAACTCATTAGCTTAATGTGCTAAGTGTTGGGCAATGTTAGGTGCGGAACATGCGATGCCGTGGGAAGTTTCGCCTACATAGGCATGGTCGTGCACGCCAAAGTGGTATGCGGCACGCGCGGGTTGGTTGGCTTGAGTAGTTTAAGAAAGGATTTTTAGATTGGGATCAAAATCTTTAGACCTGAAAATTTGGAGCATGCAATGGGTTAGCTAAAATGAAAGAGTCCAAAATCTTGAATGCAACCAGAAATTGTAAAAAAGAATGGTAGTAGTTATCATGGGTTCTCACGTATGTCATCTTATGCGTATTCCTCCTGTAGGTCTTTCCCTAATGGATCTTCTTTTGGAAGATCTACCATGAGGAAGTCAGATCTTCTCATGGGTCCTCATGTATGTCATCTTATGCGTATTCCTCTAGTGGGTCTTTCCCTAATGGATCTTCTTTTGGAAAATCTACCATGAGGAATTCAGATCTTCTGTTGCCTATTTTGAAAACACCGAAGGATGTCTTCCCAAGAAATCTTCAAGAATCTTGAGCACAGGTGAAAATGGATGAAAAAGGTGCCAAGGGACTTTGTTTTTAGTGCGATGAGAAATTCAAAGGGGCCATATATGCAAGAAGAAATAGTTGTATAGAATTGAACTATGAAAGAAGATTTGGGGAAGAGAGAGAAAATGAGGAGAAAGCAGAAATCTTAGAATAGGAGATGGAGAAAGGAAATTTAGCACATATATATATGTTTGTGCTATGACTAGTACCATATTACCAAATTTTAGAACTATAAGAATTATAGGCCACATGGGAACAAGAGTGATTAACATATTTGTTGATTGTGGGATCTCTCATAATTTTATTCACCCAAAATATTGTCAAGGATCTTAGGTTACAGGTTAAAGAGGTGAACCCTTTGACAGTGGAGCTAGCTAATAGGGGAAGATTGATCACCAACCAACTATGTCCCCAAGTTTCTTGGAAAATGCAAGGCCAATTTTTTGCTGTAAGAATTACCTATTGGTGGTTGTGAGATGATGTTGGGTATACAGTGGCTTTCTACCTTCGGCAATGTGAAGTGGAATTTCACATATTTGAAAGTAGAGTTCTTGAATGGATAGAAGAATGTGGTTCTTAAGGGCTCTAAGTAACCAGCTGCCTAAGTAGTGTCAAATAAAAAGATACCACAAATATTGAGCAAACTTGTAGTTCTAGAATCTGCTCACCTCTGTCTCATTTGAGGAATTTCTGTCTTACTAGAGTCAACTTTATTATCCTATGAAGGAATTCTTGAACAAGTATCTTCTCAAGCTACTAAATTGTCTTCTCTTTTGAAAAGTTATGATCATTTATTTAAAGAACTAAAAGGGTTGCCCCTTCAAAGGGATCATGACTACCAAATATATTTAAAGGAAGAAGTTCAACCTATAAACATGAGACCATATAGGTACCTCACCTACCTGAAGAATGAAATAGAGAAGATGATATAGGAAATGTTAAAAACTGGGATTATTAGAATAAGTACTAGCCCTTTTTCTTCCCTAGTAGTGTTGATAAAAAAGAAGGATGGGACTTAGAGATTATGTATCGATTATAGGAAGCTCAATGCTGGAACAATAAAGGAAAATTTTTCTATTCCCTTCACAGAGTTGTTATTGGATGAATTGCTTGGCGCTTATTACTTTACTCAACTCAATTTCAGATCTGGTTATCACTAGATAAGGATGCATGATAAGGATATTTATAAAACTGCACTCAAAATTCATGAAGACTGCTACGAGTTTTTGGCTATACCATATTACTTAACCAATGCTCTTTTTACATTTTAGAGTTTGATGAACCATATCTTTAAGCCTTTTTTAAGGAAGTTTCTCCTGGTGTTTTTTGATGATATTCTAGTATAGGCCTGTGCATAGAAATCGAATTTGGGAATTCAGTAGCCTGAATTCGATTAATTCGGTAAATTGATTCTTCTAATTTTTGACCTATTTCACTTTTGAATTACCAATTTCCGATTTTGAATTGGTTCCGATTTCAAATCGGAATTCAGTATGGCATCGAATTGACTAAGTTGGACAATCCTAATTTTAACTTCGACTGGACAATGGTAACTAATGCCCAGATTCCAAGTGATTGAATCCCAAGTCCCATTCAAATTGAAAACTTTGCCATAATGACCCAATTTTAGGTTCCAAACCTTCCCATGATCACTTTCAAACCAATCCACACTACTAATCAGTAATCACTAGTCAACCTCACAATAGCAATTTCATAACAAAATTACACAAAAACCAGCAAAATAGAAGCAGAGTCCAATAGTGACTACTGACTAGTCAATTTAGAATTCATATTTCAGCAGTTTCACAACAAAAGTACGCAAAAACCAATTCAATATAAACCATTCACAAAGGCCAAACTCCAAAGCATTAGACAACTAATAAGGCAGTCACAAGTCACAACTTATAATAACTATACAATGTTCATAGTTCACACGACACCCCTACAATGAACACAACCAATGCCAAATCAACTAGGTGAAGTCCAGCTACAATGAGCACAAACAATGCCAAATCACACGGCCATAAAAATCAGGTTAACAGTTGCTCCTCACAGTCCAACTCCAACACAAGTACACAACAATTGAAAGATCACACGACATACATTACAGTCATTAGTACTTAGTCATTGCATATTAAGCAGCCAAGTACCATTGTCCCGATTATGCCAAGTAGCCAACAACCAAAAAAAAGAAAGAAAGACAATTCAAGGCATGCTTAAGATTTTTCAATTTATCACAACCACATTCCCATGATCACATCAACATGTCTGCTATCCAATGCATAGAAGATAGGCTCCCAAATCCCAAGTTCCAAATTTGGAAATTTTTAATCACCATCCAACACCTTCAAATATCAATTATTGTGCTATCTGTACTTTCCTTAGCCAAACCTGTCATGCAAGATAATAAAAAGAATGAAGTACCTAAAAATATCTAAGAAATGAAAAAGTATTTCAAATTTGAAAGTAATAAAGAATTTAATTTACCAGATTCAAATTCTTCGAGTTCTGCCAATGATTTTTCTACATTCAACTCTTCCATAGATGCCCGAATCCAGTCTTGTGCACATATCAAAGCTTGCACAATTCTAGGAGTTAAAGAGCTTCTAAATGCATCAAGAACGTGTCCTCCAGTACCAAAGGCAAATTCGAATGCTACTATAGAAATTGGGACAGTCAAAACATCTCGAGCCATTTTGGAAAGTATCAGAAACTGAATACTATTACCCTTCCACCATATCAAGATATGAAACTTACCATCATCATCTTCACAATCTTCATTCAAATATTTGTCAAGTTCAGATTTAGCATTCCTTCCTCCAAGTTCTACCTTTCTCTTCTTAAACTCCATTCTATACCTATCATTTATCTTTTTGGCAGCATCAATTTGGATCGAAGGCATGCTATTTTGAAATGAACTAGAAACTGAAGAAGCAAAAGATTGGAGGCAGTAGATGACACAATTGGAGAATGAAGTCTCTTGTACTCCGAAAATAACTCATACATGGCATCTTTTGCGAGGTTAGCCACAACAGCACCCTCAGATTCACCATACATTTTGCAAGTAATGAACTCAAAAAACTCAATTTTTGTTCTAGGATTAAGCATAACAGCAATAAAAATCAGCATATTCATTTTTTCAACACTTCTCTAATACTTATCATATTTTTGTTTCATTATGCTTGCCATTGAACTCAATTGAGGATTATCACTGCTCTCCATTTCTTTGATAATGCCATTAATGTGACTAAGTTCATTCATGAAATTATTAAATGTCACATATTTGGTGCCAGAAACCTTGACTGTGAGATCATAAAAATTCTCTAAAAAGATTACTAGGAATCTTGCTTTCTCCCAATTAGATTTAGTTGGCAAGCTTTGTAACTCTTGGCTTATGTATGGATCTTGCTCTTCGAACCTCTCAAATGCCTCTCAAATTTCTGTGCAGTGTCTAGCATTATGTAGGTTGAGTTCCACCTAGTTGACACATCTAATGAAAGTAATTTTTTGCAATCAATTTTTTCAATATCAATACATTCTTTGAACTTTTTCAAGCGGCTAGGTGATTTTCGAATATATCTCACAGCTGCCCGAATGCTATCAATAGATCCTCCAAGTTTTTTGAGACCATCATTCACAATCAAATTCACAATATGAGCTACACATCTCACATGAGTCCATTTCCCCTCCAAAATAGCTTTTCCTCAATTTTGCAATTTTCCTCTCAAGTACAAAACAGCAGTATCATTTGAACTTGCATTATCCACTGTAATAGTGAAGATATCATCAATCCCCCATTCTAATAAGTATTTTTTAATAGACTTCCCAATTTCAACCCTTTTGTGACTACCAATTGGACAAAAGTTTAGAATTCTTTTGTTTAATTTCCAATCATTGTTAATAAAGTGGGCTGTTAGACACTTGTAATTTATTTGCTGTATAGAAGTCCAAGAATCAATTGTGAGACAGATTCTACCAACATTATGCCTTATCAAATTCTTCAATTTTAATTTTTCATCTAAATATAGTTGATAGCAATCCCTAGTAATTGTCCACCTAGAAGGGATTCTAAAAGAAGGACATGAAGTTCTCATCAATCGCTGAAATCCTTTACCCTCCACAAAGTTAACTCATCAACTATCAACATATAAGCTATACTTTTCCTAATTGCCTCAGGATCAAATTTCTAGCTCATAAGTGCAGCCTTAATATCCCCCTCATCCGTACCAATTTCCCCCAAACATAGTGTAGCTTGGCTCTTAGATTTATTTGCAGGATTCAATTTACATAATTTCATGTGATTCAAAAGAGAAGTAGTACCATTACTTTTAGGATCAGCAGGAATAACTTTTGGATAGTACATGCATTTTCCATACCGAACACCATTGATATATTTAGGAAAAAAAAAGATTCCAAACCACTGACCTTTTCTTGCAGTGTCCTCTTTTTTTGGAGACACCAAAACTAGATTCATCACCAGATTCTAAAGTTGAAGTTAGGGGAGATGTTGAGTAGTTTGACCCTGCATTCTCCGCAAGGTTGCGATCCATCTCATTCTCACTAGACATGTTCAAATCCTAGGGTTGTCATTAGGAAAATCATTAATTCACAAATTTGCAAAATTAAAAAGTGTACAGCCTCACAAAGTTTTGCAATTTTCAGTCAAATAATTCTGAATTGTTGACAAGGAAAAATGAAAAAAAATTACCATACAACAGAAAATTTATTGATCATTTCAATTTTCTAAACTCCCACTTTCACTTACTAGAGTCTAGTAGTGAGTACTGATTACTAACCTACTAGAATATGTAATTAAACAAGTAAACTAAAACTAAATATTAAGTGTGTTCATACTCAACTTCCATTCGCTACTTAAATCTTATGTTCAAGTATGTTCATCACATGATACAGAAACAACCTAACAATTTCCAGACAACGAGAGGAATTTAAATCACATTTTTAACCATTAACTGAGGAAAGGAGCATAACAAAGTTGCAGCAGGTGCTTTTCCTTCACACACCAATACATAGAGAGAGAAGCAAGTAGGGGGGAGGCAGTGACCCATGCATTTTCTAATTTTTTATTTTTTCAATTCTCAAGCAAGCTCAATACAAAGCTGGAAATCCAGCAGCAAAAATATCATGAGTCCAGCCTAATGTTTCTAAATAATTGAATCCCACTTCATATTCATCACTTTTCTACTGAATCGAACTAGTATTGCAGGTAAAAATTGCAAGCAATGCATTAATTTCAACTGGAATACAGATCCATATCTACTCATGGAAAAACAAAAAAAAAGAGTCATAAAGAAAATCAAAGAAGAATGAACAAAAGCAGCAGCTACACTGGAAAATTGTGCAAAGGAACGGCAATAAGAAGAGAAGTATGATGGAAATACCTTTCCTGGCCTAGAGCAATTCAGACAGAAAAGCTGAAGTTGGGATGATGGAGGAGGCTTTGGGTTTGGAAGTCCTAGTTGAAGCAGCGGCAGCCAACAGGTGCTAAACTCGGAGAAGTGACAGAAGCAGCAAGTGGCGGCGAGTAGCTGTCACTCTATCATCGATTCACCGAATCACCGTGGCTGAAGCCTTGAAGGTCTTGAATGGATCAATTAATCAAAAATGGGGGAGGAGGAGGAGGAGGGATAGAGGAGGAGGAGGAGGGCGATTTGACAAGCCATGGAGGAGGAGGAGGAGGATGGTGGTGGCTGATGTAGTGACGGGCGACGGTGGTGGATTGACAGTGACTCGGAGAGAAAGAGAGGAGAGTCGACTGTAAATTGAAAGGAAATTAGGTTTTAGGGTTTCTATTTTGTCAAATTTGTGCCTTTTTTTTTATTTCTCATAAGTCTTAAGTATTATTCTATTAACAATAAATTAATAATAACTATTAGTCTATTATCTATTTAGTTATTTCTTAAGAATTATTATGCATTTCGTTATCTCTTAATAACTATTAAGTTATTAGATTATTAGTACTAATAAGTAATAATATATTATACTTATGCATTATATATATATATATATATATATATATATATATATATTACATATATTTATATGTCGAATTCGAAATTGAAATTGGTTACTGCTTTCATTTCCGAATTATGAATTTGAAATCTGTTTTCCGAATTTGTGTTTTCCCCAAACCGAATTCGATCCTAATTCGAAATCTATGAAATCGGAACTTACAATTTTCCATCCATGTTCTGATTTATCGATTTCATTTTACCAAATTAAATTCAAAATCGGTTGGTAAATCGGTAATTACCTAATATGCACACCCCTATTCTAGTATATAGCAGATCATGGAAAGATCACTTGATGCATTTGACTACTATTTTTGACACTTTAAGGCCACATGTATTAAAAATCAAAATATCAAATGTGCTTTTGCAGTTCAACAAATCGAATACTTGGGTCATGTGATCAGTTCTCAAGGTATAAGTGCGGATCCCAGCAAGTTGTTAGCTATTTAACAGTGGCCTGTTCCTAATTCACTTAAACAACTCAAAGATTTTTTAGGACTTATAGGATGCTATAGATGTTTTATTGAGGACTATGGCAAGATAGAAAGACCCCTCACTGATTTACTAAAAAGCAAGCATTCCATTGGTCAAGAAAGAGCCACTTAGGCTTTCAATGCACTCAAGAAAGCCATGTTAAGCCCCCCATTTTAGCACCACTAGATTTTTCCAAGGAGTTCCTCGTGGAGACCGATGCTTTAGGAGAAGGAATTGTAGCAGTCCTGATACAATCTAGTAAACCAGTGGCTTTTTACAGTAAAGCCTTAGCACAAAAATACAAGGCAATGTCGGTTTATGACCAAGAGATGTTGGCAGTAATTAGTGCTGCAGAAAAATAGCGAGCCTATCTACTGGGATGACATTTTATTATAAAAATTGATCACCACAATTAAAAGTATTTGTTAGAGCAAAAAACATCCACCCCTGCACAACAAATGTGGCTGGTGAAACTCATAGGATTTGATTACAGATTACACTATAAGAAGGGAGCAGATAATATAGTGGCCGATGCATTCTCAAGACAACCAGTAGTTACTGGAAATTGCTCAGTACTTGTCTTGGTCACTTCTAATCTCATAAAGGAAATTCAACACTCATCGGAGCAGGATTCTGAATTACAAAAAATCATCTAGCAAATATCCTCTGATGGTCCTACCAAACCAAAACACCATACCTAGACTCACCACCAACTTAGAAGAAAAGGGGAAATTGGTTGTAGGAAGGGATGGTGCTTTGAGAACTAAAATCGTAAACATGTGTCATTTCGGATCTATAGGGGGATATTCTGGTGTTTTTGCTACTTACAAAAAATTGAAATCTGTACTATATTGGAAACGCATGTACAATTAGGTGATAGATGCGGTGGCAGCCTGTGACTTGTGCCAACAAAATAAGAGTGACAATACAGCCTATCCAAGTCTTTTACAATCTCTCCCAATCCTAACACTGTATGGATAGATTCATCCATGGATTTTCTAGAAAGGTTACCTATCTCACATGGGAAATTAGTTATGTTTGTGGGGGTGGATAGACTGAGCAAATATGCTCATTACATGCCCTTGTCTTACCCATATGTTGCAGTCATTGTAGCCCAAACCTTCATGGATACCATCTTCAAACTCCATGGAAGGTCAGCCACTATTGCCAATGATAAAGTCCAGTTTCCATTAGCTAATTTTGGCAAGAGCTCTTTTGACTAAAAAAGCTTTAGCTACATCTGTTTTTTTCATATCACCCTCAAACGGATAGTTAGGCAGAAGTAGTAAACAGATGCCTAGAGAACTACCTTAGATGCATGACAAGTGACTTCCCCAAAGATTGGGTTTCTTAGTTGGCCTTAATGGAATATTAGTGTAACTTAAATTACCATGTGACCATTCAAACCACTCCATGCCAGGTGGTTTATAGTCAGACTCCTCCTATACATAATAGTTACATTCTTGGTTCATCTCTCGTAGATAAAATTGATAGGAATTTGTTAGCCAGAGCTCACACTATCCATCTTCTGAAACACCATTTGCACCAAGCCCAAAACAGGATGAAGCAAAGGGTTGATGCACATAGATCCGAATGGGAGTTTAGTATGAAGATCTTGTTTATGTTAAATTGCAGTCATATATACAGCACACATTGTGAACACATCACTGCCAGAAGTTAAGTTCTCATTATTTTGGACCCTTCCCTAAAGCTGCTAAAGTGAGACCTGTAGTTTATACTCTGAAGCTACCCTTCACTACTAAAATACATCCCACTTTTCATGTCTCAATGCTTAAGAGAAAAATGGGGCAAGCCTTTGTCAATCCCTTTATTCCAGCAGATGTCAACACTCGCAGCCAACTTCTAGTGGAACTTTTAAAGGTGTTGGATAGGTGAATTGTTAAAAGAGGAAATCAGGTAAGTCACTCAATTTCTCATTCAGTGGACAAACTCCTTTCCGAAAGATGCAACTTGGGAATTTCTTAGGAGGTACTACACAAATATCCTTCTTTTCATTCTTGAGGACAAGGATGCTTTCAGAAGGGGAGGGCATTCATTGATGCATTCGGAAATAAAGGCTAGTAGTATGTGGATTGCTAAGCTAGCAAGGAGTTAGTTAGGCAATTATCTTTCTATTCCTTTGACTTGTAAACAATAAATAGTGGAGACATAGGAAGAAAGACTTGCATCATTTTCCTTTCCTGATTGATTCATTTGTACTATCTCTGTAATTTCCTTCCTCTCTATCAATACAATATCAATACCAACTCCAATTCCCTCGAAAGGGATTCTCGATTTTCTTCATCTTCTGGGATTGGACATTGGGATTTCCTATCTTAAGCATCACAACACGGGTAAACACACACAACATGGGTATGATAGGCACATAAGAGTATTATAGCAACATCCTCTACATGCATCACAATGTACAACCCTTCAAGCACAACGGACAATTTTCCTCAACACAATAAATAAATATGAAAATATAGGAATGGACACTTAGTCAAGGTATCCATAGGGACCAGAGTTACTATTCATAACTCTAACTCTCCCTTTTAGGATTAATATTTGTATACACTAACACACTGACATTGTATACAGTTTCACCACTAGATGCATGACACAAATAATTTGAATTTAAATTTTGAAAATCAAATTTTACATGTGTCGTGTATCAAACTATGATAGTGTATACACTGTCAATGTATATAAGATTAACTCTATATTTTATATCTTTGAAAACTTTTAAGTTGATTTATTTTGTATTTCAATATTAGATTTTGTTGTTGGTGAAAACTAACATTGAAGTTTTGACTTTTCTTTTATGCTTTGATCTTTGAAAAACTTTATTGTACATTTTGTAGGGTAAAGTATAGTAAACCAACTCATGGTTTGCGTATTGGATGCGAAACTTACTCAATATTTAAAAATAGCCACATTGACCCCTTGTGTTTCAGACTTCTTTGCAACATGGACGGAAATCATCTAATTTGATGAAAAAACATAAAATTCCAATACTAACCCCGTTTTCAAACTATACTAATAGATAATTGAGGATTTCATTGAAATTTTATTAACTTTCTTAATTCATTTGAGAACAAAGCATAAATTAAGGGGCTAAATTGAAATTTTAAAAATATTTCATCTGCTGCAAACATCCATCGTCTCCAACTTTCCTTCCTTCACGCTGCCAACACTAAATTGCTTCTTCCATTATCATCATCTACAATTTCTACCATCATTCAATTATACAGGTCCCCCATTTTCCTTTTTTTTTTTAACTTTTCCTTTTCTTTTCTTCCTTCGTACTGGTACGGATCAAATCAAAATTAACATCAATGCCAAGAATCTCAATACCAAATTAATCAAAAACCACTCAAATTAAAGTCAACTTTTATTAGATTTGGGCAATGAGAAGTCAAAATTCAAGTAAAACCCACAAATTTTCTTCACAAAAAACACTAGACCAAAAATGTCTCCAGACTAAAATTCACCACTTTAAGCATTTTTCCCCAAAACCCATTTCATATCCTTATATTATATAAGATGCACTTGCTTTTTCACTGTTGCAGCAGATTTCATCTGCTCCCTCAAGGGTGCATGCCGAAATTTAGCTGCTTTTGTGCCTGCATTGCTGGTCGTATGCCTGCGCCTAATCCTTTCCTTTGTGAGAGGATGCCTGATCTTTTAAGGGCCTATTTCACCATTCTGCCCATCGTACCCGCATGCAGCTGGACTCATTTTCTGCTTGTGCCCTTAAGAGATGCTATTCTTCTTCTTCATTCCATATATGCATGGGTTGGTTTATTGGTTATTCCCTTTGATTTGATTGTTAGATTGGATTTGTAAATAGTAATTCAGTTGGTAGATTACTCATTCACCCCTTTAGATGCCTTTTACTAGGACCTTAAGCTTTTAGCCAAGGGTGAATTGGGAACATTATGAATTTTTTCTGATTTGTGCCTGCTTCTGTCATTAGCCTCAGCTTTCAACTCCACTATCTGAGCTTCCTTCCATACCTTGTCTGCTGCTTGTACTCTACTTCTCCTGCTTGTTTCGGTGTTCAACAGCTCTCATCTGCCCTTCATTTGCTGCCTTTGGACCTGGTAATGTAGCCTTCCTGCTGTTGATTCACTTTGGCCTAAGCATTTTTGAGAGCCTTCGTTCTCATGATCGTTTAGCAAATTTTTCATCTGCAGATTCTAGATGGTCCTATGCATGTTAGTTTTAGCACTTGCATCAACATCTACTGATTGCAGCATTTTTGTTCGCTTTTCTTGCATCTAGCGGAGTCATTTGTTTCAGCATGAAATCTATATGCCCCGGCCACCTTTTCATTTGTGATCTTCTCATATTGTTGCATGCAATCTATATGGCTCCGCTACTTGCTCATGTGACATCCTCTGATTTTGCCTTTTACCCTCTATATACAGCCAGCAGACATTACCATTTCCTGCATCCACGACTTTGGTGTTGCTCTGCCATTCTGGTCGGTCAGCCTTTTATCCAGTACTCATTTTTTACTTTATCTACCATCTTTATCCATACTGGTCTTTCACGTTGGTTTTATCTGTGTTTGCTCTTTGCCCACTAACGCTTGTTGTTCTTAAAAAATGGATACCATCGATGCAACCGTACAAAAAAATGCCTTAAAAGCGAAACGAAATGAGAGATTACGCAATAAATATGCTCGATTATCATTTGAAGAGAAGGAAAAACTGCGCCTCAAGCAAAGAGAGGCATATCAGAGGAGGAAAGCAAAAAGAAATCAGCTAAATCCTCCTATTGGCCAGCAATTACCATCTAACAGATTGCCCTGTACATTAAACAATGACAACGCCATGATTGACCACATGAGTGATCAAGGAAGTGAGATTAACTGGGAACAAGGTAATCCAGCTCTCAACATCCAAGCAACAAGCTGCACTAGTCGGGTCTCACATAGTGTTGCACTTCCCTTCACCGCGAAAATTCCTCCTGCCAGTTTAGCACACAACAACCATGGTCATTTCAGCCCGCAGGATAACCACACTCTTCCCCTCAAATCCAAGGAGCCTTATCAAAAGAAAAAGGGATCCATAGATCACACATTTAGCAAAGCACATAATACATGTGATGGAAATATCTGTACTACCAGCCTGCTGCCTCATGATTCTACAACTCAGCACATACATTCTCCACCACCTCTCTTGGGTGATGCACCTGTTAACCGCACTTCTTCTGCTCAATGTCTTCGGATCGATGACACCCCGTGTAAATCAAATCACTCACACAATATAACTCCTCAGCAACATCAGAGACTCAAGGCCCACGTATCAGAATTTTCAACTTATGAGAAAGGTTACCTATGCATACTACAATCATACTCCCCTGCTTGCCTCAGCTTCAATTATACTTTTTCATTTTAATGCCATTCAACCAGCTCATTTTTGACTTAATGTCTTCATCAGGATCTTCTTCAACGCTTCACTGCCAGCATGCACATAATCAAAGTAAAGATCATCACCCATCAGGTTGCTTTATCTACTAGCAAAGTATCCCATTAAAATTGATAACCTCTCTACCTATTATTGCCTTTTATAAATGCGCTCAACTAACAATGCAATTTTTGCACAGAAAATCTCCCACCAGTGTGTGATTCATGTTATAAGTATCTGTCTGATGCAGTACAGGACATTGCACCTTTTTCTGTTCCATTTGCTGCTCATAACTCTACAGCAGCTCATACAGCAGACGTTAACATTTCACCTGGAAGTTTACTTTAACATCTTATCCCTTACATAATCACTTAAACTATGCCTATTACACTCCTACTTACATAAGCCAGCTAATGATTAATACTTGCAGGTTCTACTCGTGGCTCTCGCCGCTCCACCAGATGTCAGAAAAGAAAAGTGATGACAAAAAGAGGTGCCCGTCCTATAACACCTAACTATTGTCATAAGTTCGCTTACCAATTAAACATTGATCATACACAGCTACCTACTTCTGTTTGCATTATTTATACTTAGGGCCCCGTGTTGCATTCGGAACTGAAGCTCTGAAATTCATAGCAACTGAATCTGACAAATTGCCTGATGTTCCTGATTGCTCCCATTGTGGCGCTAAGAAATTCCATTCAAAATCTCAGAATTTCTGCTGCTCAGATGGTGAGGTCATGCTGCAGGAGAACAAGCTACCGAATATTCTCATCGAGCTATATATAGCACAGACAGATGATGGAATTTCTTTTCGGACATGTACGAACATACAATAATATGTTCGCTTTCACTTCGTTTGGTGTGCATTATGATAAGGCACTCTGCAAAAGAACCAATGGCATTTACACATTCAAGATTCAAGGGCAAACCTATCATTTCATCAATGACTTAATTCCACATGGAGGCAACGGATTATATCTGCAATTATACTTCCATGACACAGAGCATGAGCTTGAAAACAGATTGGCTTTCTCAGACAAAGTGAGAGAGTGTGTTGTCTCTAGAATCATGGAGTTAATGAAGGTTAATCCCTATGCATGTTTTTTTCGAAGCCTACAAAATGTACCAAATCTTGATTCATACCAAATTGTCCTCAAATCACATTCTAATGCTGATCAGCGAGTATTCAACAAACCCGCAGCTTCTCAAGTTGCAACTTTATGGACAAAAGAAATTACTGGTGCTCAAGGATACAGCAGGCATATACAAGTATATACAAAGGAGGGACGAGCTCATAGAGTCCAATACTACTATGGATGCTATGATTCTCTTCAATATCCACTCCTATTCCCATTTGGTGAGACCAGTTGGCATCCTGGTATCCAATGATCAGGACATGTAAATCCAAAAAAGTGCAAGAGAGCTGCATTGAGAAAGCACTCAACTATAACACTGACCAGCTTCAAATCACCAGATGAACTTTTTGCCTCGGAAGAACAAGGTAAGCAACTTCTTACCTCCATCTCTTATTAACTACATACTTCACGAGTACAAAAGTTCATTACCGTCTAAATTAATTAATGCAAATTGTGAAAAATATCAAGACTCAAAAGAATTCGTATCAATGAGAGAACATTATGCCTACAAATTCTAGATTAGAAAAAAAATACACTACAAGCATCCTCAATACTGGCCGACTATTACAGCAGTTCGCTGGTGATATGTATGTCCAGCTTGAAACACGGAGACTTGATATCTATAGAAGCAAGCAATTACTCATTCGCAGAGAACAGCTACAAGGTCTCATGGACTGTGTTACTCAAGGCCAAACACAAGGCTCTCAGGTTGGCCAGCGAATCCTTCTACCATCATCCTTCATAGGAGGTCCACGCGACATGAAAAAAAGATATGTTGATGCAATGGCTTTAGTCCAGAGGCATGGACGCCCTGACCTATTTCTAACGATGACATGTAACCCATCATGGCCAGAAATCAAGCAAAATATGTTGCCTACTGATGAAGCACATAACAGAATAGATTTATGTGCTCGTGTCTTTCAAGTAAAACTTGAGCTGTTGAAAGAGGAGCTCGTCAAGAAACAAATATTTGGTGAGATTGCAACATACACATATGTTATTGAGTTCCAGAAACGTGGCCTCCCACATGCTCACTTCTTGATAATCCTCAAGCCAAACTCAAAATTGTATTCACCTGAATCGTATGATCACATAGTCTGTGCTGAGCTGCCTGATGAAAGCACAAATAACCACCTATTCAAAATGGTCCGCATGCACATAATGCATGGCCCTTGTGGAAAGCTCAATCCAAATAATGTTTGCATGCAGGGCCAAGTATTCAAAATCTGCAAGAACAAATACCCAAAGCAGTAGGCTGACAGAACTACTCATGGTGAAAATGCATATCCAACATATAGACGTAGAAAAGATGGGAAAACTGTGATTGTCAGAGGCAAAGAGCTTGACAACAGATGGGTGGTTCCATACAGCCCATACCTTCTCGCAAAGTTTAATTGCCATATCAATGTCGAGATATGCTCCACTATCAAGGTCGTCAAATACATGTACAAATACATTTTTAAGGGCCATGACAGAGTACACTTCCAGGTCAACTCAGACTCATCATCATAGAACATAGATGAGATAACCGAGTTCCAATCTGCAAGATGGGTTTTCGGAATAGAAGTTATGTGGCGCATATATAGATTCCCTCTACATGACATGCAACCTTCAGTCATGAGCTTACAGTTACACCTCCCCAACTTCCAGTCAATGACTTACAAAGACACTGATGATATCCAAGACATCCTCAAAAATGAATTCCGAAAAAGAACCATGCTCACAGAATTCTTTCGCATGAATGCAGTTGACTCACTAGCAAAGCGTCTCAAATGCACTTACAAAGAATTTCCCCAGCACTTTGTTTGGCATCCAGATAAGAGGTATTGGTCTGCAAGAAGGCAGAGAGACACCATTGGAAGAATTGTAACAGCAAATCCAGCGGAAGGCAAGCGATACTTCTTAAGGATTCTCCTATCAAACATTAAAGCACCAACATCCTTTGACACTCTTAGGCAATTCAACGGCACATCAGCACCAACTTTCCAAGAGGCAACAATACTCAGAGGGTACCTCGAATCAAATGATGCTCAAGAACAATGCCTCACTGAAGCAGCACTGTACCACATGCCTCACTCATTGAGGAGGCTCTTTGCCTCCCTTTTAGTCTATTTCCCACCATCAAATCCCAGAGACTTATGGCAAAAATTCCAACCTGCACTATCAAAAGATTATTCTTCCCACCCAAACTTTACTGCTGATCATATACAACTTAATGTTCTTCATGAGATCAGCAAGTTCCTCCAGTCAATGGGTAAGAATATTAATAGCTATTCTTTAGTTCCCAAAATCTTAAATTTCCATGATGCTACAAGAGAAACCAGAGACACCCTTGCTGAAACTCAGATTGAAGTATCAGACGAGCACCTTACGTACATTCAATTGCTCAATCCTGATCAGAAAACAGCATTTCATGCTATCACAGACGCTATATACTCGGGCAAACAACAATGCTTTTTTGTTGACGGGCCTGGAGGAAGTGGTAAAACGTTTCTATATAAGGCGATATTGGCCGATATCAGATCAAAAAATTTTATAGCACTAGCTACTGCTTCAAGTGGAGTTGCAGCGTCTATACTCCCAGGAGGGCGCACCGCTCACTCGCGCTTCAAGATACCAGTTGACATAAATAGCACAAACATGTGTAAAGTTAGCAAACAAAGTGCACTTGCAAAACTCCTCCAACAGGCAAGGCTTATCATATGGGACGAAGCTCCAATGACACATAAAGCTCACATTGAACGAGCTGATACACTTCTAAAGGATTTAATGCAATCAAATATTCTCTTTGGAGGCAAAGTAATTGTGTTTGGCGGAGATTTTAGACAAGTCCTTCCAGTTGTTACAAAAGGCTCAAGGAACGACTTCACACAGGCAAGCATCATCAACTCATATATTTGGCCTCAACTACAAAAACTCCAACTAAAAATCAATATCAGAGCTGCCTCAGATCCTCAATTCACAGACTATCTTCTGCGTATAGGAAACGGCACTGAGCCATTGATCTACAACAACAATATTCGAATCCCTCAACACCTCCTCATACCATTCACAACAGAAGAACAATCGCTTCAGCTATTGATTGATGCAGTCTATCCCGATTTAACCAAGTTTCTCCATGAGCATGCTTCATATACAAATAGAGCCATCCTGACAACGAAAAATGATTTTGTCGATCAAATCAACACAACATTGATAGAAAATTTCCCAGGTGAAAGCTTTGAATACATCAGCAGAGACAACATAACTGACAGCTCTTAACAAGCCATCTTCGAAGATTTCGTCAACAGCCTCACTCCAAATGGCTTCCCTCCACACAGAATAACACTAAAGCCTAACTCACCAATCATACTTCTCAGAAACATAGATCCTCCTGAAGGCCTCTGCAATGGAACAAGGCTATTATGCCAATCACTGCAGCCAAATGTGATAGAAGCAATCATAAGTTGTGGAGAATTCAAAGGCAAACAAGTTTTCCTGCATAGAATACCATTCAAGTCCGACAATGATCCTGACTGCCCTATAGCTTTCAAAAGAATGCAGTTCCCAGTTCGCCTATGTTTCGCAATGACCATAAATAAAGCCCAAGGTCAAACCTTAGACTACGTAGGGATCTACCTACGTGAGCCAGTCTTCTCCCATGGCCAGTATACGTAGCACTTTCACGAGCTAAGAACAGTGACAGCATTAAAATTCTCATCAAGCCATCTCTTTCTGATATTACTTCATATGATATAACTGCGAACATAGTATATAGCGAAATTCTTACTTTAGCACAAACATGAGCATCCTATCAATCTCTCCCATTATTATGCCTCACACACTGCTTTTCATTCATACATTCATTATGATTCTCAAAACGTACACCTTACTGCCACAATATAACTGCTGCTTATTATTCACTGCCGCATACCCAATCAGATTTCCTTTTAACAATGACAGCTCTCAGCTATGGCACTTGACTTCAAGACCTTCGATCAACTTCTTCCTGGTACAAAAAATTGGGCTGCTACAATCCAAGTGATCGACAGACAAAAGCCTCAGATATCAAAGAAAGGAAAACGCTACCTCAAGCTTGTCCTTCTTGATGAAAAGGTTAGCAACCTTCACGCCTGCCATTCCAGCTCATCCTTAATTCATCAACACCCAGTATCATGCATTAACAATCTCTTGCTATCTAACAGGCACAAAAAATTGATGCTCTCATCTACGAATCAGACATAGAGTTCTTCAGGAACCATTTCCAACTTTACAAGCGATTCATCATCTGCAATGCAAGGCTGCAATACTCTGACGATGGACTCAATCTCAGCTCAAAAATCTGCACACTAATCATCGACAACTCTACAGTCGTTGAGGCCATTGAAGAAGACGAGCCACCAACCCTTCCACCAATTTACAGCTTCACACCCTTCAACAAGCTGTATCATGAGCTCGACACAAACTCCGACCAGAGTAAATTTTCAGATTTCTCCATCACAGAACTATAACTACTATCAACGACTTTTGAATTCCAAATTATAATTTCTTCAACTACTCTTAAATCCTTTTTCCATTCTTCATTTTCTAGAGCTCATTCTACTGTTTATCCTCATTTTATTTTTATGCTTATTACCATTCATCACTAATAGCCAATCTCCAAATTTTAACAAAAACTATATACAGATATCATTGATATTGTCATTCATGTTCAGCCACAAACGACCAGAGGGACAACACCAATAAGAGATATCATTCTCATCGATCAAAGGTAATCCCACAACACAATATACATGTTCTGATGTAATTTTACCATCTACTAACCTACCAAATCATTCACAGCTCAATGGCCATAGTTCTAACTCTATGGGGAAACCACGCAACCGAAGAAGGACAAATCCTCGCTGATACCATCCACCTCCAGCCCTTGCTGGCAGCTCTACGAATAAAGATAACATCTTACCACAGTAAGATCATTCATTCCATTTTACTATCAAGCCTAATTTACACCTGCAAATTAACATTTTCGTCGCATTACCGATCCACCAGCATTAAGTCTCTCAACCAAATTTGCCTCCTGCATCCTTATCAACCCACCAATTGAGCAGGCAACACCCTTGAAACACTGGTACATTTGTAGCAGAATGCTTAAGTCATTTCCATTCCACATTCGCATATTACCTATACTCACAAAACCATGTGAACAGGGCCACAGAGAACCAACAAAAAATTACCGAAGTAATTACTGATCGAGCATATGAGAACCTAATCAAGCTTCTCCCTCCCCCTGATCCTGAGGATATAACTCACATCGGAGCCATCCTGACTACACCTCAGGTATCAAATAAACACATTTATTACATTATTCACAATTTTGACTCCATACTCAAACCCATTCCATCCAATATAGAAAAAAACCTTTTGGATACAAGGCACTGCTACACTATTAGACAGAACTCAGAAATTCTGGTACTACGCATGCCCCTTTTGCTACAAATCTGTGCGCTCAAGCCCTGAGATTCAGATTACTTGTCTTTCTTGCAATCGCCGAGTACACGTATTTCTAAGGTAATAAATTACATCTCCTTCATGTTCAGAACAGAAGAATAGCATTTATTTCTTTTATTTTCATTTTCCCTCATACAACAGAAGAATACCATTCATTTTTATTTTCTTTCACCTTAAACTTGTATAGACAAGTGTTATGTCAAATAGGATGCTCGAAGCAGTCGAATTTAACTTTTTCTTTCGCTTTTACTTTGTCTCTGTCCATTTGAGTAACTTTTTCTTTTATTTTTATTTTGTCTCTGTCCATTTGCATTACACTCATGCTGATCCACATTTACTTACGCTTTATATTTCCACAACTAAGGCCTAGATTGACTGTACATTTTGGTGACTGGAGTGGCGACATCACTCTGGACTTATATGGAAGAGATGCAGAACAGCTACTCCCTTGCAAGATTTCAGAAATCCAGCAACATGAGGCACAGGTATTCTAATTCCACACTGTTCCATCACAAAACACCATGACGTTTAGCAGCCACAACTAATCAAAAAAAAAAAAAATTCCTACGCAGGACAACCTTCCCTATGCAGAAATGCAAAAATCTATCAGCAGCAAGCCTATTATCTGCTTCATCAAAAAAGGCACGTCCACCTTTGGAGGCTCAACCACTGAAAAGTACACTGCCATCATAGCTCACAAGCTATCCTTCACCACCAGTGAAACAGCAAGCCTGCAGCACACTTCCCAGGCCGAAGGAACCACTCATCCCACTACTATGCAGGTCGACAGCCCTCCACAAGGAACAACCAAATCCCCCAGGATAGATGAGAGCTTACTCACTGCACTCAAACTGAGTGAAAGCCCTACGAAAAAACAGCGCATTGGAGAAACAACAAATGAAGAGTAACTTCACCTATTCCTCTGCACCTTTTGACTCCTCAGACTATGCTTTTGGCCAGCTTTCTACGGAGCTCTGTAAATAAACTAGCAGCACTGTAAATCACCTTTTTGATGCTAGATGATTAACCAACCAGCCAAACACAAAGCCAAAAAACACAGGCTTCTCTATAGCTGGTTGGAAACCCATTTACCAGACTGATAAATCAACAAGCAACTCCGTAACTAAACTACTCAGACTATGCCTTTGCTATGCTATTTCCAGACCTTTGTAAGCAATTTTTGCTATGCTTTTGCTACGCTTTTTAGTCAGCCAAAAATCTATGCTTTTACGTCAACCAAATATTTTAAAGACCACCCCAACGAAAAAAATTACAGGTTATTTTCGCCAACAGGCACCCACCCGCGCCTTGCGCGGGGACCCCCCCAGTGTTTGAATAAGCTTTGCAAGCGGCAACTTCGCTGAAAGCTCCGAGAATACCTTGGTAGGCAATGCAAAGCTTGGAGCCATGTATCGGAACTGGGGAGGCGTCTGCGATAGTGAATGGCTTGGGCAAATTGTTTATCGGAATGAGATCAAGACTAGCCTTGCGCCCATTGACGAACTTGAAGATGTGACCCCCACCAGGAAATCCAAGCAAAAGCCTTCTGTGCCCTTTCTTCCTTCAGCCTCTGTTACAGCATCCTTGATTTGGAAGACGATGATTATTAATAAGAGATTGTGAGGGAGGGGGAAAAGGGAAATTCACTAGACAACATCTCTTTTCTTATTTCAAAGATTGTGGATGGCAATAGCGGCGGCGTAATTGGTGGTGGTGGTCGATGAGGACCAAGAGGAAAGGGATCATTCAGAGGCTCCATGATGGTGGTGTCTCCAGTTACAAGATTCAAGTGGGTCGTAGGTTCAAGGGAGATTTTGAGACTGTGAGAGAAATTCAATTCCAATTTGAGAGGGTTTATCAAAGGACATAAGTTTTTGCTTCTGGTTGCACCAGAAGGGGAAGGAGAAATGATGAGAAAAAAAAAAACAAAAAGAAGAAGAAAAGAAGGAGGAGGAAAAAAGAACAAAAATAAAAGTATAGAAGATCAAATTACCAAATTATCTTCAATACACTGCCACCACTTCGCCTATGAAGTGTGTGGAACTCACTCTCCGTCAAATTGGATGATTTCCATCCATTTCCCAACGAAGTCTAAAGCACATGGAGTGTATGTGGATGTTTTTAAACAATGAGGGGCTTCGTGTCCAATTCCAATACACTACCCACTCGGGGGAGGGGGGTTGATTGTATTTTATCCTATTTTGTCATTGAATACTCTTCACTAATAAGAATAAGTTGCCTAAATAATAATAATAACAATAAGAGTGAGTTGGCTAAAAATACATGTTAAACAGGTTCATTTACAGCGAATTTTTTATTCAAAATATTTGACGGGTTAAATGAGTTGGTCATATCAAATCGTAAATAAACAGATCATAACACAATATGACATAAAAGTTCAATAGATTAAATCCGAGTTGAGAATTTTTTCAATACAAATATGAAAACAACATAATGCAAACACGACTCCACCTCCCATTGCAACCACAATTATACAGTATGCAAAAGCAACTCTGCTTCCCACGGCAACCACTAATACAATTATACAAAACTATTAACTACATCTGTCCATTTATTGTTAAAAGCTCGGCTGAAGAGTTTTCAAGCTGAAGTTGTTTGAGCTTGGCTCACTTAACAAAGACTTAAATCCTAGCTCAACAATCGGAAAGAGCTGTGAGTGCCAACTCAAGTTCGAATATAACTTTACAAACATAAATATTTCGACTTATATTTTATTTGAAAAAAATATTAAATAACAAGTAAACCTTGAACAAGTAATGGATTACCACCATGAAGCAAATTGAGGGAATAAAATATAAACTCATTAACTAAGGAAAGGCGAAAACAACCAGAAAAACTCAAACGCTATTTATATCCTACTGATTACATATACAAAATTTTGTGATCAAGGCTCGAGTCTACTTGTTCATTAACTGAATTTTAATTTGTTTATTTGTTTGTTTAATTTTATGTGGTGTTCAAATTAGATGCATATAATCAAGTGAACACAAAACAAAATATGACCTAATATAAGTCAAGTCAAACATTGTTCTTGAACTACTCAATTGGTTAACAACTCTAGTTTTGCATTGGATTATCACCATCCATTCCTAATTGATGTCGAATATCTAACTTAGATTAAAAAGTTCGATTCGATTAATTATATATTATGAAAGCCATGCTGCCTTTGACATGAGCAATATATGAATTACAACTTTATATATCATTCACCATCAAAATCAAATGGAAAAACAACTCAAGGGAACAGAGGCATGTAAAGGAGGCCAGTGTTCTCGGGAATTCCCATCATCAAGTTAAGGTTCTGCAGAGCCTGACCAGAAGCGCCTTTTACAAGATTATCAATCTGCAGCACAGCATTTGATTAAAAAAACAACAAAAATAATTGCAGTGGATGGCCTCCAGTCAAAGAACCATCCATGCATGAACAAAAATCATGAAGGGAAAGGGCAAAAATAAAATAAAATAAACTAAATAAAAAACTTACCACGGATACAATTATTGCTCGTCCTGGAATTCGGTCTGGGAATACATTCAAAAGGCAGTAATTGGATCCCCTAACATGTCGAGTATGAGGAACTTCATTTTTCTTCAGCAAAATTATAAATTCCTCATCCTGGAAATTGGAAATGGATGTCATATCAATACAAACCATTCTTTACAGGAAAGGGGAAAAACGGCTAAAAGATATTCTTCTAGCAAGCACAATGAAAATCGTATGCTGTTTGTGAATGTTTTAAAGGAAATCTCTAAAAATCTCTATCAATAAGGAATGTCCACATTCCCCAACTTAATCTCGCCCATATAAATCTCTAAAAATCTCTATCAATAAGGAATGCCCACATTCCCCAACTTAATCTAGCCCATATAAATACCAAGAATGAACAATCTGTGGCAATTTAATCACTTAGGCTTTACTGTTGGCTCTGTGTTGCTGATTACATCCATACAGCCTATAGTACAACAACAGACTTAATTTTGAGTACAAAACCTCTCAGAGTTCTTCAAGACAGTCGCAAGCTCATTGCCACTCACAATGTTTGTTAGGATATTCTTATACATTCTTTTCCATTTTTTGGTAGTTGGAAAGAAGGCGGCAGAGGAAGATTTAGGGACCATGCTGGTCAAATGCTATACCCAAGGAATTCCAATCATAGAATGAAGTACCTCATAGAAGCTCTTTAGGTGCTGATACAAATCCTCTGTAGACACTCCAGGAGCCATTTCCACATATATGGTCGATTGCATGCCGCGGCTCTGTAAGGTAGAACAGTTAACACCAAAACATAGTTGTCGATCAGAAAAGATAGCAAGTAAAGACACTGCTACAAAATGGTTACCATTGGCATTAAATGTGGTGTAAAGCTAACAGTCACTTTTGAGTTTGAGGCATCTGATAATCCTTGTTCAATTTCTGGAACTGGAAATGACAAATAGGAACCATGTCATTGCTCTCTAGATTGAGGATTAAGGACATATCACTGAAGTCACTGCTGAATTGTCTATGTATTCCTACACAGGACTTCCTACTCACGACATAAATAAAAGGCACCAAAGCATTCATCTAACACCAACAAAATTGTTTTACCATGAATCCCCACTCACCATGTCGATGCCTGGTGATACCATAAGAATGTATTCCTTCTGCTACTTCAGTGTACAAATTTGCCTCCTTTGCACCACGTCCTGTACAGCAAGCCAGCTATCAGAGTTTAATCAAGAATTACACTGAGTAGCATAACAACAAATCCACAAAAGTCAGCGAAAATAGTTCAAACCAGCTCCACTAACACCAGATTTTGCATCAATAATAATATTTCTGACTTCAATGAAACCTGCCTGCAATGTAGAACAACACTAGAAGTAGGAAAGTGCAGAAAAACATGTGAAGCAAGTTATCTGTATGCACTCTTAACAAGGGCAATTTAAGAGAAAAATCTTCTTCAAGACTAATTAAGCATAAATGGAAAATATTCAGCCCATACACAAAAGAAAAAATAGCATATATCAGCACTAATAGAAATTATGTTAATGCAAACATAGTTATGAAGACCACAGCTCTGAAAACTTGACTCTCCAGCTTTCCATGTCTAATAATCTAGAAAAAAGAAAAAAGAACTATAGTATTTAATCTTCAGAACTTTTACTCAAGAATAGTGCGTGAATGTTTTGCTAGCCACAATCTTCAAAGTTTAGATTACCTAGATAGACATACATTTATTCTATGCAGCAGAGTCCATTCCTCATAATAAGAAAAGTTTAGGCATGCTTTACTCCTATAAGTTTTGCCTTGAAATTTTAACTCTTTGATTCTTAAAATATGGCAATAGAAAGTAAATGCAAACATAATACAAAATAAAATGTTCTGAGCACAAACCAACCTTTATCAATGGAATAAGAGGAAGCTGAATAGAAGTTGGGTAGCATCCAGGATTAGCAACTAGGCGCGCACCTTGAATTTCTTTTCTAGAAATCTCAGTCAAACCATACACAGCTTCTTTCTGCATCCAGGCAACAGTAATCTTTCATGCCTAAACTTGCTACTTTGAACACTTTTAATCATGTTAGAAATAGAGTTACTGTAGCAAAACGCTATATGGAACTAGACCAAGAAATCAAGAAGTGCAAATATTGAACTACTGATTCTTACAAGCTTCATGAAGAGTAATGGATGTCACTGAATAATTATGTGTAGAAGTTCTCTTAGAAGTTGACATAACTAGAAAGAAAAACCCAACCTGCAAATCTGGTGCCTGGTGAGGCTGACCATACCATTCCTTATATTCACCAATATCTCGTAGCCTAAAATCCTGTATAATCATCATGCATGAATTTGATAGCAATAAACCACTAGAAGTAGCCAAAGAATGAAGTAATGCAGAACTGCAAATGTGCCACTAAGTTACCAGATATCAATATATAACATACCGCAGAGAGATCAACAACTTTTAAATTGATTGGAAGACCTTTAATGATTTCCTGCCAAAATAAAGTTATCAGCCAAACATGAGCATGCCTCTAGGAGTTCATCAAGCAGCATCTTAATTCTTCAATTGGCAAAACTTGAGAATCTATAGCATGTTAATCCCAATAAGCACATTGCATCCAGAGCATAGATAGTGTCAGGTATCATTGTATGAGATGGAGAAAAAAATAACCTGAGTTGTTCCATGTGGCAAGCAACAAAATACAGCATCAACATTGGAAAAGTCAGCATCTTTAACAGCAACCATATCTGGCAAATCCTGCAAAAGTTTATTAATATTTTGCTTACTCCAATTTTGTTATTTAAAGGATATGATGCACAATAAATGGGCCATAAAAGAGAACAAGAAAAGAAAGATCAGGAAGTCATAAAGATTCATACTTGTGTAGCCAAATGAGGAAAAACCGATCCAATTGGTTGACCAGCTTTCCGGTCTGCAGTCATTAAAGTGATTTTAAAGTGCGGATGATTTGCAACGAGTCTGACAATCTGCCAATTTTAGAAAACAATAATGCATGGGCTTATCTTCCAAAATATCCATAAAAAATGAAGAAAGAACCATAGAAAGCTATGTAACCATAGAAAAGCAGGCAACATTATCCTATCCAGAAACATGATCAAGAAGGGAGGAAAAATAGAATATTGCACATTCTAAACATCCAGCTATTTATCAAGTGTATATCTGAAGCATAGTATTGAGTAGGAAACATTGATAACTAGCCAACCTTATTTGATTATTAACATTCTTTCCTCCAAAAGTCATTAATGCCCCCTAATCTTCTTCTTCACTAGCAATTAATCATTTCATCCAAACAATAAGGATGAACCAAGAAGCCATCTATTTTCCCCTGATATATAACTGCCTCCTCCTTTCCCCATGATCCCAAAGAGGGAAAAAAAAAGGTTGCAAATAAATTTTGGCATACCTCAGAACCAGTATAACCACTAGCTCCAAGCACACCAATTTGGAATTGGTCTGACTTGTTGTGAGCTTTATGTTCAGCAACCTGCAGACTTTGTGGTGGTGGTGATGAAGCCACTGAAGCCCTGATGCAAAGGTTTCTAGCCATCGAACATTTCCTACCATCCTGCAAATATAAATTATCTTAGAAATACACACACACACTACCACATAATATATTATCACATAAGATTACACTATCCTGCAAGTGATCAAAGTCATCTACTCCAACGATACCAAAGGAAAGGGATAATTTATTCTTTACCCGAGCAGTCATACTTTACCACTTACTGTAATTATAAAGGCCCCAACCACCAAAGTTACAGTGTCCCTCAAGAAACCAAAGTGCCCCAACCACCATACAAATTTGAATTTTTTTTTCATTGACAAATTGTTACTTTTGGGCTTGTCAAGACAGAAACAAGTAAAAATAATGAGTATCTCCAGGGATCCCAGGTACACTTTTAAAGAATAGCAACCTAACAGAATCCTAAAAGAATTACGCCAAGAGATGGAGATGACTCCAATGCTGCTTTTCTCAAGATCCAGAAACAGCAGCACCAACAATAAATTGAAGCCAGACAAAATATAATTTCTTCCCATGGGCACAGTAGGACATTTTGCAAATGCAAGAAACAGCAAATACGGGTATAGACAAGTATTGATAACAGCTAAGGCAGTGTGAAGAAAGAATGAACTGAATGAAATCGTCAAATGCTCTATTACAACAGAAACTCTTGATAGGCTGTGGACAACCATCTCAGAGTTGTTCAGTCTTGTCAATAACTTATCAAATTTCAACTTCCCAGATTCATATAAATCTCCAGCAGTCATATTCATTGCACACAATGTTTGAGGCTGGGTAAATTTACAATCTCAAATTTGACATATATTACACTAAACTACCAAAAAGGATATTACACCAAACTACCCCAAAAAAAAAAAAAAAAAAGAGAGAGGGAGAGTAGAGGACTTTGGAAGGGCCCATTTCATACTTCAGAATTTAGACAAACAAATGCAGAGGAAAAGGAAATAACAAAGCAAACCAATTTAAGTAAAACTACACTTGAAATACACTTTAAATAGGAAGAGAAAAAACTGGTAACCCGGCCTCACCTTGGAGGAAAAAGTGTGGGCTGTTGGAGGATTGAGTTTCAGAGCCACCATCATCCTTCAGCATACCCTTCTACCACTATAATTACACCAAAATTTTTACCAAGAAAAATAAACCCCAAAAATAAAAAATGTAAAAGAAAAACCCATCTACAAAGACAAAATTAATATTGGTTGTTAAATTGCGATCTTCTGAGATAATCTTTTCTCCGGCATAAGCAACAGAACAAGAGACAAGTGGCTGAAAAAAAAAAACTATGGAAGAGCAGGGGAGCCAAAGTGGAGGAAACAAAACGAGCAGCAGATAGTGGCGGAGGTCGGAGTAGACGCAGGAACGGTTTTGAAGGTTTAACTGTTTTGTGGTTTTTTTTTCCTTTTTCTTTTTGGCGATAATTTCAGAAGCCTCCTGAGTTATGTAATCATATCACTTAGTACCTCTTCATTTTGGAAATTATTACTTGTCTCCTGTATCTTGACTTTTTAAACCTATCACTTCGTACATCTTCACTTTGAAAATTATCATTTGTCTCCTGTATCTTAACTTTTTGTCACGACATTGTTAACCCATTCCAACACACACACACACGGAGACACAATATGTATACGTGTGTGTGTGTATTATGTATGTTTTATTGAAAAAATAAAGAGTATGCATACATTCTACTTTTGCATTTTTCTTGCAAAACTTTTCATTTTGATAGGAAATCTAATTGAATCCCTTAAATTTTGAAAACTTGGTGTCACGCCCCATTTTTTGAAAATAAAAAGAAATTGTGTTTTAAAAAAATAAATTTTTTGTTTTTGAAAAATAAATGAAAAAGGGCCAGAATGGGACTTTAAAAATGCAATGATCTAGGCATAAAAAATGAGTCTAAAAAGTATTTCTGTGAAAAAAGGGGTCACCACTTAGTATTGAGTTTCGGTGTATCAAGTCACAAGAAAAAAAGTTTTCAAAAAATGAAAACTCATTTTAAACAAGTCCAAATCTTAAAAAATGAGAGAAAATGTTTCGAGAGTCACAGTTGAAAAAAGAAAAGGCAAATGTTTGATTGATTCAAATCCTAGAGTGCTCTTTCAATCTAGCCTAAGTTAGTTACGAGGTTTAGTCAAAATTTTCCTAATTAACCCTTAAACTTATCACATCTATATATTTCTATATGGATGCAAATACCTAAACCTAAAAAGGGTTTTCGAGAGGGGTAAAAATATCTCTTCAAGATTAAATTGGTACCAACGCATTAATATGCGAAACCCAAATGAGATCTCGAAGAGGTCACGAGTATGCAAAAATAAAACCCACGAAAATAATAATTAGATATTATAAGTGATCAAGGAAAAATAGATGCAACATAATGGGTACAGAAATGAAAACTCATGACTCAATTTTCCTTCTTATAAAGGGATGATAGTGTGCTATGGTTAAGAAAAACCATACTCACTTATTTTCTATATTCAAAGGGTGACTCTTCCTAACTTATACGAGCAAATGAACTAACTTATTTTTCAAATTTCCTGCATCAAATGCAAAACTAAGTGAAATGATTTACACACGTAAGAGACTAGGGAATATAAGAAAGGGTTCATTTGGTACATGGAATGACACAGGATTGGATTACTAATTCAGTGTCATCCCATGTTTGGTTGAATATTATATATGGGATGACACATCCACCTAACTAAATTAATCCCCCATAGAGGGGGTAAAATAATCTCATGGGAGGAAGTGGTATGAGTTATCCCGAGATAAGGTAAGAGATGAGATGATGATAATTGACACTTACTTACCATATTAATAAAATCATACTTTATTCAAATAACTATATAAATTTACAATTCTCTATAATATTATCTGCATTTTGGACTAAAACTGGCATTCATAGACAAAAAAGGCAAAGAAAACAACCGCAGCCAAAGAAAAAAGGTCCAGCAAAGAAAAGGGCATTTGAGAGCCAAGTTGAAGTGCTATTATCTCAGCCAACAAGAAATGAGGTAGAGGAGGGCAGTGAAGCAGTCCGGAAAGAAAATTTTCAAACAAAAGAGGTGGACGTGGATGATACTGAGATAGCAACAAACAAACCACCAAACACAGCCTCTAATGCAGCTTGTAATGCAGAAAATAGTGAAGAACCTACTGGCATTCATAAACAAAAAAGGCAAAGAAAGCAATTGCAGCCGAGGAAAAAAGGTCAAGCAAAGAAAAAGGCAAGAAACAAAAGGAAGCAGAATGAAGAAGATGAGTTGTCTTCTGCTGATGAGGGCTGGAATGATTCAGAGTATGAGTTTAGTGATGAAGGGGAGCTATTGAAGGCAACAGATGGTAGAACAAGTGCCTGGTCAGACACTCCTTTACAAGAAAAGAGCCAGGATGTGGATCCTACAGTTGATGGAGGTAAAGATAGTGAGATGGAAGAAGATGCAACAGACTCAGATGATTTTGAAAGCAACTGTAGCTCAGATGGCGAAGAACGCATGAACAAAATGTATGGGGATTGTCCTCGATTCAATACTGCTACTGACATGAATGACCCCAAATTTCAGCTGAAGATGTTGTTTACCTCAAAGAAACTGTTTATGAAGGCTTGTAGGAATCATGGTGTGACTCATGGGAGGAAGATAAGGTTCAAAAAAAATGACTTAAGGAGGGTGACAGCAATTTGCAGCAACTGTGATTGGAAAGTTTCGACAGCAGTCCTAAAAGACAAAAGGACTTTCCAAATTAAAAGCATGCAAGACACTCACAAATGTGGAAGAACCTTCCATCATGGTCTTGCAAGCTCATCATTTTTGTGTGACAAATATATGAAGGACATTGGACTAATTCCAAATTTGAAGGTGAGCAAACTAATAGATAAAGTCAAAAATGACTTGAACGTTAACATTACCCAAGGTCAAGCTTACTTGACAAAGAAGAAGGCAAAAAAGGTAGTTGAAGGAGATTACGCACAACAGTATTCTATGTTGTGGGAATACTGTGAAGAACTTGTGAAGGCAAATCCTAGATCAAATGTTTTTATGACAACCACTGAGGATGATCTTGGGGATGATAAATTTGAAAGATTGTATGTTTGCCTTGATGCTTGTAAGAGGGGTTTTTTGGCCGGATGTAGACCTGTGGTTGGTCTTGACGGTTGTCACTTAAGAGGGCCACACAAAGGAGTATTGCTAGCAGCAGTTGGTATAGATCCCAATGATCAACTATACCCAATTGCTTATGCTATTGTGGACGTGGAGAACAAGACAACATGGAAGTGGTTTGTTGGTGAATTGGTTGGTGATCTTCAGATTAGGGATCAAGAAAAATGGACATTCATGACTGATAAACAAAAGGTATGAATTACTGTTTTTAATATTTTTTATGTTAATATCAAATGTGACAAATATATTTTTTTTTTGGTTTCTGCATTAAACTGAAATAATTCATGACTGATGTATATGTATTTGGCATAAGGGATTAATCCAAGCACTACATGAGCTACTGCCAGATGTGGAGCATAGGATGTGCGTGAGACACATGCACAATAATTTCAAGAAGGTGCATGCTGGACTAGCTCTGAAGGAGCGAATTTGGGCAGCTGCCAGATCTTCATACAAGAATAGGTTCAAATTTTTAATGCAGGAGTTGAAGGAGTTTGATGAGGAGGCCTTCAAATGGTTGCAGGATAACACTATCCCGAAGTATTGGAGTAAGGCATTCTTTAGGACCACGTCAAAATGTGACATCCTCCTAAACAACCTTTGCGAGAGTTTTAACTCTAGCATACTTGAGGCAAGAGAGAGGCCTATACTTGGCATGCTTGAAACCATTAGAATTTTTCTAATGGTTAGGATGGAGAATAAGAGGGAATGGATGCAAAAATGTACTGGACAGGTATGCCCCAAGATTCTGAAAAAATTTGAGGAAATTAAAGAAAAATCAAAGTGTTGCATAGCTACTCATGCTGGTGGATGGCAATTTGAAGTAAGATGCATGTATGGGGATAGGTACTATGTTGATCTTCCTGGTCGAACATGTAGTTGTAGAAAATGGGATTTGACTGGGATTCCATGTGCACATGCAATAAGTGCCATATCTCATACTAATGAGGAGCCTGAAAAGTTCATACATGAATACTACTCCAAGGATACATACATGCGAGCTTATGAACCTATTCTGAATCCATTAAATGGTGACCATCTATGGAGGAATCTCCGAAGACCTCCTGTGCTACCACCTAATGACATTAGGCTCCCAGGCAGGCCAAAGAAAGTTCGGAGAAGGGAACCTGATGAGTCTAAACCTTGCAAGAAGAGAAATAATCAATCTCAGGAAATGTCTAGATGTGACAGCCCCACTTCTCCCTAGGGCGAACCCTAGGGTATCGGCGGGCTGCCTGCCCAACTCTCGCCGGGACTCACTACAGATCCTCATTCATATTACAGCTCTCAAATAATTACAATGCAAGATCGTCAAATAAGAATTACATTTCCATCTATTCCAAATACACCAAAAGTCCATCTGTCCAAGATTACAAATAGTACAAGAGATATTCCTGCCAGTCATACTAAGAAAGATCACTTCCTGCTTTCCTTCATCTCGAGCCCTGTGGGGGGGAAAATAAAATATTTTTGGGGTGAGCTAAAGTTCAGTGAGGTTCCGAGAAACAAATATTTTAGAATTTCACTATTTTATCAAAGTACAAAACATTGGAACATTCAAATCTTTGAAATCAAGGGAAGAGTATTTTTCACTAGAAATTTGCAAGACGAAAACAATTCACGAAATAATTCACTTCATCACACAAGCTCTTTGACAAATAATCAAGCACACTCACAGTACACTTTTCAACTAGAGATAACAATACTCGCCGCTTCAACTGGAGATCGCTCACGAGGAGACTTGCTCTGATTGTCTCAACTAGGTGATCGCTTAATAAACATTAAATCAATTATAAAGGATACAGCCACTTGGAGCTATTTCACTAGTCCACTTCACCTTATAACTCCTGAGCAATCCCCTTAATTCATCCGCCATCGCCTTATCCCTCCGAGACAATACTGAGTATACCGCATGCCCTGTACCAACCTACTGACCGAGTCCGCTTGAATAGGCCGATAACGAAGGGGGAAAGGCCTTGTTCAGCCAATGTGGTAAAGTACACATGGCCTACAATCATGCGCAAGTAATAGACAAATAATGGAAAAGTAAATAGTTGAACAGTTAATAACAGTTAGGTCGAGTGCGATAAGGTACACACTCGCCTAGAAGCAAGTATTTCACACCTATGAAATCAAGTAACAACAAGTATTAATCACATAAGCATGTAATTCACATTTCATACAAGGAACACTCACAAACTCTTTTCTTTGCAAATATGAGTCGAGTAAAACATTTCACAAGTCATTTTTACATAGTGATAACATATTTAACTTACAACGGGTTTGAACATTCACAAACTATTCATAAATGGTTTCTCTTGAAAAACGTTTTATTTGGAAATAGTGATACATCACTTCATTATAGTTACAAGCAAATCGTTTCCAAAACGTTCATTTGCCAACAATAATAAGATTCTTTATTTTAAAAGGGGTTGGGACACTCACCACGTGCCTTGGTCACCCTCGATCACCTTCGAGTCCTACGTACAACCAATGTATATAACCATCAACTCAAACCAAAACAACACTTAAATCACTCAAAACAGCAAATAGAGCACATGCAGGGGCGCTCGAACCAAAACGGACGACACTAGATTCACAATGGAAAACACACACTACAAGGTGTGAAAGGCAGATTTGACACCTTTTGCCATTTTGATCATAACTCATGGTACGAGTGTCGGATTGAAGTGCACGAAGTGCCGTTTCGAAGCTAAGAGAACAAGCTATAACTTTCATGAAGACCATTTTTACCCAGATTCACTCTTTCTAGGTCAAAAGTGCGGAAACAGGTTCAGGAATTTCAGTATCAGGATTTCCAACAGGTTTGATTCAAACGATCATAACTCAACGCTCACAAATCCAAATCAAGAAATTCCAAAGCCGTTAGAAAGCTAACATACAAGGCTACAATTCTTAAGAAGACATCAAAAGCATAAACATTCATCTTCCTGGTCAAAATGACCCATTACAGTAGCAAAAAACCATTTCTGCCAGAAACAGGGCATCAGGGGTATTTTAGTCATTTCACATGATACAGTGATCCGATTCACCTGAAAATTTACAGGTAGAATCCTCACTCAATTTTCCACAACTTTCATGCTTTAAGCTAAGGCTAATTCAGCCTCCATCATATTCGAATATTCAAGCCAAATTCGGACAGAAAATCTAAACAAAATTAAAACTTGGAGTTCATCCAAACCAACAAATTTCCAACCATCCAATTCAGTTCCTAGCAAACTAAATTCAACTTCCAATCATCAATTCCCAACATCAAGCATTGCAACTAGTGAAACCCTAACCCTAGCTCTTGGTCAAAGTTCAAGACAAGCAAAACAATAAAACCAATCCATGGAATCACCTTAGAAGCTAAGAATGATCATGAAGCAAGCTAAAACAACAACAAAATCCAACAACTTCATCAACTTAGATCAAATTCCAACAACTTAGAGAAAATGCCAGCTTTGATACCTTCAAGAAGATGAACTTAGGATGAAACTCAAGCTTCCAACTCCAAGGATAAAGATTGACGGTTGCCAAGGGGTTGAATCTCCAACTTTCCTTTCTTTTTCCTCTCTTTTCCTTTCTTCCTTCCCTTGCTCACGCTTTTTTTTTCTCCTCTTTCCAGCCTTCACCCGACTCCTTGTGGTTTCTCTCTTGTTTGGACTAAGTTTGGCTAAGTGATAAGGTTTAAGAGATATTTAGGAAGTTGGGTCAAAGGTTTGGTCCAAGTCAAAGATGTCATGCTAAATGCAACCTAGCAATTTAGGTGGTGTTTCACTCTTGCCCCAAGCGATTTCCTTTCCTATCAATTAAGTCCATAGGTACTCAATTTACCCTAGCCTATCAAAGCTTAATTACACCTACTTAGGCTACTAAACACCTAGGAATCGTAATCAACTCCCGTGAGCATGCAAGTTCACACCAAAATTCTTGAAATAACAAACGTTTGATTCGTACATATAATTAGGGTTTCGAGAAAATATAGTAAGGTTGGTACATTTAGGGTTTAGTGTGCAAACAAATTAGGGTTTTGTCAAAATTTAGGGTTTTCAAAGCAAACTAGGGTTTAAATTCAAATTAGGGTTTTTAGACTTGTAAAACAAAATAGTTAAAACAAAACACTTTAAGAAGTAAAACAAACCATAGAAACACTTTGGCAAACAATAATTACTATAATTAACATTATTTAATATTTTTCAAAAACTTGGGAAAAAAATCGGGGCCTCACACTAGAGCTAGACAGATGGTCTATAAGTGTAGAAATTGTAAGCAAGTAGGCCACAATAGTCGCAAGTGTCCAGAAAAAGAAAATGCAGAAACAAGACCTGATGGCAATTCTACTACTGCTACTGAACAGCTATCAACTGAACAAGTTTCAGTGGTAGTACATAATTTTGCTTTTATCATTTGTCATTTGTCATTTTTAAGTCTTCCAAGTATATGAATAATTGATTGAATACTATATTTACCTTTTTTTCCTGTTTTATATTGGTAGGTTAATGGCATAGATGCAGACTTAAGACAGCAGCCATTGGCAAGCAACCAAGCTGCTGAGCCAACCAATTTTAATGCTCAAGAAGTTCCAGTTCATATTTCTTTCATTTTCTTGCATTGTTTGTGCTACAGTTATAACTTCGGTATAGCATGGTTGATGCTATTTGTTGATTCATTTTGATGTTGACAGGTTAAGAAGAAAAAAGTGAAACAAAGATGTGCAGTTTGTCGTAGATTTGGCCACACTTGAAACACTTGTGAAACTACAGTTGCTGCACTTTATTCCTCTGATGCTTAGTTTATACAGTTGCTGCACATATCACAATGATGGTCGAAAGTTACATGACTGGTTTTTGGTTTTTGATGTTTGCTGGGAATTAGATGTCATTATTGACATGGAAGTGATTTTTTATTTTTTGACTTCTGTTGGGATGTAGTTGTCATTATTGACAGTGACTGGTTTTTGGTTGTTGACCTCAGTTGGGAATTAGATGTCATCATTGACAATGACTGGCTTTTGGTTGTTGACTTCAGTTGGGAATTTGATGTCATTATAGGCAAGTTGTACATTGTCAAGTTCCTGAATCTTTTGTATAGATCTACTGGCAATTGTATTTTTGGATGTTGGATGTATTCAATCACAAATTAGCATCCTTGATTTATGTTAATTTAATTACGCTTTATCACCTTTTCTTATCTACTTTGTGTTGTTACACAACCTTGCTTGTGTTATTATACTTCAAACAAGATCATTCATGTCGGCAAAATAAAAAATACCATCACCATTCAAATCATCTAAAATAATAATTGAATGTACAAAGAAGAAAATTCCTAACACAAAATTCAAAACCCACCCCAGAAAAGGAACAAGAAGTTCCAGAGAGTTCGCTATATTTCCAATGGCTCTTTCTAATGAGGCATATCAGAACATCTCAGAAACTACTATAAACCAAGAAAGGGAGTTTCTGAGTTTTGCTGTGAGAAAATGCTAAATGCGTATTTCTTTGATCTGTGCTTAAGATTCCAGGACTCAAAATATTCTCCAAGTTCGTAACCAATTAATTAGGATAACCAAAAGCCTTAACCGAAATTAGAAAATTATCCAAGTACATAACCATACCATTAGAATACAAAATCAAAAGATGGCTCCAGTTACATAACCACTAATAACCAATACAATCAAGTTCCCACATCATATTCTCCAGGTTCAGACGCCATTAATTAACTAAACTAAACACTACAAAAGGTACGTCATCTTCTTCACATTCCTTTGGACCACATTTGGTACAAGATAACCAAAATAGCCAATGCCAGAAAAATCTTCAATGCCCTCTCATTGTGGCTCATCATCTCAATCTTGGCCTCCATTTTTATTAACTTCGTCGATAATCTCTGAGTCAGCCAAGCCAATTTCTTGCACCTTTCATATGAATCATCCTCATACCATCTAAAATATCCGCATCCACCATTTTCCTATACCATCAGCAAAATATAGAAGAAGATGATTATCCCATGCCATTATGATATAACTTATACTATTTCACAACAATTCAAGCTCCAATTCTTCACTAACTTATTAAATCAGAGAGTACAAAAACCTGACACTTACTTCATAATCGCTGCAACCATAGAACATCTTTGTTGGATTCTGAGTTGTCCATGAAGTCCTGAGTTTTGCTGGCTTGTGACAATGACATTCAATTTGCCCAGTGGAGACGGATTCAGATTTCATTAAGAATTGATAGGGAAGATTCTCTTTACCTCTCTTGATAGCAATCTCTAATTTTTGGGAATTCAATTGTATTCTCCCTAATCATGTTTTTATGCTTTCTGTTGTTGGGGACAACCTGAAGATCAGGTTGTCTTGGCACTCTTCCGGTTTTGCCCTCCTAATTTCTGATTCGTATGCAAATAAATGAGCGGAGGGACTACAAAGATGCAATTTAAATTTGTGAGGGACTATTTTTATTCATTTTGTATGTAAGGGATTAAAAAGAGACAACAGCGAAATGTGAGGGACCATCCGTACAATTTTCCCTTAATGAAATAACTAAAATTTTGGACAAATTTGCCCATGCCAATAAAAAATTATATTTTGAACTAATTTACCCATTTTATTGAAATAAATAATTTTGGACTAATTTGTTCCTGTTATTAATAAATTATATTTTTTGGCTAATTTGGCCCTACTAAAATTCTAAATTAATTTACCCCTACTAAAAATAAGAGTAAATTTTTATATAATTTTGGTCCTATTAATTAATTATATAATCATATTTTCTTTGTCAAATTTAATTCATAAAAGGTTAGACATATAAATTGAAACTTGTGAACCCATTTAATAAGATTGAACTCCACTTATAATCACACATACACGCATATGTGTGTGTGTGTGTATGTATTTGTAAGTCGAGTTTGTGTTTATTAAAACTCGAACACCCATTGTTGTAGATCTAGAAAAAAGGGTATTTTGGTATATAAGTAAATAATCCCATATCAAACTATTTCCAACCAAACATAGGATAAAATTATTTTCTAAAACATCCTATCTAACAAAAAGCGAACCAAGCACTAGATAATAAGATTACTCATCCGAGAACAACTCAACCTAGGATGAGTAATTTGAACATAAGTAATTCTCTCTCATCCAATCCATGAACCAAATGCACCCTAAGGGAATTAACACACAAATAAGAAAAAATACTAAAGATGGAAAAAATATGCATAAAATGGAATAAGTGTTACACAATCATGAATCTATTGCATTGGAGGCCTAAGGATCTAGCATTGGACTAATCTATTTCCATGAGTCCTTACCAGCATTGGACTTGTAAGAAAACGGAGAGAAAAGCCACGACTAGCGTTGGACTAGTATGGTGACATCATACACTCATTATGCATAATAAAACATATAGAACATGGATTAAAGCAAGCAAACACATAGGAGCGCATAGAGCACATAGCACATAAGTATAATATCTAGAAACAAAATCCTAAGAAAAGCAAGTAAAACACGTAAACACACAAATCCTATCTATTACATTGGGGAATTACAATCTAAAAGAGGAAAAATAGGAAAATAAACCTGTCTAATTACATTACTTGCCAAATGTATCCTATCTATTACAATTTAGGTATTTAAGTACCCTTTAAATAATTACATAACTAGAATGAATAAATAATTGTAGAAAAATAAATAAAAGTTTAAAGTAGTTAAACAAAAGGAATGAAAGAAAAACATGCAAAATATACAAACACATAAAAGCATATAAGAGCACGTAAGAACACATAATTGGGATTTAGAGGGCCATAGGATTGCTTTGAAGTAGAGACTAATGTGAGGAAATGTGGAACTATCTATATTCAGAGTTAACAAAAGGTCAAGACACCAATTTACTTGACAATTAATCATAAAATGTCAAAAATATAATTTATTAATGAAGCTCACTAAATTTAAAGCAAAGTAGTAACTAACAAAATAAATTAAGTCATATTAACATGTTAGACATGGAAAAGAATTTCAATGATTTCCAAAGACAAATAAAATCCACTTTAAAGAAGCTTAAGTAGAAATTAAGAGAAGAAATAATCATAATTCAAAAGTTAATAGTCTATTAGTGACTGACTGAGAAATTTAAAAAGTTTTTTAGTTGAAATATAATTTTTAAAAGATGAGGAGTCAGTATTAGATAATAGAAAATTTTAGGGGTCTAAATGAAATTAATATAGGGGCCTATACAAAAGAAATCAAAGATCTTAGGATGATAATAAGATTATCTAAAAATTTAGGGGTCAATCTACAAATTTTGTTTAAAATGAAGGCCAGAAAATGTATCCAGGTCACTCTTTTGGCCTAAAATGATAATAAGATTAATTTGTTTGGGCCGTCCCTCTTTTGGCCCAGGAAATGAATGTAGGCTGTAGACATCTCATGTAAAAATACAAACAAGCCCAATTAAATTTAAAGCAGGCTCAAGAGAGCGAACATATTTAACTTATTCACCAAACCCAACTAGAAGCTCGAGCTAAAACTAAATAAAAGCCCAATTACAGCAGAATTACAAATAATTAAAAGCCCACCATAAACCCAAGTCAAGAATAAATGCCAGCCTAAGTTTCTCTTCGGCAAATTCCTCAGATTATGGCTGCAATTTTGGAGATTCTCCATGTAGAGATGCCGCATATTCCATGTGTAAGCTAACAATTCCAAAGTATTACATATGGAATGTGTGGCACTTCCACATCCTAAAAAATTTTAAACTTATGAACTTCAACCATCCTAAAAAATTTTAAAAGTAATGTGTAAGCTAATAATTTCAATCAGAGTCGTGTGTGCATATGTAGTTAAATTTTAAAAAAAAATTCAATTAGAGTCATGCGTGCTTATGTAGTTAAATTTTAAAAAAAACTATAAATAAATCATTTTCTTTAAACAAAATTGTGCATGTGTTAAAAAGATATTTATGAATTCTGTGGAAAATCAAATAAATAAAAGAACTCAAACAATTTTCCAAACATAGGTAGATAAATCAAGGCAAATAATTTTTATCACTGAGGGTGAAATATCATCCTCATTTTTCCTAATAAATTTGCATGCATGACTTTTTCAACCTTAACGAATTAATGGTCTTAAAATAATAATATAAAAAAATACTCTGGACTTTCAAAATATTAGATATGAACAAAGTCAACCTCCTAATTTTGCTTTAGGATGCATACGCCAACCTAGATTTAAGTCCTGCGTCTGTTAGTCCGGCCCTTCTCTAAGGTAACACTTGACTTGGGTCCAATCTCTCCAAATGTACTTCCGATCCATAGCCTTTCCAAATATTAGCTTGGATTCATAACCTCCCTAAAACTTACTTTTGGATTTGCGAGTTCACAAACATATCCAGAATAACTAATGAAAAGCTTAAATCCAGTCATTATACGAAAAGTGCACAAAGACAAATATGTTCTAAATCACAAATTGCAAAACTTATTGACCATGGCTCATCTGAAACTTACTAGTAAACAAAATATTCGTGAATTGATTGTTACCAAGATGGATTTGGACTTTGGATTAAGGAAATTATATGGGTTTTCTTAAAAGAGGACAGTGAACTTTTTGCTGTATTTTATTACGAGATATGGCACAATAGGAGTAGCATTCTCTCTGAAAGAAGGTTTCGTGATCCTTTGACGATGACTAGATTTGCTCTCAATTATCTTGCTGAATTCAAGAAATCTAACAGCACCTTCCGCTCTACAGAGTCCCAAAGCCATGATGTTCATTGGTGTAGAGATGTGAACTTCTTTTCCGAGATGGCCTTGCTGCCGAGGAGGTGGTCGGAAAACAGACTAGTCCTGCAAGTTATAGAAAGGAGAAGAATAGGGGCTCGGTCCCCTGGGGTCTGCTCCGATGCCTAAGTCAGGACCTTTCCCAAAGTGGAAATTTATTGGAAAATAGTGAGTAGCCAGTTACCTTTTCTTACCGGTGCAGGTGGGTATTTATAGTAAAGGGTTAGGGGTACGGCTTCCCGGGGATGATGACGCGTGGGCAGGAGGATGCTTTCGAGGGTCCAGATAGGGAGAGAGAGTATGATAGAATGTTCGACAAGATATTTGAGACAAGACGTTCAAGATGTGATGGACAAGGTCTTTGCTGTCTGGCCACGAGGATTTAGCTGCCGACCATATCCTCGGGAGGTCGGACCAGGAGCCGGCAAGCTGTCCAAAGGGGTCGGGAAAGGCCGACCGATCGAGTCCTCGGTTCCGAGGACAATGCAGATCAGCCCACTACAATCGGCTTGCTCCACCAGTGCATCAATATAAGATCAATTTCGATGGCAGTACTTCGTCGCACAGTGATATCTTTGGTATTGGAGGGGCAATCCAATATCATAATGGTAATTTCCTCGCTGGTTTGACAAAGCAATTACCTGGTTTGGTGAGTTTTAAAATGGTAGAACCATTCGCTGCCAGACAAGCAGTTTCCTTGGCCAAAAATTTGATGGTTCTCGATTTCATATTTGAAGGGGATGCTTCATCCATTATCCCTTCTTAGAGATAAAGATGATGTTTTTTCTGATATAGGCCGTATAATTGATGATGTTCGTTTGTTTTTGTTAGATCAAATCTGTGTCAATGTAAATTGGGTTCCAAGGGAAAGTAACAAATTGGCCCATAGTTTAGCCACTTATGTAAAATCTGGCAATTGTACTGACTCTTTGTGGAACCTCCCTCCTGATTTTGTTAAGCAAATTGGTGCTAGACGATTTTCAACAATCTCATTAATAATGTATCAACCAGCTTCAAGTTCAATTTATGGCTATTAAATTGTCAAAAACTTTTTACAAATTAATTATCTAAGAAACCTTCTTCCAGTTGTAAATAAAGTAGTATAGTAGAACGCTAAATCATAGGTAACAGTAGGAAAAAAAAAATCTTTAGGTGACAGAGCTTCAGAATTTGTCATTTATTGATAATTTATCAAAAACAAAGAATAATTTTGAGTTGGGAAAATAAAGGTTTTGCTACTTTGCTTTTAAAATCTTTTGGAGAATAAAATCAAATTTTAGTGCTCAAGTTGGAAAAATGATTTTAAAACGAGTTCTCTAAATCAACTTTAATAGTTAATCGGAATCTTCCTTACCAAATTGAATGTAATATTTTCCTTGTCTTGAATGCTGAGGTTTAAAATAGTTTTTAATTAGTTAGGTTCATGCCAGAAGATTTTGTAAAAATATGCAATTGCAAAAAAAAAAAAGAAAAAAAGCTAAAAGGAAGAACATTAGTTTTTTTCATAAATTAAAAGTCAATATTAGTAATAAATTACCGGAAAATTGTCCAGCATGATTTGCGTCATAAAGAAATCTGCACTAATGGCAAAAAATATATAGAACATGTCACATATATTTCTAATTTTGAAAAATCATTGAATTTAATAGAACTACAAAAGATAAAAGATTATACTATGAATCACAAATTATTAGATCTGATCAATTGCACGAGTTGCTCATAAATATCTACACGTGTCTATTCCCTCAGATTTGCTATCCAATTGGTTCAAATTCAAAACTAATGCTGAGATCTAATGAGAAGATCCAAGAAATTCTAGATCTAACATATAGATTTGAAAAAACTCTTAGATTTGAGAAAATAATAGGAAAAAACTAAACAAAACTTCCACTAGAATAACCTAAGAGAGACAAAAACTCTAACTAGTAAATATTGGGAGAAAAAAAACTCTTATTAGAATATCCTAGGAGAGATTTTATTAAACTAAAAACAAAAGGAGAGAAAGGAACATTAGTTTGTACAAAATAATCGTGAATAATGTCAAATTGGTTTCTAGCAAATCAAAGTCTAATCTCCAAAAGTTTATCATGTTACTGACTTTTGAGTAATTTATTAATTTCAATCACTATCCTTTAATGAATATTTTTAAAATAATTTTGAAGTGAAAGAATATTAAGTTATACATGTTTCTCAAAAGAAAATTTTCGTCTACAATTTATCTAGTTGCATTGAAAACCTTTAGCTTAAGACTCACAAATCATACACGGATTAAAGTACAAGGTTCCAGCAACGTGCACGGATTAAAGTACAACCTAATATTTTATTCACATATTCGCATGAAATTAATAAGAACGAAAGCTTTAACCACTATTTCAGCAGCCACCTAATATTTGCATGAACAATTTGCTTATAACCAGTGGCAATTTTAGAAGGAGGAAAGCTTTAAAATGTATTGTTCATTAATCAAATCTCAGTATATGATCAGATATCATGAATACTTATATATCTACATTAAAAAAAAAAATACTGAAACCAGTAAGATAAATCTCACAAGTTAGCTAATAAACAAGACCTAAGTTTATGAATTTGTTTTACAAAGATTTAACTCTAAATTAAATAGATATCTTGTAATACACATGCATGATCAATTTTCAAAACAACTTAAAAGATTCTTGCCCTCAAGTATTGTTCAGTTTCACATGCATGAAAACGAAGATTGATTCTCACCTCGAGTTGTGTACTTCATGAAATAATCTCATCCATCTCAATTTTCTAAGTTTATGAGAAATTTGTAATCCCCCTTATTTACACTCAATGAATGATGAAATCACTTACAAGAGTCTTTCTTTTTACTTATCTTATTTATAAACTTGCAATAGGTTCCAACTGATCATTAATTAAGTCTTGTGTAATTCATTTCTTCCTTATCTACTCGAAACTTATGGACCATTGTTACTGATGTAGCCTTCAAGTCATCAATTAAGAGACCAAATAATTCAATCCTTATCTAGTCTGCCAAGTGACTTATTCCTATGTTTTAACTCAATTTTATCATTGCTTATTTTTTTTCCTATACTATTAATTTCACTTGATGGAAATTAGTTACAAAGTGGACCATTAATGTTCATATACTCTGTAAAGGCCTCGAGAGAAAAAAAATAAAAATAAATAAATAATATTAATTTAATATTAAATTTCAAAAATTTGAAGTTTTTATTTATTTATTTATATAATTATTTCTTTAATTATCTCGTGAAATCCGATTTTTCCTCATTTACGACTTCTCATTTAATTTTAACCCTATTCCTCTATTAATATCGTCTCGTAGCATTTATTAGCGGTAAAATGTTAAAAGCACGTTTTTCGAGGTAAATTCGGACTGTGAGTAAACTAGTGAAGATAAATATGGATGATCACTGGTAGGTTGGAAGTGTAATTAAATGACTGGAATTGGGTCATTGAAGGTGATTAATTAGGGTTTTGAAATTTTAGTTAAGATTTGGATTAATCTCTTTAAGTTTAGAATTTTATCTAACCGTTAATTCTTTCAACTAAATTCCTACCAATCACTTAAAAATTACTTCTTCATCCCCTCTCCTAATCGAGATTTATCCATTAATCTCAAGTCAAATGAGGTGATTAATTTTCCCTCCAAATAGCTAATTAATACCACTATGCAAGCTTTGACTTTGGATGAATAAGATAAGACCCATGTCTTGTCTTCCTTTTTCCCATTAACTCCTCAAGAAAATTGACCAAAAATTTCTTCATCCTTCTCCCTCTCTCACCCAAACTCCCTCTCCTCTTCTCCCCTAAATTTTCAGCAATTTCCTTCACTCAAATTCCCTCCAAAAACCCCTCACAACCTCCATTAACCCTTGCTTGAACTTGCACTTGGTGGAGAAGCTTGGAGTAGGTGCACTTGGGAGCTCTAGTCTAGCATTTCTTGGTGAACTCTTGCTTGATTCTTGGAAGAGGTATGAAACTAGAGCTTGAACTTTTGTCTCTTAAATTCCATTTTTAAGCATGATGATAGGTTTGGGAAGTTGAGAGGTTGTTAGAACCTTGTCATTGTTGATGAAATGGATTCATGTGTTGGTTTTAATTTTGGAAGATTAATCTCAATAAATTGTCTTTCTTGATATTTGGTTGTATAAGTGGGCTCTTGAACTCCCACACTTGTGTTGATTAGAGTTCTAGCATGGTTATTGATGCACTGTATGAATTTGAGTTAAAAATTGTTGTTGGATTTTTGGACAAAACCCTAAGAGGAACCGGTTCATGAAGGAAGAAAAATAAGGAAGAAATTTCTGTTTTTCCTCTGATTTGGTGGCTGCAAATTTTGGCAAGTTTAAAAGTTGATTGTGAGGCTTGAATGTGAGGGTTAAGCTGTTAAAATTGCCCCATACAAATTCCTTTAAGAATTGAGTGAAGTTGATGGTTAGATGGAATAAGGAAAACTGGAAAAATGAAGCATTATGCTGCCCGAATTTTAGGGGATTATTTCGTGACAATTTTACTAAAATATGTGACCATTTTTTATCATCATTAGGTTAAGGGAGACTAATACCAGCTTAGGGTCGAAATTGAAGTTAAATGGCAGTAGTATATGTTGGTTATAAGAGATTAGAAGTGGAGGAGTTGAACTTCATCGGTTTGAAGAGTTTCGATGAACGAACTTTGGGCACGTAGAAAACTGCCTTCCCATTCGAATTTTTGGTTGAATTTTGGTATTAACTTAGCCTATATATGGAAGTATTAGTGTACCAAATTTGGTGATTTTTGGCTAAGAATTAGCCACTCAAACGAAGCTGTGAATGATGCCCTGTTAAACTGAAACCCAGAAATTTCAGAAATTTGAACCCTCTCTGTTTGAACTGTTATAATTTCATGCTCGGGTGTCGGAATTGAGTTCTGTCAGTGGCTGTTGAAACTCCTTATGTATTACTATATTGTGTATGAATTTAAGAGGCTAAATAATTTTCTGTAATTTATGGCGAATTTTCAAAGTAGCCTGGATGGCCAACCTGATATGTCCTGACTCAGTACTGTAGCTTTCTGTTGAATGAAAATCTGGGCAGTTTTCGCCCAGAATTTTAACTGGGTGCCTTCTACAAAGTTTTAGAACTTTCAAAGAGATTTCCAACGGTGTCAAATGTGCAAAATTCTGACTTGTATAACTTGAGTTACGATTTTTCAAAATTTTCAGCTCGAATTAGGAAATTGTCGAACTTTTTACTTTTTGAAATAAATTTGGTCGGTGAACTAGGAAAACTTATTTTCGTTCTCTTTTAATTATTTTAGGGCAAAGTGCTGATTTTGCAACTGATCAAAACTTCGACTCCGACCCCTACTTTGTCGGTGAGTTTTCAACGCCTGTTAAATGTTTTCGTTTAAATGCCCTGTGAATGTATGTGTATCATGAAATGTTGCTTGATTTGACTGTGAAAATGGGAACTTGTTGAACCACTCACCTAAAGGAGAGTATACTTTATTGCTCCCTTTTTGTAGAGTTGGTAATTTATTTGTTTGCATGTATTGAATTTGGGAAACGGAAATGTGTTATACAATCACTCTTGGCCGAGTGCCTTGAGTGATTTACTGTTTACTGTTCACTGTTTCAATATTTGGCGTGCGGGCCCGGTAAGGGGAGTTTGGTGGTTGGAGTTTGGCGTGAGGAGTCGTCTACTGGGATTGAAAGTCGACGGAGTGTCGACTACTATAAATGCTCGGAAAATGTGGAATTTGGCTCTTGAGAGCCCCCGTATCCTCAATGTGTGTGAACTTGATTTGTCTATGTGTTTTATTTATTTACTTTTACTTTTACCGTTTTAAGTGCATGTGCATGAATTTTGGAAACTCATGAGGTCTTTAGCTCACCCCCGTTCCCCTTTGTTTTTCCTTAACAGGTAACGAGAATCCCGAGGCGTAGCTAGGGCTAGTGTCTTGATCTTTTGACTTTTGTCTCAAGTATGAAGTAATATTTTGTATATTTGTTTGGTGTTGAGTACTTTAAGCTTATGGAAGTGTATTAGCTTTGGCTCGAGGGTTTTGAATATTTTAAATGGATGAATGTACTTTTAAGTTTAATCGTTTTTTTTTCCAGTTTTAATATTAATGTTATGGTGGTTGGTGAAATTGCACGTTTAAGTTAGTATTGATTTGAATACTTGAGTCTTGGCGAGAGTTGGGCAGGTAGCCCGCCAACCCTTTGGTTCGCCTTAGGGGGAAGAGGGGCTGTTACAGGTGGTATCTGGGTCTAGGTTAGAGGTCTATGAAGGAAAATTTTAAAAGTCCTTATACAATGGTTTCGTGTACTTTAAGTCTGATATTTTAGCTACGTTGAATATTGTAAAAGTCCTAACTTTAAGTTGTGGATTGGTTGTAGGTATGGAAAGTGGTAATGGAGCTGCGGGAGCTAATGGGCAGGGGGCCAATAGTCATGAGCCACCTGCTAGACCGGTGCAGTATAGAGTGAGTGGGGACGACTAGACCAGTCTTCTGTACACCCCACGTTGGGGGAGGTTCGAGGTGCCCGTGTAAGAGTCGGTACTCCTACCCTAATTCCGTGGTATTGTCTATTGACGACGAGCATCAGGAGCTACTGGATATCAATAGAGACCTGCAGGAGGAGATCATGGTGGTGAGAGGTGTCATGGCTTCTCGTCAGGAGTGGATTCGAGATTTAGAGGCTCGGGTCGAGGTACTGGAGAATCGGGTTGACACTGAGAGAGATAGGACTAGGGCCACTCGTGACCAGGTTCAGAGGTTTCAGGCCCGACTCGATAGGATGTTTGACGAGGTCCATGAGCGGACTGTTAGGATTAGGGCTGACATCACTACCCTGGAGGATATCATGGCTGATGTTAATGCAGAGGCTATGCTTGATAGGTCCATTGAGGAGGACTCATCCGAGGTGGAGCCTTATGAGGATATCTTGATGGGGGACGATCCTTCCGAGGAGGCTGAACCTGAGGAGGAGGAGAAGGAGGACCTGTCTGAGGGTACCCTTCTTGGTGGTCCTGCTGAGGACTAGAGGAGTAGTACTAGAGTTTTAGGGTTTTTATTAATCTGTTGTAAGGAGACTTTATTAGAGAGATTCTCGTTCCTGGGATGCATGTTTATTTATTGCTTTCACTATTATATTTTGTGTGGTAAATTGACCGTGAAAGCACTTTTTGTGTACTTTTTTGTGATAAACATGCCACTGTAGTGTACTGAATTCCCACGGTTATATGTATGAAAATTCGGATAATTTTAGAAAATTCTCTTGTTTGCTTCTTGGTTTAATTTGTTAAATTATTTATTTCAATTTGTATTATTTCTTTATATTTTCTTTTCTCTTATCTCACTTTACCTTGTTCCATATTATTATGTATTAATTTTATTTTATATTTGTACTTAATTATGTCTACCTATTATAGAAATCATGGACGGTAGACGAGGCCGAGATCGAGGCCGAGGTAGAGGTCGAGGGCGTGGGGCAGGACAACCCCAAAATGAGGGAGACGACTGAGGGTCAGCAGTTGACCAAGGTCAGGACGAGGATTGAGACAAGGTCAAGGGGTAGATTTCGGGGAACAAGTGGCGACCGCCATAAACCAGATGACGGGCATCTTGGCTCGTCTGGTGGACCAACAAGGCCAGGGTCTAGTCAATCAGCCTAGAGGCCACGAGGGTGGCGAGGATAGGGCATTAGAGCGCTTCCAAAAGTTCGCCCCACCTAAGTTCTTTGGGGGACTTGATCCGGAGGTCGCCGAGGGGTGGCTAGAGCGTATTACAGATATTTTCAGTACCCTGAACTATACTGAGGAAAGGCGGGTATCCTTTTCTTCCAGTTTGAAGGAGCAGCCAGATCATGGTGGAACATGATTCGGGCCAAATGGGATAGGGACCAAACTCCTAGGATTTGGGAGAATTTTACTCGGGAGTTCTACGCTAAGTTTCTTCCTCCCTTGGTACAAGAAAAGATGGAAGATGATTTCATTAAGTGTCGACAGGGGCTTCTGAGTGTTGCGGATTACGAGGCACATGATTTCATTAAGTGTCGACAGGGGCTTCTGAGTGTTGCTGATTACGAGGCACAATTTACTAAGTTGTCTAAGTTTGCCCCAGAATTGGTGGCCACGGAGCCAAGAAAAATTAGACGTTTTATCCAGGGCTTGAATTTGGAGATTCAAGAAGGGTTAGCGGCGGCTCAGATTAACAGTTTTAGTGAGGCCATTGAGAAAGCCCAAAGGATCGAGACCGTCAAGGCTCAATTGAAGAGCTTTCATGCTAAGAAAAGGAGTGCCCCTTCTAGTAGTCGGGGCCCAATAGATTCGAGTGCCCCGCCTTCCAAGTTTGGGAGAGATTCAAGTGGGGCCAGTACCTCGGGAACATCAAGGGGAACCTTTTCTCGAGGAGGGGTATCTAGAGGGTCTATCAGTGGTAGAGGCCCAACAAGGAGCGTTCCACAGGGGAGCCAAGCCTCCAATTCAGGTCTTACGTGTGGTTTTTGTGGAAAACCAAACCACACCGCCAATGAATGTTGGAAGAAGCAAGGAAAATGCCTGAGGTGTGGAAGTTCTGACCATCAAATATCTTCTTGTCCCCAAACCCGAGGCGGAGTGGTGCCAGAGTCAAATCCGAGCCAAGCTAGTTCGGTGGGAAATAGGACAAAAGTACCAGCTCGAGTCTATGCGCTGGACTATCAAGAGGTGCCTACGTCGACGAAAGTGGTCGAAGGTACCATTCCTCTCTTCCATCGCTTAGCTAGAGTTTTAATTGATCCCGGTGCCACTCATTCTTTTGTTAATCCTGCATTTGTTTGTGGTATAGATATAAAACCTGTGTTAGGTTACCTTTTGACTTAGAGGTTAGAACACCAACAGGGGACCAAAGTTTGATTACGAGTTTGGTGTATAAAAATTGTGAATTGTGGATAGGAGAGAGAAAATTAATGGTTGATTTGGTAAGTCTTGGATATTAAGGGGTATGATGTGATTATTGGGATGGATTGCTTAGCTAAACACCATGCCAAGGTGGACTGTAGATTGAAAGTAATGGAATTTGATATACCGGGGGAGGTGACGTTGAGATTGGACGTTAAGGGAATGTTGGCTTTATCGGCCCTTATTTCTGGAATTAGGGCTAGAAAACTTCTAAGTAATGGAGTTCAAGGGTATTTGGCTTTTCTTATAAACCCTCCAAATGATAAGGTGAAGTTGGAAGACGTGCCGATTGTTAGGAATTTTCCGATGTATTTCCTGAGGAATTGGAGTCTTTGCCTCTGGCGAGAGTTCAAGGTTGATGGTACACAGGCGGCACCAATTTCTAAAACTCCCTATAGAATGGCTCGGCTGAACTTAAAGAGTTGAAGACCAGTTACAAGATCTTACGGGCGAGGATTTATCGGGAAAGTGATTCTCAGGTGGGAGCACCGATCTTGTTTGTTAAAAAGAAAGATGGTAGTCTAAGGCTATGTATAGACTATCGGGGGTTGAATGATGTGACGATTAAGAACAAGTATCCCTTACCACTCATTGTGAGTTATTTGATCAGGTTGCAAGGGTCGGTGGTATTCTCCAAATGGATCTTAGAGCGGGGATACTACTAGTTGAGGATTAGGAAAGAGGATGTACCGAAAACAGCTTTCAATTCAAAATGTGGACACTATGAGTTTGTAGTAATGCCTTTGGGTTAGCAGATACTCGGCATTCATGGATTTGATGCAGCGTGTATTCAAGCCCTACTTGGATCGATTTGTGGTGATTTTTATTGATGATATATTGGTGTATTCCAAAACCCTAGAAGACTATGCCGAACACTTGAAGATTGTATTGCAAACCCTCTGAGAGCACAAGCTGTTTGCCAAGTTTAGTAAGTGTGAATTCTGGTCGGAAAAAGTATCTTTTCTAGGGCATAGAATTTCCGAGGATGGAATTGCAGTTGACCCATCTAAAGTGGAAGTTGTTATTCATTGGAAGAGACCTGAAAACCCTACTGAGGTGAGAAGTTTCTTAGGGTTAGCTGGTTATTACCGTCGGTTCATTCAGGATTTTTCAAGAATTACTGGACCTTTGACCGATTTGACTAAGAAATATGGAAAATTCCTTTGGAGTCCTAAGTGTGAAGAAAGGTTTCAAGAATTGAAGAAACGGTTAACTGAGGCACCGATTTTAACTCTACCTGATGGCAAAGAAGGGTTTATAGTCTATTCAGATGCCTCTAAGGATGGATTAGGTTGTGTTTTGATGCAAAATGGAAAAGTCATAGCATATGCTTCTAGGAACTTGAAACCCCATGAACAGAACTACCCAACACATGACCTAGAGTTAGCGGCGGTTATTTTTGCTTTGAAGAAGTGGAGACATTATTTATATGGGGTGACTTTTGAGGTATTCACGGACCATAAGAGTTTGAAATACTTGTTTTCTCAAAAGGAGTTGAATTTAAGGCAAAGGAGATGGGTAGAGTTTCTTGAGGACTATGATTGCTCCATAAAATATCATCTGGAAGGTGAATGTTGTGGCTGATCGTTAAGTCATAGGCTCAAGTAGCGGATTGATAGTGAAGGAATGAGAAATCTTGGAACAAGTAGCGAGTGGAAACCTTGTCTTGGGGCCTTGAAGGTTATTTTGGAAATGTTGAATTAAGGTTTCCATTATTGGAGCGGATTAAGGAAGATCAAAAGATCCAGTAGTGCAGAAATTGGAAAAAGTTGAAAGGGAGACTTCGGATTTTAAGAGCAGGACCGAAGGAGTGTTAAGGTTCAGGAAAGGATAGTAGTGCCGAATGATGAGGTATTAAAGAGAGATTTTAGAAGAAGCACATTGGTCCAAGTATACTATTCACCACAGGAGTAATAAGATGTACCAAGATTTGAAAGGACTGTACTGGTGGGATGGATTAAAGAGAGATGTAGCCAAATATGTGCAGACTTGTCTTACTTGTCAACAGGTGAAAGTTGAACACCAAAAGCCCTCAGGACTTCTACAACCCTTAGAAATCCCTGAATGGAAATGGGAGCATCTTACTATGGATTTCGTCCTTTGGGCCAAGGAGTCAAAAGGGACATGATGCTGTATGGGTAGTCGTAGACCGACTCACTAAGTCCGCACATTTTCTACCGGTGAATATAAAATATCGTTTGGAAAAATTGGCCAGACTCTATTTGGATGAGATAGTGAGATTGCATGGAATTCCAGTAAGTATTGTTTCCGACCGAGACCCCAGGTTTGTTTCGAGGTTTTGGCAGAAGTTGCAAGAGACCTTGGTGACAAAGTTAAGGTTGAGTATAGCTTATCATTCTCAGACAGATGGCCAGTTTGAGAGGATCATTCAGACCTTGGAGGATATGTTAAGATCGTGTATAATGGATTTTGGTGAAGGTTGGAGTCAGTACATGACATTGGTCGAGTTTGCATATAACAACAGTTATCATGCCACGATTCAAATGGCACTCTATGAGGCACTTTATGGGAGAAAGTGCCGATCACCGATTCATTGGGATGAAGTAGGAGAAAGGAAAGTTCTTAATCCGACTGCTATACCTTGGATTGAGGAAGCTTATGAGAAAGTGAAGTTAGTTAGAGAAAAGCTTCAAACGGCTCAGAGTCGGCAAAAGAGCTACTCAGATAATAGAAGAAAAGCTTTGGAGTTCGGGATAGGTGATAAAGTTTTCTTGCGGGTGAAACCCGTGAAAGGTAGTGTAGTGTCTAAAAAGGGGAAGAAATTGAAGCCAAGGTACGTGGGGCCGTTTGAGATACTTAAGCGGGGTTGGACAAGTGGCTTATCAACTAAATTTACTCGCTAGTATGTCCAAGGTTCACAATGTCTTCCATATCTCAATCCTCAAGAAAAATCATCATCCAGATCCGAGCCATGTTTTGCAATTAGACGAGATTGAGATGGATGAGACACTCTCGTATGAGGAAAGACCTGTAAAGATTCTCGATCGAGAAGTAAAAGATTTGAGGATGAAGAAAATTTCTCTGGTTAAAGTCCTATGGAGAAACCACGATGTGGAGGAAGCAACTTGGGAAGTAGAAGAGAAAATGCAAAAGAAATATCCAGAATTATTTGTCTAACAAGGTGAGAATTTTGAGGACAAAATTCTTTTAAGGAGGGGGAGAATGTAAAGGCCTCGAGAGAAAAAAAAAATAATAATTTAATATTAAATTTCAAAAATTTGAAGTTTTTATTTATTTATTTATATAATTATTTCTTTAATTATCTCGTGAAATCCGATTTTTCCTCATTTACAACTTCTCATTTAATTTTAACCCTATTCCTCTGTTAATATCGTCTCGTAGCATTTATTAGCGGTAAAATGTTAAAAACACATTTTTCGAGGTAAATTTGGACTGTGAGTAAACTAGTGAAGATAAGTATGGATGATCACTGGTAGGTTGGAGGTGTAATTAAATGACTGGAATTGGGTCATTGAAGGTGATTAATTAGGGTTTTGAAATTTTAGTTAAGATTTGGATTAATCTCTTTAAGTTTAGAATTTTATCTAACCGTTAATTCTTTCAACTAAATTCCTACCAATCACTTAAAAATTACTTCTTCATCCCCTCTCCTAATCGAGATTTATCCATTAATCTCAAGCCAAATGAGGTGATTAATTTTCCCTCCAAATAGCTAATTAATACCACTATGCAAGCTTTGACTTTGGATGAATAAGATAAGACCCATGTCTTGTCTTCCTTTTTCCCATTAACTCCTCAAGAAAATTGACCAAAAATTTCTTCATCCTTCTCCCTCTCTCACCCGAACTCCCTCTCCTCTTCTCCCCTAAATTTTCAGCAATTTCCTTCACTCAAATTCCCTCCAAAAACCCCTCACAACCTCCATTAACCCTTGCTTGAACTTGCACTTGGTGGAGAAGCTTGGAGTAGGTGCACTTGGGAGCTCTAGTCTAGCATTTCTTGGTGAACTCTTGCTTGATTCTTGGAAGAGGTATGAAACTAGAGTTTGAACTTTTGTCTCTTAAATTCCATTTTTAAGCATGATGATAGGTTTGGGAAGTTGAGAGGTTGTTAGAACCTTGTCATTGTTGATGAAATGGATTCATGTGTTGGTTTTAATTTTGGAAGATTAATCTCAATAAATTGTCTTTCTTGATATTTGGTTGTATAAGTGGGCTCTTGAACTCCCACACTTGTGTTGATTAGAGTTCTAGCATGGTTATTGATGCACTGTATGAATTTGAGTTAAAAATTGTTGTTGTATTTTTGGACAAAACCCTAAGAGGAACCGGTTCATGAAGGAAGAAAAATAAGGAAGAAATTTCTGTTTTTCCTCTGATTTGGTGGCTGCAAATTTTGGCAAGTTTAAAAGTTGATTGTGAGGCTTGAATGTGAGGGTTAAGCTGTTAAAATTGCCCCATACAAATTCCTTTAAGAATTGAGTGAAGTTGATGGTTAGATGGAATAAGGAAAACTGGAAAAATGAAGCATTATGCTGCCCAAATTTTAGGGGATTATTTCATGACAATTTTACTAAAAGATGTGACCATTTTTTATCATCATTAGGTTAAGGGAGACTAATACCAGCTTAGGGTCGAAATTGAAGTTAAATGGCAGTAGTATATGTTGATTATAAGAGATTAGAAGTGGAGGAGTTGAACTTCATCGGTTTGAAGAGTTTCGATGAATGAACTTTGGGCACGTAGAAAACTGCCTTCCCATTCGAATTTTTGGTTGAATTTTGGTATTAACTTAGCCTATATATGGAAGTATTAGTGTACCAAATTTGGTGATTTTTGGCTAAGAATTAGCCACTCAAATGAAGCTGTGAATGATGCCCTGTTAAACTGAAACCCATAAATTTCAGAAATTTGAACCCCCTCTGTTTGAACTGTTATAATTTCATGCTCGGGTGTCGGAATTGAGTTTCGTTAGTGGCTGTTGAAACTCCTTATGTAGTACTATATTGTGTATGAATTTCAGAGGCTAAATAATTTTTTGTAATTTATGGCGAATTTTCAAATTAGCCTGGATGGCCAACCTGATATGTCCTGACTCAGTACTGTAGCTTTCTGTTGAATGAAAATCTGGGCAGTTTTCACCCAGAATTTTAACTGGATGCCTTCTACAAAGTTTTATAACTTTAAAAGAGGTTTCCAACGGTACCAAATGTGCAAAATTCTGACTTGTATAACTTGAGTTACGATTTTTCAAAATTTTCAGCTCGAATTAGGAAATTGTCAAACTTTTTACTTTTTGAAATAAATTTGGTCGGTGAACTAGGAAAACTTATTTTCGTTCTCTTTTAATTATTTTAGGGCAAAGTGCTGATTTTGCAACTGATCAAAACTTGGACTCCGACCCCTACTTTGTCGGTGAGTTTTCAACGCCTGTTAAATGTTTTCGTTTAAATGCCCTGTGAATGTATGTGTATCATGAAATGTTGCTTGATTTGACTGTGAAAATGGGAACTTGTTGAACCACTCACCTAAAGGAGAGTATACTTTATTGCTCCCTTTTTGTTGGGTCGGTAATTTATTTATTTGCATGTATTGAATTTGGGAAACGGAAATGTGTTATACAATCACTCTTGGCCGAGTGCCTTGAGTGATTCTTGTTCTTGTTCTTGTTTAAATATTTGGCGTCTTGGCCGGTGGGGAGTTTGGCGTGAAGAGTCGATCTCTGGGATTGAAAGTCGGCGGTGTCGACTACTATAAATGCTCGGAAAATGTGGAATTTGGCTCCTGAGAGCCCCCGTATCCTCAATGTGTGTGAACTTGATTTGTCTATGTGTTTTATTTATTTACTTTTACTTTTACCGTTTTAAGTGCATGTGCATGAATTTTGGAAACTCACGAGCTCTTTAGCTCACCCCCGTTCTCGTTTGTTTTTCCTTAACCGGTGACGAGAATCCCGAGGCGTAGCTAGGGCTAGTGTCTTGATCTTTTGACTTTTGTCTCGAGTATGAAGTAATATTTTGTATATTTGTTTGGTGTTGAGTACTTTAAACTTATGGAAGTGTATTAGCTTTGGCTCGAGGGTTTTGAATATTTTAAATGGATGAATGTACTTTTAAGTTTAATCATTTTTTTTTCAGTTTTAATATTAATGTTATGGTGGTTGGTGAAATTGCACGTTTAAGTTAGTATTGATTTGAGTACTTGAGTCCTGGCGAGAGTTGGGCAGACAGCCCGCTAACCCTTTGGTTCGCCTTAGGTGGAAGTGGGGCTGTTACATACTCACGTCAAAATCACCTCCCACTACTAGTTACTTTTAGCAATTAAGCTATACCAATTTGGTTGCAACTTGTGCCTCCTAGATTGTGTTAGTGTGTGTGCCCTAAAACCAATCAACTTTTAGGGTTTAATATACAATTTAACTATTTATGTAATAATAAATGATATCTTTATTATATTGATTTCTTATATATTTATTTATATAAGTATGATAAAGCCCTTAGAATAAACCTAATCGATGAAATTATAAGAGTTATGATGGTGAGATTCATTCCATTATAGATAAGGTTTATTCTTAAATATCTCTACTCAAATTATTAACAAGAAAGAGCATTGTTAATATAGTTAGACTAACATATACTATGCCTATTTTATAAGAGAAATAGTAGACCTTATCTATTATGCTGTGTGAGAGACCTAAGCAAGTGTATAGGTGCTTAATGGTATGATCAAGTTCACTAGATTGATCCGCATAGAGATATCTTTTAGGTGCCGAAGGATTAATTTCCAAGTGGCCTTTGTGTAAATGATTTTCAGATTTAGGATTATCATGGTATCTTGAATATGGACAGTTTATATTTTGTTTATTATATGATTGCTCCCATTTTAGGGAATGCTTACATCATTATCAAATGGGGGTATACTTGAAGTACAGAAAGATAGTGAATAACCTATAAGAATTTACCACCTCTTATGTAAGAGGACTTATCTCATGTCTGGCCATTTGTAAAAGTATAACTTGAAAATCTTAGCGCTAAGTAGGAAAGTCTTAAAAAGTGTTTCTAGGTGCTTCTTTATTGGAGTTATATTTTGGTACAAAAAAAAAAAGAGCATTAATCATATATTGGAATAGGCACAACTTATTCCAAAATTAATGTGAGGTAAGTATGATAAAATGATATTAGTTACACAGTAAACGTTCACTGAAAGATGAAATCATCCACTTGATTTTTATTATTACTTAGGTGGTCATGATGCATTGCTAGATACTAATCTTGATCTATAAGTATGAGTTGATTGATTAGTGAAATAAATTAAAAATTAAAAGGAATTCCAATCTATTTAGTTCTTATTTATTAAGAATTATAACTCATACTTGATACATAAGTTTTTTGTAACTTATAGTTTAATTTGTGAGACAAATTAAACTTAAGGGACTTATAGTGCAAATAATTTTAAGTCTTCTAAGTACAAAAGTTGTGTTAGAATAAGGAAGTTAAATCCTATTGGAAGCTGGTTTTAGGTTTCCATAAGGATTTAACAATTTATTTGTCTATAAATACTCGTTAAGCTTTTGCTATTAAGATGATTCGACACACAAAATTGTCTTGTGAGATTTTTGGAAAAAAAAAAATCTATAGAGAAAAATACCCAAAATTTATTCAAGAAAATAAGAAAAAATTACATCTCTTATTTCTCATGTTGGGATGAGTTCTTCATGGTGAAAACTTGAGTGGGTTTTCTCAATTGAGTTATGTGTGGTTGTTTTGATAATAGTTAGCACTAATCTATCTTAAGCTAAATCGACCTTGGAGGTTCTAACTAAGAATGTTTGTGTGGATCATCGTTAGAGACCGGACACTTGTGTAGTTACATGGATCTATTCGCGGTCCTCTGTGTCAAATCTCCACCAAGTTCGAGGAGGTCTTCATGGATTGAGATAATTTTCTTGAACTAACTCTATATTATATGGAGTTAATCAAAGGACGTTCCATTAAAAGGAATAAAAAATTTCAATTTTTCGCTGTGTTTTATCTCTGTGATTTCTTACAGTGGTATTAGAGCCAACTTTGATCAATCCATGTGACACATTTACTTAATTGTCATGGACGGTGATTGAATCACAATTATATGCTACTCGTGAAGTTGGTTTAATTTTACGTAAACAAAGCTGATTGGAAATTTTTGTGTTTGGCTAGTAGGTTATTTGGGATAATTTTGTGAAAAAAATCCTGTAGCACTTTTTTAATATGATGTATTTGAGATAAAAAGGTGATTGAAAATTGTGTCGATGATGCAAGCAGAAATTTTTTACCAAATAAGGTAAATCCATGTAAAAGGAAACCGATGAAGACTTGTCACTGGAAACGTTCTGGACAAGCTTGGACTAGTCACTTACTGGTCTTGCTGCGTTGACTAGTACGTGACATATTGGTCTCAGTTTTCGATATGTTTTGATTGGGAATCAACCTCAAGAATTCCAATTTCAATTATGAATTCTCAATCATGTACTGGTTTGGCAGCAAGAAGGAACAGATGACTTTCCTTTCCTTTTCTTTGTGTAAAACCGTTTTGCACGTCGGTTTCTAGTTGTTTTAAATCTAGAACATTCAATCAAAAGTTTTCGTGGCTGTTTACATATGATGCGATCATATAAGTGCGTAAATGGAATGAATAAAGAAGGAATATGAAGTCCACTGTAAACATGAATAGAGTTACGGCTAGATTACTGGTTTGCATGGTATGACATGTGAGTCGAGGAATCTTTGGCCTAACCTTGATCATCGTTTACTTGGTTGGTCTTGTTTCCTTCTTTCATGCATGAAATTGGTTCGTGCATGCGTTGTTTTCTTCGATTGTTAAATAATCAATCAACTCCAGATTTGGAAAGTCGGCTAAAAATGTTTGCTGAAAATTGCATGGAATCACTGGTTTACAATAATAAACCAGGTTTGTTTGGATAGGATTTATCTTCCAAAATTTATCCAAAATTTACTTGCTTGCATCGTCAACACATTTTCCAACCACCTTTTTATCTCACACACATCACATCAAAAAAGTGCTAGTATTTTATTTCAAAAAATTATTTCAAATACTCTCTATCCAAACAGATTTTCGTGCAGTTTGCAACGGCTACTTTGCTGCATTTTTTTTTTTGTCATGGTCACTTCAAATTCTGACCATACGATGACGTTGAAAATGAAGTTTTTGACTGGTTGTTTATTGCTGGAAATTTTTCTGGAAAAAGGATAATCAAGGAAAAGGTAGTTTCCATTGATCAATAGGATTTTGTCATTGATTTCCTTTTGTGTGTGGATTTCTAAAATAACATGGAAATTTCCCATTATTCTAATATGATTAGAATTGAGGAAACTTCTTAAAATTTTAGAAATCCAAATTGGACAAGAAGTTGCTCAATGAAGTTTTGGAAACTTACTCAATTTTAGTGAGACTAAAATTAAGAGGGTCTAACAACCTTAGAAACTTCCAAATTTGATGAGATTAAATTTGGCAATTGTTCAAATACTTTTAAAAACTTTCTAATTTAATGACATTGAATTTAGTGGTCCAGAATTGGTAATTGAATTTCTAAATTGGTTTAAAGGAAAATCTCCAAAACTAAATGAATTGAGAAATTCTAGTTGGACTAGGAAATCCTAATTTTTGACTTGGGCTTGTAATTGGATTATGAAAACTTTTGCTCATAGTTTTAAAATATTTGAAATTTTTTCTAATGAGATTAGAAAAGTGTTTTCCACAAATTTTAAAATGCATTTCAAAAAAATTGTTTTTTTTCTTAAACTTGAACTTCAAGAATTGAAACATTAAATGGTTTAAAGTTTGAGCATATAGTAATTCATGACTAGAATTAAATAAATATTTTATTATGCTTTCATTTAATATAGTATTATGTAAATGCATGATGGATGATTATGAACTAAGACCAATGTGATTGTGAATGGTTGAATGTATATATGGTTTGGTTTTGGTATTTTTGAAATAGAGCCTGCGTGTCCTACTTTCTCTAGCTATTCTCAATATAAATTCTCTTCTTATCTCACTCCCCTTGAATGTAACTCAAGATTTCTCCCAATATTATATAATGTACTATATTAAGGATAAGGAGAGAGTGAGGATCTAAAATCTTTAAATTAGATTTACATTTGTAATGTACAAAGGAGATGGAGATGCAACAATTCCACTGTGGCAGATATATGTCCCTTAATTTGACCATCTAGTTTCCTTTGACTCAAGCAAACCAGTCTAGAAATAAAGTCTATAATCATCCATGTTTAATTATAGCATGTTTATTTATTTATGTTGATGAATGGATATGCATGCAATATATTTGATGAGACCAACTTAAAATATAATATGTCTAAAATCCCTTTGTTCAAATATTAAATCAAGACTTAAGCTGCGTTCCATTATTATAGTTAAAATAAAATCATGTTCAAGTTAACTTATTGAGTAAACTCAAGGTTGCTCTACTATGTGGAGTTTTAACTATAAGATGAGATTTCAGATTAATGGGTGTGATTTAACTAAAACTTGTGACTTGTTGAATAGACTCAAGGTCATAAAGTTTTACAGGCAAAGGTTGGGTACATATGATGTGATTTATCAAGAGTTGATAACTCAACTGTTTAGAAGTTACAAGAGTTGATTGGTAATAAGTACCTACTTGTTGAAATAATTTTGATTTATTGAACACATTCAAGATCAAAATAACTAGACTGGATTCTAACTTACTAGAAGTTTTTGAAATTCCTGAATCCATGCAAGAGGGTTATAAATTTGAATAAAATAGTGGGAGCAAAAACAAATTTAATTTTCATGTCATTTTTAGTTGGTTTTGTTTTTACATAATCAATTCTATTTTATCTTTACTATCTATTGTAGAAATTATGAGTAATTGCTTATTATTCTCGACATATTTTGATATTTCCAAATTCTTGGATTGGCAAATTAAATTGAGAAAAGTTCTCAAGTAAATTTGAGAACTTTTCTCAAATTAACACTTCCAATCATGGAAGGTGTAATGGAATTAATAAAAATGCTTATAGTAAGCAAGAAGGAGATGATGATAATGTATCATGGATGCTTCCTAAATCTTCTATGTTACAATGGTTTCAATTTCTTTTACCATGATTAGATATTTCAATATTTGAATGATGAATAATCAAGGTATAAGATATATGAAATCTTTGAGCAATAATTTCATCACAAGATGACAAAAATTTCTCTAAATAAAAATTGATTTATTAGAGAATGATTGGCTATATTGAAAAAATTAGTTCAATCAAGTTTCGTCATGAACGATTAGTCAAGTGTTGACTAAAAGGAATCACTTATCAAGAGTTGATAAGGTGAATTAATTATCATGAGTTGATAAGTTAAGAGGTTTTAAAGGATAAGCCTTATGGCACAAACTTTCATTGCATGGTTTTAAACTTGAATAAAATGCAACTTTATAAAAGTTTCATTTTGAGATTATAATTGAGATTAACTAGTCTATTTACTTCTAGTTTAAGCTCCTTGGGTGTGAGGTACCGCATATTTGCCGTGCTAGGATTTAAAGAAAGTAAATTGGAAATGAGGATAATAAATATCTTTTTTTAAAGAAGTGAAAATTGCTTTATCAAAATATAGTAACAAATTATCTTCCTAAGACTAGTGGACTTATTTTAGGACTTAATAAGTGTTATTATTTTCTAAAATAAAGGAAAGTTCATTTCTCAATCTTATAGTTAGATGATTTGAAATCATCTTTTGCTTTTGTAAATTAATCTTTTGAATAAGAAGCATATTTTGAAATCACACGATGATTTGACTCAATTGGTTGAGAATTATTTGAAACATACGAATCTTATTCACTAATAAAAGATTAAGTTGTTCTTTTATATATTTTGATGTATGTGAAAGAATAACAATTTATGCTAGAGATGATTATTTCTCATATTTTACTACTTTTACTAATAACAACTCAAAAACAGATATATGTATCTTTTGAAGTACAAATTCTAGATTTTGTGAAGTTAAAAGGTTTAAGTATAAAATAGAGAAATAATTTGGTCAAGTATTAGAGCATCTAGATATGATCAAGGTGAAGAATACTTGAACCATGGTGAAATATTAGAACATCAAGATTTGATCAAGGTGGAGAATACTTAACCTAAAGGTTTCAAAATTAACTAGTAAAATAATTTTTCTAAATTTCTCAATTATTGTTGAGTAATCTAGATAAGGAATTATATCTCATGAGATGAGATGTCCTATGCGAGTTTACCAAAATGGTTTTGGGTTCGCCCTAAACAAAATCGCCTCCTATACACTAAATTTTGTTCTATAAATATATTTGTTCATAGCATGCCATATGAGATATGGAATGTTAAGGAATCCAAATCTGTGTGAAAATTTGGATTGTACTACTTATGAAGCAATCATCTATAATTAGGCAAATTGAAGTTAAGATCCATTAAGACCTTTTGTGAAGTGTTCTTGAGAATTAAAGGAAAGGAAAAATCGGCCAAAAAGAAGAAGAGCAAGTCGGCTATCCTTACTTGAGTTGGTTTAATTTTTTCTTAGCACATATGCTAGAGTTTTCTTATGTTCTCCAAGAATTTTTTAATTCTATCACCTCCAGGAGTAAAAGTGTTTTAATCTAAAACTACTATTTTCTAGATATATGACTTATTCTAAATAAAATAATGGGAGAAAGATAGAACTTAAAATTTGAAAGAGTTTCAAGTATCACAAAAGAAAGTTGAATAAATGCATGGAATTGGAGATTGCATTTCATGATGATGAGGCGTAGAGAAAACTACTAAAACAAGGGTTTCATAAGTTTTAGAAATATAGATTTCTTCTGAAGAATCATGTTATTTGATCATGAGATTCCCTAATGACTTATGAATATTTTTTTAACTTAGAGAAATGGCTGAAAATCATAAATTTAAAATGGATTCCAATTTAATGAAGGGTGACCTTAGTCAATCCACGTAAAGGTATACATGCCCATTATCTATAGAGGTTGATTGGTAGAGAGGTTACCATTAAAAATAAGTAATTATCTTTAAATAAACCTTCTTACTAATCAAAATCCATTTAGATTTACTTGCTTGTTTTAGTTGTGAGTTATAGTATAGCAAATAGATGTTAAAACCACTTTCTTTAAATAGAAACAACAAATGATTGTGTATGTGACACAATTTAAAGATTTTATATCTTGTGTGCTAATAAAGCAAATATCTAAGAGTTATATTATTCGTTTTGATGAGATAATCAAAGAGTTTGATTTTAATAAAAGTATGGATGAGGCTTGTACATATATGTGATTTAGTGGGACCTATTGTTGTTTTCATACATCATATCTAGTTGACATATGATACATGAGAAGGGTATACGTATACTCCAAAATTATAGGTATGGTTATTCAAAATTTTCTTCATGAGATAAAGGAGAAGCAATCTTCCTTTAGAGTAAAGGTCTATATTGATAGATATGATTATGCTTGAGTTTTTTGTAAGTACTTAGATAAGATACTAAAGATGTTTGGCATGGAGTAATCTAAGAAGGGATTTTGTCTATATTGTATAGAATAATCCTTCGTTGTATTGAACCCATTGTCTCCTTTGGTCCATGAAAAGTTTTAAATTAGAAGTTTCGAGAATGTGCTTGTAAACGATCTTACAAAGATGATTTGCAAGTAATTATGCATATATTTATAATATTGATGTTGTATGTTGAAAGAACTAAAAAAAAAAACAACTAAAGTTTCTACAATTAAACCTTAACAATGACTTTAAAATAAAAATAACAAAAGTTTCTACAATTAAACCTTAACAATTGTTACTTGAGAAGTGGTGAAAGAAAGAATTTGGATGTGCAAGTTCATATATGAGATTGGATTAGTTCCCTCTATTAGAAAGTCCTTCAACTTGTGTTGAAATTACAATGGAAATTTCTCTTAACAAAGGAACCAAGGTCTCATCATAGATCCCTAGATTTGTTAAGGTGGTATAACATGATTTGGTGAAATCATTGGTGGGAAATAACAATGAAGATTAAAAGAATACTTGTGAATGACAACATACTTGATGTGAGGCCCCGATTTTTTTCCCAATTTCTGGAAAATATTAAATAATGTTAATTATAGTTATTTTGGTTTGCCAAGGTGTTTACATGGTTTGTTTTGCTTTTAAAAGTGTTTGGTTTTGACTCGCTTGTTTTACAAAGTTTGAAAACCCTAAGTTGATTAAAACCCTTTTTTTTTTCGAAAACCCTAAATTGGGAGAAAACCCTAATATGTATATGCAAAACCCTAGTTTGGATTTGTAAAACCCTAGTTTTGAAACTACATTTAAGTTTTACGTTTAATAACAAGTTTGTTATTTCTTGATTTTACGTGCGTAAATGCATGATTAGGAAGTGAGATTAAGATTTCTAGGTGGTTAGTGATCTAAGTAGGTGTACTTAAGCTTTGATAGACTAGGTTAATTTATGCACTTATGGACTAATTTGATAGGAAAAGAAATTATGTGGGTAAGAGTGGAAATAAACCTAAGTTACTAGGTTTTTGGCATGATATTTTTGACCAAAATTTGACCAAGTAGAAATATCTTTTTGAGATTATCTCTTGGCTTATTTTAAGCCTTGTGGTTGCCGGCCAAACCAAGGGAAAAAGAGGAAAGGAAAACCGTGAGGGAAGAAAGAAAAAGAAGGAAAAAAAGAGAGGAAAAAAAGAAGAAAACTTGGAGATTTTGCAAACTTTCAACCGTACGATTTTGGTTCGGAGTTGGGAGGAGAAGCTTGGACTTGAACACTTGAAGTTTCACCAAGAACAACATCAAGAAAGGTTTCTCCTAGTTTCCTACAAGCTTGAATTTGGTTGAAAATTATAAATTGTAGGATGTTATGGTTTTCATGGCTTGATTCATGTCTATCTTTAGCTTATGGAATGATGTTATGGTTTGGAATGGTTGATTTTGATGTATGTATGCCTTGCCATGAAAATGAGTTAGGGTTAGGGTTTTGCTTTAATGCTAATGGTAGAAATTAATGTTGGATTGTAGGTTTAGGTGTTTGGTGGGCTCTTGAATTCCAGCGTAAATTGAGCGGTTGTGTGGGCTCTTGAATTCCCACTTGGTGTGTTGTGTGTGTAGTGTGTGTATGTGCGTGTGGGTTTGGAGTGGTGTGAGGCATGTGAGGGGCTGTTTTGCATGTTTGTAATCGCAGGCGAGTCGATGGAATTTGCATGAATGCGTTTTGGTTGCATAAAATTCGTTTGAGGCGTTGGTCGAGAAAGCAGGATTTTGACGGCAGCGACTTTGGTGTCGTTTTTGGTGTTGTTCCTTTGTGATTTAGCTTTTGGCCAAAACATGAAAGTTATAGCCCTTTGTTCTAGCTTTCCAACGCATCTGGAATTTCTTGATTTCGATTTGTGAGCGCTGAGTTATGTCCGTTTGAAGTTGGCCTGTCGGACATTCTGAAGGCGAAATTTCTGAAACTGTTTCTGCGTTTTTGACCTAGATAGAGTAAATATGGGTTGAAGTTGTCTTCATGAAAGTTGTAGCTTGTTCTCTTAGCTTCGAAACGGAACCTCGTACGCTCAAATCCGACACTTGTATCCTGAGATATGGGCAATGGCGTACAAGGTGTCAAAACTATTTTTTTCACCTTCCAATGTGTGTTTTCCGTTTTCATTTTGTCATCGTCCGTTTTCCGTCTAACGCCCACGTATGTGCTTCTTTTACTATTTTAAGTGTTTATAAGCGTTTATGAAAGCTTAGTTCATTGAGTATTTGCATGTCACGTCATTGCACCTTTGAAAATGGATTTTGCCAAACCTTTAGTTTAGAATCGGAAAAGTAATTTGCTTGCACTTTCACATCTCAGGAGATTCTGTGGACGTTGGAGATCGTGTTTAACTGCCTACATTTTCTTGTTTGCGCTCAACTGTTGGTGAGTGTTCCTTGCATGTTTGTGAATAAATTACTCTGTTGACGTGTTTAAATGCTTTTAATAATTATGTGAAGGGCGAGTGTGTACTTTATCGCACTCGGTCTACTTTGTATTCTACTGTTCAACTGTGTGCTTTTCCATTGTTTGTATATTACTTGCGCATGATGTAGGCCATGTGTACTTTACCACATGGGCTGAATAAGGCCTTTCCCCCTTCGTTATCGGCCTATTCGAGCCAGAAGCGGACTCGGTCGGGTAGGTTGGTACTTAGGGCACGGTACGGTATACTCGAGTATTACCACTAGGAGTTATAAGGTGGAGTAGGGGGTTGAGTATTGAACAAGACGGACTGCAACTACTTCCAGTGGAACCTGTATCCTTTCACTGGATATTTTTCCCAGTTTATGTGTTTATACATTTTATGCTTATAAACTGAATTATATTAACCTACTAGATGCTTAACTGATATACTTTTGCTCCACTGTTACTGTGTGATTTGTATGATATTAGGATCACTCACTGGGCTTTTAGCTCATCCCTTTCAACTTTGTTTTCCTTAGCAGGATTTGAGATCGAGAACTTCCAGGGGTTACACTAGGTCGATTGGTTTGGAGACCTAACCTTGTATTTTGATGTAGCCCTTGTATTTTGAATTGTACTAATGGAATGTTGGATGGATGGATAAACTTTTGTATCTGTGATTATAGTTCGGGATGTTTGTGGTTCGTTAAGGAAATTTTGGGGTTTACTTGTTACAGTTGATTTGAGGATATCGATGTATTTTGTTATTTGCATTTGAACTAAGGATCGGTAGTGAGTCCCGGCGAGAGCTGGGCAGGCGGCTCGCTGATACCTTAGGGTTCGCCCTAGAGAGAGGTGGGGCTGTCACACTTGATCCATTTACTAGAGCCTATCTTAAAGAAAACATGACAGTCATGTTGGCTTATTTAGTCTTTCACTTATGTGTGATTGGCTTTAATGCAAGTGGGAGATTGTTAGTGTGTGTGCCCTAAAACCAATCAACTTTTAGGGTTTAATATACACTTTAACAAATTTATATAATAATAAATAACAACTTTATCATATTAATTGCTTATATATTTATTTATCTAAGTATGATAAAGTCTTTAGAATAAACCTAATCAACGAAATCATAAAAGTTATGATGGTGAGATTCATTCAATTATAGATAAGGTTTATTCTTAAATATTTTTAATCAAAGTATTAACAAGAAAGGGCATCGTTAATACGGTTAGACTAGCATATACTATATTTCTTCTATAAAAGAAATAATAGACATCATCTACTATGGTGTATAGGATACCTAAGCAAGTATATGGGTGTTTGATAGTATGATCAATTTCATTAGATTGATCTGCATAAAGATATCCTTTAAATACTCAAGAATTAATCTCTAAGTGACGTTTGTGTAAGTGATTTTCAGATTTAGGATTATCATGATATCTTGAATATGGATAGTTATGTTTCGTTTATTATATGATTGCTCCCGTAATAGGGAATGCTCACACTATTAGCAAATGGGTGTATACTGGAAGTATGAAAAGATAGTGAATAACCTATAAGGATTTACCACCTCTTATGCAAGAGAACTTATCTCACGTCTGACCACTTATAGAAATATAACTTGGAAACCTTAGCATTAAGTGGAAGAGTTTTAGAAAGTGTTTCTAAGTACTTCTTAATTGTAATTATATTTTAGTACAAGAAAAGAACATTAATCATATAATGGAATAGGCAAAACTTATTCCAAAATTAATATGAGATAAGTGTGGTAAAAAGATATTAGTTACACAGTGAATGTTCACTGAATGGTGAAACCATATACTTGACTTTTCTTATTATATGGGTAATCATGATGCATTGTTAGATGCCAATCTTGATCTATAAGTAGAGTTGATTAGTGGAATCAATAATAAATTAAAAAGAGTTTTAATTTATCTAGTTCTTATTTATTAAGAATTATAATTCATACTTTTTGCCAACGTAAATGAGAAGCTAATGGGTCACACACATGAAGAACTTCTTTAGTTTGATTAAATGAATTCCAAGTGGGGACTTGATAGATAGGTTTTTTGTAACTTATAGTTTAATTTGTTAGACAAATTAAATTGAGGGACTTATAATGCAAATAAATTTAATTCTTCCAAATATAAGAGTTGTCTTAGAATAAGGAACCTAAATCCAATTGGAAGCTGCTTTTAGGTTTCGATATGGATTTAACAACTTATTTGTCTATAAATACTCACTAAACTTTTGCTATTAGGATGGATCGACACATAAAATTGTCTTGTAAGATTTTTTTAAAAAAATCTAGAGAGAAAAATGCCCAAAATTCATTCAAGAAAATAAGGAAAAATTGCATCTCAAAAAACTTGGGGTAATTTTTTGGATTCACTGTTTTTACCCCTGTTTTTGAAAAACTGTTTTTCACACCCCAAATGCTACAGTAATACACCAACAAAATACAATCCCAAAAACACCAATCCAAACAAGTATTTCAAAAACAACTTATACATACAAAATAAAAAATTATTCGTTCTTCTTCCACCCCATACCACCCACCACCCACCACTCCTCCTCCCACACTCCTCCACCTCCCTCTCTCTCTCTCTCCCTCCTCCCCTCCCTCCCCTCCCTCCCTCCCATATATCAAAATTAAAAATTTATTTGAGGTATTTTTTGGGTATTTTTAAAATTAAAAATTATTTAAGGTAAATTTTAGGACCTTTTGAGACATTTTAAAATTAAAATTTATTTGGAATAATTTTTGGGACATTTTAAAATTAAAAATTTACTTGGGGTATTTTTTGGGACATTTTTAAAAATAAAATTTTATTTGGGGTAATTTTTTGGGGCATTTTCAAAATAAAAAATTTATTTGGGGTATTTTTAAAATTAAAAATTCATTTACAGTAATTTTTGGGGCATTTTTAAAATCAAAATTTTATTTGGGGTAATTTTTGGGGCATTTTTAAAATCAAAATTTTATTTGGGGTAATTTTTGGGGCATTTTCAAAATTAAAAATTTATTTGGGTATTTTTGGGGTATTTTCAAAATTAAAAATTTATTTGGGGTAAGTTTTTGGGGCATTTTTAAAATTAAAAATTTTATTGGGGTAATTTTTTGTGACGTTTTTAAAATTAAAATTTATTTGGGTAATTTTTTGGGGCATAAAATTAAAATTTTATTTTAGACAATTTTTGGGCATTTTAAAATTCAAATTTATTTGAGGTATTTTTTGGGGCATTTTAAAATTAAAAATTTATTTGGGTAATTTTTTGGGGCATAAAATTAAAATTTTATTTTGGGCAATTTTTTGGGCATTTTTAAAATTCCAAATTTATTTGAGGTATTTTTTGGGGCATTTTAAAATTAAAAATTTATTTGGGTAATTTTTTGGGGCATTTTTAAAATTAAAAATTTATTTGGGGTTCTTTTTTTCAAATTAACCCACCAACACCACCACCCATCAAATAAATTTTAATTTTAAAAAAACGTAAAAAATTACTTCAAATAAATTTTTAATTTTAAAAATACCCCAAAAAATTACCCCAAATAAATTTTTAATTTTGAAAATCTAAAATACCTAAAATTAATTTTAATTTTAAAATGCCCTAAAAATTATCTCAAATAAATTTTAATTTTAAAATGCTTCCTAAACTGACCAAATAATTTTTTACTTTTAAAAATACCACAAAACAAACACATGCTAAAAAGTTTTTGAAAGACAACTACAGTAGTTTTGAAGAGCATTCTGTTTTTTTTTATTTCTGATAATCTTCTGATCTTGTTTTTGAAATACAACTCCAAAAACAGCTAATCCAAACGGACCCTGGGTTTTCTCAATTGACTTGTGTGTGGTTGTCTTGGCAGTAGTTAGCACTAATCTATCTTAAATTAATTTGACCTTGAAGGTTCTAGTTAAGGAGATTCATATGGATCAATGCTAGAGGTCGAACACTTGTGCGATTACATGGATCTATTCATGGTCCTCCACGTCAAATCTCCACCAAGTTCAAGGAGGTCTTCATGGATTGAAATAATTTTCTAGAATTAACTCTATGTTACATAAATTTAATCAAAGGATGATCTACTAAAAGAAATAAAAAATTTTAATTTCCACTGTATTTTGTCTTTATGGTTCCTTACAGATAGTAGACACTTTTGTGTCACTTCTGCTAATTTCTTAGTAACTAAATGTATGATTAATAAGTCAATAATAAGTAAATAATTAAGTTATTTTAACTTTTGTAATTCTAGAAGATTAAACATTTTAATAAACAAAAAATAAATTTGTAATCTTAAAAAGAGGATGTACAACTATTAAAACTAAAATTAGCTTCTAAGACTCAACAAATTTCAAACTTACATGCTAAAAATTTAAAGAAGAAAAACATGGGGTATCATAATTAATGAGTGTGTGCATAGGAGGCTATTTGGGATAAAATTCTAGAAAAAAAAGTACTATAATACTTTTTTGATTTGATGTAGGTGAGATAAAAAGATGATTAGAAAATGTGTTAATCAAGCAAACAAATAAAATTTAGCAAATAATCTACGATCCACACACACTCAACTGGTTATTTGATTGGGACCTCGCATTGCTTGTGGTTGCTCGTATATATTCTAAGTTGTTGTAAGGAATTGTTTGAATACATGATAAACAAGGACGAGACATATTTTCTTAGAATCAACCACTAACAATAATTGATAATGGTTAAAATACTTATGTTAAAGTTAACAAAAATCAATTTTGGATTTTGCTCCAAGTGCCTATCTTTTAGTAATAAATATATGATTAATTAATAGTTAACAGAAGACAAATTTATAAGAATTTTGGGAAATCCTTTTCAAAAAATTTCACCATCCAAATTGAATAGAGTTGGTGTAAAGTTTAAATGATGCCTTTTCATCTTCTTGTATCTTCTCAATGTGAGATTTCATATCACCACAACGTTATTACATAGCTAATATTTCCAACACACTTATCCTGGGCAGGTTGCACCACAGCTATTAGCTAAATCTAGATATGTCAGTGGGTAAGGTTTGGGTTAGATCCCTTCGATCTAGATCCAAACCCATTAGATGTAGTTAGACCCAAACTCTTATGAGTCTAAAAAAGTAAGTTTAGACCCAAACCTTTATAGGTCCGTGTATCCAATGCGTATCCTAAAAATTTTTTCTAAATATATTAAAGTGAAAATGTATTAAAAATATATAGCGTTAAAAAATAGCATTCATTTTTCATTTTCAAACAATAAAATTAATATTCAAAAAATTGAATGCAATATCATGAACTCAAAGAAAGAATTACTATATTCTATTTTTTTAAAAAAAAAACTTCAACTGCATTCATATCCAATCTTTCATTTATTTACCTCTGATTATTTTCCACCTCCTAAAAAGAGTTGTACCAATGGTAGGACAAAAGAAATAATTTGCTAGATCTTTAATGACACGAAGTAGAGCGAGAGAAAGACAATGGAGGTATACAATAGATAGGCAGAATTAGGTAGTGTATTTTTGGGTTAACAGATGTCTAATGGTCATGAAGTCCTATTATATTCAATTCATTGGCCATACAATATTAGATTATTTTGAAATTTAATAATATATATACATACATTATTTAATTATATATACATGGACTTGAATGGGGTTTCGTTTGAATCTCGGTATGGATTATAGAAAACTAGATGTATAACTCTCTTATAGGGTTTGGAGTCTATGTTGGGTTTGGATTTGAAAAATTAAATCCAAATACTAACCAAGTATATTGTGTTTGGATTGAATTCGGATAAGATCCGATCCATTGACATATCTTGTTACATCTATTCATTTATTACTAAAGGCTCGTTCTAAGTTATTTCAAGTATAGTTATTAAATACATTTGTTCAATTATTGTTAAACCTCATTCAAAAAATTTTCAAGCTAAAGTTGTTGTTTGAGCTTGGCTCAATTAAAAAAATTCAAAATTTGAACTTGTCACTAGGAATGAACTGAGCTTGAGCCCAAACTCAAGTTTGAATATTATAATCATAAAAAAGTAAACTTTTCGACTTGATATTTTATTTTCAAAAAAAAAAATCAAATTGTGAACTCAAATTTCATTGAATAAACTATCATGAAGCATGGTGTGGTCAGGATTTCCCTCCTTGTGAGAGTTTTCCTTCTCTCTTGGTAAGAGTGCCCTCTCTCACTTTTGAAAGTTCAGACAACTTCAAAAAAGTTCAAAAAACCTCAAAAATAAACAAAATCGTTCTTTATTCAAAGCCAAACATGCATTAATTATCAGACATTGATTTTAAGCAGATCCAAGATTCTTGGTTTCTTTAATGCAAACACAAAGTTCTAAAACGGAAAGCAAGGTACGGAATCCTCATATCCACGCTTGGTGGAGCTAAGGTTAGAAAGTTTCTTGCCAGTTCCTCTTTCTTGCTAGGTTTTCAAAATTTTTTAAATGGAAAAAAAAGATAGAAGGAAAAATTGAAAAGAATGAAAAGAAAAATATAGGAATCAGGGATCATCTTTCTTTTTGTTTGTTTGCAGCATTTACATCTTGCTTGGTGTGTTAGGGGATTTGATTAGCTTTCTGTTTCCTCTGTATGTGTGGTAGTTTTTTTCTCTGCATCCACCTTTTTTGATCTGGCTTTTTCTCATCTACTGGGACTTGAGTATGTTTCGGGTACTCTATAAGTGTTAAATCAAGTATTTTGTCCACATTCTCATGGCGGATGAACTTGTTGAGGTGATGCAAAAATTTGCCTTGTCGGGAAAGAGCTAGAGGATCCATCTTAGATGCTGAGGACATAATCTTTGGTATGAAAGAATGCTAGGAAAGTTTAGTAGGAAAGGTGAAGGGAGAGAGAGTAGTGAACTTTGTGGGGGTGAAAAACTTCGTCAATTCTGCTTGGGGATATCCAAAGGATTTGAAGGTTATGTAACTAGGCCTCAATCTCTTCCAATTTAGTATTCCAAATACTAGTGACAGGGAAAGAATTAGAGAGGATGGGCCTTGGATCATCAACAACCAGGTGTTAGTCTTGAGCAATTGGTATGAGGGGATTGAAGAGATGACACAGCCTTTAGGCTTGCACCACTCTGGGTGCAACTTTGGTACTTACCGGTGCACTGGATCTCAAAGGAAGTTGGGAGGAAAATAGGTTTTGTTTTTCATGAAGTAAAGGAAGTCATTGTTCCCCAAGTAGGGGGAAAAGAAGGAAGGCACATCAAATTACTAGTGGTAGCATATATATCCCAGCCCCTCCTGAGAGGATTCACTGTGAAAATGAATGGGATGATCAAATGGTTGAACTTCAAATACAAAAAATGCCCTGATTTCTGTTACAAGTGTGGGGTAATAGGGCATAGTGAGAAAAGTTGCAAAAAGGAAAATTCAGCCAGTAATAGGATGATGGAAAATTAGTTTGGACCATGGTTGTGAGCGAACATGGGGAAAGAAACAAGGCAGAGAGATCAGCAAGGCTGCTATAAAATTGATAGAGCAAGTTGGGGTTATAAGGGGGGAGCTTGGAGTCGGAGGGTTCTGGGATGAACAACTAGACAAAGCAGAATCATGAGCAAGAGGAAGAAAGCAACAGAAGGACAGGTTGTGATGGAGGCATGGAAAGGGAACCAGAAAAAGGGAACAAATCAGAACATGATGTTTATAGTGTGTTACCCCAAATGGAAGGTAAGAACAGGGAAATGACACAGATTATGATGGAAGGCTCAAATGGGATTGGGATGAGAGGAGAAACCTCAAATCTCTTAACCAGTAGGGTGAGAGAAAAAAATGCTTGCCTACTAGCATCAATGAAAATGATCAATGATGAAACATAGGTTCAAAGTAATCAAGGCCAACAAGAAATGATGGATGTTTTGATGGAAAAAACTGCTAAGGAATTAAAAAAGTGTGGAGAGAATGACATAATGCAAATAATGGGGAATAGCTGTGACATGCAAATAAGCTCAAGGGATAATGAGAATCAGCAGAAAGCAAAATTAAAACAGGAAAAATAGTTAAAAAGACAGATAAAGTCTCCAAGGACGTACAGGCAACCTCTGAGAGAAGTCAATGGGAACAGAAAAGCAGAACAAAACTACGGGAAAAGAAAATTAGGTACAATAGATGTTGACATGGTAGAAGTTGAAAAGGATCACAGGAGATGAAAAAGCAAAAGATGATGGATGAAAACATGCAGGGAGATCCAAAATCTGAAGGAGTGGAGGCCAACCTAAATTGCTCTCTAGTGAATAAATGAGACTGCTGGTGTGGAATTGCCAAGGAGTTGGGAGCACCTTGACAGTTTCCCAGTTGAGGGAGACTAATAATCTCCTCTCCCCGAACATGATGTTTCTTAGTGAAACAAAAAATAAGGAAGGTTTTATGGAAAAAGTGAAAAATAAGTTAAAATTTGAAAACAGTGTGTTTATTGATGCAATGAATAAAGCAGGTGGTATGGCTTTGTTTTGGGACTTGGATGTTTTGAAAATGTCAAATGTGAGCACATAGATACATATGGTTCTGATCATAGTATGATTTTCATTGACACTAACCCAAAGTCTATGAGAAGGAATAGAAGATTACAAACGATGGACTTAGAAGGAAGGTGTAAATCAGATCATTGAAACAGCTTTGAATTTGAATGTGGAGGGATCTTGGATGTATAAAGTTTCTAGGAAGATTGCCAACTGTAGGCTTGCTTTGCTCAAATGGAAAAATGAAGCTCCTACCAATTCAAGGAAGAAAATTCTGAGTATTAAGCAACAATTGGAGAGTCTACAAGGCACTGAGACGGTGAACAAAAAGAGCAGAACAAAGGACCTCGAAAGTCAACTGAAACAGGCTTACAATGAGAAAGAAAGTTTCTAGAGTCAAAAAGCCAGAGTTAAAGTGGTTAAAAGATGGGGACAAGAACACTAGTTTCTTTCATGCTTGTGTTAAAGGAAGAAGGAGGAAGAACACGATGTGATTGTATAGAAGGCAGATGGTACATGGACCTCTAATGATGTGGATTTAGGTATGGAAGTTTCTAGTTACTATAGACAATTGTTTTGCAGTAAGAGCTGTGAGAATCTAGATGAAATACTTGAAGGCATACCACAATCTATAACAGAGGAAATGAATCAAAGGTTAACAAGACCTGTAGATGAGCAAGAGATCAAATCTGCTCTTTTCTCCATGAATCCTAATAAATCCCAGGCCAGGATGGAATGACTCCAATTTTTTTTCCAAAAATTTTGGCATATAATCAAAAATGATTTGACCCGGGCAATTTCATTCTTTTTCCATTCTGGTCATATGCTTAAATCTATAAATCACACCATCATTAGCCTTATTCCTAAAGTTCTACATCCAATAGACCTGAAGCATTATAGACCTATCAGTCTTTGTAATGTGGTTTATAAGATAATTTCCAAAATCATGGCTGAGAGACTTAGAACTGTTTTGAACCACTACATTAGTAAAAACCAAGCTACCTTTGTGCCAGGCAGGCAAATCTTGGACAATGTCATGCTTTCTCATGAATTTCTGCATTTCATGAAAAATAAAAGGGAGGGCAAGGAAGGTTACATGGCAGTGAAACTTGACATGTCCAAAGCTTATGATAGAGTGGAGTGGGGGTTTCTGGATGCCATGGTGGACAAAATGGGCTTCTATGTTGGTTGGGAAACTGGATTTGGAGCTATTTATCTTCAGTTACATACTCTTTTAACATCAATGGCACTCAAAGAGAGTATGTAACTCCTAAGAGGAATCAGACAGGGTGATCCCTTGTCACCATAGCTGTTCCTACTATGCTCTGAAGGCTTCTCGAACCTGCTGGAGAAAGGCAGTGGAAAAAAAGAAAATGTCAGGAATTAGGATTAGCAGGTATGGACCTAGCATAACTCACCTTTATTTTGTTGATGACTCTTTGATCTTTTGTAAAGCAAATAAGGAGCAAGCAAGAGAACTGAGATGGATTCTGGAGCAATATGAGAAAGGCTCAGGCCAATTAATTAACCTGGAATAATCCTTAGTCTTCTTTAGCTAGAAAGTGAAGCAGGAGAGCAAAAATGAAGTAGCACAGAGCCTTGGAAATTTACAGGTGGCTAGCCAAGGGAAATATTTGGGATTGCCTATGGTGATTACTAGATCAAAGGAGCAGCTATTTGGGTTCATCAAAGATAACATCAGGAGCAGAATTAGCAACTGGAAGACCAATATGCTATGCCAAGCAAGAAAGGAAGTCTTGCTCAATGCAGTCTCAATGGCAATGCCTATCTACAGCATGTCATGCTTCAGATTACCAAGGAAATTATGCAAAGAGATAAGCTCAATAATGGCCAATTTCTGGTGGGAGCAACTGAGGAAAAGAAAAAGATCCATTGGTGTGCTTGGGATAAAATGTCTCAAGAAAAGAAATGGGGTGGGTTGGGATTCAAGGAATTACAGAGATTTAATAAGGCTCCCCTAGAAAAACAGGTTTGGAGAATCCTCTCTAGTCCTAATCTTCTGGTAAGTAAAGTACTGAGAGCTAAGTATTTCAAAAAATTGTCAATTTTTCAATGCAAAGTGGCCAGGAATGCCTCATGGATCTGGCAAAGTCTCATGGGTGCAAGGGATCTAATTGAAGGAGGCACATGAAAGAAGGTTGGCAATGAAAAGAGGATAAGAATATGGGAGACTGCTGGATTCCTATAAGTTCGGATGGTAAAGTTACCACTCTAAAACCTGCCAGTGGGTGCCCAATAATGGTGGAAGAGCGCTCATTTCTGGATTTCGATGGAATAGAAGCTTGATAATCAGGACTTCTAATAATCAGGATGCAAGGAAGATTCTGCAGATCCCCATAAGCTTATCTGGAAGGGAGGACTGCAACTATTGGAAGCTGATGGAGACAAGCAATATATAGTAAAATCAGGATACAAAGAATTGAGCAAGCAAGCCTTTTCCCAGAAAACTGAAAACAACTGGGCTGGGGAAAATAGTTTAACTAGCTCCAGTTATAAAATATGGAAGAAGACTTGGAAGCTAAAGGTTAAAGAGAAGATCAAACACTTCATTTGGAAGTGTGTCACTGGAGCATTACCTGTGAGAGCACACATTTTCAGCAGAACAAAAAAGGGTAATCCAATCTATAAAGGCTGTGGGGAACATATTGAATCAGTGGAACATGTTTTGCTACCATGCAACAGAGCTCAGGGAGTGTGGAAGATGGCTCCTATACACTAGGAAGGGGTGTCAGAGCAAACTGGAAACTTCAAGCAATGGTGGTGGACTATCATGGAAGCTTCAAACAGAACCAGTGGACTTGAGCACTTAGCACTAACTGCAAACATTTTGTGGCAGTTATGGAAAGCAAGGGATGATAGGGAATTTAACGACAAGCATAGACACCCCATGAAGGTAGTTCAGATTGCACACATGGAGTGGTTGGAACTTGACGATGCAATGCAGAAACTTCAGACAGGGAGTAGATATGAAGCAAGGAGAGAAACAGAGATATGTGAGCAAAATGTGGTTGAGGATGAAGGTCTGATACTGCAGCTAGCCATTCACCAAGGAGAGGAAAGTCAAATGGTGGGCATTGGGGTTGTTGTTACTGACACTACCAACCAAGCTTTGGAAATTTGGGCGTTGAAAGATGGGAGTACTGGTGATCTTCTCCTCGATCATGCCTTGGTAGTAAGGCTAAGTTTAGCTAAAGCAAGGCAGAAACAATGGAGGTTGATTAAGATCCATAGCCAATTCCAACAGCTTCTAAAGGTGCTATCTACTGGAAAATCTAGGAACATGGGAATGGCTACTCTAATTGAAGATGTACAGAATCTAAGATCTTTGTTTCAGAACTGCTCCTTTTGTCTAAATACATATAGGAATAGCTTTAGTAAAGATGTTAGTTTGTATGCATTAGGCATAATTGTTGATGAGGAATGGAAGCTTCCTTGAGATGGGCAATACCTCCTATGATTGAGTGACATTTAATGTCCTTTTGTATATTTTGTGGAGTATTTGCTCTATCGTTGTATAGTTTACAAGTGATTAATATAAATCCTGACGTTTCGAGGGGGAAAAAAAAAACCATCATGAAGCAAAGACTTATCACTGAAGTGAAAATGATGATTAATACTCTAAATGCTACTTATACCCCGTTATTGATTGCACATATAAATGAATCTTTGTGTTCAATGCTTGAGTTTATTATTTTTATTATGGCAAGCTCCCATTTAAGACTACTATGTAAAGCTCAAAAGTTAGACTTGAGTTCTAAATATATATTTATTTTTTTAATATTTCTATATATTGGTGTGAGTTGCCTATAATGTTTCTTGTTTAAAGTTATGTAGAGAATTAATTTAGATTATTTAAGCTCAATTTAGTTAGATGCGCTTGAGTTAATGAAATCAACCTTGAATTTTGAGTTCAATTTTTAAGAGCTCAAGAGTCTAGGTATTTTACTTGCGCCGAGCTCGAGTAGTGACTGCGTCCTAGGCCAAAAATCCAACATAGATTGGAAGGTTTGATTTCGTCGTTTTCAAGTCGGTTGTGTCTCCTTACTTGCCAAAAATATGCCAAGTCGGTGGTGGTGTGTATTATATTTACGAGTGCTGTTCTACACATCCCCCACAACTCTTTTTCTCCAAGTTCCTGAAGGTTTGATTCTTCGTGTTTTCTCTGTAGAGAGTTGCAGTTCCTAGCAAAGCAAAAGGTTAAGAAAAGATTCCTTCTTTTCCGTTTCTTTCCCACCTCAAAAAATGTCAGATTTTATCCCTCAAGAGGTTTGGGTCCGTATCCTCACAAGGGTTCCTGCAAAAGCTGTCCTGAGATTCAGGTGCGTATCCAAATCGTGGAATTCCTTGATTTCAAGCCCTTATTTCGTTTCCTTGCATACCCACCAAGCTTTTCTCTCCAAATCCCCCATCCCAGATGATAGAGTGCTTGTGAGGAGCTATTCAAAAGCTCAAAGGACTGAACTTTACTCAGTACACAACGACAATGGAACTTTTAGTCCGGACAATGAGGCCGAAATAGGCTTCCCTTTTCGCGATTTAACACGATTTTATTTCAGGATTGTGGGTTTTAGCAATGGATTACTGTGTTTGTCTTGTGATCGTTTTGGATACAGAGATGTTGTCCTGCTCTGGAACCCTTTCATCAAGCGGAAAGTAACTCTTCCTTTGCCCAGAGCAACTTTTGAAAACCTGGGGCCGTTTATGTGTTTGTTTGGATTCGGATTTGATGTGAAAAGCGATGATTTTAAGGTTGTAAGAATCGCATATTCTCAGTCTCGTAATGGGTATATTGTGCCTCCCATAGTTGAAATTTTCACGCTAAGTGTTGGTAATTGGAGGGAGATTAATGTTGATTTGCCTCAGAATTGGGTGATTGAGTACTTCTGGACTCAGGCATTTGTTCATGGAAAGGTGCATTGGCTTGCTTATAAATTGAATGTGCAGAGGGAGGGTGGGAAGGAGAATTTGATTATGGTGTTTGATCTGAGTAATGAGGTGTTTGGCGAATTGTCGTTGCCTGATGCTTTGGCTGTTGAATGTCCAATAAATTTGTGTACTTCTGTTTGTGAGGATTCAATTGCTGTTCTTCATTATGATTGGCGAATCTTTACTAGGGGGTGTTCCATTTGGTTGATGAAAGAGTACGATGATGTGAAATCTTGGACTAAAATGTACAATGTCAATCCTCCAGGAGGATTGGGGATGGTATTGAGTTTTAGGAAGGATGGTAATATATTGGTGACAGCAAAAAGTGGAGAGTTGGTTTCATATGATCCAAGAACTCAAGGAACTAAGAACCTTGGAGTTTTTGGCACCAAAGCATCTTTTTTTGTTGATAGGTATGCAGAGAGCCTAGCTTTGCTGATTGAAGGAGAAAAAGTGTTGGCAGGCTTACCAAATGCTGGCAAACTTGATCATTCTGAAGAGGATAATGAAGGAGAGGATGAAGAAGTTGAAGAGGAAGAGTCTTTGATGGATTTCATAATGCTTGGGTATTCTCAATCTTTGCTCAGACGATGATGTAGGTGGATATTCAATCAGTGATATCTGTTATTTTGGAAAGGTTGATTTTATTGTGGATCTTTAGACACTCATGTTTGGCATTTTTGGTTTATCTGCTTGCTAGCTAACTCAACAATGCTTGGTTCTATTTTATATTTTTCAGCTGTTCTCTGATGTCCAAATCAGAGCTACTAAAGAGTGATAGATGTAGGGAAGGATCCTATTATCCCCAAAGATGCTTTTGCTGTACCATACTTGATGGGTGCAATTAGTGAACTTACAGCTTCTTCTCCTGAACTTTTAAGTAATAGTTCCCAAAGTTATATTGACTAGCTTTACCATGCACTGAAATTATATATACTTTGTGTTCCTATATTTTAATTTCATTGACATCCTTTTTTACTTGATTGTTTGTTGTTATTAATCACGAATTTTACGGATCTCATATGATTTCTTGTTTATGCACCTTGGTAATATTGAGAATCTCAAATAAAATTTTCACCTACTCATGATGGTAATTTCAAGAATCTCAAATAAGTGTGTTCCTAATGTAAAAGGTATAAAGAGGTTTATCTATTTCTTAGTTCTTACCAGGATGAGAGGTTACTGTAACTACAATAATTAGAACTTTGTATGATTTACAACCCTGAAGGGAATTTTATGCTTCTTTGCCTGATTAGATTCAGCAACTTCGATTCTGTATGATTGGCATTGACGTATCTAAGTAGCTAGTTTATTGTTGGATCTTGCAGGTGTTTAGTCATTTAGGTGGGCTTTATACGAGGGGTTGGCTTAAAACTGGTCCTATGCTATTATTGATTTTTGTGAATTGAATTTGACTGCTTTTATCTCTTACTGTCTACTTCATGATCGAAATTTGGATTTGCCTAGACCTTGATAAGATTGGTAGGAACTGGAAACATTTTCTCCTCATTTTCACATTTCGCTAACTGCCCTCTCCATTGAACTTCTATTGTGAATGAGGGCTAGTTTTCCCTGAGCAGTTGCTAAACTAGGAAAATTCTGGCCTGAAAATGTTGTCACTGTCATGTTTGGCTTAGCCTAAACAAGTTTGAAAGAAAAGATTACCTGATATTCCGTTGAAATTGTGCAATCTTTACTGGGATGCCAGGTACCCCGGAAGGGGGGGGTGGATAATGAGTCAAGAAATAAGTCATTTGATCAAAGCAAAAGCTTATTTGAACCTAATGGTTCCCAACCGACTTTCGATTTACTGCAATATTTACTGTGTTTTTACACTTTATTTTACGTGTCTACATTTTTTTCTTATTGTCTTGTGGAAAAAAATTTTAATTGAGTAAGTTTACAGTCGAGGAATGTTTATTCAAAATAAATACTTATGGGCATGGATTCTCTGTTGAACGGTTTTACTAACATGTAGATATCTTCTCTGATTTGATCTTTTTAGTATTATCGGCAAATATAGTATGCATCAGTTAATTTTATATCAATGTAGTTTATGCAAAATTCAAGCCATACAATAATTTTGTGTACCGATGCAAGTCCTGTTTAGCAGACTAAGCAATTCGAACGCTAGCGGACTCGGGTTTGGGGATAAAGTTCTCTCTTTTCATCTTCTTCTGGCCCTCATTCCTCACTCCCACACCTAGAGCTGATAAATTTGAGATATGTCTAAGCTACCAGTCAGCAATTCCAACTAAATTAGTCAAATGCATGACGTAACATGGGTTTTATGGTGTTCAAGTAGAGGACGAGCTACTCAACAGATGAGCCAGTCATCTTCAAATACTTACTAGTCAATCTACTTGCTCATGGAGTTTAGTCATGCTTCATGTGCTTAGAAATCAAAAATAATTTATCAAGGATAGAACTACGCCAAAATCTTAGCTAGGCTCGATTTTTATTCAGGGTTTGGGCAAGATTTGGATTTTTTTTTTGTAAATGAACTAAGTTAAACTGAATTTTGTTGAACAAATTCAAGTATTCGAACGTCATCAAGATCATTAATGTGAGTTTGAGCTCAATTAATGAGCTAAATAGAGTTTGAGTACTTGTATTTGTTCTCGATAGCTGAATTATGTAGTACTTGATAAGATTTGGCTGATTGTATCATCTACTCCAACAATACCGAAAGAAATTTTTTTTTTTAATGTATACGGGAGGTCTCGAATTCAGGATCTGTCACATATATACATTCCCTTTCCCCATACTAGTCAATCCATCCTCCTCCGTTAATTACACATTACTCTTCAACTTTGAGAACTAATATTTTTGCCTTTGAACTTTAGGGGTATACAATATGCGCCTCCCCCAACTCAATGGGTTAGAAATGGAAGAATTGTTAAAAAAAAAAAAAATTAATGTAATGACCTTAGTGTCCTTGATCAGTTATTACTTTATGTAGAATGTTATTCGTCATGCACACAATTGTAATGAATATAGAAAAAAAAATAATCCTACGTACCATTCAAAAAAGACCACGTCTTGAGCATGTTACTTGAAAAGAATATCCAAATGAAACAGAAGAAACTGTAAAAGGCATTGCCAAAAAAGTTAAACTCAATATTTGGCCACTGGCAAGGGAAATTTTCGAGTGAAAGTCTTTTTCTTTACCACGAGAAAATTTTGCCATTGGTAAAAGAAAAAAAAAACTTGTACAATTTAGTTAAGGTGGATATTTTGTGATGGAAAACTGTTTTTTTTTTTTTTTGTCAAACGGCATATTTTGTGATGAAAAACTGTTATCAAAGTTCTAATTTTTTATTATTTGTGACCACATCAGACGTATTTTATTTATTTACAAATAGTATACTCCGTTGTCAAAGTCTTGCATAATTTTATTATTTCTGCAAGTTTTGAAATTTTAGGTAAGCTTACTTTGATGTTGCGATGTCTTAAATCAAAATAATGCATTTATTTTCATATCATTTTCTTTTTTTTTTTTATTGTTTAGCTCTAAAATTAATTTTCTTTGTATTCCCACATTAATCGTTCTTTACATAACCAGTCAATAGCCCCCCTTGCAAGTTAATGTAATTTTTCTGTGCGTTTTAAACAATACTTTGTTTACTTCCGATTGGATTTTTTAAAAATAATCTGATACATTATTTTTGTATAATTTTTTACTTATAAGCATGAAGGTAGGTATCCATTGTTAATTTTTTTGTGTGTTTTATAGGTATCTAGAACAGTATAGTAACGCAATGTAATACACATACACACACATACATATATATCAGATTATTTTTAACGCAATGTGATACACACACACACAGAGTATAGTAACACAATGTGATACACACACACACATACATACACGTACCTTTGAAATATGTTATTAGCAAGAAATAGGTTTTGTTCTTTTATGCTGAACAAGTGTTTTAATTTAAAGATGCAACTGAAACATTGGCAAGTTTTGTAGACGGGTAATTAGTTATAATGTCATAATTAGCAAGTTTGTAGTATGCCTAGTAAGATATGCTTAAATAAGTTTTAGGAACTTGTCTAGTGGAAGTATATTTTTAGCATGTCATGATTGTGCTTCGTTTTCTATTTTCTTTCTAATAGTGATTCAGTTCGAATGTTGTGAGCTTGATTTGTTTGTTTACATCTCTATAGTTGTTCTTTTGGTTAGTAACGTCAGTATTTTGATAAAATGCAGCATACGTTCATATTTTTATAGTGTCACTTAATTTTGAGAACAAGTTTTATCTAAAAAGTTCAATATCACTTAATTAATTTAAATGTCCTATTTTTAGTTATCAAACGCACCCACCTAAATGTGTTAAGATCTGAATACATTAAATTTAAGTGCTAAATTAGGTTATCAAACAGGGCTAGATATACAATTTGATTTTAGTTGGACGTATTGTAGATGTAAAATCTATTAATAAAATTTCCATAATTAATAGAAGAAATTTTTTTATTCTAGTAAGTGTACGTTAATTTATTATACTTTCAAGCTCAATTAAGCAAACAGAAATGAAGGAAACTTGATATATAATTCTCAGGTTTGCAGCTAAGAAAATATTTAGGCAACTTACATAACTTTGGGGGATTAAATCCTACGTAGTTCATTAATTTAATTTATGTCATTTAATGCAAGCAGAAGTCCTTAGAGAGCAAAAGATTGACACTACCACACTTTGTCTAATAAACTTATTAATTTAATTTTATCTTACATACAACCAAATAAAGGGTGCAAAGGCCGATTTTTGATGTAGATGCAATAACTTGACAAATGTATTTGGAAATAAGTTTAAAACCGTAATTGAACATATGCTAAATTAGAAACCATAAATATGTTTTTTCTAATTTTAACATAATTGTAGTTTCTTTAACCTTCCATCCCTCCTCCTACCCTTCTTGCTCCCAATTGTCATGCACAAAATTGGAATGCTGAATCTAATAGTTCCAATAGCCATTAGGGGTGGCAATCGGGTCGGGTCGAGTCACGGGTTGGCGGGTTGGTAATAGTTCAACCTGAACCTGACCTGAAAAATTAAACAGGTCAGTTTTCTTGACCCAAACCGGACTCGAATAACCCGTTTATTTATTATTTATTTATTTATTTTTGCATTCTCATCTTGGTAGTATGGTAAATTTCTCTACAATGGAGTTTCCATAAGAATATAGAATAAGAATACTATAGTTCAATCCAAGAACGGAGTAATTTTTTATTTTCATTTTTATAAAAAATATAATAAACAAAAGTAAAACTATGATACATTACCTGGTTAGCAAAAGTAAAAATATCATGAAAATAATGTAATACATCATCTGTCCAAATATAACAACTCCAACTTCACACAAATCAAACAAATTCAATTAAAATAATATTTTTTAGAGTTAAGTGATTAATGATTTTGGGAAGAAAAGAATATGCCAACTTAATTAAATAAAGTATCTAACATATTTATTAAATTATTTTTAATTTATAAACGGGTTGGCGGGTCAACCCACAAACCTATTGGGTTGACCCGAACCCGACCTATTTTTTTTTTTTGGATTTATCGGGTTCGACCCAATTCTGATTCGAACCTGGGAAGGCTTGACCCGAACCCATTAATTTCTTGTTAGGTTTGTTGGAATTGATCCTAAGTTTTGATGATAACAAAACAAAATGATTTGGACTAATGTTTTTATGTGAGAATTTTGTTAGAACAGGTCCTTGAATCATTGGAAAAGAAAAGAAATTAATTCAAGATGAATTGAGAAGGTTTTAACTTATCAGACGTTTGAAAGTTAGTACCGGACGTCAGATAAAGATTGAGAACTCTCAAAAGAACTACTATCGGACGCTCAAACTGAAGTACCAGACGTCCAATAGACAAGGGAAGTATCGGACACTCCTATCGGACGTATATCATCATCATCGGACGTCCAATAGAATTAAAGATGAAATCCAAACTCTCTGACCGGCATTGGACGCAGACTCCATCGGACACACAAAACCCATCGGCCATTCGATAGACGTTGAGAAGAACCTTTCGGACGATGGCACCGGACGCATAACATTGTATCGGACGTCCGATAGCTCCAACGGCTATTTTTTAATAGCCATAGTTTTGACCGTTGGAGAGTTTCTTGAGGCCATTTCTCACACTCTATAAATACCCACCAGTTCAAGAGGATAAGAGACTTTTGCCTATATGAAATACAAGTTTACAAGTGAATATTTGGGTAGAAATCTTCTTTGTTTGTTGTATAGGTGTGGGAAAAGTGGGGATTGTGAGGTTACTCATTTGAAGGAGTAAAACCTTGGTGAAGGTTGCCTCATTGTAATAGTAGTTCTTAATTGGTTAAGTGAGCTTTCAATTATAAATTGTTGAGGGTTAACTAGGATAGTTGTAAAACTCCTTAACTCAACTAAAGGCCTTTAGGGTGAGGAAGGAGTGAACCTTCACTTGTACAAGTTGGTTAGATTCATCTTCAATTGAAGAAACTACTAGTGGAGTGTATCCAAGTTCGGTGCAACTTGAAAATTTGGTTTGCATTTCTTTTTCTATCTCTTTTCTTTATTGTTCAATTGTGACATCTTTATTGTGATTAATTTGACATGTCTTTGTGCACACTTGAGAAATTGTTTGTACTTGGTTTATTGGATGAATTCTTGCATATTTACTTGTCTTGTTAAACTACCAAATTCACCCCTCTTTGGTTGCATTCGGGACCAACAAGGTTCTTCTCATGTTTTCGAATCGTGTTCAAAATTCCCACCTCTAATAGCTATTTCCTAATAACTGAGTTGACTCTGGTTCTATGGCTTACACTCAATGATTAGCGCTTTATGTACCTTATCTATGATTTCTGATATGTATGGATTATGTCCTTCTATTCTCATCCTAGTGCCAATTAATTGATCTTCTTCAGTTTGTGTACATTAATCGAGACTTTGTGTATCTTATATTTTTATACCAAAGTTACCATGAAATACATTTACTTCCTTGCATTTCATTTATTCAGAAGCAAAAGTTAACCAAAAATAGTTAGCTACTAGCCAGTATTATTAAAACTAAACTCAATAATTAGAGGATAGAATAAATATGTAGATGCTACAATTCTATGTAAGCAGTAATTGAACTATAGTTAATGATTTAGAAAAAGGTAAAGACATTATAGCAGCTCAAGGCGAAACTCATAAAATAAGGCTCAAAATCAAAACCTCATGGTAATAATTTTCTGAATTAAAAATGATTACCACAACGAGTAAGGATCAATCTTTCACCCGGAGTAGAGCATAAAAACCAATCCCCTAATATAAGAAACATCATAAGCCATATACAACTATAATAATTTATGCATATGAAGAAGGCAAAAAAAATGTAATCAAAGAAGATTAAACCTGAAAAAAAAAAGATTAATAGCAAAAACAACCTTTTTTTTAGTGGCAAACCACAAGTTAGGGGAAGGGATGCCAACCTCAATTTTATTAATTATAATAATAATAAAAGAACAAAAACAAAAGTAGGAAACAATTTGAGTACATGGCCAATCAAAAGTTATGAATTAGAAGTACCACTACCTTATTATACTATGTTTTCAGACTCGGACCGGGCAGGTCGGTCAGACCGATTGAACCGGAAACCTGCTAGGCAGCTGGTCCGAGTCAGTTCAATTACTCAAAAGTTCAAAAATTGGTTAAATTCAGTCAAAACTCGATTTTGACAGTGAACAGGTATTAAATCAGATTTTTTTAATTTTTCACTTTTCTGCCTTTTTTCCCCATTTCTTCCTTTGACCTTTAATTCTTGACCGAGTACAAAAGAAAAAAGAAAAGAGGAGAAAAATACCAAAAAATAGACAAACCTTCCATAATATTCCATTTTGTTGGTGTTTGGATGTTTTAATTGAATTCTATACTATTCTTTTTTATTGGATTTGTTCTAAATTTCTAGAATTGAGTAAGAATCATTTGTTAAAGGCATGGCAAATTTTCAAGAAAACAACTGATTCTTGGACATAAATAAATTACATTTTAATAATTTTTGGCTATGCTTAGGTATTTCAAGAATTCCTTTCTTTTTGTTTTTTCGACATTTAAGAATATTACAATCTTGACTGCTGCTAACCTTTAGAATTGGACATCTTTCCCTCTCTAATTTGTAAGAGCCAATTATTTTTGTTTGAAAGTTGTCTTCTTTTGCCTTCTTTTAAGCGTAGTTGTCCATTGCTATTTTCATTTTTTTTAGTTGCTTATTTGACTTTTTGGCCTACTTTAAATTTTAAAGATGCAAGAACAATGAATAGGTATGTGTATGTGTGTCTCTCTCTTTCTACATACATACACACACACACACGCGCGCGCGTGGGCGCACACAGACACAGACACACAGATATATGACATATTTATGACGTCATCCTGTTTGTCCCTCGATCGAATCCGGTTGAACTCATTGCCCCCTGATCCCTAAGTTTGACCGAATCGATTTCCAGTCCGAGTCTGAAAACATAGTTATTATAATCTTCCTAACACTAGGCACACCCGCACTGTCTAATGAAACTAGGGATTCAATTTTTGAAGGTAAATTTGAGTGTTGAAAAACCTGCTGGCTGCCTAGAGCAAGTACTGCTAATCCATCTGCCACCTGATTCACACATACCTTTAGTGGCAAAGATGAATCCCACACATTCTCAAAACTGCTGAGATATTTACCCGCTAACACACCAACTCCCAAGCAAAAGATATAGTGTAACTTTCCAAAGACGAGAGAACCCAAAGTGCCCTGTAGTTGACATGCAATTGACAAGGCAATTCCTGAATTTTTCACGCTAAGTGAAGAAGCAATAAACCCCCCTACTGATTCTCATTCCAACCTTCCAGTGTTAACACCTCTACAACTAAACAGTGAGGAGGATTTTGAATGCTAGTAATGTTTGCAAGAGGCTTATCCAACACCTGACCGTCCTACCAAAAATCTACCATTGCTTCCCCAACACACTAGCAGATTTGAGATTCCACTAAATGTTGAATTGATAGTGATCTCCTCCAAACCGCTGAACCCCAACAACCAACTTTAGAGAACAAGTTTGCTTAATATATTCGCTAAACATAAATTCTATCCAAAAAGAATCCCTAATCCTTAATTGCTACCATAACTCCATGGACAAGGCATCAACCATACCACTAAAAGATCTAACTCCCAAGTCACCATCATCGACAAGATAGCACAACTTATCCCAAGTAGCCCATCGCACGCTCCCTTCCATCATTCTTATCCCATAAGACGGCATTAAAGAGCCTCTCTAGGGACTTGAATTACAACTTTGGGCAGTGCAATGACTTGAAGCTGGAATAAAGGCATCGACAACAAAACACGGTGAATCAAAATTAGCTTCCCTCCACTGCATGTGACAAAAATCTTGATTTCCACTGCTGAATATGCAATCAAATTTTTGTCACAATGCTGACAAATAAAATTCAACGTGGCCTCCTTTTAAAAATCACAGCACCCAAGTATAAAATGGAAACTCACCTTACTGAAACCCCAATAAACTAGACACGTTATGCACCATATTTTGTGAAGATAATGGTATCGTCAACAAATGCCAAATAAGGAATCCTTCCACCTCTGGATGAAAAATACATATGTGGATTGGATTAAAAAAGATGGGGTAATCCCCTACCCAAATCCTCAGCAGCTATGAAAGATAAAGTGGGAGAGAAAGGATCTCCTCGTCGAACCCCCCGAAAAGACTAAAAGAAACCTGTGACCTCACTATTAGTCATAACAGACAATTAATTATTCAAAATTAATCAAAAAATCATACCAACTACCCATTTCTCATATTCAAAAGCACAAATCAATGCCATTAAGAAAGGCCAATTTACCCTATCATAAGCCTTTTTCATATCTAATTTTAACACAAGATTCGGGTCAACTAGTCTATTATCAAGTTCCTGAACAAGCGTTTTTTATATCAATTTATGGGCTCCCGAACCCAAGTCTGTTTGTCACTATCCGAGATCTTCCTCCAACTGCACATTCTTGTCCCCAAACATCTAAAAGTGGGCGTCCTCAAGTTGGGTTATTCTAAGAAAATTATGTAGAGCACAATAAGCAATGACCACACTAATCTGTGTACTCACGTAAAAGTTCAGAATTGGACCCTTTAGAAATTTAAACCTTGCTTTCATTACCCCAAAAGTATACTCTATGACATTTCAAAGTTGCGAATTTCGTGTGTTGAACAACCTTTTCACGAGGGTTCCTTCTCCTACATTCTTGTATGGTGGCAAGAAGCCAGGCATGTTCCTATATGCTGCATCAACCAAGTAGTACTTGCCTATTTTTGGTCAAAAGTAGTAATAGTTAGCAAAGAAAGATACATGACCAATAATATATTAAATGCGGAATTATGCAAAAGTGCTCTGTTAATACAAATCACCAGGAGGTGGCATAGGGAAGTCTGATGGATATGTCAATGCATCTTCTAGAACTCGGGCATCATGGGCACTACCCTCCCACCCAATATAAATATAATTCAAGAGCATATCAAAATCACATACTGTTAGAACATTCTGTGAATGATCACCATGCCGATTAGTATATGCCATTTGTTGTCCAATAAGAGGGTAGCATGCAATATGTGTGCCATCAATTGCCCCTACGGCATCCTAACATGTAAAAAAAGAAGCAAAGTGTTAGTATTAATTATTGGCTGGCAAAGTATTAGAGACTATCGGATAAGTATCTAATTACAGACTAATAAACCTCATACTAGTTATCATCTGACTAGACAATGAACCAATTGGATATATATATATATATATATATGTTTTTACTTTGCACCATGGATAAAACTATCTAGAGTGGGCTATTCAGGGATGGATGGATGTTTGGTCGTAAGGCTTTATTACTTCTGCTACAAATATACATTAGCCGGCTAATACTTTACGAATATTTCTATTAATCGTTTCGAGGGACCAGTTGACGCATTCACTTAAAGTTCACTGTGTATGGTGATGGCTGACCATTACTACTGTCATTGCCAAGGCTTTCTCAATTTCAACCCGTTGTTGGTATGACTGGAAAACATATCCGTTCCTCACCAATATGTTGCATAATTTGAGGAAATTATCTGCATTATTCGCATATTTTGCATTATTCGTCGATAATGGCCATTAATCAATTCTTCCATTTATTGCTGGCCACTCAAGGAGCCATCATGCTGTGGTATTTTGAGTTTTGCCCTATCACGCTGGATAAGTATCAATTCTGCAACCAGTGCCAAAAAGGTCTTGTCCTCATCATCTTCTACCCACCATAAGTTACGGCAACTTGGACTTGCTCATTATTTGAGGCCATTGCCTTGGCATTATAGCAAAAGGGAGTTATAAATTAAACAGAACAGAATAACTAAAAAACAAATGAGTGGGTTCTTGCTTACCTTTACCAATATCTGGGAGTAGACGCTATAAATGCCAGTAAACAAGAAGTAGAGAATATGTACTTTTGGTATCAAATTGCTATGACATATGTGCTCCCTTTATAGTGCCCAATACAGACACCCTTAGCATATTGTGATTCAACATGTCATAATATCACGTACCTCTTAGTATATTATTGCGTCCCCACGACTGTATTAAAGTAGTGTAGAGTCATTGAACTCTGGCAGGAATCTTATGGTTATTGAAGGCAATTATACAAGTTGCCATGGTATTCATATTCACGTACACTATGGCTATAACAAAAGCTATGAAAATACTTTAAAAAAGCTATCCCTGTTAATTTATTAGCCTTTTGCCATCACTAAGGCAGTCCTTAGCATTTAGCTCAGAGCGTAGGACACGACCTGTCAGAAATTAAAAGGTACATTCCATCATCACTTTGTTCTACAAATGCTAGACTATTTTTCCTATTAAAATGTGGGCAATGTCAGTTATAAATTGGCTTTCCCATTTGTGGATAGGTACATTTGTGTACATATTACCCAACCTTTTGTTTTTTGAAGTGCAATGACTTTTGACCAAGCCTGTAGTGTACCAAGCCCTGAATGTTCAATGAAGGGCAATGGCTGTAGTCCTTGCCCATAGTGTACTAGGCCCATAGTGTTTTTTGAAGGGCAATGGCTACAATCCAAGCCCATGGCGTACCATGCCCATAGTGTTTTTTGAAGGGCAATGCCAACAATCCAAACCCATTGCATACAAGGCCCATAGTGTCTTTTGAAGGACAATGACTACAACTCAAACCCAAGAATTGTTTGTGAAGGCCAATGTCTACAATCCAAACCCATAGTCTAGAGGGCCCAAGAAAACTTGAATCCAAAAATCCAAACCCGTAATAGATTTGCACATTCTAACTTGGAGAAAAAATATGTAATAAAATCTGTCCATCCTATATAAGTCATACAACATAAAATGAACCATGAGAGAAAAACTAAGGGTAGAATGCACTTGAAAAATTTGTGAAATGCATTTATCACAAGACAGTTCAGTTAGATAGAAAATGAATGACTCATGCAAGCTATGCCTCACCAGACGTCCAACAAATAGAAGTCAACGCATATAGTACATAAACCTGAAAAATCCAACAATAAGAGTATAAGAACGCAACACATTCATTCGGATTCCGGGGTAGTTTCATATGCCACCTTTCTTATGCATATGTTTCAGAATATATGCATATCATTTGGCTTTGTCGTACCGGAGGAACAGAATACGTTGACCTAGGTTAGGTTCTTTAGTTAGATAGGAATTTATTTCGAACTTCCAATTATCGGGGATCTCCATGGCTTTTGACAATATCTTGACACTGTACAATTCCATATGTCTCCTCTTTATCCATCCATGCTTGCCTGTCGACGAGAGCTACCTCCGAGAAATTGCTTATCTTTCTTAATGTGTCTTCAATCCTATCCCGGGAAGATTTGGACCATTTGGTGCCTCTAGAGCTCTCCCACTAGCCTGAAGTAGTCAAGCTACTTGCTGGCCTCTTCCCAATCACCACTTCGGGGTCCGGCGAGATGTAGTACACATCGTTTGCCTCCCATGGACAGCTATTGGCCGGAAGTTGGGAAGAGGATGAACCGATGCCCTTGCCTTTTCAATTCTTCCGTGGCCTGGAGCCAGCATGTAGGTGTTGTTGGGGAGGAACGGGCTAGCCGTTAGATTGTGCATGGGAACTTGTCGTTGTCTCCCCAAGAATAACGGGCGAGAAGTGCTCATATAGGCCGCTACTGAAGGGCTCCTTGAAAGAGGCATAATCCTTATTGATCTGACCACAATTATAGAGAACAAAGGGAAAACAAGCGCAGGCTATGGTTAGGACAATTGTTTATACCTAATAGAGAACTCGACAAAGTAAAATCGTGTAAAAGTAAAAACCAGATTCAATAAAAGGAAGGGGCAAACTTCATCCAACGTACTATAAACCCATTAACCCGTTACCAAATGTCAAGCACAAAAAAATATGTTGGATACACATTAGCTCTTATGTCATTTACTAATGCATAGGAAGAAACTGCTCTAATGTATGGAACAGCCATTTCGAAGCACTAAAAAGCAAGCATATAGTGTACCATACTAGTAAAATCCCAAAAAAATTCTGCAAACATGAATACAAATGGACGGGCTATAAAATTAATTGGCCGTAGCTACTGATCAGCCAAGAAGAAGGTGGACAAGTTAGCCAAGAACAAGCTGCATACATTTTTATTAACTAAGGATAGATAAGCCCCTATAGATGAAAATAGTTTGTTCTCACCGCTTCCAAGGCTCTCAATGGTTGTCGGAAGCAGTGAAATTTTGGGTATCCTCTTCCCAACCGATTCCCATGTCGGACTTGTTGGACATCCCACGAAGTGAGTAGAAAACATGCCATTTTTTCTTGAATCGATAGAACCTTGACTGACACTGAGGTCTAGTGAATTGAATTGAGTGCTTCTCACACAAGTGTTTAGCTATTTGGCCATAATTCCATTTGAGGGTCTTGTGCTTGTCGCATTTATAGGCATCAATGAAGTGCTCATCCATTTCAGGTGTCCATTCAAATTTCTCAGACATTTCCAATCGCACAAAGTTAACAATCATACTGTAATGAGACTGGTCAATGCGGGAATGTTCAATCGTTGAAATTTTTCTTCAAAGGAAACTCACCTTATCCTTGAAGTTGCTAACACACTCTTCTAAGTCAGTGGATGAGTCAACAGTGCAATCCGATGTGCAGTTGATGGAAGCACCTGGAAACAAAAGAACAACTTAAAGTACTGCATGCATGGGAACTTGCATTTATGGACTAGAAAATTAATGTAGTCCTATACTGACAATTAATTTGCTTCCTTTTTGTTGGGGGCATCAGCAGTTTAACATCCGCACGCTCGCACTGGTTAGTTATGCCTCAATCAAGAGCCTTCTCTAATAATACATGTAGATGCTAGCTTCCGGAATGACTAAAAAATTGTTCAACAATTTGACAACCCATTTATAGACCTGATCATCTATATACTATATTTAATCAAAGGCAGTAAAGAATAAAAAGAGTCTTCTAGATGCACATTACTAATACATGCTACCCCTCCACATGACATACAAGCAAGTGATTATCCTATTAAAATAATTTCGGTTGGAAAATATACATTTGTCTAGTTGCATGGTGTCATTTTAGCATTGCTATTGCTAACAACTCCAAATTGCACCTATATGAATTACAACCCAAACGCATTCTATACATTCACTACTAATTTTACAACAATATTTATTTCTTTTTCTATATGAGGGTGCTGATGAAACATTTCAATGCCTCTTTCAACTCATAAGGAAAATTTAACCGAAGAATCATTTGTCAATAACAAATAGAGGTGCTATTTTTCAAAAAAATATTAAAATACAGGTGCCAATTCCAAGAAAATGCTTTTCACAAAAATCAATTCAAGTAAAAAAGGACAACAGAAAATATGAGACAAACAGTAAGGTTCAAATGTGAAGAAAGGCGTGTGCTGGAGGAGGAACTACTCATATTTACATAACCATTGTGACTTCCATAGTATTTTAATGTCAAGTCCTTTTAACAAACTTAGCAAGGAGGGACCATTCAATTTTCTAAATGACCTTAAGTAAGAATCTAGCTAATAACATATACATCTTTTTCATTCAACCCAAAGGCCACACTCACTTCATAAAGGTAAACATCAAGAAAAATAAACATTCCATTACTAGAAGAATCCTCAATCATATCATGCTCAAATGCATGTAGGATCCCATGAGAATGAACTTCCTGTAAGATTAAGTGTACATAAGCAATTGATGAGCACTCTCTTCGAGCAAAAGATTTTACCACGGGATATGTAGGTGCAAAGAACAATGGATAATACCTACAAGAAAAATAAAAAACAGCTAAGAGCACAAAGAGTATGTGAGGCCGCCAACTCATTCGTCAACACAATACCCATTCGATGAAAATTTCTTTACTGTTTACATGAGAGTGATCAAAATTGAAATAGTTTTTTAGTACACCAACCCAATCTTTGCGATTAAACCATCTATTGTTTCACTGATAATTACTCTTTTAAAATATGAAGAATCTACCACAAACAAATACACACCTATAAGTGAGGTTGAACATTCTGAATAATAGCTTTTTCATGTTAATTTAGACACTTGCTTTGCAACCCAAAATTCTTAGGCATTCATCTGTTGGAGACTATAACATGTCAATTTAGCAGAATCCACTATACATTTTAAACATATGAAAGTAAAGATTGAAAAGCATAAGGAACATAAAGCTGATAACTTGATGAACACAGATCGTAGGTGGAACTATAACAAAACTTATAAGTAAGCACAAAATAAAGCAATGAACTAAACCAGAAAGGATGGTTTTTCGCTTCCTCTGACCCTGTAAATGAAACTGGTTCTTTGATGAATATCCTGATAATTTTAGAGAATCTGCAAACGAAAATACACAATTAAAGAATAGCAAACAACAACCCTCATAGATAAAGCACCAAAACAATACAAAATTAAAATGCTAAGGTGCCAGAAAAGGGTAACTGTTAAGAAAGTGAACTAGAATCATTTTTATAATCCACAGGCAATTATGGAAGGAAACTAAATCAGAGAAGGAACATACACCCTCCAACATCCACTTATGTAACTGCAGAATGAACTGTTCTAATGTTTCATCCGCTCTAGAGATCTAGACAGTATTTTACATGGCTTTAGGGAAAAGGAAAAAGGTAATAGGATGTAAAAGTCGGCAACAAACCATAAAAATAAGGAAAAACTTCAAACTTCAAAGGAGGTAATAACAAACAATCACGAAAAAATATAGCAATACATAGGCATAGAACCAATACTAGCTTAAGGAAGATGATAGGTCACAGAATCTGTTCTCCATCATCAGGTATGGGAATTTGCATGTCATCAGTATATATTCATGTATCTATAGCATAAAAGCATGCATGCCTATAGTTGTACAAAATCAAATAGCATGACTTCAATTTGCATCTGAGACGTATTTTTATGACCATCACAAAACGGAAGCAACAAAGGTGTGCAGCCCACAGCAGCTTCTTATAAAAGCGATTTGATTCCTAACGAATTAAGACATGTACTTGAGATGTTAAAAAATTTCCCTCGTAATTATGTATGAAGGGTATTGAGTTTGATGGAATTGGTTTCTTCCTAAAGCAAGCAGAGATTTAAAGGATGCAAGGATGGTGGTTGTGTAGTGTATCTAGGTAAAAATGGGAATGGGGGATTTCGCTCTCTGCTAAAAAGATGCCATTGTTTTAATTGTCATAACATCATGTAATTGCTATACTGCCTGTGAGGGCCTCAAAATTTATTATTTTAAATATTGTTATTATTATCCTTAATCCGTTTGATTATTTTAATGTCGTACTCAAACATATTTTTCAGAACATTTAAATGGAAATTCATTTTATTTTTGGGTAACCCAATTTTATTTTACACTTATTTCCTCGTTGATTTCCAGCATTCCGTTTACTTTTTTTTCAAATTCGCCTTTTGTGCATCAATTAGAGAGAAAATGAGAAAACACGTTTTTTGAGGTAAAAATTCGGGCCGTGAGTGAAGTAGCGATGGAGAGTAAGGATGATCACTCATAGGTTAAGAATACAATCAAGTGACTAGTGGTGAATCATTATAGATAACCATGATTAGAGTTTTTGAAGCCATAGTCAAAGTTGGATAATTTTCCTTAATATTAGGTATTTAGTCTAGCCATTGTTTCTTCCACTTAATTCACTCTAATTCACTTCAATTTTTCTCTTCTTTTCTCCCTCTTAGCCGAGATTACTCCTTAATTTTTAGCCAAGAGAGATAATTTTATTTCCCTCCAAAATTGCTAGCATATTCACTATTCCAAGTTGGACTTTTGACCCATAAATTGGGGCTTTAAGTCTTGTCTTGTTTTCTTTCATTTAATTCACTAAATCACCTCACAACTTCACCACTCTCTTCTCTCTCTCTTGGCCGAAGACCCCCTCCCCCTCTTCCCCTAGAAGCTTCATCATCTTCTTCTTCCATTTCTCTCCAAAATCCTCCACAACTTTGCTATCATCTTGGCCCAAGCACAAAGCTTTAGTGAAGAACCTTGTGGAGGGAAGCTCTTGGTGTTTTGCTAGCTACTTGGTGAAGGTAATCCCTTAAAGTTTTCATCTTTGTCCATCTCTTAAACTTCCAAGCATGAAACTAGGTTTGGATTGTTGAAGGGTTGATAGAACCTTGACATTAGGTAGTGGACTTGAGGATTTCTCTATTGCTTTCTTGTTTTCTTGACATGATATTAGGTAGAGGCCTTGAGGGATTTATGAGCTTTCTTGACATGCTTTAATGTAGATGTTTAGCTTGTTGATGAGTGCATTATATCTCTTAACTTGGATGATGATGAACTTATGTGTTAAAGTGGAAAGAATGGCAAAAGAAATTTCTGTTTTGAAGTCTTGATGTTGGCCGAATAATCTTGCTATTTTTCCTTTATTTTTGTGGCTGCGTTTTTGCAAGCTTAAAGACTGATCGTGATGCTGAAATGTTGAGAGTTAAGATGTTAAATTTTCCGACAAAAATCACTTCAAAAGTTGTTGTAAAAAAATGGTGGCTTAGTTTAGGCAACAATCTGGGATTTAGGAAGGGGCATGCTGTCCGAATTTTGGGACTGTTTTAGTGCTAGAAATTGATAAATAATTCCACCATTTTTGACCATCATTAGGCCTAGGGAGGTTAATACTATCTTGGTTCCAAAAATTAGGGCAATTGGTGGTGATTTAGGTGTGTTAGAGGCGTTTAGGTGAAGAAAACCAAAACCTCACAGGTTTGAATCGAATTGCTGAGTACACTTTGGGCGTTAAGAACACTATCGTCCTGTGAGATTTTTTGGGTAAATTTTGGTATGAATATAATCTATATATAGTAGAGTTATTGTACCAAATTTGGTGATTTTTGAGTGAGAATTCGTCACTCAAATGAGGCCTAAAACCTGCCCTGCAAATCTGGAAATTCAGAAAAATCAGAGTGTTGAATCTGCTCGGTTTGAACAACTATATTTTCTTACTAAAATGAGGAAATAAAAAGAAAGCAACAAGGTTAGGGGGAAAAATTAACATAACAAGAGTACTTTGTCTAAAAATGTCAAGAGTGAGGCAAAGTGTATACGAAAAAAGTTTGAGAGATGAACTGCAACTCAAGATATAATTCAGGGTGTTTAGCATGTTTAACCATTTCTAATAAAAAAAAGGAAAAATTGGCAAACAACTTGACTTGTAATGTATCATCATATCATATAATAAATCAATTACTACAAATTAAAAATCACAAACTAATAAAAATTAAATAACTACAAAAAATAAAAAGAATAAGAGAAAATGAAATCTATATATTATATATTTGAAAACAACTTTTTATTCTAAACCACTCATTGAGCTTCCAAGTCTCTATCTTTTTTTCTCAGTATTTTGATTTATTTTAATTGTTGAAAATATCATTGATATCACTTTGTTTGGATTGAACAAAAAATATGCTTTTATTAGTTAAATTTAGTCCCTAAAATTAGATTCTTCCGAAGGTAGCATACCGAAAAATAGAAAAGAATGCCTATGATTTTGCATTCAAATTCCAATTTTTATTAACTTTACCAAAATAAAATATAACCATGCTTGAGATTGGTTGATTTTACCAAAATTAGAATGAGCAATTAAATGTTTGAACCTAATAATAAGGAAACCTACCCTACTTCCCTTAGTCTTTTTTTAACTTTAACAAAAATAAATTTATCCATGTAATACCTATAGAACAAATTTAAGGAAACATGCTTGCAATTGGTTAATTGTACCAAAAATAACTATGAACATACTAATGGTTTCAAAATAAAATTAAGTAAACTATAAATGATTAATGATTTGAAACAAAAATTATTTTTCAATTCTTTGCTATTTTTAGAAAAATCTATTATTTTAGTAAAAAAACTGGCTCCACTATAATGCAAGGTATGTTTTACAATTCTCTATCTCTCGATAACATATTTACTATATTAATTTCAAAATCTATTAATAACTTCTCAAAATTGATTGCAAATAACTATACATGTGATATGCAAGTTGATATCTTTTAATTACATAGTCAAATTAAACATTTATATGTTTCTTGTCCTATATAACAAGCCATTTTTCATTTTTCTTTCATTATAACATTTAAACTTTGATTTCTTAATACTACATAGAAGAAAATACTTTATCAATTATATTTTAAACTCTTAAACCAAATAATTTTGCTTTAAAAAAATCATGTGCTAATAATCATAATGCAATCACAAAATTTAGATTTAATGTGTCTTCAAATTAATATTTTTTAGGTTTATAGTAATTTTTTTTAATTTCTTTAAAAAAAATTAAATGGCTCATTTTGTGCATGAGATATTTACCATACTGATTTCAAAATCTATTTGCAATTTCTCAAAATCAATCATAAACAACTATACGACTATACGTATGTTCATATCTTTTGACATACAAAATACAAATTGAGCATTTTATATGTTTCTTGCCCCATATAACAAGCCAGGTATTTCTTTTCATTTTTCTTTTATTATAACATTTAATCTTTGAATCTTTGAATTCTTAAGACTATTCATAGGAAAATGTTTTATCAATTATATTCTAAACTCTTAAGTCAAATAATTTTGCTTTAAAAAATCAAGTGCTAAAAATCATAACGCAATCACAAAATTTAGATTTAAAGTGTCATAACATGTGATGACCTTTACTTTATTTTTTATATTCATATTAGTCAATTAGTTTTCTTTTTACTCTACTATTCTTGGTTGGAATAAAAAAGTTAGCTCCATATCTTTTGTTAGAAAATTCTAATGTAACTATACAATCTTAACTGTTCTTATGATTGTTTAGTATCTTCTTTTTATAAATATATCTTTTCGGTTTTTTTTCCTCCCACTCTTATATTTGACATCATTATAATTATGTTAAATGCTCACAATAATATTTTTTGAATAATTTTAGTATTATACTCTTATAATGAGGGTAAGTTTTAAGGTGAACAAATTTTATTGATACGAATTTATTTCTTAAATAAATAATGATACATCTAGATGGTTAGTTTTGAAAGTGCTTTAGGAATTCTTAAAAAAAAAATGCTACTTATAAAAAAAAAACTCTAAAGATGGCAAAATTTTTTGCAATCTACACCTAAATTTTGATTTTTCCCATAGATCATAATTTTCATCTTGGATTTGATCGAAACTATTCGAAAGATGATTTAAATAGGTAGTATGAGGAAATGTGGGGTTGTGAGATAAAAGGAGGGTAAATTGTAATATGGGAGAAAGGTGTCGAGAGAATGATAGATAAAATTACAAGGGTACATAAGAGATAAGATTGTTAAGTGGAAGAAAAATGAAGTGCGACTTGCAAGATAAGACTATTGAATGGGAGAGAAAGGATATGCGACTTGCAAAGTATGGGAAAGGAAGATATTGTGGACATAAAGAAAGACAGGTCTAACTTGGAAGAAGTGAGTAGCAGCTTAAAAGGAGATAGCATTGGGGAGGGAGAAGGAAGGAGGTGAAACTATAAGATAAGGGAAATATGGCAAATAGAGGGGAAAGAGCAGTAGTTAGGATGCGGTTACAGGGTAAGAGAAGTAATAGGGAGGGAAACGAGGAAAATGGTAGTGATGTGTGCATGTTTGATAATATCTTTTAGATCTTATTTGGGTGTATTTCTAAACAATCATAACAACAATTAGGACCATATAATTATTTTAGAATTTGCTAACAAAAGACATGGAGCTAACTTCTCTATTCCAACGAAGGATAGTAGAGTAAAAAGAAAACTAATTGACTAACATGAATATAAAAAATAAAGTAAAGATCATCACATGTAAACTTTTTATAAATATTTTTTTTGGCACATTTTACTTTTTCTTTCACTTTTTATTTGACATCATTATAATTATGTTAGATGTTCACAATAATATTTTTTTGAATAATTTCAATATAACACTCTTACAATAAGGGTGAGTTTTAAGGTGAATAAATTTTACTGATACGACTTAAATAAACAATTCTGCATTTGAATGGTTAGTTTTGAAAGTACTTTAGGAATCCTTAAAAAAAGTCTATTTATAAGAAAACTCCAAAGATGGCAAAATTTTTTGCAATTTATACACGATTTTTGAATTTTTTCGTAAATCATAATTTTCACTTGAATTTGACTGAAACTATTTGAAAGGTGATTTAAATGGGTAGTGAATAAGGAAATATGGGGTTATGAGGTAGAAGGAGGGCAAATTGTAATATAGAAGAAAGGTGCCGAGAGAATGATAGATAAAATTATAATGGTACATAAGAGATAAGATTGTTGAGTGGAAGAGAAAGAAAGTGCGACTTGCAAGATAAGACTGTTGATTGGAAGAGGAACAATATGCGACTTGCAAGGTAGGAGAAAAGAAAATATTACAGAGATAAAGAAAAATAGATCTATTAGGCAAGAAAATGGTAGCAAATTGAAAGGTGATAGTATCGGAAACGGAGAATGAAGGAGATGAAATTACAGGATAAAGGATGTGTGGCAAAAAGAAGGGGAAAAGTAGTAGTAAAGATGTAGTTATAGGGTAGGAGAAGTAATACAGAGGGAAATGAGGAAAATGGTAACAATGTGTGTGTGTGTGTGTTTGGTAATATCTTTTGGATTTTATTTAGGTATTTTTCTATTTACTTTTGATAATTTTTTATCTTTTAACTAAAGATGCAGTTATTTCAAAATAAATTTTATCTAATAGTGGAACTAGAATTATTTTTTTATTCATGGAATCATAGGTAGTTTTAAAATATACAAAATTCTCAGAGTACGATATAATGAACGAAAGAAATTTTTCTAAAATGTGACAAATTTTTATATATAATGTAAGAATATATGATAATTAAACACCATTTTTAGACAATTTCATAGTTTTTTTAAGTTCATGAGTGGAGATTTTTTCCTTTGCTTTTATTCAAAATTAGATCCTTTGATAGAAATTGACACTATCTTGAACTTTCAACTTTTTTCATTCCAAAGTGATTTTTTTAAGAAAAATAATTTTATTGTTTTGATTTGAAATGTTAACCCGTGCATAGCAGGGGTTAGAAATCTAGTAAAGATTTATTGTAGGCATACAAGTAAGAGAAGAGAGAAAGTGGTGAGCTGGCAAATTTAAGAACAAAGTACAAACTACGGGAAAATGAAGCAAATTACCCTATACACTGTACAGTGACACTGTACAGTGGAATGTGGATGAATACCTGCTTTCTATGATATTTCCAATGGGAAAAGTTAATCAACGTTGGATGACCACTAGTTTTTGGGACAAAGTGATGATTTTTTAATTTCAGGGGAGTAGAGTGCCACGTACCCTTAATGACAAGGGGGTTTTGTGTAATTAAAATTTTCAATGAGAGCCAGGAAAAATTGGTGGAGAAGTAAGAAGCTAGCTATGAATTTCTCGTCCTTCTTCAAAAGCCTTCTGATGAAGGACTAGTATGTAAAGGCACAAAAGCTTGAGGCTTCAAATCAAGCAAAAACAGACCAGTACCCCAATTAACATCTCACAACCAGCCCCGGTCCAGATTAATATGCCATTTAATGAATGATCTCAAATCCATCACGATAACACTTACAGTAAGCCACTAACTCAGCAACGCTAGGAGACATAAAACAGATATCCACGGAATGAAATGTGCGCCCAACTGTAAAGTCTTTCATCTTTTGTATGACATCAGGCTGTTAATATTTGTATATGGGTTAAATACTAAAATATGCCTTGTGATTTGTCGAATATTCAACTCTAACTCTTTGTGGTTCGAAAACCTATATTCTAATGCCTCGTGATTTTATTAAATTGTAACTTCGACAGAAACAGTCTAAACTAACAGTTGCATGTGAAATGTCAAAATTACCCTTTATAAATGATAGGATTAACTAAAAAAAAACCCCTTATAATTTGCCGAATGTTCAAGTTAATTTCATATGGTTTGGAAACTTACATTCTATCCCCTTGTGAGTCCTTGACAACATTGTTTACAAGTTATTGTTCGTTATTTCAGTGAGCCTTTTAAAATCCTTTTGTTTACAGATGCTCCTATTGCACTCATAGTCTTTGAAGGATAAGAAAAGAAATCTTATTTCGAGGAAAGAAATCTTTATTTCAGTTAGAGTTGATCGGCACATGTCTTGTCTAGTATATAGTATGTTAAAATGGCTAACTTCTCCCACTTTGTATTAAAAATCAGATTGAATTTTCATTTGCAAAAGTAAAAATTTTAAGACAAATTTAAAGAAATGAATGTGCATGTAAAAAATTAAACAAACAGAATGAATGAATGGCCAACATTAGGGCTATAATGATCTAATGGCAAACAAGTAGTTTGAATGAACGGTCAAGAATCAAGATTGAGGCAGTAGTATCCAATTGCTAATTCGAAACTTGCAAAACTTTCAATGTCTTGCAAAATATTACCAGAGTTGTTTAAATTTTGTGTTATAACTGTTTTGTTCACAAGTTACTGTTTATTTTGCATTGACGCTTTTAAAATCCTTTTATCCATCAATACTCCTATTACACTCGTAGTCCCTGAAGGATGAAAAAAGAATTCTTTATTTCGAGAAAAGAAATCTTTATTTCTACTGGAGTTGATTTTGCTATATATAGTTTGTCAAGATGGCAAACTTTACCCACTTTCTATTAAAAATCAGATGTGGATTTTCATTCATAAAAGTAAAAGTTTATGTCAAATGTAAAATGTGCTTGTAAATATTTAAACAAGTAGATTAAATGAACGGTCAAAATTGAGCCATAGTGATCCAATGTTGAATGAACGATTAAGATTGATGCTATAGTGATCCAATGGCTAATACTAAAGCAGCAGAACTTGCAATCTCATGCAAAACACCAATAGAGTTGTTCACAAGTCACTATTCATTCTTGTATTGATGCCTTTAAAATCCTTTTGTCTAGAAATGCTCCTATTATACTCATAATCCCCAAAGGAAGAGAAAATTAGTCTTTATTTCAAGGAAAATTTTTTTTCTTTTGATTGGAATTGATCCAGTCATTTCTTGCCTTGCATATAGTATGTCAAAATGGTCAACTTCTCCCACTTTCTGTTAAAAATCATATGTGGACTTTTTTCCACAAAATTGAAAAATTGATGAGGAATTTAGATGAATAAATGTACTTTTAAATAATTAAAAAAAGAGTTCGACTGAACGGTCAAAATTGAGGCCATAGCAGTCCAATACTAAACAAGCATTTTAAACAAGGGATAATATCAGAAACCTCCCCTGAGGTTTCTCTTAATATCACCTGGTACCCCTGAACTTTTGAAAATATCACTTACCTCCCTTACTTTTGTTATTTGTGTAACAAAATTTATAAAAACCCCAAACTACCCTTTTGCTCATTTTGCTAAATAAAAATACTCCTAACCACTTTGTTTGTTCAAAAAAAAAAATCACCACCTAAAAAATAATTTCTACTCATACCACTATATCACAACTCTATAATTTATAAAAATAAAATTTTAAAAATAAAAAAAAAAGATATTTGTAAAGAAATATACTAGTACCAATTTAATTTATATATTTAAAACTAATTCATTATGAGCCATTTTTTTTTTTGCCTAACATCTTCACAAATTGTGACCCAAGTCTTTAAATTGTACTAATTTATTATAAAAGTCAACTCAAAACAAAGGGAAACATCATACATTCATATTCCATATTATCACAATTAAAAAAATAAAATTTAATTTATTACAATTTATAAGTAAAAAATTATACAGCCATACAAAAAAAAAAGAATAAAAAAGAATGTTGGATAAACAGAAAAAAAGAAGAAAGTGACTTTTGATTCTTTTCTTTCATTTTTTGACATCCATTTATTTGATATGTAAATCATGTACCAAGTGAAGGTTAATATAGTCAATTTACAATTACCAAGGGAGGTGAGTGATATTTTTAAAACTATAAGGGTGCCAGGTGATATTACAAGAAACCTCAGGAGAGGTTTCTGATATTATCCCTTTAAACAAATGGTCAAAATTGACCTCAATAGCTTATACGAAACCAGCAAAACTGCCAATGTGATGCATAAGGTCACCACTAGAGTCGGCCAAAATTATAACTAGCTCAAAATGCTGATCACAAATTATGTTTACTCTTGTATATGTACTTTTAGTATACTCATTTTTATATATTAGTTAGGGGTGGGCACGGGTCGGGTACCCGCACCTAACGGAATTTGGTTGACCCGATCCTAACCTATCTTGACAAATTTCGACCCTAACCGATCCTCTTTTTAACCCGATCCTTTTTTTACTTTTGTTAAAGGGTGGGTTAGAATTCTTTCAAATTTTTTTTTTTATTTTTTTTTACCCTAACTTTCAATTTACTATTGATAAATGACCACATTTTATTAAAGATTTAACAGTCTAAAACCAATTCATTTCAAAAATCCAAGATCCAACACATTTCATCAAAGATTTAACAATTCAAAATCAACACATCAATATTCTATCACACATTTCATCCAACAATCAAACCAGTCTCTCAACTCTCAAGTATCCAATACAAATTAAAGTTACAAAATCTAATAGACAAAATAAAGTTTCATTACATTTTTTAATACAATTTAAGTTGAAAAGTTTTTATTGTAGGTGCTTAATTACAGAGAAAAAGTCAAACAACCACACCAACCTAGTATATACTACTAGTCTATAAAAATGAATTGCTAATATGATAATTTAAAAAAATAAAAATGTCCCTGAAACCAATAGCAATAACAAAATTATGAGCTAACCCTCAAGTAGAAAATAGTAGAGGATAAATTACCTTAAGCAACATTTTCTTGTTTCACTTGATAGAAAAGTTGAATTACCTTAAACAACATTTTCTTGGTACACTTGATAGAAAAGTTGAAGAAATAGGAGGATAATAGGTTGAACTTTTACTAGAATTTTAACGGTGGTCATTGGTCGATATTTTGAAGAGAAAAATGTGGAGGTTTGGAGTTGGAGGTGGAGTGAAGATAAGAATCGAATGTACTACTACTGTTTGGGTGTTCAATTAGGGTTAAAACTTAAAACATATTAAATAATATATTGACCCCTAATTTTTTTAATATTTATACAATATACCTACGGGTCGGGTCGGGTACCCGTGGGTTTTTATTTTCCTGACCCGTATCCGTACCCGATATTTATGGGTACCCGACCCTAATATGATCCGATGAGAAAAATCGGATCGAGTACCCTAAATTTCGGATCGGATCGAATCGGATAGGGCGGGTTTTCGGGTCGGCCGGGTTTTTTTACTCACCCCTAATATTAGCCATAAATGTCGGTGCAAGTAAAAAGGAATTGCATCCTTAACCAGGGGAAGCTCGCCACCAATAAGAGAAGAGAGCTTCCTCCTGCAAAAGGTAAGGGTGCTGACCATGGCAGAAGAGAGTTTTCTTTCGCAAAAGACCCGACTCCTGTAAAACGGATAGTAAATGAATTTTATATAAATATTTTATTGCTAAAACAAAATTTAATCTCTTAAATTTTAGTACTTGATATATTTGATATGGTGCTTGGCGTTAGTTATGTTGAAAGTTAACCCTTAAAAAGCAAAATATATTTTCAAGAAAACTAATATATTAATATTTATATAGTTAAATAAAAGTAATTTGGGTAAAGCTGAAAGTTCAAGAACTGATACTCCTCCCCTTTTGTATATTGTATATTCATATATTGTATAGAATAATATGATAGGATAAGAGTTAAGGTTTACAGATTTTTATAGTTAAAATTTTGTGGAATTGGAATCTAATGGCGGTTACAACTTCCAGAGTTACCTGGAAGAAATTGATGACTTCAGTGTCAGTACCGGCAACCACAGTTGGGAGAATTGGAAACGAAGGGTTGAGATTAGGGAGATGGATTTCTTCTGTCATCGAAGGTGGAAAGAAGGTCGCGGCACTTTGGGGAAATGGAGATTATGGGAGATTGGGATTGGGAAATTTGGAGTCCCAGTGGAAGCCAAAGATTTTGAATTCTTCTGCTTTTGGTGATCAAAGCCTCCGGGAAATTGCCTGTGGTGGAGCTCATACTCTTTTCCTAACAGGTGGTTGATATTTTCTTAAGTTTATCGGATTGAAAAGTGTGTCAATTTTTCGTCATTTTTCCTGTGGTTGATATGACCAGCTTTGATGCATTTCTGATGGGTGATTTCCTGATTCTCATTTGCAGAAAATGGCCGTGTCTACGCCACTGGTTTGAATGATTTTGGGCAGCTAGGAATTTCGGATGATAGAAGTTATACTACTGTATGCACTCTCAAACTTATTGGCATGTTGTTTTCTGGTCTTTTCGGTTTAGTTAGATAGAGCTGTGGGCTTGTTTCTTCTCGGTTTTTGGTCAGGTTGTGATGTTACTAGGGGTTCTGGAAATGTGATTGCCTTGTTATTTACTCTTACTAGATTAATTTACGGGTTTTGCTCTAGTTAATTGCTTGCACACTTTCAGTTTCAATTTTTTTTTTCTGAGGTGGTTTCTTGTAACAAATCATGATAGTACCTTGATTTAGCACTCCATTTTGTTTGTTATATTGATAGGTGCGTGTTGCTGGGTACTTAATTTGCTTTAATTTGCCAACTGTTTGTATATAATTGCTATGTGTCGGATTTGCAATTATGTGCTGTTTCTCCTGTTAAAATATTACAAATGCTGAAAACTTGGTTGAGTTCCAAGATTTTTTTTTTTTTTTTTTAACTTTCAAGTTTAGAAAAGGTGAAAATTTGAGGTCAGACATGGTGGCAGTTTGAAAATTTTCATGGAGTTGTTAGTGTTGAATGTACTTGTTTCTAAGGGATCAGGATTTTCTTGACAATAAATACAAGTTTGTTGGTTGAATATGAGAGCCCTGGCCTAGGAATTTCGTTATTTAAGGGGTCACTGTGTCATTGGCTAACTATTGTTGAGAGTTGGTTGTTCATGATCTCTGGTTTGGGTTAACATTGGACACTTTTCAATCCCATTGACTCTAAGTAATTGTTTAGCTTTTGGTGTTTTGCTCAACACTTTTCAAGAATTAGCTTGACATCAGTTGCGCATATTTTAAGTTATAATTTGTGGTTTTCATCCATTTTTGGTCGTCGAGTATGGTTGACCATGTTGAGAGGATGCTTTGGTGTAACTTTGATAAGTTTGATGTTACTCGTTGGTTCACGGAGATGTTGGCACCGTCATTTGATAATGGCATTTGATGCCTTGTCTAGTGGGTTTTAAGAAAACAGTGGGTATAATGTGTGCTAGAAAAAGGTTGGATGATGTGGTGGTTTCCTCTCCCAGAGAAGAATGGTTTTTGTACATGTCTGAAGTTCTTGAATATTGTTGAACATGTTGAGATGAGTGCTTTAGTTTATCTTTATGAAGTTTGATTCTGGAGGGATTGTATAAGAGGCGAAGTGGTGAACTTTTTGATGTTTTTGAATATCATCATTTGCTTTTCCTTTTCATTAAATCCTCTTGCTGTAAATTAGCAAATTTTGTATAATCAAGAACCTAGTTACCAAGATCATTATTTTTACAAATTTTCCACTTATTTTGTGAGATGGAAAGGCATATTTTTTCATATGACAATTTACTTTTTTATAAAATGGATAAAATATAAAGATAGAATATATTGCAATTGGTTTTGAATTTTTATGAACTTTTGATTGAAAAATTTCCATCAAGGTTAGCAATATTGGCTTTCCAGTTTTTGTTTTTGGCTCCTCACTTGCTTCACTTTCATTACTAAATTTACGAAGAGGATGCTGTGCCAATAACAAAAATTGTAGTTTCTATATCACCACCATTTCCTGTATTATGTTCAAAATTAATGTCCTGCATTTCATGAAAAACCCATGGATTTGTGTTGTCAAAAGATATTTGAATTTTCATACCTCGCATATTCAGTGATTTTAGCATGAGCTTGTATAATTCAACCTTTGTAGGTGTACTTGTTGCTCTTTTTTCTGTAAATCAAATTAGTGAATCTGTGGTGCTTGGATTAACCAATGCCACTGCTAAATTCTTTAGGCTTTCCTAAATTGGCAAATGGGTATGAACATGAAATATCATGTCTCAGTCCTCATATTTATGATGAATTACTCTATCCAGTACTTGGCCTGACTGCTAGAGTTTGGTGAACGTACTACATGGAGTGTCTTATTTTGTTTCTTCATGTTAATATAATGGTCATGTTATTGAAGTATTGAGTTCTTTTCAAGGGGTATAATTAGTATATTTGATCTGACTTTGTGACTCAGTCAATAGTATTGCATGTTATGGACACTGGCTTCACTTATGATCCTTCTCTAGGCTATAGCTCTTTTTGTATTTAGGCTATAGCTCTTTTTGTTGTTTGCAAGTGTTCGGAGAAATGATACTCTGCGTGATGGATAAAGAGTTACTTCCTAGACTTTTGGTTATGGCTACTCTTGCTTATATTTAATTTAGAGTGATATTGTTGGTATCTGACTTTCATTTTGGCAGTTCCTTGTTCAATATAGTTAGCACATTCATCTGTTAGGCTAAAATGACATGGTTGTAAATTCTGCCTTTTAAGTTACACTTGTTCATTTTCAGGAGCCACTTATTGTCTCTGGACTTCCTAAAAAAGTTGTGAAAATTTCAGCCGGTTATCATCACTGTTCTGCAATTACAGGTTTTATATTTGGACCTTTTTAGATGCCATATTCTGTAGCTCGGCTATGTAATGTTGATTTTCCTTTTCACTGAGATTTGGTGATGGTTTCAACTATACTACTAGTATATATGGTTTCATCTGTTCTTTTCATTTATAGTTTATTTTCTGTTTTTGTTGGTGAAAATGGATATCTTAATCTTCATGCTTTACTATTCTTTTTATGGGACATCAGCTTCTTGTATGCTTCATACACCAGGGTGGTCCTCTTTTTCGCTGTCAAAGAGGAATATAACTGAAACATTGTTGCAGGAAAATGTTGATTAACTGAAATATTGTTTTGAACTTGCAGCCCTCCATTCTTTAACTTTCTTTTTGTGGTGCAAATGGTGATATATGCATAATCTAGAGAGCATGTCCTTAACATTTGTTTGTCCTCTGCTATATAGTGTTTTCTTGGCTAACTGAATCCTAGCTGATAGGATTAAGTCCAAAATTGTACTTGCAATAACCTCCATCATTTTCCTGACTAGCAACTATTTGCTCGCTGAGATTTTAAGCAAACCATTACTTGCTTTTTCATAGCGAGGACATCGAATGTCCAAGAAGACAGGACTTCCAAATAATTAACTTGAAGAAATCAAATGTCCAAGTTTTAGTAAGCTTAAATAAAAGATTTGGATGAATTCTTATTTGTTCGTGTAGTGATGAGATTCTATATCCAGGGAAAGGTGTACCCATATCATGCCTGTCTTTTAACTGCCACCTTTCTATGATGACTCTGGACTAGCTACAGCTTCCTACATATCCTCTGCAACAACAAAATCCCACCTGTATAGAAGGAGAAAAGGAGCAATAAATGACGGGAAAACAAAATGAAAATGTAATTAACCATTGACCATTAAGATTCTTATCCTAAAAATTAGTGAGGATCTTCAATTAGATCTACCTCCTAAACATGGTAAGATGAACCTTGCATGTTAAAAATTCTGTATAGCAACTTGTATTTAGATGATCTGCTGGTAATTCTAGTAGAATTGTTGTTAGAGTCAACTTTGGACTGTAGAATATGGTGGGCTCTTGAAGATCTGGTTCATTTTTGTATTTGGCTTAAATTTCAAATTTTATGACCTGTATTGCTGCTTAACCTGTACGTCTCGCTTTTCCAATCCAATGTTTCTTTAGCATTCTGGACTGAACTGTATAATGCCTGTCTCCTGATACCTGTCCTTGTCTTGTAGTGGATGGCGATCTTTATATGTGGGGAAAGAACTCAGATGGACAACTTGGGCTTGGGAAAAGTAAGAATTTAGCTCACCTCTACATCTGTTGTCTTTTTGCTTTATTACCGAAGTGCTGCAATCTCATCCAATTTACATTAAACTGGCTTGCTTGTGAAAGGATGATGTAAGGATATAATGTGTATCCGTCAATTAATTGTTTGTTATATCTTAACATTTTTTCCCCTTTCTCTTCCTCCTTTTTTAATTTCCCAAACCTCTTTAACTATTTTGGGCTTCTTTTGGCATAAAATTTCTCTGATGTAAACCTCTAATTTTCCTTTCCTGTGTCTAAAAAAATAATGGTACGTAAAGATAGAACTTAATGGCGGATTCCATAAGATATTTAGGGTCATCCTTCTTGTTTCCAGATTTGTTTGTGAGTAGTTTGACAGCAACTTTTACTTCTTTTATGAGACACAAAAGTTCTGCATAATTTTGTGTGTGGTCCAAGTACTTGCTAACATACCTTTTCAATGATTTCCTTCAAAAAGTCAACAATGTAGTTTATCATCACCATATGTTGTTATACTTAGTATCTTCTCTGTCAGTAGTTGTTCTCTTGGTTTTTTAATCTCTGGCTTGCTTTTGTAATCAAGCATCTACTATGCATTAAAATAATGGAAATGACTTCTGAAATTCTCTGTTAACTGCAGAGGCAGCAAAGCTAGTTACTCTTCCTAGTAAAGTGGAATGCTTGAATGGAGTTTCCATTAAGATTGCCTCTTTGGGTTCTGAGCACTCAGTTGCTGTTACAGGTTGATATCCTTGTGTGTGGCAAATACAGTACTATGCAAACGCTAGCAGTCTTTAGTAGCAAGCATATTTTTTTTCTTCATCTTTCTTGTTACCACTTTATGGTTTTAGTAACCACGGGTTTGCTGTTAATGTCTAGATAAAGGTGAGGCCTTGAGTTGGGGTGGAGGAGCATCCGGAAAACTTGGACATGGTCATGGATCCAGCATATTGGGATTTCGACAAAGTAACAGGTTCTTTTATGTGGTTAAGCATGCTTTTCATTCATGGCATGAATTTTCTGTATAATCTTCTTGGAAGTTTGAATTTTCATTCTTTTTTTCTTTTTCTGTCTCACATGACTGTCTTGCGAAATGGCCTTTTACTTTTAATTGAAACAAAATGTAGGTTTTGGGATAACTGATCTCAACAGTGGTTCATATCTAGACCTATATGTTCAAGTTCACATCATTTCAGTGTTTTTGGGGCTCAATTTGATTATAAGATTGAACCTTTTCTTTGGTAGGTTTCACTCTTGTTTGTAAGTTGAATGTGCTTTAAGATGAATTACCGTAGATCCTCCTTTTAATTTGCTCTGATTTTCGCTTTACTTCTGAAATATTTTTATCAGCACTTTTCCCATTTTAACTAATTCTCTTATTGCTATTTGACATTTTACAACAAATTTATTATTCCTATGTTGCATTTTATCCTTACTTTGGTATGTTTGGACAACCTTGCATCACTCATTTTTTATGAATTTTCTGCTTTAATTTTTTCTTCATATCTCTATCTCTCTGCGGTATAAAAATACTGATGTGTGTGGCATTATGTTTACAGTTAATTGACTTTATGCACTTCTGGTTTGTTTTTCTTCATCTTTTAGACTATGTTTTGAGTTTCATGTAAAAGAGTGTGTCAATTGATGTACTTTCATTGATGGAAGGTGTTGGTTAATGGTGCAAGTCGTTGTCATTGATGAGTTGACTCTGGTAGTAGGTTGTAGTTGGGCAGTTATGCTAGGTTCCCTGGGAGGGAATTTGTTTGTAAGGAAAAAATATAAACTACTAAAGAGGAAAAGCAGGGTTGGCGGAAAGAAACAAAGAAGAAGTCAGAATAAGGAAAACACGCAGTAAAAACAGTGAACGGCAGATACACCCACAAGAAACTGAACTTATAGTCAAATGTCAAAAAAGTATTGGCAGTGCTAGTCAAAGTGCGCAAAGCATTGATTAGAAGATTTAGGGCACAAGTAAAACTTTGATTTAAGTACTGGGGGTTTAATGCAATTAAACCTCCGATTTATAGTTGTGTATTTTGATTTCTGAGTGTGGTGCTCTATCGATTTGAGTAAGAAGTGAATGATGTGAATGGTTGGCATGTGAAGTGTGAGATATAGAATAAGAAAAATCTCTTCAAGATATAAACATTGTTGTCAAAATATCATAGTTGATTTGCAGATTCACCACCTAAAAGTTTGGCATGTCTTCATCACCTAGTACTGTTATGTATGGTTATTCCTCAATACGCCCAGTTAAAATATGCTTTGATGCTTGAAGAATTTTGAGATTGGCTGCATCAGGAGAAGCTATTATCTTGATTATATTGGTTTTTCTTTCTTGCAGTGAATTCACTCCACGACTGATTAAGGATCTGGAGGGAGTGAAGGTAATGTATAAGCCTAATTTTGTACAAGTGTCTGTTTAGTTTCTCAAGAGCACCTTCACTGTGGGTTGGTCAAGGTACTAATTCTTTGATCCTTGTCACTCTGTTTTTGGAGAATATACAGGTTAAAAGTGTTGCTGCTGGGATTTTGCACTCTGCCTGCATTGATGGTAAACTACTGACCTTTTGGAGATGGTTTATGATCACTTACTTTGAAGATTGGAATTGAACTCTTTTTGGACAGCTTTTTCATTCCCTGGCTATTGCAGAAAATGGCTTTGTATATATTTTTGGTGAAAGAGCAAAAGCAAAGATGGTAAGACTTGGATTGCCACAAGAAAATTACTGTATATCTTTGATTCCTTTATTTTTTTCCCTGAACAAAAGCTGCATTTTCACTAGTGATATGCCTCTAATATGTGGCCGCTGTTTTACAAAAATAAAGGGCTTTGAAGAAGGAAAGAGTGTTACAGTTCCATCTCTTATGAGCAAAATGCCACCATCTGAAGAGGTTGCTTGTGGTGCTCATCACACTTGTATCATTACAAGTAAATCTCATTTCCATATTCTTGCAACTTTATATTTCTCGTCATAAGGAGCAATAATATGATGCAAGCTGTTTTAGTGGGGCAGCATAATTGGGAAGGATTTTTGTTTTGAATATTAGCCCAAATTTTCCGAAGAAATTCAGTACTATTATTCATTTTATGTGAAATATCCTGTCCCAATGCCATGATATCAGTAGCATTCTGGCAAGCATCTAAGGCAGTAACATGGACCAAGAAGTAGTCCTTGTTTGCTGAAGAATAGTGTTTGTCAGTGCCAGTAAATATTACCGAAATTAGTCAATTCATCTTCATCTTATCCTCTTGATCTAGTATACTTGCGGCTGAGTTACTCTTAGCTGGCTAGTTTCTTGTGGTAAATGATGATTTGGTTTTGGACCATTAAATTCTGTTGGTATTTCCACAAGCATGGATTTTTGCTATTCAGGGACCTAGTCTTCCCTTCTAGCTGGGTATTGCAAAAACTGTCCCTTGTTGAACATTTCCTATCCTTAGATACTTGAAATTTGGCTGTTAACTATCAGATTTAATCTCATTTTTGCTGAATCTTGAAGTTGTTGAACATTTTTTCTTATGTGTCTCCTGGGTTTGTCCAGAAAGCCTCCCATTAAATACATAATGATGTTATTTTCAGAATGCTGTCCTAGTAGATAGTCCTTTCCCCTGCTTTGGCAATGGGGGTGAGAATGGTGATGTTTGATGGTTTGCACGATAGGTGTGTCTTTTGCATTACCTTATCGACAAAACTAAAGTTATGCAGAGTCTTTCATTTTAGAATAATGATGTTGGCACTCCACAATCAGCTTCAGAGGCTCCTCTCTCTCTCTCCCCCCCTCTCTCTCCCTCTCTCTCTCACACACACACACACACACACACATTAACCAAAATGATGGCAGACACCAACTTCTTAGATTTTCTACTGACCTAAATGCAAAAAAAAAAGAAAAAAAAAAAAAGAAAAAAAACACTCAGGTATTCAATATAATAATTTTAAAGTAACCATTTAAGATTGAGATTGTAAAAGAGCATCGATTCTTGAATATGAACTAGTAAAACTTAGTATAAACTTTCTAGGGTAACTATAGTGGTAGTCACACTTTGCCCCCTTAACAAAAAGAACATACATTTTACCCCCTCTATTCTAGTAAATGTTAGGCTCTCAAAATATGTGAAAATTTTACTTCCAACTTCGCCCTTAATAAATTTACACTTTGCCTTGGTCAACCAAAAAAATGTACACTTTGCATTAATGATTAGCAACACTGCATTTTATATATTGAACTGATGAAAGAGTTATAGTATAACTATGATACTTAAAACTAACATACTTTACACCAAAATATTATTAATGAAAAATATTATATATGTATATATATGTGTGTGTGTGTGTATATATATATATATATATATATTTATTTATTTATTTAAAATTAACTTTCAAATATTTAACCTCAAAAAATTAAAAAAAAAGAGTTATGTAAAAATTTAATAAATTTGGTATCAACAAAATATGCATACCCTTTCTTACTCTTGAAGCAAATATTATGATTTAAAAATATATTTATATCTTTTAGGTTAATTTTGTAAAAGCATGTAGTTGTTATTTTTTATGTGTAAATTTATATTGAACATTATCTTTTGATGCTTAGCTTTTGATAAGCGCTTTTAAATTTTTTGTTGATAATGTTTTGTCAATATGTTTTCTTAATATCAAGTTTATTAAATTTTTGCATAACTTATTTTTTTAATTCTTTGAGGTTGAAGATTTTAAAGTTAATTTTGAATATTTCAAAAGCTATTATGGCATTAGAGCATTTCTTTAGCTATAAATGTTTCAATTCTATTGTTAAAAAAATTACAAAATTACATTGTAAAGAAATATTGTAGAAAATTTATTTTGAAAAACTATATATATATATATATGAATGATACTTTTCATCGATAATGTTTTAGCATAAAGTATGTTAGTTTTTTAATAATTATTAAAACTATATTATAACTTTCTTACTGGTTCTATATATTATATAGAGAGTTGCTAATTATTAAAGCAAAGTGTACTTTTTTTTTGGGGGGCAGAAGAGAGGAACAAAGTGTGAATAATATTAAGGGTAAAGTTGGAAAAAAATTTTCACACATTTTGGGAGCCTAACATTTACTAGGGTAAGGGGGCAATGTGTATATATCTTTTTTGTTCAGGGGGGCAAGGTGTGACTACCCCTATCATTCCGGGGAGTTGGGGGGGGGGGGAGTGTTATTTTAGCCCTACTTTCTATGTTTCTTTTTGAGCAAAAATTACTTTGCAGGATAACAAATGTAGCTTCTTTAGAATATATGTACTTTATTAACCAAAAAATTACTTTCTGTTTTTTTGTTCAATTTTTAGAATTTTCTTCCTCAGGGTAACTTTAAGAATCAAGATGTATGCTGCTTCAAAATGAATTTGAAGATATTTCATGAGCAAACCACTAATAAAATTTTTACATATATAGAAGGGGATATCATAACATTTAAAAGTCATGTTAGTTTTTTAGTCATTTAGACCAATGGAAAAGTAGTAGTGTTGTGCCTGAAACTCATTTCTGAGTTCCAAAATCATGAGCCTTCATTTTCACTGTTGTATTTGTGTCTTACACAAGCATGTTAGTGAACCGGCGCTACTTAGCAATGAAAAGACCTTTTAATATGTATATCTTTTCTCTATTTTTCCTTGATAATCCTATGCTGAGCTGAGCTCATAACAGAAGCATTGCCAGTGCTTCTAGCTGTTGGAAGTCAGAAGACGTTACCTGAGTGACTAATAGTAAGAGTTCAGTGAGTTGCATGTGATAATGTTCTGGTAATCAATAATATGTCAACTGCACCTTACTATGCTACTTAAATTACACGATAAGAGATACTCCAGGCTCCAGCTGCTCTTGAAGCTCCTTTATTTAAATTAAAAGGGTGACCCCTTTCCATGGGACAAAATCCTATATTAAATTTCTCTAGGATTTTCAATGAGTCAAATAGAGATCTTGAGCCCTTCCACTTATTGCCAACTGGTTTTAGGTTGGACGCTCAGGATCTTTTACATGGTTTGAGAGCAGTGCCTTGGGTTTCAGTTCATACAATCCAATCCTGAATTCCTCATGTGACTTCAATCCAGTGTAGGCTGTTCCAATATCAGAATATTTGCCTCTACAAGTCAAAGTCATTTGTGGTTTGTAAAGGTCCAAATTCTGGCATTGATTTTCTGGGGAGTTCCAAAATAGTTGATAAAGATCATGGTCCTCTGCTCAATTGCCACTTGCTTTTGAAGTGGACGCTCAGTTTGACAGCCACATTTTCTCCTTGTCCATGAATATTTGCCGGAGTCATACACCATGAATTAAGCAAATACTAAATGTAATCTTTCTAATTTTTTTCAACTTATTTGGCTGATCTGCTGAATTATTAAAATTTTTCGAATAACATAAACACCAAAGGTGAAGCAAAATGCCAGACAGAATTTCCCTAATCAATTTGAAGTTACTTTAGTTGTCTGCTTGTTAGTATTGCTCTACATAATATACTATTACAGTGATATCTCTTGGTTTATGATATAAAGCATGATCTCTGTTGTTTTGAAGATTCTGTAAATCATCCTTTAATCAGAAGTTTTCTTCTATTTCATAGGCGGTGGAGAGTTGTATTCATGGGGCTCAAATGACAATGGCTGTCTTGGTATTGGGTATCTTCCTCGTTAACAGACTTAAATCTAAAAGTTTAGCGAATGAGTTAATGCTTTTATTTCTTATTGACTTCTCTATGAGCTAATCACAGAACCATTGGATAATTAACTGAAACCCACATTTTTTGTTCCAGATCAACTGATGTCGTTCATTCACCTGAAAGAGTTAAAGGTCCATTTGTGAGGCATCCTGTTTGTAAGGTTTGTAAGACATTACCAAATTAGTCAAGTGGCAATTCTTCTCTTAAATTTTCCTGCAGAGAGTTTAATATTAGGTGAAAATATTTCTGGGCCATTATTTATGCTCTTGGTAAAAGAACTTCCTTCTGATTGGGGAATATGAGGTAACAAAGAAGATGATTTGGAATGTGACATGTATAACCCTGGCAAACTATTATTTTCCAAGTAATAAGTTTTATTTATTTTGTTTTAAATCAAAACTGTCTCGGAGTAGTGTGGGTTTTATTTTCCAAGTTATAAGTTTATTAAGTTATTAAATTTATAACAGGAATGGAAGGGGAGGTACAAATCTGACTTTTTGTAACATCGATTATAAATGCTTGATATAGGCATATATAAACTCTGCAATTTGATGAACCTCTTTAATTGCATAGGTACGGGATATAGGACATCGTGTTGAGAGTGACATCCTTCATTAGCTGGAAAATAAGGCTGAGTGGCTTCTGCTTCTCCCTTTGAATAAGAAACCTGATTTATTAAATTGAATAAGCATTTACTGCAGTAGATTGGATCAGCCATTGATGTGTTGCATAGGATTTTGATTTACAACCCCCAAGCACCTGGGACAGGTTTTGCTGAATACATATGCAAACCCCACCTGAGAGAGCTAAACCCTTAGCTTGCAAGTTTCTTTTACCCATAAATTTGCAAATCCTGCTATTATACCACATTCTGACGACTGATAATGCCACCTGGAGCAGCATATGCAAGCTTGTGTTTGAACAGCCGTTGACTTTAACGAAAGCTTTTAAGGATTTATCATTTGACTTTCCTGTATGATTCTAAATTTATGTCTTATTAGGTGTCGTGTGGTTGGAAGCACACTGCAGCAATTTGTGGTAAGGACATTAAATGTGAAGCCTTAGATGTTTTTAGTGTTTATATAATTAAATTGTTCTGCAATTTGAAAGTCAGAATCTATTTTATGTTCCATCAAAGTTGTATCCAGAAATTCTCTGCATCTTTTAAATATTCTGCTATAAAATTGCATGAGATTTTCATAATCATGGTCTTTTGCATGCAATATAATAGCCATAAACAGTTTCTTGGGGAGTATTAATTCGACTTCCTGTATATACTTTCTATTCTTTGAATACTTTCTTTACTTTTGGTACTTTGAACTCCTCAGCTCCACCTTTTATAGACAATGCCATTGTGAACAAGAAGTTGCCTAATAGGCATAAACACAAAGAATAAAAGGAAGAGGAGGGAAAATGTTATTGGTGGAGTAGAACTAGTGAAAATCCAAAAGAAAATGAAAAAGACAAGTCATGTCAAAACTGGAAACAAAAGAATCTTCCACATTACTAGTTAGACCAAGTAGGGCTTCAAAAGATATTCTGGGAAGCTCTCTCAAGACATGCTAAATGAGTGTGTCGAGTGGCATCATCTGCTGACCCTATTTTTCTGTTGCCTCTCTGCCTTCTTGTATTTCCTTTATTCTTGCTTCTTATGTTCTTCTCCTTCCTCCACTTTCCATACCTTGCTTCTTGCAGTAACATCCACCTTATTTTAGATTAGTTTTTGCTTCAAACTTCCAGTTCAGCCAAGTCTCATTTTTTATTTTCCTTCTTTAAGTAAGTGCTTTTTCTTTCTAGTGTATGTACGTGCATATATATAATGTGTTCTAGTAAGCCTCTTCTTGGTTTTCCATACAGTTTTTAGATTGATCCCTTCTAGCTGGTTTTCAAATTAATTCTTATAAACTAATTTCTCATTTGCAGATTAAGTAATTTATATGTATTGCTTTTAAGTAGAATATATACTACTAAAGCTTAACCTTTTTTTTTTTTTTTTTTAATTTCTCTTTTACTAGTTGACCAAGGGGTAATCTGCTTTTCAGGGGGCAATATATACACCTGGGGCTGGGGTGGTTCGCATGGAACATTTTCTGAAGATGGACATTCTTCTGGTGGCCAACTGGTCTGTACCTATTCTTAAACTATTGTAGCCAATGTATTTATCTTTTTAGTTGTCTATCTGCTTTAGGTGAAAAAGATTTTCTATTTTTTTCCTGCCTGGGGATCTGCCAGAACGAAAAGTTGGAAGAGGTAGACGGAACCATTTTATAATCTCTGAAGTCCTTGCACTTTTAAGGGTTGTAGATTTGCAGTGAATTTCTTCCTCTTTTGCTTCATGACGTGCTATGTTTCCAATATTAACTTTGTCATATATACCTTTGGGATAGCTAAATAATCAATTTAAAAAGGTCTATAATGCACGGGTTTCATCCCTTGCACCAGTTTCAACATATGCTGCTCTTTAACTTCTGAATCAGATTGATGATGTGCTTTAGATAAGAAATAGAGCTAGCTTTTTCTCAAGAAACTACTTAGCTTAGATTGTTAATGTTCTTGTGAACCTCATTTACCACACTAGTGTATTTTAGCCTGAGTCTAGGTTCCTTCTCTTTGCCATCCTTTATACCCCTCCACCTGTTGCCTTTCTTTTTACCCCCTCCATCTGTTGCCTTCCTAAATAGTGTAGTTGGACCAAAGATGTATTTATGTGTCTATTTGTTAATGCTCATCAGGGGACAGCTCAGGGTAAATCTAAGGGGTGGTGGTCCTGAAATGTCTATGATTTGCTAAACAATTATAGGTTGATAGTTTGCATACTTTTGTGCTGCAACAGCTGATATTAGCAGAATAGGAAGAAGAAAGTATTTGCTAGCTGTTCATCTTTTACTTTTAAGATCTTTATTAGGGGAACAACCATTTGTTATTGTGGGAATTTATTATGGAAGCCAACCTGTTTATTGGTAACTTGGACATGTAATAGCTTGGAGGAGGATATAAACCTTACCTTTGACACTTTCATGAAAACAGATACAATAAGAGCCTGACTTGTCTAGCCTAAATAAACATTGAAAATGGCGCATAGGACTTGTTTTACTTTTAAAGCTGTAGCCATTTTTTGGTTCTCTTTTTTATTAAGGCAAAGCAGGAGGCCTTGAGACTTCGCATTTCAAAGTTGAATGAATTAGTTTTTGACCTTTTGGCTTAATTTTTTTTATCAACTTTTCTTTGTTCTTGAAAATGGTGTTTTCCCTTCTTAAAAAATTGGTTGCAAAGACTGGAAAAACAAAAGAGGCAGAAATCCTTCTTAACTTGGAAATGTAATTGCATGTCTGCCATGATTCTCATAAAACATAACAGAGTTTGAACTTTTAAGAGGTGGGCTGTAAGATTCCTTGTGTAATTGTACAAAATCATGTTGTAGATTTGATTACTTTCCATTAAGCAAGAACTTGAAAAACAGATGGATGATAACACTGTTGCATATTGTTGAGTGCATTAGCCAACTTGGGAAATTTTGAATTTCTCTGGTTATATTTTAGGTTGTCTAAAACAAATTCATTTGTTCATTTTGTTTTCAGCGCTTTTGTTCATATTATATAAGCTCATGGTGTTCTGACATTCTTGTCTAATGAGATGAACGTAATACACGTGTTAACATGGTGTTTGAATTTTTACAAGAGATTTTTGATAATCACTTCTGTCTAGTTGGCTATTTGATTGGTGTAGAAAATGACGATTTGCTTGAAGCAAATTTCACTATTCAATGTGATGCTACAAACTTTCTTTTAAATCAGGAAAATCTCATTAGAGATTTTAAGTGCCTTACTGAAGCTCCTGTTCTCTAAATTCTTGCTTTCTACAAGTATCTGCATGATCAGTTGTTTTGCTGCGTAGGGCCAAGGAGATGACATTGACTACATTGAACCTAAGGCCGTTGATTTTCCGAACAATGTGAGAGCATTGCAAGTTTCATGTGGATTTAATCATACAGGGGCTATACTGGAAGTTCACAAAGAAACAGTTTAATAACTAAGTGTTCTCTTTTGTTCCTTCGAGAATGCTGAGAATTTCTCCTCCAGCAACGTTGCGCTCAGTCAAAATGCAATATTTGGAGCCATGCACGTGATATCTGCAATTTCATCCTCAGGTGAAGAGCATATGAAAGTAATCTTCGAATCAGCTGATTTGCATAAAATCAGAAGCCCGGATTAGGTGCGCCACCTTTCAACCAAAGTAAATAAAAGACTTGATGCGGTTATTCATCAAATAATCACTCGAAAGGAGTACTTGTGAAGAAATGTATTATTTTCATTTGTATTCTTTTGTATGAGGTTCCTTCAGCATTGTAAGTTGTGACTCTGAAAAAAAATTTTTTTGAACCCGTAATGTTATATGACAGGTTTTCATTAATTTATTCAAAACTAACCTTAGATTTCAAACCGGTAGGCCAACTGGTACCTGGTTTTACCACGCTGATTGGTTTAAGTGCTCGTGTCAATCGGTTATAATACTGTAGAATTGTGTCTCAAATGCCATGAAAGAGAGCCCTTGAAGATGACTTAGTTCAGCGGAGTATTAGGATTCAAGGCAGATTAGCTTCTGCTAGCCCAATGAGTTTGCAGATTAGCTTCTGCTTAACCCAATGATTTTGCCAAGTTTTTGGACAAGTATATTGGTCTAGAGCAAGACACACAGAAAAGGGCAATCTTGTTTGGCGAGAATAGAGAAAAGACTAGGCAACTGATGAGTCCATCTCGTTAAGTTAGGCAATTATCCTGAGACTAATAAGATTAAAGGAAGTACAAGTAATAATCTCTAATGCAATTTCGCTCATAAGTTCCTTTGAGAGAACGATAAAAAGTCTGGAACTTGATTTTGGTACAATGCATTATTTTGTATCTAAGAAACTGGCCAAGTTGATAATTGTAGAGCATGAACAATGGTTGAATCCTTTAGGTGGAGTATCCTTGGATCTTGAATACAATTGTAGTTTATAGAACTTTCAAATAGAGAAAGACAATCTAGTGCCAACATACGGGTAATTTCTTTGAATATAGGTAAAAAAAAAAAAAAATCTGACCGGCATTTACTGTTGATCAAAGGGCTGTTGCAAAACTAAGCAAACACGGGGGCTGGAAATTTTTTTTAAAATCATATTTAAAAACGCGGAGGCCCTATTTTGTTGAGGTAGGGGCTTTTTGTGCAAATTATTCCCTCTGCATTTGAGAAATGCAGAGGGCCTATTTTCAGGGGCCTTTCATGCAAATTATGCATGAAACATCATGAAATAAAAAAGCATAATAACCAATCCCATCCCCGTTACAATAAGGCATAATAACCAATTTTGGTGAGCAATCGATAAAACAAACTGTAGCAGCGTTGCCTTCAATCCAGCTCAAACCATGATTTCTTTTATTTCAGTTACATTGTGACAATAGAAAAGGTAACTAGCCATTTCAATTTAAGAAAATTAACTTCTTTCTAGGAATGAAATAGAAAGAAGGAAAACAACTTGGGAAAGAATCATTAAAAAGAACTTCCATCTGCACTAAGTTCAAAAAAACAAAATTATGCCCTTCACATTTGAGAAATGAGGAGAGCAAAAGAAATCACACAAAGTAAAAAGAAAAAATCAGTAAACAAAAATGACTTAACTACCTATGTTTTCAATCACTTAATTATATTTTTTATCTACAATAATTACAAAACTAGAATGGGAATAAAACCCTAGAATTAAAAAAAAATTGGCAATCCTGAACTAAATCCTATTTTTGAAAATCAAAGGTATATTTACAAAATATTAAATATAAATTTTCTATATATTACAGAAGAATTTTGTGCAAGGTAATAGATTTATTGTAATCGTTACATAGGACCATCTCTTCACTAATATACCAGTCTCTTACCCTTATTTCTTGGGGTAGTTAGGCAATCATTTCAAATGTGTTCTCTTACCCTTACCTATGTTTTCAATAACTTAATTATATTTGTTCATCTATAATAATTACCAAACTACGAATTTCTATGAATAATGTCAAAATTCAAAATCATCAACAAAATGGGGATCTATTAGGAGCGTTTCTAAAAATAGTGTTGCTAAAATCCTTGCATGCGGCGACCCTGGCAATTTATTTTTTTTGAATTAATTTTTGCACTTGTCGGCACATTAAACATGTGGTTTTGAGAAGATATATTGCAAAAATTAATTGCATGCAGTTTCTATTTTTTTTCTTTTTTTTTAAGTTTAGTGATTAATGTTTTGAGAAGAATTTAGGGTTTTTAACTTAGGGTTTAGGGTTTAGGGTTTTTAAGCTAGGGCTTTGGGTTTGGGTTTAGGGTTTGAGTTTTGAGAGAACTTGCTGATATTTTAAGAAATAGATACATTGTAAAATATTATAGACATTAAAAATTATTTTATTTAATCAAATATAAAACTGGCATGGTAGAAATAATAGTGTGAAATTGAAATAAAAGTAAGTTTAGGGTTTAGATAAATTGTGTAAATTTAAGAATTAATATGGTAAAAAAACTAATAGTCTTTGAAGAATTGCACTTTTTAGATTTGAAGTTTAGGGTTTAAGGTTTGGATATAATTGTATTGTGGTGTTAGGATTGGTTAGAATTTAGACAACATATTAGTTTTAAAAGTATTTTGACATATTTTTTTAATTATTTATACAAATTATTTAAGTATTTAATTTAAAATAATAGAATAATACAATATTTAATGTACACAAATATTTCAAATACTTTAATACAATATTTAATTTAAAATAATTGCAAGTGCTCTCAAAACTCAAACCCAAAGCCCTAATTTAAAAACCCTGAACCCTAAACCCGAAGTTAAAACCCTAAATTCTTCTCAAAACCTTAATCATTAAACTGAAAAAAATAGAAAAAAAATAGAAACTGTATGTAATATATGCAATTTCATATCTTGGCAATGAAACCGCATATATTGCATGCGGTTTCGATAAAGTACCAGAAGCCACATGTTTAATGTGTGGTTTCTGTGTAGTTTAAAAAAAATCATTATCTGACAAGTGCAAAAATTAATTGAAAAAAAATTAAATTTCCAGGCTACCGCATACAAGGATTTCGGCGACCCTATTATTAGAAGTGCTCTCAACAGATCCCCACTTTGTTGATGATTTTAAAATTTGATATTATTCATAGACATTCGCCCAAACTAGAATCAGAATAAAACTCTAGAATTAATAAAAATGGGCAATTCTAAGCTACATCTTGTTTTCGAAAAGCAAATGTTTATTATCAAAAATTAAATATAAATTTTATATACTATAAAAGAATTTTGTACAAGATAATAGAATTATTATAATTGTTCTACATGACCATCTCTTCACCGATGTATAGGTCTTTTACCCTTATTTCTCGGGTTAGTTGGGCAATCACTTTCTAGTATGTTCTCTTGCATGGCCTATGTTGTTGAACCTGCTGACGAAAAGACCTCCTCAGTCCAAGATCAAGTTGGAGCGGTGGTGGCTCATCATCGTCATCGAAATATATAGCAATTGGGATTTGACCACACTGTGGACATGACTGCATAGCAACAGGGTTGGTCTCTACATGACTAGCTATATCAATTTGGGGCATCACGGAATAGGGAACAACTTGCCAGTCGATTCAGCTAGAAAGTTGAAAATAATGTCATCTTCGAAATGTGCACCGATTGTGGACGATGGAAATAAATTAAGGTTACCAAATGCTGGCATCTGTGAAGGAGTGCTAAATGGATCACAGGCATTATTGCGTATATTCTAGAATAAATGATTGGTGTGCACCATCTCCATATGAGGTGGAGTATGTAACATCTGTGGAAGCCATCGGGGAGTGGATAGGAGATACATCTAAACTAGGAGTGTGGATATGCAAGTCTTTAATTTGTATCCCAACATTTGTTTAATCCTCTTGGCCGATGTAAAACTATGTGTCCGGATGGACAGATATGCCCTCATCATCATCACGTAGACATGTGCTTCGCTTACATTGTCTACTCCCCACGTGTGACTCTGGATATTTGACATGGGACATGTTGGGTTGGTTTTTGATATGGAATATCCTGTGGTGTGTCTGGCACTATGGGAACAAATCTAGCACAATGCATTTGTTGAAGGTACTACGTGTTTCCAAACGTCTGATCCCTAATTCTGGTAAGCTCGCAATGGAAGGTCTGCATACGATCATCATGTTCGAGATCCGCATTTGACCGGTGCCTAATACGGACCATATCATCTATCTGTTCTTAAAAATATATACAATAAATTGTATTAAGAATAAAGTGAAGAAGTATAATAACCAATTAAACTAAAGATACAAAGGCATTAGATAGTAAAAAAGCTTACCAAATAGTTAAACTGACCAACATCGCCCTGGTAACCATCACAAGACAGATCATTAGGAAGTGGAGGTGTAATGTATAGGATGGTACGATTACAATACCATTGCACATACTCATCCGAAGGCCTAAATGTGTTTGTTAGTTATCCAAGAATTACAGCATTGGCACGATCGTTCCACAAAACTATCCAATCCTTATGATACACACCCCAATCCTGACCTAGAAAACTAACTAATTTAATCTCATGAACGTCTCTTGAATTTGGGCTCTGGAATATCCTGGTGAAATCCAAACTGACACATGACTTTATTAGGGAGATACAATTCAACAATCTGCTATAAGATGAGCAGGACCTTGGCTCTCCATATCTGCAGTCCTTGCGTGTAATGATGATAACACCTGCTCCGTGTAAGGCTCCCACATAAACTGTGTCAACAACAAATTAGTCAAAAACCTAATCAGGTCGTAATTTTGATAACTGATCTCTATAATAAGAAAGGCAATGTTATGAAGCATCAACTGTCGTACGATGTGTTGTCCATCTTCTTACTCTCGAATAACCACCCGACGTTACATGCACCACAATCCCTGGACGAGTAGTGGGAAACCACTCCCATGCCCATATCTAAGGTAAAAAAATAAATATAAAAAGCGTTACCAAATGAATGCAATGATTATGTGGTGAATAATTTAATAATAATTTGATTCTTCACCTGAAGTAGCACGAAGGCCCACTAGTAGCATTCGTGGACGCATCTGCTGCGTGACACATGGCTCGATATAAAAATGCTAGAACTGCACTACCCTAACTGTACTGTGCCATAGCCTTTAGATCCACCAAATAATCTAGCCAATTAAGACTGATAAGATTTCCACATGCATTAGTAAATAATTACCCACCAAATAAAATCAATATATACATTCTAGCATAATAGCATATAAAGGCATGTCAACTTAAGTTGCCCGTCTGACATACAATTGTCCTCTAGCCACCAACTAAGCAACTCGTACACTAACTATTTGCGCTCTGAATATAAACACCTAATATGTCATCAGATAACTGGCAAACCATCAATGGGAAGGCCCCATAAGACCTCGACATTCTGCAATATGACTGTATCTTCACCCATGATAAGCAAATAAAATGTATGGGTTTCTCATCTCCCTCGCTTGATAAAAGCGGTGATTAAATTATGATCAATTCTAACTATACCAGCTCTCAGCACTTCTCCAAGTCTAGCTACATTGATGTCGTGTCGAATGGGGAGATCCAAATTTTTACTAAAAATCCAAAAATGATGATAACCACGTCTGACATCGAGGACATTCGACTCTCTAAAAAAGTCCCCTCTCAAACTATGCTAATCCTGTCGATCTAATAGATCATTGATAAGCGACTCAGGATGAGGCTGTGCGGTTGTACTAGGCCACTCGTCCATGTCCTAAGTTCGGCACCTGAACACATGACACAAACTGTTATGATTAGCATTGATAAAAAATATGCATACGAATAATGAACTCAATCAAATGAAATATAATATTGTAGATAGCAATCAAAATTTATATAAATAAATGTACTAAAGTGCTCTAAATTTTAGAACTCATTAGAGAAAAATACACTAAAAATGGCATAGGTGTGGTAGTACAATACAATGGACGTGTTAATAAGAATTAAGCATTAAAGTGACTGCTGTATGGGCAATTAGTAATGTTGTGCCCAATTTGATGATAGTGACTGTAACATCATGAGGCATCTGGGTATAATTGTATTTAATAATATAATATAATTGCAAATCTTAATAATAATAGTTGGACATAAATTTTACTAACCTATAATTGGATATCCAGCTAAATGATGAAAACTTAGGGAGTGAATGATGAAAAGCTAAACATCACAAACTCGAGGAGTTTGATGGAGTCCACAATGTTGCAGGTTGAGAGATAAATCGACAGCAACACAAACCACTCCACAATTGCTGGCATAAAATGGAAACAGAGAGACAGGGAGAGAAGTGAGAAAGAGCTAGATACCTAAGTGTTTAGAAAAAAAAAAACCAATTGGAGGGAGAGAAGTGAGAGAGAGTCAGAGATAATGTTGAGAAGATGTGCGATGAAAGTGATATGTGCGGAAGGTATTTATGGCCAAACTTGAGATGGCTTTATCGTTCGATTATGACCATTTACATTATGACCATTAGATTTCTGGCCAAACCTTTTTTTTTTATCTTGCCCTCCGCATTTTACATAATTTGCACAAAAGGCCCCTGCTTCAAGTAGGGGCCTTTCGGTGAAATATGGCCTCTGTGTTTCTAAAATGCGAAGGCCTCATTTGATTAAAAAAAATTCCTAGCCCCAAGTTTGGTGCATCAAACTCAACAACCCGCAAATTAAGTAGTTAAACTCATGCTCGAATTTGGGCTTGAGAAAATGTTTTAATTTGATTTTTTGGAAATAATACAGGATTGATAGATATAATTTTATTGGTTTTATTTTTAAAATTAATAATACTAATTTTATATATTATTACAATTTTGAAGAATAGACATAATACAAATACAAATGCCTGTATTTAATAGTACCCAAGGTATTTTTAATTATGTTTACTTATTTTTTTAATTTCATGCTGTTTCGCAGGGCCTTTTAGCAAAATAAGCCTTCCGTGTTTCTCAAATGCGGAGGGCATAATTTGCACGGGAGGGGCCTTTCAGCAAAATAGAAATGCGGAGGCCTTATATATGATTTTTTTTAAAAAAAATATTTTCTAGCTCGGGCTTAGTTTTGCAATAGTCTCTTTAACCGGCAACAAATGATGGTCAGATTTTTTTTACCTATATTCTAAGAAATTACCCTTCAATATAATATAAACCAACACGGTAAAATTTTGATTGCGATAAATTTTGATGTAAATTTAGATATGGAACACAATAAATTTTGCCATATTGATTGCAATAATAAAACAATACACTTACCTATTTCATCTGGGACCCTTCTTAGACCATTTATGTTCCAAATAGATAAAAAGAAAAAAGGCAAGGAAGAAAGTAAAGGCTTTGTATGGATTGGTTTTAATTTGTTTTCAATTTCCAGAATAGTGAATAAATAGAATAATTGACTTTTTTTAACCGAATAAAAGTTTGTTTGACCGAATAAAGACACCGTCCAAAACAGATGGGGACAAAAAACTGAATTCTGCCCGTTAAGATTCTCTATACACAAAGCTGCCTTTCTTACTGAAGCACGCTTCGAGCAAACTCTCTCCATCCGCAGCACGTCTCCGGCATTAAGTAGTCACGTCTCTGGCATTAAGTAGTCCTCCAGTGGTTGTGTTCATCAATTCAAGTAGCCTTCTTCTTAATCTTCCAAGAGCTACTCTCAGCTGCTGCTATATTTGTTTAGTGCGACGCCGTTGGGCTGACGAAGAGGGGTTGTCAAAGCTACCAGCGACCAAGTCCTGCGATTCGAGTCGGCATCAATTCTCCGATGCTAAGCAGCATTGTAGTCAAGCTAGGATTCAGAAGTCGACCAACTAGCAAAGGAAAGCCTAAGGCTGGGCCAGAGTACGAGCACGGTATTGGACTACCGTGTTATTGGACGGGCTGAGGAAGACGGTTGCCCAACTTTCCGGCAAGCACCAACGCATAGAATTAGTCTAGCCAGCTATCCCAGACTTTCTAGTAAGTATTGCCCGATCTATCTTTATGTAACAATGGCTATTTGTAAAATTGCTGCTCTGTACTGTCTTCTCCGTCTCCCAAGTACTGCTCTGAGACAGCAATATTAGGGTTCCGTAAATTGGGAACCCTATTTCTGACAAAACCAACCCCTACAACTATTATTGTTTCGTAACAGTAGTTCCGGACAATTGATCAGTAACATGCGTGAGATTCTAGCTTTAGGCTATCATTTTGTAAAAGCAGGCAATTCTATGTTCAGAAATTGTGCTTTCGAATGTTCATAAAATTTCAAACTCTTAATGTGTTGCTCTAAATTTGCTGGTGTCATGGTTCTTTTAGAACTAAATCCTTATACTTAGTTTTATGTGCATTGTTCATTGTTGCAAATTTAGCTTCCTGCACAGGGTTGTGAATTTTGCAGCAGTTGTTCCCCTCCCCCTCCCCAAAAAAAAAAGGATGCTTGAAGGAAAGGAGGGAAGAGCCGTATATTTTCCATTCATGTGTGTATCTTTGTGATTTCATGAACTGTAGTTTGGCGTCAGTTGTAGAAATATATCAGAATATATTTCTAGATTCATGAGGCACCACCATTTACATTTTCAGTTATTTGAGATTGCATTCTTGTGCTTACTAAAAGAAATTTGACAGATTAATGAAGCTTTAGATTGTTGTAAGGAAGGTGAAGCGTAGTCTATACTTACTTGGAACTTGCTGTTCAAGTAATTGGCATAACAAGAAATTAAGATGGCACTGTTATAACTTATTATTAGTTAAATATGGTGTGCTTGACTGACTTTTCGTTAGCCTTGTTGCTGCCTTTTGTACGATAGCTTATTTCTGCCCAACGGTTGCAAATTTCATGTTGCTGAATAACTTCTACGTTTCTATGTATAGCTATGTAGTTACACGTGCTTTCATTTGGCAGGATTGACTGCTGGAACTGTGTTGTTCCACTACACTCCCCTCCACCCTACACTATATGCCCAATAAGCGCCGGCGAGTCCGTAAATCTATTGGTAAGGCCCTGGTGCATGTGCTTGGCCGCTTCATTTCTTTGCATGTCGTTGTTGTTTATTACATTGGCCGGTGATTGTATTGGCCTATAGGTGTCGCTCGTTGTAACATAATTTGGCCAGTCATATAACCTCCAGGACCTTGTAATTCGCCTCTGCATCCTTGTTTTTTTTTTTTTTTTTGTAGTTATAGTCCATCCACCGCGTTCTGAGACCGGATCGAACGATTTACGGGCTTGTGCAAGAAACTACTTCATCAAGGTACACCTCGCATTTCCTTTTGCTACTTTAATGCTTTCCATCCACCTATATCTATTCTATAAACTATTCTACTGTGATTAGTTGGTTAATATTTTTAATTTTTGGGTATGAAAATGCATAGATAACTTAAATGATTGCTTTGATGCACCCAAAAGCTGGTGTTATAATGTGGTATATTCTTATGCTGCTTTAAAATTACTTTAGGGAATTAAAAGTTAGATTGGAAACTTGACTAATCTGATTTTAGATTTTAAAGATAAATTAGGGACTACATATACAAACTGCTTAGTTTGAACTACTAATGATTTTTGGGTTCAATTACAATCTATGTGTAACATATACCATGACTCTCATTTTATCCCCTAATCTTTATTTTGTGTTACCTAATTGCCTGAGAGCTAAAACTGTCCCTCTATTTTGTGTTACCTATTGTCATACGTTTTTTATTATTCTATTTCATTATTTCCTTTTGTAATGCATCTTAATTTGTCGTTCACTGCTGATGCGTGTAATGGAGGTTAATAAAGTGTCATGTTAGAGAAGTAGATGTACTTGTAACTTTTTTAAGGAAATAGGAAAGAAAAAGGAATCTAACAGTGCCAAAAATTCGTTACTGAACAAACACGAATTTCCAAACACATGGCATATGGTAATTAAAAAAGGGGTAACTGATTTCAAATTCTGTAAACCTAAGGACATGGAAGACAAATTATTTTTAAATTATTAAATTAAAGAATGATGCAATGGATTGAAATGTCATGATGGTTAATTGACTTTTAATATCTTCTAACTAAATGTAGTTTATTACAATCCGTAAGTTACAGAATGAACACCTTCATCTTCTGGTTAGGAGCATTTGTAACAACTAAAACATAGACAAATTAATATGGAATTTCTATACGGGAGGAAATACGAATATAACGCAAAGTAACTTAAAGTTTGACTATTTGAGGACCAAAAACTTAACAAAAATAATAATTTCGTATACATACACGCATTATTTTGGATCAACAATGAATTTGAAAAGATCAGCCTGGATTAAACAAACAAAAGCAAAGACAGACGACGGTCCTGCATACATTTAAAACAAAAATCAACATCGAGTACATCTACTTGCGAAAGAAATCAAGTGTGTTTATGAAAAAAATTAATAAAAATGGGGCAAACTGAAAATCAAGGTCCACCTTGGGGGATAATTTGTAATTAACTTTTTCCCTCCATTCCATTTATCACTGCCAAATGCAATGAAGTATAACTAACCCCGGGAGGCTCTGCCCCAAATCTACTGTTTAAAATTCACTGCAGCTGCGCCACCGCCTCAAGCACCCGCTGGTAAAACCCTTTTTACTTACTTTGATATTCCTTTTGCTCGTCTCTTTTCTTCCCTGTAGTTGTGTTTCAGAACCCTTTTAGTCAGACTTTTCCCGGAGTTACTAGAAACTCTGGACGAACACCTGCTGTTGAGACTTTTAATAGCTTGCTGTATAAAAGTTTCAATCCTGCTGATCATATCATTTGGATTACATTTAACTTTTGTTTCTTTGATGGGTTTTGATCAGATAGTTGATAACTGTGCCTGTATTCAGTGTTTTAAAGAGCAAATTGATGTAAAGACACTCAATTGCTATGCCTTGTGGCTGTTGCAATAAATGTCATTGAAATTTTGCAAGTGTATAATAGTTGTTATGTCATTCAAATGCTGGTTCTGTGTCATACTTCTGTTTTAGATGTCAACCTTTCTAGCAATTTGGTGGTTTGAGTTGTTATGATTTACTCAAGAATCTCATAAAGTAGTTTTCAGCTTGCTGCAGTATTAAGGAATCTGATTTTGTGGCTTATTTTCTCTGAAGCAATGGGCTATTGCTGGTTTTTGGAAGTTGAAGCTTGTTCCTAAAATTTTGTTGCCATTATTTGTTATTTGTACATTACATTGAGAAAGAACCATTTGCTGGTTTTTGCTTTTTTTCCCTTCTTCTGCAACCAATTCTTCTCTGTAGCTTTAACAGAACCTTTCCTCTCCCCATATATATACATCAACTATCTGGCTTTCTCCCTTACTGCTCCTCCATCTTGGTCTTAATATGGGGCTAAGTGTCTGAACAATGACTTCTCTATTATAGCTGTTAGGCTATTAAGGTTGCAATATTACCTCAAATTCGATCCCCTGCTGACAACCCTTCCATCTGATTACCCTGCTGACAACCCATCCATCTTATTGTCCTGTCCGCAGTAGTCTAGATATATAGCTTCAGAAGCTACATTCTGATAGTTGCGTTCCCATCTTTGTCCAATTTACTTATTTGTAGTGCATGTCAAAAGTTCAGTTTCTAATATGGTTGTTCGTTCATTTCCCTTAGAAAGCACATTATCATTTTCTATATCATTTTGCACTCTATGCTTGAAAGTCAGCAACCATGCACTTTTATCTTACGTTCTTTCATTTTATGTTTCTTGTGCACTATGCTATGGTACTTTGTTTTTACCTTGCAATAGGTTAAATGAAACCAATTTTCAATGCCTTTTTAGATGAATAAAGAACCTGAAGTTGCTGACTTGAAAAACCACCCAACTTTGGAGCCAACGTTCATTTCCACTTTGTGCGAATGGCACAGGAATGGGGCTTGGGACAAGTTGCAGAAAGGCAGGTCCAATTGGTTTCACCTTGCCTTACACATGAACGATAAGGGCAGGGTGAATTTGAAGTGGGAGCAATACCGTTCCAAATACTACCGGTTAGAAGTTGAGTGGAAGTGTTTTGTACGACTAACTGGGATGTCCAAATCAACTGCTGAGACAGGCATTGGGTGGAATGCCGACCTGTTAAGCTTCCAAACCACCAAGGAAAAATGGATTTCTCTAAAGTGGGTAACCCATTTTTAACTTCAAATAATTTCTTTGACTATGCATTGTATATTGCCTTTCTCAGCTTGCTTTGTGTCTATACATATATATACATCCCAACGCCTCTGTGATGGTGCATTAAAAGTATTTCACTCCAATTTGTTGCACAACACACTTTCTCCCTATCATCAATGTTAATTGTACCCCAAAGCCTTGGAACCATGTAGCATATAAGTGTACACTGAACTTCAGCCTTTTATATACAAACTGGTGCAATTCTTTGCATTCTTAGTGAGCTGACTGAAACCTTAGTTTTAACAAACTGGAGTAAAACCTGGTGCTTAGTCTGGTGCAAAAGCTGGTGTATAATCTGCTGCATTTCATTGTTCCACATGCATGGGCTGAACTGTAGTTCTAAATTCTGGTGCAAAGCTGCCTTGTTATAAATAAGGCTGAACTTTCAAAATTAACTTGTAGGAAAACAAGCATTTTGCAAGGTTTAAAGAAGGCCAGAGCTGTGGCATTTTCTTTGACCTGACTGAAATTCTTGAAGGTCGCACTGCCACAGGTAAGCATGCCCAGTCATTTGCCCAAAGTGATGTACACCACTCTCCGTGGTCTGCTGAAAAGAAAGGCGTTTCTTCTTTACGCCTGAAAGGGAAGGCAAAGGTGGATGGACCTAGTGAAGACTTTTACGTTGAGGATGTGTACATCCCCGTTCCAGATGACGAGGTTGAATTCATCAAAGTAAGGCCTGGTAAAAGACCGGCCTCGAGTTTGGGGACTTCTTCACATGACGGGTCCAGAAGTACTAAGTCTCAGAAGACAAGGGATGCTCTAAGAGATGCAGCCACCAACATAAGCAAGTTGTCCCAGATTAAAATTGATGATAAGCACAGGCGTAATGAGTGGTGTGTGGCGGCATTAAAAGTTTGGGACAAAAGCTATCCGAAGCATGAGCTAGTAGAGCTATGGAATAGGAAGCGTCTAGCCTGCATGAAAGAGTTTGACAAGAGTGAGAGGTGGTGCCACATGTTCTCACAATCTGATGAGAGCTTTAGGTGGTGACAATTTTGTTGCGTGCTAGTCTCATCGAAATGTTTTCCAGGGATTCGGAAGTTGCTTGTAATTCTTGTTATAGACATGTTTGAGGTTTTCTATTTGTGAGTTTACAGTATGTATTGTGTAACGTAACAAGACTTGAGTAAAGTCACTCGGCAAGAAACCTTTGCATATATGCTCCTGGGGCATAATGTGGTCCAAAAATTGTAGTCTAAATATTAATTGTTCATGACTTTGTTATGTAACTTGATTTTAGGTCATTCTGATCCTGCGTCTTTTTACTATTCTTTCAAGAATTTAGGCCATTTGGTAAATGGGAGAAATTTTGGGAGCCAGAGCAGTTAACTCCCACTCTAGGCGGTCGACATAAGTCAAAAGTGTGTGTTTGTTCGAGGGCATTAAGGACCTATGTGTGCGTTTACTATTTGCATGAGTCTACTATCTGCATGTGTTTGTGTATCTAACACGTTTGTGCCATGTGTATATGCATATATTTATATAAGTATGTATACTGTACATCTATTATAGTCTAGACAAGCGTATACATATGTATACATATGCATATGTATATGTATACATAGGTGTATAGGTGTATATATATTCATATATATGTAGTATGTATCTGTATAAGTCTATACAAGTATATATATATACATATATACAACCATAAGTATATGTACATATATATATACACACACATATTGTATATATGTCTGTACAATCGAAGTTTATATTATCATATACATACAAATGTGTATACATATATATATATAAGTATGTGTAAGTGTGTGTGTGTTTATATATATGTGTGTATGTATATAATATATGTACATAAGTGGCATATATGTATGCATACTACGTATATAAGTATACACACGTATATGTAAGGAAGTAATGTAGTATATATAAGTGTGTTTATAAGGAAGTTATGGAGTATATGTAAGTGTGTTTATGTATGTATATATATACATATATATATATGTGTGTGTGTGTGTGTGTGTGTGTGTGTGTATACATATAAGTGTATATACAGTAACCCAGGAATACGTATACCATGTTTGTCTTGCACATCTGTCAACTCATACATTATGCAAACAGTTCCCAATTCCATATTGCGAGGGACTCCTTTGTGGAGTTACCCTAAGAGGCAGAAGACTTATTGGCCTGATACCTAACCACCAAACAAGAATCAAATGCTTTTGGAAGGATGTATGACTTTGAAATAGTGTACTGCGCAAAATCTGTCAATGCTAGATGGGTTCCTACTGGAAATGTAAGTGCAATTCTGAAGCGAAATTCAATATGAACTTGGAACTTCAGCCAACTTTCCTTTTTAGTCTTCCAATGAAAAGCGTGCAAATGGGACCATTTCCTCAATCAACCATACGTATGGACAGAAACAATAGCAATTTTGACAAGAGTGGCCTACATATGCACATGGGTACTGGCATCAAAAGTGGTTGTAGTCATATGCCCAACAAATGGGCACAGGAAATGCAGCCTTTAGCCTCACTCTTTCAGTCCGTCGTCGGGTCTACAAATGGTAAAACAAATAAACAGTTTTTGCAGCCTTCGCACCATTATTTCCTATTATAGCTGTACCTACTAAAGATATCGGACAAATGCAGCCCAGCATAAGCTGGTGGAATGCTTAATGAATTCCACAACCTGACATTCAACTTTAACAACAGTAAGGCACACAAATTGGGTATAAAAGGCAGAGTTTAGAATAGGAAAGTACAGGGCAAGTAAGAAGAGACTCGAGGGCAGCAGGTACAAGCCTTTAATTGGAGCATCTTGTTAGATAGACCAAGGGAGGTAACACTACAACTTGTGTCTTTTCCCTACGTTATATTTGAACCTGTATACGCAATTACATGCATGTATAGTAGAATTAAGCTTATTTACGAATACCCCTTTTTTGCTTTTTCTTTTTTTTTTTTGTTAATTAAACCCTAACGATCAGGAAAAATATGGTGGCTCAGTATTGTAATATCTGGTCTCACAGATATGTGAATTTTCGCATTAGTTAGTTGCATTGTCTATTTCATTTTTATTAGAATATATTGATTTGCATATGGTTAAAGTAAAGTGATGAGAGTTATTACTAACAGACACTTAGGAATTGATAACTTAGACCAACATTGCGTGAATATATTTTACGCAGGGATGACAGTGTGATAAAACCGATGGTTTGGTGCATTTAACTAAATGATAAATGATGATGATTAATCTGATTATATGCTCGACGGGTTAGGCATCAATAATCAATTTTGATGATGGATTATAAACAGGTAATGTGACAAGTTTGATTTATGAAGTAACTCGATAGGTAATGGTATATGAAGTCATCTGTTAGGCTTATTTCTAACGATTTAGACACACTATTTTTACTGTTTTTACTAAATTTCAGTTTAATAAAACCCTTTTAGAAATTTTTTTTAGCTATTTAGATACACCAAATCTGGTTGGCCAATTAAGAACCCAATGGCGTTAGTTATCAGGTTTAACAAGAGATCATGATTGCTAACCCAATTATGCTTGTACCAAGCCCTCACGCCATCACTAACGCAATGAAGAATGGGAACATGAGTTTGTGTAGTACGAGGTCCAATGTGAACTTGGTTTGGGCCAGAAACCCGTAGAGCCATGGCCAGGTTGTAAGGAAGCTGAATTGCATTAATCTATATAGGAACGGAATCTGGACACTTGTCTCTTATTTCCTGATATGTTCTGTTGGGTTTAGATTGTTGTTTTTTGTTGGCCAGTTAACATGTAAGTGTAGTTTTGCATTGTGTATTTAGAACCACGTCATGGACTCCCCACATTAATAAAGTGATTAAATTACTATTGACTATGCCTTCCCCAAAAAAATGGTAAAAGTTTTCTTTAGAAGTTTCTACAATTTAATAATATGGCAACCAATTCAATTCAATTACTCAGATCATCTAGTCGTTGAATCTTCCAAGCTTCATGTTTATTATGTCTCACAATTCATAGCCCTAGACTGAAAAACCAGCTCACTGTCTACGATCAAAGTATGGTAAAAAAGAAACCTACGGTCTGATTCTTATTTCACGGAACAGGTTCCCTGAACTAGGAGGGACTAAGGATGGATGGGCCATGGAATACGTGGGATAAATCTGATTCGAAAGATGATGACGACGAAGAGGATTGGGAACTAATCCAGTGGGCAATTATTGTACTTTTCAACCTTGTTGCTAAAAGACATGCGGGTTATGTATTGCCATTACCGTGCAGGAATAGCAGCATTTTATAGGGAAGAGATTATGTCCAAGAAGTAATTCATGGCCATCCGGCGAGAGTCCTAGAGAATTGTAGGATCACGATAGACTCTTTCATGAGGTTATGCTTTATTCTGGTGAGTGGGGGATATGTCCCATAGAACTACCAAAAAAGAGTCCTTATAGAAGAGGCATTGTGCATGAAATTGGTGATGCTAAGCCATAACTACCGGATGCGATGTCTAACTGAACGGTTTCAGCATTCACCTGAAACTATTTGTAGGAACGTTCATGAGGTCCTGCGAGGTCTTTGTGAGTTAGGAAAACACCTTATAGCCCCAACATGGCAGAATGAAGTGCATCAAAGGATTTACGCGGATATGAGATTTGCTCAATGGTTCACGGTACGATACATTTTCATTTATTTTTCCACTTAAACCTGCAATATATATAACTCTTTTTACTTTGATAGCTCACACAATTCTACTTGCGTTAACGGCATACGCAAGTACATATAACCAACCTACTTATTGGCTATACGTAGAATGCTGTCGGGGCACTGGATGGGACACATATTCCAGCACATCCTCCACCTGGACAGGAAGTGGCATTTATAAATCGACATGGCCAAGCAACTCAGAATGTTTTAGCCGTATGTGATTTTAATATGCGTTTCACATATATCTATGCTGGGTGGGAAGGGAGTGCCCACGATGCAAGAGTGCTCAACGGGGCACTCACATGGCCCACACACTTCCCAATGCCTCCACAAGATTGAAATATACATTTGTTATAAATTGAAATATATATTATGTGTTGCAAATGGTATTACCATTATTGAATTTTAATTTGTACTCCTACTACTAGGCAAGTACTACTTGGTCGACTCAGCATATAGAAACATCCCCAAATTTCTTGCTCCATACCGAGGGACGCCTAGACAACAGCAACAAGGCCGACGGGGTTTTGCCTCACCACAACAGCTGTTCAATAGTCGCCATTCATCTCTTTGTAACATAATTGAGAGGTGCTTTGGCGTCTTAAAAAGGAGATTCAGTTTTTTGCGTGGACCAGTTCCAAATTTTTATATGACTACACAAATAAATGCCGTCATAGCATGTTGCACCCTTCACAATTTCATACGCAATGAGCAGCCAGATGATGACATTTTCAATGAACATGAGCAAGAGATGGAGGTTGACGGAGAAGGTGGGGTACCACCGATGCCAGAAATCCAACCCCTTAATGCCTCGCAGGAAGAAGTGAATGAATGGTGGGCAATGAGGGATGAAATGGCAAATGGGATGTGGAATGCATATCGAGGTGGTAGGCGAAGGCAGTGAGATGACCTACAACAATTCCCCTAGTACTACAAATTTAAGTGTGCTTTTAATAAATGGGTGTGCTGATAGTTGTCAGTTAGGACCAACCGTGTGAATTTGAATTGCAACTTTAAGTGTGCTTGTGAACAATTCCCCTACTACTGTAGATTTAAGTGTGCTTGTAATAAATGGGTGTGCTGATTGTAGTCAGTTATCACCGATAGTGGGTTTGCTTATTTGTATAATTATGGTGTGCTTTTCGGTAGTTGAAGTTGTGATGTCCAACTTCGTCGCTTTCATCGACCGAATTATGCTTTACAACTAATAAAACTTACTTGTACTGCCTACATTCTGCGCCTTGTTTTGCAAATTTTTGTTTATTCAAAAAGTGTATCAAGTATTCAGTCTAAATCTGGGAAGCCGGTGCCACACGCTAAATTAGCCAGGTGAACATATCTATTGGAAGTGATGAAAAGAGAAGTTAGGGGTCCATTCTATTTCTAATTGGTAAATGGTAAGCCACATTCAAGGTACAATTAACAATCCATACGTTCTTAGCTTTGTATTCCTGCCATATTAATCCATACGTGAAAGTCACTTTGTGTTCCCACCGCATTCTTCTATCCATACAAAGATTGTTTTCCAAATACAGTCAAATAGTTTGACCAGAAAACTAAGAATTTTTTGTGAGAAAACTACCCATCCATACATAACCAAAGCTACTCTTTACAAGACAAGTCGTAGTTAAAACCTTAGGAAAATTGTGAGTTAGATTTCTTTTGCTAGAAAAAGTAGTACGTTCATTCTTTTGACCATAAACATGAAACTTCAACATCAAATTAAACTAAATCAAAAAAATATTTATATCTTGGGCCAAAATATACCTTATTGCTTTTAGGCCCCAATTTTTAGTTTTTGAAAGAACACTTTTCAATAGTTCGTTTTCTTTATTAGAAAACTTTTTTTTTTTTGTTGATTTGTTGGATTACTTGCAAATAAGGATAGGCTAAAATCTTTTTCATTCCTTAGGAAGGCATTATTAAATTCACATTTTGGATTGAGGTTTTTCATTCAGGGTCTATTTGTTTCAGTTAGAAATGAGTTCCTTTTTAAAAAATTTCTTTTAGGTTGCAATAGAGTTTGGTTGCATTGGAAAATGTGCTCTTGAAAATGTCTTTCAAAATTTCTGTTTATATATCACCTAGTGTAAAATGACTTTATTTCACACATTATCTACTGTAAAATGACTTAGAAACCTAACTAATAAAGTAAATTTTCTATTATCAAGCTATACTCTTCAATCTTTATTCTTCAAGTTCAAAAGATATTACAATCCATAAATATAGAAACATCAAAATAAATGGCATTATCTAACTTGACAGCAATTTCCAAATTCAATCCCCATCCCTTGTTATATTTCTCTACTGTTTATGAATCCATACTTACTACTCGTAGAGACATGTCGATGTATAAACAATAAAGGGAGATTTATGAAGTTTGTGAGAAATTAAAATTTATATCAAAGTGGGATTTTTAGGAGACTTGTATAGAGAAGAAGAGCTAAGGTCAATATCCAAGATGGCTTCCTGTTGACATAGTCCGTATGCATCCATTCTGCGGCCAGCGAGACATGCATTATTGTCTACTAGTATCCTGTTGGAAAACTAGGACTAGTAGTAAAAATGCACTCTTTTGGAACAACCAAGAACAAGGCCATAGAGATTATGACCAGCACATAAACCACCATTAGGGATCAAGATATGTTAGAAGTGGTGCCTAAATGTATATATAACATTCTAAAATATTATGGAGCACTCTAGGCCATTCTTGAGAAGCCTAGAGCTTGTTGAGTCTTGTAAAGAAGTAACCATTGTGTAAAGAATTCTAGAAAGATCTAGTACTTCTTGACGTGCTTATAAATAGAACAAACCCAATTCATTTGTACACACATTATAGAGCCTTCAAGTGTTAATACAAAACTTTCCTTGGTGCCCAATGTTTCTTTCTTTCCCTATTACTTTGCTTCCGTAATTATCCATGCAACTAGTCATATAGGCTAAACTAACAACCGTTCATAGCTAAAGTCTTGAGCATTGCTAGTGCTGCACTGATGTGTGTACTTACAGGATTTTAAGCAACCTATGACAAGTGGTATCAAAGCTTGATACTATTGTTTAGCTTTGATGTAAGTAATATTTACAATTTTGGATGTTGCTAAGAAGGTTTTAAGAGGAACATGCCATAAGGGAGCTGGAGAGAGCCGCTTATGGCTAGGGCAAGAGGGACAAGTTAGCTGTTCCAGACCCAATGGTAGCATTTGAGGCAAGGTTAGCTCAAATGGACTAATCGTGGCTGATCACAATAATTGCTCGGATGAGTTGAACCAACGCATGGAGCAACTTGAGGGCGATGAGCTGCAGCCTGTAGCCGAACATGCAAGGGGCGCTCAACAAGGCCATGGATCAGCTTGTGAAAGGGAATGACAGTATTGGGGACTTGGCTGAGTCTCTCCATAAGGAGGTTGTCCGGCTCAAGGGTGAGTTGGAAATGTACAAGACCCAACTAATAAAAGGTGCTAGTGTGCTGTGGGGAGCCGTCATTCATTCGTGAGGAGCTTCAAAAACTACGGAACGATATTGACGGTATACTAGTGCTTGAGGCAATTGGTACTAAAGAATGATGTTGACATTATACTAGTACTTGAGGCAATTGGTATAGAGGTAGCCACACCAAGAGTGGAGGTTCTTCATCTAGAAGCTTATGCAGGGGCTAGGAAAGCTCGAGGGCTCGAAAACTTCCTCTACGGTCTCGAACAATATTTTGAGACCCTCAACATCATGGGGGATAATACTTGACTAAAAATAGCTCCACTATATCTCAAGGACTCTACACCGACATAGTGAAAGCGAGGGTATGATGATAGGCGTCGAGAAGAAGGCACCATCACTACACGATATATGTTTAAGAATAAGATGAAGGTCGAATTCGAATCGGCTAATGTTGAGCATGAAGCACGGACCGAGCTCCACCATCTCCAGCACAACGATGATGCATGAAGGAATACATAGATAAATTCTCCAACTTATTACTGGAGATACCCAACATAGCACTGAAGATATTTTGTTCATACTCATTGACGGCCTTCGATTGCAAACAAAGCAATGAGTGGAAGATAAAAATTCTTAGAATGTCTCCTAAGCAATAAAGGCTACCTAGAAATTGATCGTGTTCAATGGAAGGATCCAACTACGGACAAGGGCAAGAAGCTTAACAATGGAAAAAGTGGAGATGACAAACCCAAATAAGCCTAACAATTGGGTGAGGCTGAAGGGAGCAAGCAGCAAAAAGGGAAGAATGGCAATAATCATAAACTTGGGAAAAACTATGAGAAGTGTTACATCTGTAAGAGTTGGGAGCATTATGCTCGAGATTGCTCGGGTCATGATAGTCTAGTTACAATGCATAGGAGTCTGGTCCGACGAAAGAATGGAGGGTGGCGTGCACACAACTTCTTGAAACCATGCAAGCTAGAGTAAACAATCAAAACCGAGATCGTATGTGTGTCGACACCACTATTAATGAGCATGAAGTAATGACCTTGCTAGACATAGGAGTAGATATAAACTATATGAGCCAAGACATGACACGTAGAATAGATCTAACATGGGTACTTGCAATAAGACGTTTAAAGGGCATGAACGGCGAGTGGACGTAGCTTGTTGAAGAGACTAATGAGGTACCTGTAAACATGAGTCAATGGTTAGGTATGGCTAATTTCTCCGTTGCTCTGATAGATGATTATGAAGTTTTCTTTGGCATGCGTTTCATTGATTATTTGAGGCCGATAATGGTGCCACACAAGAATACAATCTTCATTATGCAAGGAGGAAAGCATTGTGTAGTGAATGTTTGTCGGGAGAAAGAATTAAGTCCCTGTCAACTTGAGGATGGACTAAGGAAGGGTGAGCCGACGTTCACGGTCATCCTTAGTAAAGAAGACTCACCAATTAATGAGTCAAAAGAGAACGTGCCAATCCCACCCGAGATTGAGAAGGTCCTCAAGGAGTTTAAGGACATGATGCTTGAGAACTTACCAAAATGGTTTCCTTTTAAGCGTGTTGTGGATCACACCATCGATCTGTTAAAGGTGCTAAACTCGTCTTCTATGTTTCATATTGGATGTCTCTCGATAAATTAGAAGAATTGAGAAAATAACATGGGGGGTTTTTGGAGTCGGAGGTCATAACTCATTCCAAGAGTCCCTTTGGTGCACCCATTGTCTTTCAATGAAAGAAGGATGGAAATTTACGTATGTGCAACAATTATAGGACGCTCAACAAGATGACGGTAAAGAACAAATACCTAGTGCCTCTTATTCGCGGACTTGTTCGACTGCCTCCAATCAACAAAGATGTTGTCTAAATTTGACTATCAAATAAGAATCAATGCAGGGGATGAGCCAACAATGGCTATTACCACAAGGTATAGGTCGCACGAGTTCAACATGATACCCTTCAGGTTAACTAATGCACTAGCCACATTTTGCATGCTTATGTAAGAAATTTCAAGGAATTCTTGGACAAGTTCATCGTGCTGTACCTCAGTAACATTTTCATCTATAGCAACAATATAGAGGAACATGTCGAGCACTTAAGACTAGTGTTCATGACCTTAAGGGCCAACCAACTATACATGGGGAAAGAGAAGTGCGAATTCAGTTTATACGAGATCTCATTCTTAGGACATATCATAGGGGACGAGAAGATTTGTATCGACCCTCAAAATATTAGGGCAATACAGGAGTGGAAGGCACCGACATCACCCACAGAATTGCGGTCATTTCTTGGACTCATGAACTATTACTACCAATTTATAGAGGGATACTCAACTATTGCCACCGCTCTACCCAACTTGCTTAGGAAAGACAAGAAGTGGAGTTGGACACCCTAATGCCAATTGGCATTCGAGACATTGAATGATGCAGTCATGAAGAAGCAGTGCTATATTTCAAAACTTTTCCAAATTGTTTAAAATACACATTGACACATCCGACCTTGCTATCGAAGGTATTCTGATGCAAGAATGCCATTCCATTGCTTATGAGAGTCACAAGCTAAGTGACGTTGAGAAGTGTTGGCCGATGTACGAGAAAGAGATGCTAGCAATCATTTATCGCTTGACCGTATGGGAGTATTAGCTCAAGGCTACCACACCGTTTAAGATCAAAACGGACAATCGAGTAATGAGTTATCATCAGTCCCAAAAGAACCTCTCAAACAAACAAGCGTGATGGTTGGACTACCTAGCAGAGTTTAAGTATGAGTTAGAGTATAGTTCAAGCAAGACCAATGTTGTAGCAGATGCCCTTAGTCGTAAAAGCGTGGTTGTCCCTACTTACACAACTGAATATATGCTCTTGGAATGCATTAAGGAGGGGCTCTCCAATATGATCAACAAGTCCAAGTGTTCGTAAAGTTAACCAATGAAGGAAAGACGAAGAGACTTTAGTTGAAGGACGGGGTTCTCTACACCAAGGGTTAGTGAATCTACGTTCTGAATTAGGATCATTTGAGAAGAGACATTTATAAGAAATGTCACGACAGTCGATATGCTGGTCACCTGGGCACATATTGTATGTTATCCCTCGTATGAGAACAGTACTATTAGTCAAGTTTTAGAGATGACGTCGATAAATATATGTGGACTTGTCTTGTGCGCCAATAAGATAATGTGGATAACCAACCTGTTGGACTCCTACAACTGCTGCAAATACCCGAGCGTGTTTGGGAAGGTGTTTCGATGGATTTTATCGTGTGACTGCCAAGGTCAAAAGATTACACAAGCATACTTGTGATTGTAGACGAGTTATCCAAATATGCAGAGTTTATTTCGACCTAAAAGAATGCACAACAAAAGTGATGGCCAAACTTTCTATGAAATATGTCGTCACGTATTGAGGTCTGCCAGCAACAATCTTGAGCAATTGGGTTTCAAGGTTCACGGGTAGGTTTTGAATGGAACTCTTCCGGTTGCTTGGTTCGGGGCTCAACATGTCCACAACCATGCATCTATAAATGAATGTGCAGACAGAACGAGTCAACAATGTGTTGAAGGTATATTTTCGACATTACGTGATGGTTAATCAAGCAGATTGGGTTACGCTTTTAGACATGGCCTAATTCTGTTTCAACTTACGAAAGAATGAAAGCATTAACAAGAATACGTTTGAGAACGTGCTAGGATTTCAACTCATGACCCTGAAGGATATTGTTGGTGAGTACAAGGGTGCCAGTTCTCTCGTGTATTATGGGCTGTCTCATTTGAAGGCAACAAGAGTATGGACCATAAGACTAACAACTCCTCAAGAGTTGCTCCGCCAAGTAAGCTAGTGCATCACAATCACATTTAAAGTATTAAAGAAGGTAAATACAAGAAATGCTTTAGAGGCACAATGGAATACTTGAAAGTAGTAATTGTATTGAGAACAAAAAGATTATAATGGTTCTCAAATAAAAAGTAGTAATCGGGTTTGAGTTAGTACCATCATCCATAAGTATAAACTACTAGAGAAACTAGGACTAGTAGTAGAAATGCACTACACTACCTATCTACTTATGTACAACAAACTAAGGAAAAATAGGAGATGGGATGAACTAACAAATAGGAATTATGACTCTAGACTCCTCATGTTGTGCTTGTCATCCAGATGGAGGTTGGCATTTACTCCCTACTTCTATCTGTATGCACTGGGTTGGTGTGCACCCTTCAGTGTGCTATTTTCTGATCTATGCTGGTAGTCACTAGACAGTTTTGCTGAGTAGCATGGGAGGAATCCATCAGCTATTCTAATACAATTGATGCGCGGCTTGTGAAATTGCATATCGATTTGCTAAGAATTGGCAAGAACAAGTAGAAATGGCTAGGTTGTACTTGGAGAAAACCCAACATCGAATGAAGAAGTAGCCAAACCAAAAGAGAATGTTCTACAAGTTCAAGAAGGGGGACCAAGTGTTGGTGAAATCTAACAATATGGACAGATGCGTGGACTTCACAAGGTCTTAATGAGGCGCTTCGAGGGGCCTTTCATTGTACTTTAGAAGGTTGGGAATGTTGTGTACAAGGTGGAGTTGCTGGAGGCACTATTACAACTTCATCCCATTTCACGTGAACCTATTGAAGTCTTACTATAAGGATCCGCAAGATCCATTGCTTAATATATCAACGAGAGCACCTGTTGGTATTAGGGACGAGTACGTTAAGGTTGTTGAGAAAATTATAGCTAATCATACTATTTGACACAAGGATCGTGCGCCATTAAAGGAGTACTTGGTGTGATGCGTGACTGGCTATGGCAATTTAAGAGTTTTATAGAAGATTATGAGACTAGCTAAGGCATCAGGACTATGCATTCATTCAAATGGGGAATGATAACATGGTCCGCATACATCTATCCCACGGTTGGCTAGAAATGCACTGTTGCCTACTACTATCCTGTTGGAAAATCAGGATTAGTCATAGAAATGCACTCTTTTGGACCAAGCAAGAACAAGGGCATAGAGGCTATGACCAATGTATAAACCTCCATTAGGGGGGCAAAATATGTTAGAAGTAGTGTCTAGATATATATAGAAAAGTGTAGAGCTTTCTAGAGCACTCTAGGCCATTCTTGAAAAGTCTAGATCTTGTTAAGTCTTGTAAAGAATAGCCATTGTGTAGAGAATTTCAAAAAAACATAAGCCCGGTTTGATAACCCAATTCAACACTAAATTTAATGGATTCAAATCTTAACATGCTCAAACCATTTGATTACCGAAAGTAGAACATCTAAATTAATTAAATGGCACTGAATTTTCTAAGCAAAACTTGCTCCCAAAATTAAGTGATGAGCTATTCACTTATCACTTAACGTAATATGCATTTAAATATATTAGATTTAGCACTTCTTGACTTGCTTATAAATAGATTAAGCCCTATTCATTTGTACACACATTATAGAGCCTCTAAGTGTTAATACAAAGCTTTCCTTTGCCTCCAATATTTCTTTCTTTGTCTACTATTTTGCTTCCGCATTTAGCTATGTAATTAGTCGTTTAGGCTAAACTAACAATCGTTCATAGCTAAAGTCTTGAACAATACTAGTGCCGCACAGGCGTGTCTGCTTATAGAATTTTAAGCAACTCGTGACACTTTTATTTTCCATCTTATTGAGCAGGCAAGATTGGTGGTTGGGAGTCTGATTGTGGGATTGGGTTTAGGAGTAATTAGGTAGTGTGGTCAAAAACCCAAAGTCGAACTAAGTCCCTTTGGCTCGACCTAGGGTCTTTGACTGCATACGGCGATTGCATTTGCAGCCACAGGCCTCTTTATCCATTGTTGTGCCGGATTGGTGACTGTAAAAATGTAACAATGGCAATTGTAACGATGAAATGAAATTGATAGCTATTTGAGAAGTATTATAATAGTTATACTCGGTCATATATTAGCAAATACTTAAAAATATTAGAGAATATTAATAATATTATTTTTCATACATTATTCGCGTGAAAATTTCGTTTTACTAACAGTTTTGATACAATGTACAAAATCTTTATTAAAATGTAAAATTCACTTATTTTGTACATGTAGCATGCACCAACATTTTCTAGTATACAAAATTGCTACATTGAGATTAACAAGTGCATAAAAGATTAATTCACGTTAAATAACTCAAATAAATAAAATATTTTCTCGAAAACACAATTTCGTTGGGAAGTATTTTCAGTTTCGCCAAACAGTCTCTAAATGTATTAATTTCCTCTCCCCTCTGCTAATTTCCTCCCCACTCATCACGCGCCGCCACCATTTTACAATCCGTCACGCGCCACCACCATCCACGAGAACGCAAGAGAATTTATCATTCTCCGGCCCACCCAATCAACTCGATCCTGCTGCATGCGAACGCAATGGCGGATAATTCCCCCGCAAATGAGCCTCAGAGCCACACCCGCCTCCTCCTCAACTACGCCATTTCATCGCGGCTTTTGCTGATAACCCTAATTTTCCTCTGGCGATCTCTTCTCAGCCCGTACGACACCTCCGCTTCCATCAACCCTAACTGCCTCTCATCTGCCGATGCCGATTCCTACGACAGAGACTCTCAATTGTGGTTTCCACGTGTTGCGTCTGCATTGGAGGACAGCATCGTTTGGGACGGCGTTTACTTTGTTCGTATCGCGCAATGCGGCTACGAATATGAACAGTCCTATGCCTTCTTCCCATTACTCCCGATTTGCATCTCTCTATTATCCCGAACTGGTTAGTTTTTTCTAAGTATTCTGAATAAGTCTTGTCTTAAGCATAATTAGCAATTAGAACAAATTATTTAAATCTGATGCTGAGAGTCGACATAGTGTCAGGAATTTAAAGGGTGGAGCTGGGGGAAGGAGAGTAGTGTTTTTTTTCCTTCTTATTTTTTTAGATTTTTTTTGGTATTTCTGATAGTGTGCAAAATTTCTTATATAAAAGTTCTGTTATGTCTGTTCGATGCAGTTTTTGCGCCATTGATACCAATAATTGGACATAGAGCAGTGCTGGGATTATCGGGATATCTGCTTAGCAACATTGCATTTGTCTTTGCTGCTTTGTATTTTTACAGGTTAGTTTTCTGGTATATAATCGTAATTAGTACTGTGATACATTGACAGATATGTGATACGGGCATTGGCAGGGATATCTCTGGTATGAGATGTCTTAAAATAGTTGTCTTTGACATTGAGAAAATTTGAATTGTTTTCTGTGATGTAAGGAACTCTTTTAGTTCAGTTTGAAGCTCTGGTGGAGAAATGTGATGTCTTTTGGAGACACACTTAGTAGGACTAATGCACAGAATTTTTTTGTACTTAATTTTTTAATTGAATTTCATAAGAATAATGGAACGTAAGTGCTGTATGGGGAGTAATTAACATGAAGCCTGAAGATATATGTTATGTTTACTCACTGTGTTGATCTTTAAGGCATCTCAAATGTGGCATTAGTGTTCTTAAATGCTATATCCTTAACCACGTGTAAGGTCGATCCAATCAGCATACTCTTCCATATGTCAGCGTGCCTCAAACTTTCCGCCACTAATGCTATTAAAAGATACTTTCATGTGTATGACAATAATTTGGCCCCAGAGAAGAAAAGTTGCTAATAGTTGATGGCACAGAAAGAAGTCTAGATGTAATAAATCTGATTAGGTTGCTGTCAGTTTCTAATATACTAGCAGATGCAAAATCTTATATTTGAAGATATTTATGTGTCTTTCTTTGTTTGTGATGATACAGATAAATTTGGTTCCTGACTTATGATTTTGCTTTTGTTTCAAACAGGCTTTCAGTTCTTATATTGAATGATCCAGAGGTAGCATTGCGAGCATCAATTTTGTTCTGCTTTAATCCAGCTTCCATATTCTACTCATCAATGTATTTTCATGTGCCTAACCTTTCATAAACATGAATAAAAAGTCATTTGGCTGAGCATAGCTGCTTTCTGATCTGCAGATATTCTGAAAGTTTGTATGCTGTCTTGTCGATTGTTGGGTTGTATCATTTATTGAGCGGTGCAAATAATGTTGCAACACTTTGCTTTGCTCTCTCTGGGGCTGCCAGGTCGAATGGGATGCTTAATGCTGGTTATATTTGCTTTCAGACCATTCATCAGGCTTACAATGCCATCTTTCAGAAAAAGCGTGCTTCTGTAAGTACCATATGTCCCCTTCTAGGTAATTTTTTTCTGGTAGTCCTTAGCAAGAAATAAGAATAAATTAAGGCTAAAAATATGTATGCAACAATTTATTATTGATTCTTTCATTTGGACATCCAATATCCGTACGTACCAATTGGAAATGTTGAATTTCATAAAATTTGTGGAAAGGCTGTAGGTAGTCAGGTTATTGGAGATTTAACAAGTCTGCAACTTGCATGAATAGTGATCTGAGAAACATGTTTCATTCCTTGTTTAAATTTTCTCATGTGTTATGTTCATAGTTATTGTGAAGCAGTTTGGTACAGGATTAGTGTGTTTTTATGTAGATTGTGGCTAATGTGAAGCTCAAATTTTGTCCTGATTATTGCCTTTACCAATGCCAGATAGCATTGGCGGTGGTTGCTTCTGGTGCTTTCCGCTGCTTCTGTGTCTTTATTCCTTTTGTCTCTTTTCAAGCATATGGATACTTAAATATCTGCAGAAGACATGCAGAGGATGAAAGGAGGCCTTGGTGCAAGGCAAGAATTCCTTTGCTGTATGATTATATTCAAAGTCATTATTGGTATGTTAATACATTTTCTTTCTCCTCAAAATCGCCTGTTATACCTGCTTAGTCAAATTTACTTTGGTAGTCTTGTAGAAAAACAAACTAGATAGGTTCATCTATAAGTTTGAATGAAATGGAAGCATGCGTTAAGACATTTAGCCCCTGTTTGGGTTGCAGTGCTTTTGGTAACTTTTGGATGCTAGAAGTATTTTTGAAGCTTTTGGTAAAAAAGCACTTTTGGATGCTAGAAGTACTTTTGAAGTATTTGGTAAACATCATCCCATAAAATTAGGAGTGGAACTGTTAACGTTAAAAGCACTTTTAGCAAAAGCTCAAACTGGTGCTTTTAGAGTAGATTTTATGTTATAAAAAATAAAACATTAAATTTAATCATTTTATCCTCTATTGTGAACTAAATAAAAAGATAGATACATTTAAAAAGTTTCAAATTACACATTATCCAATTCAATAAGTACTTATTGAACTACGATCCAAACAATATAATTAAAAGCAGTTAATTAATTAATAAGTGCTTTTATTTAATTCTCTATTGGTGAAGTACTTTTCAATAAGCAACCGCAACCCCAAACGGGCCCTTACTTATTCTTCATAGTTCATTAATATTGGTTTAGCAGTTGTATGCGTAGAGATAGACCTAATATATTCAACAGATGAGGGCATCTCAGTTATCACCGGAGTTGTTAACTGTGGCTAATAAATGGACATTTCTATAGTTTTCTTCTTTTTCTCCTTTTAAGCCACTACTGAGGTTAGTATCATTGTTGGGCTGAAATTTTAGTGACATAAAGATCTCATCTCTCTCCTGGGGTTAATAGGCAGAATAAGTTCTAATGTTCAGTAAGGAATGTATCAATCAAAAAACTTTCCTGCCCTCTTGCAGTCGTGCTATCATACCTAAGTATTTACTGTATTATACATGGACGTATAGATAGATGGACAGCTATATATCTCTAGGTGACTAGTATTTTATTCCAAACACATGTCAAGGACTTTGTGGTCAATCCCAGTTCTCTGTTTGTAACAATTTGTGTATGCCCCTGCTTTATTTTTAGTCTTCCTGCTGCATGGTAGATGGATGTGCAGACAACAAATTTTTTTATTGTACCTGGTGCAATTGCTTTTTGTCCACCTCCTTTGTACCTTTACATTGTTCTCATACTTTTGGAATAATTACTTGAATTTATTTTATTATATTCAAACCTGATTCTTTTTCCCCATTGGGTGTGATATGTCAGGGGAGTGGGCTTCTTGAGATATTTCCAAGTGAAACAGTTGCCCAACTTCCTACTTGCATCCCCAATGTTGTCTTTTGCAGTCTGTTCAATTGTATACTACGTGAAGCTGTCACCAATGGTTTTCTTTTGTCTCGGTTTGGGAACTTCTCCTTCTAATAAACGGTTGTCTGCATCCATCATTTCACTGGGAGCAAATCAAGAACCCAAAACTGCTGGCACTCCAGAGCATGAAACTTTAAGCACACTGCAAGGTATTGCTTTTCAGTATGTAGTTTTGAGTCACAGAAGATGTGCATTTTTTCTTTATCTTGTAAAAGTAGTAGGCATTTGGTTAAAGAACCAAGGAGAGAAGGTTTATGATGCTGCAGTTTTCATTTTACAAAAGAATTTTCCTGTTTATATTGTTGCCATTTAGTTACCTACTATTATTTTTTGAGATGCTGATACCATGGAATATGGAAAGCCATGACTGGATGGAGGCTTAAAGATTTGTTCCCTTTGTTAATCCTACAGGGTTAATACAAATGCACGTAGGATGGAGACTCAAAAATATGTCTCATCTTATAATTTAAAATTTTTGTCATGCTGACAAACCTTTGTCCAGGATCAATCATGAGGCTACTTTGAAGAGCTCTTGTGACTGTCCAAATTTATATTTAGTCTGTCATGGTTTCTAATCTCTTTCGTGTTTGAACCTGTTTTACTTATTTTCAGTTTCATTTGGTGGAATGAGAATTCATGGGAGGGGAAAGGTGCAGGAAAGAATATTTCACATGAAACTCAGCTTTAATATTGATTGTCCCACTGATAAGTGCTTCGGAGCAGAGAGATTATAAAAGATTCTAAAATTCTAGATTGTTGAAAGATTTTTATAAGAAATTGGTTGGTAATGTTTTAGTCTTGAAGTTTCAGACTAATAAGTAATTGATTCTTGTTTTTGCTACCAAGGTATGAAACAATATTGTATACAGTTTAATGAATTGTTGACTAGCTTATCTCACTACTCAAATATAAGCCTGCTATGATAGTTGTGAAAGTAATTCATGTTCTAAGAAAATTCTGTGATGATGAAAGAGGTCCTCAACTTCCATCTTCTCTGCCAATGGAATGAGAAATTGGTTGCAAGGACAAATCAAATTTTTGAGGGGGCAAATCTACATGTTGTCAGCATTACATGTTATGATGAAGAAGTGGGTGGTTGGGCTTGGATAACTGGCTTTGGTACAATTGTTAGACGAGAGATTTGAAGGATTCACGAAAATCAAAATTGATTCTGTTACTTTATGGTTAATGTTTTTTTTCTTTGAATGATTGTATATTATCTAATCAAATGCTCGTATGCTACCATTTTGAGGTGGAGTTTATGTTACTTTCAAACACCTAATTCTGTGACATTTTCCCATTTCATGAACCTGTATGTGCCATTGCATTTCTTGCCGAAAACTTTTTAGAACTACATCAGAAGCTAATGGGTTAGAACAACAAAAAATTAGACAAACTTTTGCCAAAGAAGTTCATGGTTTTATTGTTCTGTTAGTGAACTCTCCTTTTGGTTTTTTTCTTTTCTTTTCTTTTTTTGGCTACAATTTGCAAATTTGATTATATTAAAAAGCTTTGGTTAATTGCAGATGATCAATCTGTTAGACTGAGGAAAAGGTTTTCCAGGGGAACTGCTACAAATGTTAAAGTGCAATCAGGCAATATGTCATCAGAAGGACCATCATGTTTACCAGTCGCTGTTGTTCCTTTCATTCTACATTCTGGCTTCATGGCTGCCACGGCTTTTCTAATTATGCATGTGCAGGTTGGATTTCCTTCTGTTTCTTTACCTCTTTAATTTGTTTGGTTTATATATGAAGCAGATAATGTATTGCTGTAATGCTGTTCTTTGATATTCTTACAAGTCAAGTTTAGGTGACATGGATGAAATTTTCTGAATTCATCAGCAGATTCTTTTCCATTTTTTGTGTCTACTGATGTATTGTGCCTGTAATCTTCTGTATTTGTGGCCTCGACTTTCTCCTGATTTGTCCTTTTTCCCCCTCCACATGTTGCAGATTCGTGAGATGGTTTTATGCATGCATTTTAGCAGTTAATCAACCATGAATTTTAGTCCCTGATTTAGTAAGCTATAGTGGTGAACCAAAGGAGCTCTTGATTGGATCTTCTTAACCCATTTCTGCTAGTAATTGTGGATTGTTAGCTTTCTTGGAATTTGGGAGTTTTTTCTCTCTTGGTATCCGTTTTCATATTTGGGTAGGGGCAGCAAGTTGCACATGTAGACAGAGTTGTTAATTAAGGTTAGGTACTTAGGCAAATCCTTCTGAAGAGGAGAGGTAAATATTAGAAAAGACCGGTAATTGGAGGATCAATATGGCTTGAGATGCACTTGGAAACCAATATGGACTTAAACCAATTGCAAAATTTGTTTTTTCTCATGTTTACACATCTATTTCCTGACTTGAATTTGTAGTGCCTTCTTTTTGTACAGCTAATATGATATAATGCGTGGAAAAAATATGTGCCCGTTGCTTCATGTGTCTGTCTGGGCACCTGTGCACCTTCTTACAATTGAATTTGCGCAATAACTTATCAAATACTAAAACCTTATTGTCTGATGTGGAGCTACTTACATGGTTAAAACATGAGTAAGGAACAAAAACAGCTTTCATGTTTTGACATAATATTTAAGTCTAACCAAATGACCAAATGAACATTTAGAATTAAACATATGGCAGGCTAGATCATGATGTAATTTTAGAATTACGCAAATGGCAGGCTAGATCATGATACAATTTGTCCCTTGCGATAACATGGAAAACTATATGGATTTCGGAATTGAGCTCTACTTCCTATAAACTCAGCATATGTGGAAGTTATGTGTTGTCCATGGTCGTTTTAAAGTACCATTTTGCATGTTACTTTTAGGGAAAATTTTGTTAATATGAATCATATGCATCTCTCTATTTCAAGTATATAAGTGCAACCCTTTCTTGAATGATAATTAGCCATACACTTGGTTATTCAAACCTTCTGCATGATGTAAAATTACACCATTTTGCATGATGTAATTTTAGAATTACACAAATGACAGGCTAGATCATGATACAATTTGCCCCTTGTGATAACATGGAAATCTCTATGGATTTTGGAATTGAGTTCTACAACCTATAAACTCAGTGCACGTGGAAGTGTTGTCCATGGTCGTTTTAAAGTACCATTTTGCATGTTACTTTTAGGGAAAATTTTGTTAACATGAATCATATGCATCTCTCTATTTCAAGTATATACGTGCAACCCATTCTTGAATGATAAGTAGCCATTCGTTTGGTTAGTCAAGCCTTTGATTGGCATGATTTCTTATCTTAATAGCATCAGTTTTCTTATGTTCATGAGATTATTAGTTAACCATCACCACCTTTAACAGGTTGCGACTCGTTTCTTATCTGCAAGTCCTTTGCTTTATTGGTTTGCCTCCTATGTCATGATAACACCAAGTCTTGCCAAGAGATGGGGGTATTTTATTTGGGTATATTGTGCATCCTACATATTTCTTGGCAGTTTACTTTTCTCGAACTTTTACCCCTTCACTTGAGAACTGAGATTTTTCAAGTCTCTGAGAACTCTTGGATGGTTGAATCTGGGCCATTGCATTTTGCCTTGCGGGAGATGAACATGCCAAATGTTTCCTTGCAACTCTTGGGAAATCATTTTTGTCTGGTGGAGCATAGAGCTTTTGAGAAGAGGGTAAGGTAGCTGATCTTGATGTGTTTATTTCATCTTTGAGAAGAAAGTAAGGTAGCTGGCTTTGTTAGCATTTGGAAGAAATAATTCTTGCCACGTTTATTTCATCTGAAGTGCTTGCTGGAACAAGGTAAAGGCAGTTGTTGGTTTTATTAAGAATTGATTTGTAAAAAGGGAGCTTCCCTACACATTATTGAGGAAAATTTGAGATGTAATAGAATTGCTGTGATGAAGTTTTAAGTTGAATTATGACTTATTGCGATCTTGGGGTCAGTTCTTGAATAGATTTGATACGATTCATAACCACCTCTTCTGAAAATGTGATTTGAACCGAGAAGTAAGGTCGATTCATCGTGGTATATAAACGAAATATAAAGGGGCACTAGATCTTTTGTGAAGAATTGTCTTCTTGTATTTGGTTAGGTTTGCATAGAAAGAAGGTTGTGGCTGGTACAATTTAGGGTATTTTTGTTCATGTTAGTATTATATCCAATAGCATGAAATCAACATACAGCTCCCGCACTCCAAAAACAATGCTCTGCCATCTTTTTGGTAATACCGACAGATCCACCAATGACGAATCTTAATACTGACAGAGTAGTCTACGTTTTTTTTTTTTTTTTTTTTGGGTCAAAATGTCATCATTGTATATGTCAGAGGAATAATAGTTACAGTTTACTTACAAAGGCCTGGCAAATGCCAGAGAATCAGTGTGTGCTTCTTTCTTAAGCCACACAGGGAAGCTTTCCTTCCACCTAGTATCATCAACAAGGTTAGTGGAAATTTGGCCAAACCATGACAACTGCGATTACATTCCTTCTCAATGAAGGTAAATGAGCATCATCAAAGGCCCTACTCAGATGTAAGATATCATCTACCAACACATCTGAAGAGGAAGTTCCACTGCCTCTCAAGTTAATCCTGTCAACTAATACCTTACAATCAGAATGTACCAGAATTGAAGTCCAGTGCTCATCCAATGCTTTGAGCAAGGCAGTCCTAATTGCCTCAGCTTCCAAAATGGCAGCATCATCTCTGAGTGTCATTGGAATTGCCCAAGTGATGATGAGGGTGTCATTGTGATCCTTTGCCACAATATCAGTAGCTCCCTTGTTCTGCATTTTGTTAGAGGCGGCATTTGTGTATGTAAGTACTGAATGTTGGTTCTTAAGAGTTCTTATTCGTTCAAGTCTTCTTGTGGTTGGGCCCGCATCATACATGTCCACATTTTTCGATCTTTGAAGCTGTTTGTACTCATACCACTCTTCCATTGCCTTCTTGGAGATTTGTAAGACATCAAGCCTATCATTATTGAAGTTCCACGTGTTTCTGGCTTTCCAAATTTGCCATAGAAAATTTGCTGTGGCTTCAATATGACTCATTCCATTTCCATCTACTCTCCCTCTTGCTTCTTGTAATGCTTCCCACCAATTCAAGAATTTCCACATGTTCCTTTAGTCCATCCCATTTGATTAGAAATGTCCTCCATGCAGCCTCTCTTGCTTGACAATGAAACAATAGGTGTTCTAAAGTTTCTACCTCTTCACCACAGCATTTACACCAAATCTGCCCTTTACCTATTCTCATATGAATCTGTTCGTTAGTAGGAAAGATATTGTGCAAACATTTCCATAGGAAGTGCTTCACCTAATGTTTGATGTTCAGGTCCCAAGGTGCCAAAGCTTTGATTCCTTCTTTCTGGTGGTGGTGCTCCCATTTTCCTGGTTTGGCTTGCATGTTTCTTGAATGCTTGCGTTCACTTGAACATAACCTGACTTTGTGGTGTAGAATCCATTAGCACTATGCCTCCAGACATATTTGTCTTGCCTCCCATAAATGCTGAGGGGATAACCTGACTTTGTGGTGTAGAATCCATTAGCACTACGCCTCCAGATATATTTGTCTTGCCTTCCATAAATGCTGAGGGGATATCTTCAAATTTTGACTTGCCTCATCTTCCAAAAAAGGTTGCTTTGATGATGTTGCTTTTCCATTCGCGGCCTGAAATCAAGTCACTTACCCTTTCCACTCTGCAATTGCGAGGCGTAGGTGAGGATATTTTTTCAGATTTGCTGCTGATGATCCATTTGTCCTTCCAGATGCAAGTAGCCTTTCCGTCTCCAATTTGCTTTAATAGACCTTTTTCCAATAGAGGAATGGACCTGTGAATACTCTGCCATATCCATGAGGATCCTGATCTCACTTGAGCCTGCAAGACAGAAGATTTAGGAAAATACATGCCCTTCATGACTTTACTCACCAGCAAATTTGGGTTTGTGAGAAGTCTCCAAATTTGTTTAGCTAGTAAAACATTGTTAAAGCATTGGATATCCCTAAAACCCAGCCCAGCCTTGCCTTCAATGTTTGAGATCTCCCACCATTTCTTCCAGTGCATTTTCCTCTCCCCTTGATCATTCCCCCGTCAAAATTTCACCATCATTCCAATGAGCTCTTTGCACAGCCCTGCAGAGTTTGAAGACTGATATTGTGTATGATGGAAGAGCCTTCCTTGCCTGCAGTGCAAGACTTCCTTGCCTGCAGTGCTGAGCATTTTTCCTTTCCAAGTTTGTTTTGCTTGCCATCTTTGCCTTGAGAAATCTGAAGGTGCTATTTTTTGATCTCCCTATAACCACAGGCAGCCCAAGGTACTTTCCTTGTGTGACTTGTTGAATGTTGCCAAAAGAATGCAGTACCTCTTGAACACTTGATTGGGTGGAGTTCTTACTGAAAAAGATTGCAGAATTTTCAATGTTTATCTGCTGTCTGGATGCTGCCTCATACACCTGGACTGTTCTGATGATCTCCTTGGCCTCATCTGCATTTGCTTTACAAAAAATTAGCAAGTCATCTACAAAAAAATAAATGAGATATAGCGGGTCATTGTCTAGAAATTTTGACCTTAGTTAGCCTCTTGTTCATGCATGCAGACCTTAGAAGGCTAGATAAACCCTTTGTACCAAAAAGGAATAGATATGGGGACAAGGAATCCCCTTGATAGATCCCTCTGGAAGGACACACAACTTGTTTTTTCTCCTTTAATATTAAAGGAGTAAGACGTCGAGTATAGATAGCTATGAATCCACTTAATCCACAGGGGACAAAAACTTCCAGTCCATCCTATCGCAAGTCTTAGACATATGTCACACATCTAATTTTAAAGCCATATAATCTTCCATGCTAGTCCTCCTATGGTTTAACCAACAAACCAGAGTTATTAAACCTGGCCCGGCCTGGCAGTTCAATTGGTCAACTCGGTGAACTAGCCACCTAACCGGGCATGGCTGCAGATTGGATCGTTTAAGCAAGTGGCCAGTTGAAAAGTCAACGAACCGCCAGTTTAACCGGAGGAACCCACCCGGTCTCACTTCGGAGCAAAATTTGAACCTATGACCTCTTGCATCACAAGACAGCATCTCACCAATGGGCCAAACTTGTTTTTGTTACAAATTAAACACTATTTAATATTTATTCTAATATTCTATTTTCCCTCAAGTCCTCTAAGTTCCCTTTTCTTTTTATTAATCATTCTCAAACAAGTCTTTCCTTAAATTGTTAGTACCCTCATACTTTATCCTAAAAGTTAGGAAATAAATTACCAAAATGATATCTTGCCATGAGTCATTCTTCTTAAATATTTCTCAAATAAGTCTTTCCTTAAATTGTTATTACTCTTATTATCCCAAACGTTTTCAAATTAATTATAAAAAATGACTTCTTACTACAATTCATCCTTAATATAATAATTACTGTAATAATAACTTATAATTGATAGTAAAAACTAAATAAAAACAAGAAATTATATTTTAAAGTTGGTTTTGATTCCTAATTAAATTTATCTTATTTTTATTCCTATAATAGTTAGTTATTTAATAGCTCATTGAAAGTTAAAAGCAAAATTCTTATAACATAATTAAAACAAAATTCTTATAACATAATTTGTCAAGATTTATATATAAAAAATTAGCAATGATGAATGTGTCTTGCACTAGAAGAGTTTGTATTACTTCTAAATTATGTGTTTATTTAATTATAGTATATATTTTTTATTATATAATGTGACCCCACGGTTCAACTGGTGACCGACGGTTGAATCGCTAACCCGCCAACCCGGTCCCCTTGCCGGATTGATGACCGGGTTGATTTTAATAACTATGCAATGAGCATACTCATGGATAATAATGACATTATCAATGATTTATCTCCCAAGAACAAAAGTAGCTTGTGAGTTACTAATACAATCATTCAAGATAGGTTTCAACCTATTGACAAGCACTTTGGAAATAATTTTATGTACAATATTACATAAACTGATAGGTCTAAATTGAGTAAGATTCAATGGAATATCAATTTTAGGAAATAGTGCGAGTAGAGTTTCATTTATAGCTTTGTTTGAAAAACCCGCATGAAAGAAACTCTGGATAATCTCCACTAGGCCCTATTTGATAACTCAATTCAACACTTAAATTTAATGGGTTTAGATTTACATTCAGTGCTTTTGATCACCAAAAAATAGAACATCTGAATTTCCTTGGAAAATTCGTCAAAATAGTCCCTAACATTTTCACTTAAACCAATTTCGTCCTTGATTATTTATTTGAACCAATTTAGTCCTCCAACAAATTTTTAACTTCCAGTGTAGGACTTATGTGTCGATTTTACACAATTCTAGTGGCTAAGCAGGGGCATAATCGTCAAACCAGCTAAATTTGGTTAGCAGGATTGTTGAATTGTTTATTAGCCATATTCTCTCTTTTTGTCTGTTTCTGTTAAGGTATGCCTGGATTGATGAATTTTGGATTGTATGAAGGATTTGAAATGAGTTTGTTTTGAGATCCGTATTAATTCAATTATACAGTTTGGTTGGTAATCATAGTAGATAAGTAGAATTTGAGGTTAACAAATAGATTGGAGTGAAATTAGAAAAACTGAAACTTTAGAGGTTCAAATATTAAATTTTGTAAATCTCTTTTTGCGTCTTCATATTCTCGCTGCCGCTCACGTTCTCTTCATCATGGCTCTCATAATTATGGTGACTTCATAGAGAATTTCGCATATGCAGATGGGTATGTTTGATAATATAAAAAATTGCTGAATCTGAATTTTTTCAAACATTTAAAAGTTTTGATTGTTTGATAATTAGAAACTCATCTGCTAAATTTGTTAAATGGTGCTGAATTTTTATGCATTTTGTTCCGTACAAGAATCCTAATTAAGAGATTTACTTCAACTACCATATCTTATCTGCCAAATCTACCCTTATTTGTTAACTATTTTCAAACTCCTTATCTAATTAAACAATCTAATATTCTTTATCTAATTAAACAATCTAACAATCTGATTTTTTTATCTAATTAAGCAACCTAACAATTTGATATTCTCTGTCAATTATTCATGCATGACCTATGCTAAGAAATTACAAATAGCCATTTTTTATGTTCTTAGGTCAAATCTAAATGTTAGATGAATTATTAGATTTTTAGTGTTTCTTTTGATGTTTTTTATAGTACATGTCATCTTTTATGTTAATTTGATTTAAAAATAATTATTCCCATCTTCATATCTAACAATTTTAAACTAATTAAGTTATAGGTTCTATTTCTTTTTTGGATGAAAAATAGAAGGGCAAAACTATACAATTTGGCTTATTAAGTGTTCAGTTGTAAATATTTATCAAATAGTATAGATGGGTCCAGCATTAAGGCTCAGATATTCACATATTTCTTTTTAGTATTTAAAATTTAGCAAATTAATTGTTTCAGTATTTAGAATTTAGAATTTAGATTTAGTTTTATCAAATGGACTCGAAGTCTAAAACATGCTTGATAGTGAAAAATGAAATTAAATACTCTAGTGATTGCATTTTCTGGTGGTGTTAGTTGTAGAACCCAAATTTTAGAGTTCTAATAATAATTATGCATGCAAGGTTATAGATTGAAGGATGAAAGAAACCTCAAAATATATATATGTGGGAGAGAAGAAAATAGTAAAACACACTATTATTGATATTTCAAAACAATTGAAGAAAGTTTCACTACAATTAAACCTTACAGACTTTTCTTAGATTCTCTTGATTCTCTTAAAAAAAATACTCTAAACAATGCCTATTTATAACCTACCTGACTTGTTGGGTAAGAAACCACTTGCATAAGTAATTACCAAATAAAACATAAATTTCTAAATCACACAACTATTAAAAATCTAATTCTAATAAGATTAGTAAATAAATAAACAAATACTAAAAAACTTGGTTTATTTTGCCAACATTGCCTCCCTTAAACCAAGATCTCCAATAAATCAGGTCCAATTCCATCTTGAACAACAATCTCCATTGAAAATTCAGTCGGCGAATAGATGATATGCAACTCTATTTTGTTGCCAATTATTAGTTTCATCTTTACACATGGTAGTAGACACACTTTATACTTTGCAAATAATTTTTCAACAATTTCTTCTTGATCAAAATGGTCCTTGATGCATACCCACTCATCACCATAGTCACCATATTTATCATCAACATAAGTGCCCAAAAATATAAAATTATAATTATCTCTTTTATCAAAATGATCACCACCAAATAATTTAGAAACTTTACTACGAAAATTACCAAAAAATTTCACATTGTCACTATCAGAATTACCAAAATATTTCACCTTGTCAATTAACTCTTTAGGAGCAAAATATTTTTCAACTCCAATGAAGTCCATGTCAATCAAATCAAACTTTTTCACATCACTTTGAAGACACCAATAAATTCTTCAACAATAATTTCTTTTTCTTTACTTGCTATATCAAAATTTTACTTTTCTTTCTCTATCAACTTAACACATTGGTTTTGTTCAACAAAATCATTACTTCCAATTTCTCCAAATATGGTATGCAAATCAAAATTATTAGCCAATTCAAAATCTTCCAAATCACTCATATCATTAATAAATCTATCACTCCCAAAATCAACTAACCATGTCTACCAAAGATTTTGGTTTAGAAGTTTTATTCAACTCAACAGTCTGCAAAACATAATAAATATCCAACTAAAACCTCCAAGGTACTTTAGTCCTATGAACAAATGGTTTGAAAAGACAATTAGACATGGTTTTACGCATGATTTGAAAAAATAATCCCACCTTCTTCTTAAAAATATGTTTTCGCAATTCACTTGCATCAACACAGATATTATCATTTAAATTGCTTTATTCGAGATATTTTTCTGTTCTTATAAGCCAACAATAATATGATTCTTGATTTTTATATTTTGGAGTTAGTATACTATACATTTGACCATTATGTAGATCCCAAGATATATCCATCATTGATAACTCACATATATCAACAAATTCTTCTCTTTTTTGTCAAGTTTCTTGTCCTCCGTAACTGATTAACTAATTAAATTCTTCAATCTGACAACCCGCAGTAATCAATCAAACTGATAGGATTTTTCTTTGATCTCTGTCACAACATTTGCAATAATTTGATAGCTTCTGGACCAATTTTATGGTCGAATTCTTCACCAACCGCACACATCCGGATCAACCTTGTGACCTAAGTCAATCAACTGAATACTGTTTGGCAAACCTTCTTGTGCCTTAACTCTGACAGCGAAAAAACTTAGGGTTAATCTTGTAGTCTGGCTCTTGATATCAATTGTAGAACCCTAATTTTAGGGTTCTAATAATAATTGCATGCAAGATTATAGATTCAAGGATGAAAGAACTCCAAATATATATATGTGGGAGAGAAAAAATAATAAAACACGCTATTATTAATATTTCAAAACAATGGAAGAAAGTTTCACTACAATTAAACCTTACAAATTCTTCTTAGACTCTCTTGGCTCTCTTAAGAAAATACTCTAAATAATGCCCATTTATAACCTATCGACTTCTTGGGTAAGAAACTACTTGCATAAATAATTACCAAATAATACACAAAATTCTTAAATCACATAACTAGTAAGAATCTAATTCTAGTAAGATTAGTAAATAAATTAATAAATACTAAAAATCTTGGTTTATTTTGCCAACATTGGTGCCGACCCTCATTGTCATTGATGTCCTTCTTCAGTACTTCATTTCTTACAACACAATATACATCACTCAAGGGAGGGATTGAGAGGTGAAAGAAAGGATTTCAAATGACGCCTTAATTAAGTGGATTTAAAATTCAGTGGTTGTAGACTCACAAATCCCTTTGTCTTTACTATAAATAGGCCCTCTAACGTAAAATTTAAAATTTTTTATGGAAATAGTCCTGTGCACAGTATGTATTCCATTAAAAATTATTATTTGTTCCATTATAATTTGAGACGTGTCCAATTTTGTTCCTTGTATGTCACCGCATACCCATTAATGTGTGTATGTACTTCTTTTTTTTTTTGAAATGTGCTATTTTTGTTTCAATGGTTTGACTTATAATGCACGGAATTGGCTCTGTTAAGACCTTTTTTTTTTTTTTGAAGTGTGCTATTTTTGTTTCAATGGTTTCACTTATAATGCACGGAATTGGTTAATTCCCTTTCTATCCTATGCAGATCTGCATAGTGCTTCATTCTGTTTTGAGCCTTAGCCAAATTCTGCTTTATGTCTGTTAAGACTCTAATTCTTCCTGAGCTAAATCAACTGCAGTAGGCACTATAGAATGATGGAAAGGCCCCATAGGAAGGTGGTTTGGTTTGTATCCATACAAAACTTCAAAAGGAGTCTTCTGCAAGCTAGTATGGAAATTAGCATTGTACCAGAATTCTGCCAGTGATAACCATTTGCTCCATTGTTTGGGACGCTCACTACATATGCATCTAAAGTAATTCTCTACACAGTGGTTGACTCTTTAACTTTGCCCGTCAGACTGTGGATGATAGGCAGAGCTATAGTTCAAATCAATACCAAGTATCTTAAAAGTTTTTTCCTAGAATTTACTGGTGAAGATCTTGTCCTTGTCTGAAACAATAATTGCTGGCAAACCATGCAACTTGTAGATATGGTCTATGAACAATGGAGCTATAGACCTGCTAGAATAAGGATGTGAGAGAGCAATAAAATGAGCAAACTTGGTTAGTTTGTCAACTATCACCATAATAGTATCAAAGCCATTAGAGTTAGGAAGTTGTTCTATGAAATCCATAGTTAATTGAGTCCAAGCCCGTTGAGGAATTTCCAGTGGTTGTAGTAAACCTGGGTGGGGAACATTTTCTGATTTACTTTTCTGACACACATCACAGGCTTGTATGAACTCTATGATTTCCTTCTTCATTCCAGGCCAATAAAAAATTGCTTTGATCTTCTGTAAAGACCCTTGTTGCCCAGAATGCCCACCTATAGCAGAGGAGTATAAATTTTTGATCAATTTGATTCTGATGTCATTGGCACTGCCCACATAGAGTCTATCCTTGAATTTGATAAGTCCATTTTCCAGAGTGTAATCCTGATTGGAGTCTGGATCCAATAACAGCTGTGCTTGTAAATCTTGGGCATGTTGGTCACCTTGGTAGCTATCCATCAACTCTTGAATCCCTAATGGCTGTACAGCAGAAATAGCAGCTAGGCATCCTTTCTCCTTCCCATGATCAGCTGCAGCCTGTTTAAATTGTCGTCTAGATAAAGAATCAGCAGCTCCATTTTCTGTTCCCTTTTTGTACTGTATCACATAGTCAAGTCCCAATAGCTTTGTAAGCCATTTGTGCTACAAGGGGTGTGTTAACTTTTGTTCCAGAAGATACTTTAGAGCTTGATGATCAGTTTTGATTACAAAGTAATGTCCAACTAAATAATGTTTCCACTTGATAACAGCCATGACTACTGCTAAAAGTTCCTTTTCATACACTGATAATCCAAGGTTTTGCTGGGCAGGAGCTTTATTGAGGAAAGCTATGGGATGTCCCTCTTGCATGAGAACAGCTCCAATGCCATTCCCACTTGCATCAGTTTCAATAATAAATGGCAGTTGGAAGTTGGGCATGCTAAGTACTGAGGCAATGGTTATGGCTTCCTTGAGTGCTGAGAATGCCTTCTGAGCATTGTCATTCCAAGCAAAACCATCTTTCTTCAATAGCTATGAAAGTGGTTTGCATATAACCCCATAGTTCCTTATGAATCTTCTATAGTACCCAGATAAACCCAGAAATCCCCTCAATTCCTTCACAGATTTCGGTGTGGGCCATGACAAAATACATTCCACCTTTGAATTATCCATACTAACTCCTGATTGTGATATAATGTGTCCTAAATATTCAACTAACTGCTGTGCAAAAATGCATTTGGACATTTTACAATAGAATTGGTTTTCTTTCAAAACTTCCAAGACTATCTACAAATGTTGACGATGCATCTCTAGTGTAGGACTATAGACTAGGACGTCATCAAAGAAGACCAGGACAAAATTTCCTCAGGTATGGTTGAAAGATTTGGTTCATGAGAGGTTGAAATGTAGCTGGAGCATTTGTAAGCCCGAAGGGCATTACTAAAAATTCGAAATGTCCATGATGTGTTTGGAAGGCTGTTTTTGGAATGTCAATAGCCTTAACTCTTAATTGGTGATACCCTGCCCTTAGGTCCAATTTGGACATGTACTTGGTGCCATATAACTCATTCAGCAGTTCATCAATGTTGGGAATATGGAATCTATCTTTCACAGTTAACTCATTCAACTTCCTGTAATCTACGCAAAGTCTCCAAGTGTTGTCTTTCTTTTTAACTAACAAGACAAGTGGTCCAAAAAGACTACTACTGTGCCTCACTATCCCATTGGAAATCATCTTAGCTACTTGTTTTTCAATTTTAGTTTTATGAGCATGAGGATACTTGTAGGGCTTAAGTTTGAAGGGTTCTGCTCCTTACTTCAGGTTGATCTGATGATCAAGAGACCTTTTTGGAGGTAGTCCCAGTGGAGTCTCAAACACTGAAACAAAGTTTTCTAGCACTTCTTGTATCTCTTTAGGAATGTTCCCTTGAGCAGCATCTGCAACTACTGAAAGCTGTTTGGATGCACAGCAATTTCGTTTCTCTTCAGTAAAATTTCTGAGGTCTTTTCTTCTGACCAATTCCATGGTAAGTTAATTAATATACCCCTGCAAATGTAACATCTCTCCACAACTACTAAGAGCAATACTGAGCTCCTGGAAATCAAAAGTAATGGGGTTGTATTGACTTATCCAGTCGACTCCTAGTATAATGTCCCAACCACCTAGCTCCATTATCTTGAGATCAAATTGAAACTGGTAGTCCTGAATTATCCAAAGGGCTTTTGGGCAAATGGCTCTACTGTGTCAGAACTACCCGTGTCAACTAAGATTTTTACTGCCAAGCCATGCATGTTACCTAGCAGTACTATACATTTCCTTCTAATAATGCTTGATAAAGCATTTAAGGACATTTCAGCTAATTCTCCTGGGTTACATGTACATTCATCCTGTCCTCCAACAGTATCTTCAAAAATTCCTTCTTCTTCTTCTTCTTCTTCTTCTTCTTCACAGCTCACTAGATTCAACTGTCCTTGCTTGCATTGATGGCCCACCCTAAATTTCTCTCCACATTTGTAACACAAATTGTGTTTCCTTCTATATTACAATTCTTCTGATGATAATTTTCTAACTTCTTTGGGAATGGTGCCCATCTTCTTGAATTGGAAGCCAAGGGTGGAACCTTGTATGAATTTGTGTGGTTCTGGAGATTCGAGGGATTTTTATACATCCCAAATCTAGGATCAATGCTAGTTCTTCCATTGCCCCTAGCATTCTTGGATTGTATTTCTAAAGCAGATTCTTGCAATTCTGCTACTTCAAAAGCTTTTGACAAGGTTTATGGTTTAAACATCTTGACCATTGTCTTGATCTCTTCTTTCAATCCGCTAATGAAACTCGAGATGAAGTACTATTGGTCCAATCTTGGGTTCTTAATCAACATCAAGGTTTTTAATTCTTCAAACTTCTCTTGGTATTCCTCTACCGACCCTTTTTGCTGGAGCTTGTTGAATTCCTCAACTACGTCCCTTGAGCTTTTAGCTAAAAACCTCTCACATAACAATTTCCCAAATTGGAGCCAATTTAATTGAGGATGTTCGAATTTGATGCCTTGAAACTAGATATCAGCCGATCCTTTTAAGAACATCTCTATTACCTCCAATTTTTGGTGGTCAGGCACCTGATAATTCGTGAAGTATTTCTGGCATTTCCTCAGCCATTCTCTGGGGTTGCCGGATGCGTACATTGGTAAATCCAGCTTGGGAGGGTTGGGAATTGAAACACGATTTTTCCTTTCAAGAATTGTTACTCCTATATCAAGATCAGAGTTCAACCTCTGGTGAGCTGGAGTGTGGGAAGTATCGGCTCAGAGTTGTTTCCTTCCTCTCGCGTACCCCTTTTTCTCTCAAAGTCTAACACCCCTGACCAATATTGTCTCACAGTTAGCCACCTTAAATATCGTGGGTTTTGTTCCTGGAGGTGGAGCTATAGTCCTCAACAAGTGCAGAACCCAAACCCGCAAGTCAAGAAGCTTAGCACCCCTCCAAAAGGCCTCGGTCAGGTGGCGAGTTACCCACAACAGGTTATAAAGCGACCAGGATCCCTCCTCCCAACCGATGTGGGATCGTTACAATCCACCCCCCTAGGGGACCCAGCATCCTCACTGGCACACCAGACTCGGGAGTCGGCTCTGATACCAACTCTAACACCCCTGACCAATATTGTCCCACAGTTAACCACCCTGAAGGTCGTGAGTTTTGTTCCTGGAGGTAAGGTTATAGCCCACAACAAGTGCAGAGCCCAAACCCGCAGGTCAAGAAGCCCAGCACCCCTCCAAAAGGCCTCGGTCAGGTGGGGAGTTACCCACAACAGGTTATAAAACGACCAGGATCCCTCCTCCCAACCAATGTGGGATCGTTACACAAAGCTATCTTCAACAGGGTGTTGATGCTACTCAATTTCTGATCTATGATTGCTTCCATCCTTGCTTCCATGTTCTTGTTGTTGAGCTCCATTTCTTCATGAATTTTATGCTACAAGCTCTCCTGCAACTTTTCTTGAAGGGTGATCATCGATTCTAGCCCTTCCTGCAATTGAACTTCTTGCCGCTTAACTTGGTTTTCAAGAGCTCTGTATCTCGTGTTTTCCACCATTGATGACTTCACAATTTGGCCGAGGATCTATCGCTCTGGAACCAAATTGTCACAAACTAAATGTTGAAACCAATTACTGAATGGATTAAGGAAGAAATTGGGAAAAGCAGGGAATTGAAATGAGTAAGAAAGTGCTGAAGACGAAGAAAGAATGGAAAAGAGAGAGAAAAGAAACAAGAACGAGAAGAGAGAGAAATTGCATTATTCAATCACATGATTTACACTTAGACCGCTGGCCAATTTATTGTTTAGCTGATTAGCAGTTGTAACTAACTGCTTAAAGGAATCTATTAGTTGACAATTTCCAACTAAGCCTAACTAACTTAACTGTATAACTAACAACGGTCCGGTAAAACGTAGCCAAAGCTAAATGAAACGACAAGGCTAGAAACTGAGTTTCTGACAGAATCCTAATCGAATTACCCAACTAATGTTAGGAAAATATCTTAGTGAGGTACATCCATCAATTTTGCTGTCAACTACAATTCTACAAGGTAGACCTCTTTTCATGGCAGCAACTATAATTAATATTTTTTCCATATAATCCTCCTTTTTACACCTTTAAATTTCCATCCACATGAAATATAAGTTTATAAAAAAGAAGCTTTGAGAATCTAGATATTCAGTTTGCTAATAAGTTCACCATCTGATTAGACAATAGAACATAACATCTAGTAAACAAGAAGAAAACTTACAATCAAAGCACACTTTTCCTTATGAATATAATTGAAGCTTAAATATATTACAATTAACTGCGAAGAGATTAAATATTATCCTTATTCACTTGAATGAACATTGTAACTAACCATGTCAAATATCCATCACCTAAAAAAAAGAAAAAGAAGATGCTTGCTGCTGTTGACAATTTTATGTGATATGCAAAAGAATGAGTGTTATTAAGGCCTATATGCTTGTACTTTATGCCCAACAATGTTGTGGCAAGCAGAAAAAAAAAAAAAAAAAAGGACATTACAAGATCAGGAGGACAAAAGAAAAACATGTAAATTGAAGAAGGTTGAAAATTACTATTACTCTTGAAAATCTTGGTGATCGTAAAGATTCCAAGTTTGGCAGTAGTCTTGCTTTATACCTCTTTTGTCCTCCAATTAAAATCCTGTTAGATATTTGACACTGGTACAGATGTTATCACTACTGTTACAGATGCTGCGGTTGAAACTATTAACCCTATTAATTTAATTTCAGAAAATAGAAGCTAAAATGGGTTTGTTTTATTCACAATTGTATTTCCATCCAAGCTTGAAAAAAGCAATACAAACCAATAAAATATGCGTAGGCCTGACTAGAAAATAGAGGATTTTTTTTGAAACAAAAAATACAACTTGATATTTCATTGAACAGATTACGTATCATAACTAACAAATCAGAAAAATTAGGAATCAGAACAAATTCTCATTTCTACGTAACCAGTGGCGGAGCCACATGCAGCCAAGTGGGGTTAATTGACCCCACTTAATTTTGAAAAATTAGTTTTTAGGATTAGAAAATTTAGAAAATTTTAAAGTTACATCATATTTGACCCCACTAAGTTTTATCAAATTCTTTTTTCTACAAATATTGACCCCAAACAATTGAAAATTTGTAATTCTTACCATTACAAGAAATTTGAATTTATTTCAAGTTATTTATAGAAGTTCCTTCAAGAATAAGTTCTTCCATAGTTTTCAAAAATAAAGGATAGGCTTTATTGAGTGGAGTGGAAAAATCAATTTTTCCAAACTTCAAAGTTTTGAAAAACAAAAATTTTTCAAATGGATGCTAAAGTTTTTATTTATAATACAAAATTATGTTACATATAACACACTAAAGATAAATTTTTTAAAAGAAACCCGTAAAAGATCAAATTGATGGTAGTTCACATATTATTTTTAAAAAAAAATCAAAAGCTTCAATTACTTACATTGAAAAAATTGTATTTAATAAAATTGATAATGAATTGATTTTATAATTTTTTAAGAAAATGAGTACTCAAAAGATACAATTGTAATTTGTATGTAATGTTAATAGTAAAAATATTAGGGATATATATGTAATTTTACTATTAAAATAAAAAATAATATATATATATATATACACACACTCATATATTCAATTATATTTGAATCGGCTCACAAATCATAGAGTCTAAAAGAATGTGCTCGTATATGAAAACAAGCAGCTTGCGAGTCCCTCTGTTTGTTTGCAGCCTTAGTTGCTAATTAACTTTCCCTTGCAATACTGTGTCATGAGGATTAGTTGTAGGACTTGTCTACACAGACTTCTCGAAGAGGTGTGGTTCTCTTGCCGGTGAAATAGCCATTAATCAATTTATTATACACATGCATTCTTTATTGATCAACTATTGTGCTGCGTAAAGAGAATTGCTATTTATTCAGTTTAGCAGGCCATCCAATTTATTTAAGGGCTTTTTATCGGCTTCATTATAGATTTTGCTCCTTTTTTGACGTTAAAATGACAAATACTTCATATTCCTTTTTTATTGAAATTGCTAGAATCTAAGCTTTTTTTTTTTTGTTGGCTTTTTTTTGTTTGGGGCGCAGGGGGAGGGGGTGGGGAGTTTACGGGCACAATCTTAAAATACAAAAGAAAAAGGTCAAAACCTCAGGGAGGATCAGGGACACTAAATCTGTGGTTGGAGAAAAATTACAGAAGTTGATTCATCATATAACTCATGTTTTCTATCTAGAAGCTAAGGTTGAGTTCCTAGGAGTTGAAAGTCCTGGTTTCTAATCCCGCTACCCCTTCTCCGCTTCTTAAATCTTGTCGCTTCCACAAAAAAGAAAAAATGTAAGCCATGTTTTTAACAAAAAATTTGAATATCAAATATAGTAAATTAGTAATAGCTTGATAGCTTCTTCTCCTAGATGTAACTTAGCTTTCAAACATGTGAATAAAGAGATTGTTAAAATGCCAGTAACGGTTGACACAGTTAATAAGGGTCGGAGATGCATCCCCTCCTTCAAGAAAAGGGGGGGAAAGAGCGTTTTACTTAAATACATCCTCTTCACTCTGTTAATGTTCTTATGGTGCTTCTAATGTGCAGCCAAGCTGCATTGCATTGCAAATGCTTATTGAAATTGAGTGGACGAATACAGTAAAGTAAACCAATAAGTAACTCATTCATTTTAGACTCTGGAACCTAAGCATCAAAGAGGCACGAATGAGATTAATTTGTTAACTGGCTTATAGCTCTTTGATGTTTAGATATTAAACTGCACTTGAGCTCCGTTCTTCCCCTTTATGTTACTTATCCCATATTGTACATTGCAATTGGTATTTCTTTCTTACAAGAGAATTAAATGGACTCTAATGAAGCTGTTTATAATTTGTTCATGGCATTCTGGACAAGAAAGAAGCTTTCTTTCCTCTCTGGACAAGAACAATAAATTAAGTAAAAAAGAAATGCTAATTGAAGAGATCAGAAAAATTGGAGATGATAATAATATATTTATGAAGGCAAAAACGATCCAGGAATGTTCAACATATGACAAAAACACATCAAGATGAGGTAATGTTAGATCCACAGCTATCTTTTGTCATAACCAAGACCCAACTTCTTGACCCTTCTATGGCGTTGCAGGAGCTGCCACCAGTGTAGTTTTACTGATGCCTTCTTGCCTTCTTTCTGGCCTTTTCCAATCTGCTTCCTGTGCTTTGCAGATGGTTTTGATTCTTTTGAGTGCCGGATATGCTTGAACACCCCTCCAACAAGAGCATTGAAATGGTTGTGTTGATGTCTATGATCTCGACTATGGATAACTGATTTTCCAAGTTTTTCAAGTGCCTTTTCTCCATAAACGTCTGTTCTCATAGGATGAACAGTCTTTTTAACATTGTTCTTCAACCAAAAATTTCCATGACCCATCCTGGGTTCATCATTACTAGAATGATCATTATTAGTATGGTTGTGATGATGATGGTGATGGTGATGGTGGTGATGGAAGATGACTGATAGCTTGTCTTTTAACTTCTTCCATTTTCCAATTCGTTTCTTTGCAGTCATCCCTTTATCTGATTTGTACACCCGGGCTGGACTGAACTTCTTGGATGTTGAACCAACTGATAAATATCTCGGCTGCCTGTGATGCTGAACCCATTGCGGGTTGTACACTGAATAATCTTCATCCTCGCTTTCAGTATTCTGAATGGGAAGCACTTGATCAGAGCTAAAACTGCTTGGGCATGAAGTTTTCAGCCTGTCATCACTACTATCTGGAGTTACTGGATAAGATTCATCACTGCTAGACCATGAGTAAGAGAGATTACTACTGCTTTCACCTGCATAATATCCTTGCCTTCTGGGATGTGGGGAGCAAATGTCATGTTTGCTGCTGCTTGTAGAACTAACATAGTTCTGTTTCTGTATACCACCTGGAAGATAGTGTTCTTCACTATCACTATTCGACATGCTGGTTTGCTGACTTGTCCAGTTTGAGGAGTTTGAACTAAAGGGTGTATCCTCTGATTCATCCTGATCCTGAATCTTTGTTGAAGGATATTTGCAGTCACTGGTTTTAAGAATTCCAACCTGATCTTTGTCCATCTGTTGTGAATTTAAGGTTAACAATGCAGGAAAATCTTCAGGCTTGTGATCCAGCAAAGGATGCCGCTTGTTTATTCGCAAAGGCAAAGCTCTTTTGCTCCAAGACACCGAAGTCTTATCCACCTTGCTTCTAGAATCAAATCCCTGAATATTTTGACGACTCATGTAATCTTTAGATACACCAGATAGTTTAGGCGTTTGGCATGCTCTAGGCTTGACGATATAATCTTCCAGGCCCATTTCATTTTGATGCAGATTTTTCTCATTAATCTTTTGTTGCAAGCAGGTAGCCAAAGATTTTGAGATCTTGTCCCCATCAGGCCAAGAACTGTTACATTTATCAATTTGAGTTGAAATTAGACAATTATCACTAGATGTCTCATTCAGTGACTCAATTTTGGCCACAGTGGGGGTGACTTTCTCACTGAATAGCAAATCTGCCATCTGATTCTGCCCCTTAATTTCTTCAGATACATTTCCAGCTCTAGTTGGGATATACTGAGCTGCTGCGAGGCGAGTGCACCTCCCAATTGTTTGACTACTAACTGGGTTTGCTATGGTTTTTGTAGGAAGAAGTAGGTAAACAGGCTGATTGTCAATCAAATTCTGCAGTTCCATTTCTGTTGGCAAACCTGTTGATTGGCTAGGCCGCTGATATTGTGGACTAATTTCTTCGCATTTTCCATTCTCCACTTCATTCAACAGGTCATTTCTGCACCTGGCACATAATACAGTCTGACGGGGTTCACTTCCTGTGACTATTAGAGGTTTTGCCAATAAAATAGAAGTTGACTCCACCTTTGGAACAAAATCAGTCACCATATTCGGTAATTCGTTTGGAGCTTCACTGTGCATAGAAACTCTTTTTAAATCCAAGATACACATTTCGATCCGTTTGATGACATCAGAAGCTTCTTTGGATAGTTTACAAAGATCCTTAGATTCCTCTGTGCTTGTTACAGCCAACTCAGGCACAGATTTTGATTCAACGAGAGCAGTAACTGGTCTGTTTGAACAAGAGTCCATTGATCTAATCCTACCTGAGGAAAAATCAAGATCAGTAGGTCCTCAAACCAACGTACAACTTAAATACTAAGCAAGGCACAAATTCAAATCCTTCTAATATAAAACACAAGAACAACTGGTGAATCCAAAATGAAACATTAGAGAGAAAAACTAGAAAGAGGTATCATCGTGCATATTATTCTTCAAAACCAAAAGTTGACATAACTTGGTCTAATTTTGAAAATGATGGAAGAAAAACTACCCATCTTAAACAACATAAAAATAGGCAACAATGGAACTGAATATGAGGTGCAACATTTTATTCATTTTCATTTTTCTTGGTCGTCAATTCTACTATTGCATATAGTTTACTTTCAAAAAGCATTTTTAAACAATTCATAGTATAAATGCATCTTTCTTAATTTATATGTGCATGTCTGCACATTTCTTCTAACTTTACGGGTTATAGGTATGTATTGCTTAACCTTTCTCATATAACAGTTATTTTAGTCCAGGTGAAGCTAAAACTGTGGAGGAGTATGGCTAGCTGTGAAATTACACCAAAAAAAATCTCAACTTTTACCAGTCATGTAACAAAATTGTGCCCCAACTGAAAGCAAAATAAAAATAAAAATAAAAAAAGAATTATGGCTCCACCATGGTGTATGTACATATTCTGCATATGTACAGTAAACGTGTTCGTACTTACTGGACAACACCTCCATGACTTATCACTGGGCATTGCCTCGGAAATGCTTAACGTATTCACAGGTTTAAAGTGACAAGAATTGTTCACTAAGCTAAGAAATCAGCTGCAGCTCTCTATTGCCTATTGTCCACAGACTGATAGGGAGACTAAAAGGTTGAAAAGAAGCATTGAAGTGGAATTAATATTTGAAAAACAACCCAGTAAATGCCCAAAACAGAATCAAAGAGGAAGCAGATGTGAACAGAACTGAGAGAAGCTTTCAGAAGGGTGATGTAAAATTACTGGCTCAATAACTGTACGGAAGAACCTTAGGTTCTCATCTAATTAATATGGCCCCCACATATGGCAGAAAATTGGGAAAGCAGCTTATAGTTGGGAGCTGCCAGAGGGGGCACAAATCCATCCAGTTTTTCTTGTTTTCATGTTATAAAACTCACAAGAAATACTCTGTTTGACCTACATTGGGTCAAGTGACTGATGTAGGGTTAATTAACATTGAACTTGAGCTGATTCTGGCCAAGAAGTTTCATCAAGAGGAAAATAAATGTTGAGTAAGTGACAATCAGGAAAGCAGCCACATGGGAAGTTTGTAATGCATTACTCTCAATTTCCAGAATTTGATCCTAGGGATTAGGATAACGTTAAGGGGGAGGAAATTGCAAAAGTAACATTAAACCACTATAAAAATTAAACCGTCAGAGAAAGAAGAGAGAAAAAAGAATGGGTATGATAGACAAGCAAAAATTATATGATCTATTAACATGATATAACAAAAGCAAACACTTCGCAAATAATGCAGTCATTAAAATTTAAAAAAATGAAAAACAAAAAAAAAGTTTAATATTCCCTCTCAAAAAACACATGCATGCACACACACTTGTGCTCACACACACACACACACAAACACACAAAATAAGAGGGAAACTGGCCAGTAGTGAAGATAAAATGCAACTGGTGGGTTTCCCTGTGGGATGCTTCTGCAAATAAAAGGGTTGCAGACTCAAGCTAGTAATGAAGATAAAAAGCCACCTCTGGTTTTAGGCAAGGGAATCACCACCTGTGGGATTTAGCTTGGACATTCCGAAAAGATCGAAAAAAGAAATGGGGATAAAAAAATAAAAAATAAAAACAGCTAGTGCGATTTTGTTTGGGGTGTGTGAGCGCAAAACAACTGATCAGATTGCTCGGGGTACCCAAATGCATTTGCAAATAACCCAGAATTTTACACAAACAGATATGAGCTGAAAGCAAGGTAATCAAGTCAAATCCATTACAATTAACTAGTTACATTACAAAAATCCAGCCATTGTGTATAAAGCCAAAAATCCATATCTCATACAAGTTTAAAACATAATATTGATCACAACTAATACACAAACTAAAAGAATGCTAAACTTGATACAATGGAAGTGAGCAAAATAGATATCAAACATAGCTGCTAGAAACAACATTCACCCATTTGCAATACATTAATATCAATAGGCAGAAATTGAAGGTCGAAAAGAAATAAGGTAAAAAATTACCTTAAAATACCAGTTGAGAAAGATGGAAATGCTTGAGCCTTCACAAACTGCAATGAAGAAGCAAAAGTTGGAACCTAAAGTGAGTAACAAAATAAAGATTGAGTCGAATATGCAGAAAGCAAAAAGACATTATTAATTTAATGATAGAATCTTGTTCCAAAGGTGGCCGGTTCTGTGAGAGAATTTAATGAATCTCACGCAGATTAGACTTCAAAATGGTAAAAAGTCCAACCACTATTGCACTTGCATCAGATTACGTGAAATATCAATTGCATCTAATTACATCAAAAATCATTCATTGAGTAATCTAAAATTGGAACATGCAACAGCTAAATCATTAAAATTTCATCTAGAGAGAAGTAAAGATGGCATGCAGTACATGAGCTGTTTGGTCAAGCAAAAAAACAAAAAGAATTAAAAAAAAGTACTAGAAATTTACCAAACATGGAACGAGCAATTTTTTGGCAATTCATCTAGATATAAGGAAAGATTGCATCCACAATGCAGGAAGAGTAAACATTTGCGGAAGACCTAATTAATGAATAGACAACAAGGAATCAAACAAGAACAAGCTCCCCCTAAAATAGCAGCTAACAGGCCAACCACGAAATGAGCAAATTATCGGCAATTCATGTAAAAAGCCAAAATTAACATGCACTACAGTGGGAAAAAAAAATCAAAGGCAAAAACTTGAAATAGCATAAACAAAGAGACCAGCATAAGGAGTTAGAAATGATGGAACCTAAGTAACAATCGCAGGCAAGAATGGAAGACAAGCCACAACAGAAGAAGAACTTATTAAATTCAACTGTTTAAATAGAACAGCAAGCGAGTGTGACAACCTTGCTAAATAGTTGGTCTTATATGGGTGCCTCCACCAAACAAACGATAATAAAGAGAAAGGCAGACAAATTGATGCCTAACTGTGCAAAAGGAAACAATCTCACGCATTGGGAAGCTGAAATTACTTGAGAACCACAAATGCATCCACAAAAACCATGAGTACTTGCCTGATGATCTTTACTATAGCTAAAAAGTTGATGTTTTTACAAATTTGAGACTACTCTTAAAAGAAATTAAAAAACTAGCCCATCCTTCCGGAGAAACTACTCAAAGTAATAAGTGCACCAGCTTAACGAAGCACACACATTACTTGAGTTTGGGCTAAGCTGGCAAGAGAAAAGGAGAAAGGTACATTGCTGAAGTGAGGGCGATGATCATATTTGCCCAACAGCTGGAAAACTCTTTTTCTACAGATGACACAACTCCATTAATTATTGACTACTACACCAGCTCCTTCATGTACACATTGGTATTCCAGTCAGGCATTCTTCCAGACTGCCCAGCACTCTATGTTCCACCCAGAGAAGAACCTCATACCCACACGCTCCTTCACTGTGCTCTGTGGTGTGAGTAAGCTCACAGCCAACTGGAGTGATGATAAACACTCCAAACCCTGGCCACAAGAGTTTCCGTAACATAGCACAATGTGTCTAGAGTATAGGCAAGTAGACATGTTTAAAACTTCAGTTATTCTTCGTTTTCAATTTCTTTTGGGGATTACGGTAATCGCAGGTCAGATTAGAAGTAGAAAATATAATTAAGGAACTTTAGCCTATGTACACATTCTACTGTCGATCAACCTTGGAAATGCATGGGAAATCCTCCCATCGACTAGCTCGAACCCCCCTCACCTGCAAGCCCAAAAACTGTCCTGGGCCATAAAACCATCTCTCCTTCATGCCCTGTTTTTGCAGCTCCCAAATTCTGTTTTCAGCGTCATTGGCATACTCCATTGACAACCTAAGCTGCTAGGTTTTCTTTCTTTTCTTTTCTTTTTTTTTTCCTTCAAAATACAGCTTTCGGGCTTTTTTTTCTTTCTTTCTTTCTTTGTCACAAATGTTTTGAAGACAAGAGACCTTGGAAGAACTGAAGAAGCATGAGGTAGGTATGGTATTCATGATTAAGCGCTTTGATCATTAAGCGTTACAATGTCTTACGTGTACCAGGACGTGAAACGTGAAGTATCACATATGGCAGTGTAGTCGCACCACTAAGGCCACCTCATTTGAAAGACTACTCCTTTGGGATCAATGAATGTCTCTACTTGTTTTCCTAACCAGCGCATTTAATACAGAGAGGAGGAAAACTCGCAATATGTGACAAACAGTCCATAAAATGCCACAAGACTCAGTCAACAAGATAAGCATCAAGAGTAGTTACAATTTTCGACTCTAAGCCACAAAATTAAGTACAGACTTAAACTTTGCATCCATTTTTCCCAGGAGAAGGAATCTTCAGCAATTTGGTGGCGAATCCGCATTTTCAGAACAAGCATGTGAACACTTATTGAAAGTCATCATAACTACGACTTTTAGATTAAAAATTGACTTCTCTTCCTACAAAGCTATATCTAATCACAAATTTCAACACTCACTCGCATTTAGTTAACTATGGTCATTCGGCTTTTGCTCGCAGGGAGCATCAAACAAACCACCACATGAACTGCCTCTCACAAAGAATAGTGTGACCAGCGGCTATTTAAGGTCATGACATAAAAAAGAAAAAGAACGCGAAAGCAAGATTGGGATAAATTTCATGAAGAGAAAAAACAAAGCATATTAATCTACCAGAATCTGGCGATCTTTCTTTATAATGTAAGTTTAACAACATACAAGTTTTCTAGTCTTTATTACACAACACTATGGGTTTGATTTTACCCAAAAATCCAAAATAATCCCTTTCTCAATTTTCAGCACAAACTGGCCCTCACCACATAATAGACTCCACTCAAGAATCAAATCTAGTGTCTTTTCTTGTCAATTTTCAGTCCAAACTAAGCACACTAATAAGAGATTTGACGTTACAAAATGATCTTTTGAATAAAGTTAAAAGAGCATATCCGATTGGAAAAGCACAAAAAGAAGGGGAAAAAACATGGATCAAAGGAAAAATATGGCTTCAACAAATAATTAAACCTGACAATAATGCAAGAACAAGAGCAAGCACCGGATCAGAAGGGGTAATCGACAAAAGTAATCTGTGCAGAATGACAAGGACCAGGACAATGATTATTCAATGTGAAAACTAGAAGTAGAGAACAATTTCCGTAAATTTAATTACAATATGGAAAAAGAAAAAAGAAAAAAAAAACTTACCGGAGGAGGACAGCAGGAAACTGAAAGAAAAAAAGAATTTAGGAAATTGGAGGAGTAACAAACGGTCACAAAGAAAAGAACAGAGGCGTCGTTCAAATTCTTAGGAAAATTGGTTTAAAAGGAAATGGGAAGATTTCAAATTTAAAAGAAGGCGGGTATGGGACGAGTTTTGATAAATCCATAAAGGGATAATTTAAGAAAATCTCCCCTGAGGTTTCTATCATATCACTGTCCTACTTAAGGCTTTGAAAATATCACTTGCATCTCCTAATTGTTAATTCATATATTTATATATCATGTTAGCTAATTGAGACCAAAAGTTAATTTCAAGAGAGAAAAAGATAAATGCATCCTCCAAATGCAATTTTGGCATCCTAAAACAAATGGTAGTGAAAATTTTTTAGGTGGAAGAATAAAAAATAAACAATCATTGCACGGTCGAATATAAGAGCAGAACCTTTTTGAGTTATTAAGTGACCTTAGAGTTAAGTTCCCTCCTCCTAGGAAAATAAAGCATCACATTACCTCTAATACGGTTTTCCAAGCATTAATTTCTTTTTACAAATTTAACTTTTGGCTTAAACAAATATTACCCCCGTAATTAGGGGTATGCAGCAATTACAACATCTATACCATGTTTATGTGATACTTCTTTTTTCTTTCTTCATTATGCATATAAAAAATTTCTTTTCATGCTCAAACACAGGCTTTTTTCCTTCTTCTTATGAAAAATTTTAATTGTCATTATCATATTAAATTGAAAAGTTTTTAGTATGAATTACATGTAATTCGTGTTTTTATTAGCGGCCCTATATTATGTGTTAAATGTCAATAAGAATAAAAGCCAAATATTCATTTAAAATATTTTTCTTTCAATTTTATTTATTTTTTCTCTAACTTTCTTATTCTTACTAACATTTAATTTCATGCTTAATGACAATTTTCTTATGGAAAATATTTGTAAATTGATGTTAGAAATTAAAATCATGCATTTAGCACAAAAATTATCAAATTTTTTTTTATTATTGTCACCTTATTATTAGCACATCGAGAAATTATTGTTTAATTCAAATAAGAACTAGGCTAAAGATGAATTAGTTATTAATAAAAAAAAATCAAAATGACATAAGCTACATTAAAAAGGAGAGAAAATGCTAAAGGAAATTTGAAGTTTACTTTGAATATATTCACATAAATAGAAAATAAGACGCATAGGCAGCATCAAAAAAAGAATAAGAAAAAGGATCAAAAAGAAAGGAAGAAAGAAAAAAAGAAAGAAAAATTAGAAAGAAAGAAAATTTTAAGTTAAAGTTATAAGGGAAAAACATATAAGTCAATTACTGGTCAATTGTTAGAAGGTTGATAGCATTAGTCATTGCATGGCAGTTTGTATATTTTATGAAAAACATGGAGAAAATTGCTACTCACTCCTATTTATAGTGGTTCAATCAGTAATTAATCCAAAAAATATAGGGTAAGATACAAAAAGCCCTATATTATATGTTAAATATCAATAATAATAAAATTCAAATAACCCTTTTTGATTAATTTAATGGGTTTAGATCTTAATGCATTCAGAATGTTTAATAACAAAAATAAAACATTAAATTAATTAGATGGCATTGAAATTTCTAAGCAAAACTTATTTCTGAAAATAAGTGATAAGCTATTTACTTATCACTTAATATAATATATATTCAAATGTATTAGACTTATTACTTAACAATTCAATCATTTAATAGATTCAAACTTCAGATTTCAAATTTCAAATTTTAATTTTTAGACTTCAATTTTAACAAACGCACTCACTTTCAATTTTATTTATCATTTGTCCTTATTAGCATTTTCCTTCATGATTAATTGTATATTACAATTTTCTTAGGAAAAATCTTTGCAAATTAATATAAAAATTAAAAATATACATTTAGCAAAAAAATTATGAAATTATTTTTATTAATGATTCCTTATTAATAGCACATCAGAGTATTATTGTTTAATTTCAAATAAGAACTAAGCCAGTGATGAATTAGTTATTAATAAAAAAATCAAAATGACGTATGATATACCCAAAATAAGAGTAAATGCTAAAACAAATCAAACGATTATTTTGAATTGATAAGTGTCATATTTTTCATTACTTAGATGTGTGTTTGAGTCAAATTGCTATACATTTGTGTGTTAAGTTGTTTATTTTATGTTTTGCTTAGCGTTTTTATGTTCAAGTATATTTGAAGTTAAATTGCAAGACTAATGGTTTTAAATGATATTTTATGTTTGTTTTAATAGGATCCAGAAAAATGAGGGAAAAGTGCCTAATATGCATTTAAGGAAGGTTTGAAGCCAAAAGATACTTGAGAAACTTGGAGAAAGAAGGAAATCAAGTTGAGATTGCCGATAAGAAAATTAGCTTCTAAAAAGATTCAGATTCTGCTTTGATATATTTCCATATTTTGGGTATAAGCCGAGTCACAGATTGAGTTAATTCCTAATGTATTTTCAAAACTAAGATCAAGGTTGTGAAGATACAATTTTGCCATTTTCCTATACGAAAGTCTGAATTATAGAATCAATTTTCTGAGATTATGTTTTCAGAAACTTCCAAAATTGCCTTCTGACCAATTAGTAGTATTGTGACTATAACTCCGCACTTAGACGTTCCAATGACTGATTCTTGACCCACTGGAAAGTTAATTCAATTGGATGTAATTTTTTGTCTTTTATTCGAGAGTTGAATCAGCATGTTTCACCAAGATGTTTCTACATATCAAATTGAAGGTTAAATAGCCCAAATCCTATCCTAGCACGGATTCCTTTTCGCAGTCGGTTTTCAGTTCTTTTCATCTATTAGAAACAGCTTTATGGACAAATTTTAGAGAGCTTGAGAAGGATATTTTGGAGTTTATTCAATAAAATTAGCTTTTAGTCGTAGTATTGGTTAGATTAGTTTCTCTTCTTATTTCTTCTAGTTAAGCTTTCGTTGTTATTACAGAACTTTGGATTATGATTAGAAGAAGAAGATAAGAGCTCTTCACCTATCTCGGAATAAGAGTTTTTTTTTTGGGAAAATCGTACGGATGGTTCCTCACATTTCGTTGTTGTCTCTTTTTAGTCCCTTACATACAAAATGAATAAAAATAGTCCTTCACAAATTTAAATTGCATCTTTGTAGTCCCTCAGTTCATTTATTTGCATACGAATCAGAAATTAGGAGGGCAAAACCGGAAGAGTGCCAAGACAACCTGATCTTCAGGTTGTCCCCAACAACAGAAAGCATAAAAACACGATTGGGGAGAATACAATTGAATTCCCAAAAATTAGGGATTGCTATCAAGAGAGGTAAAGAGAATCTTCCCTATCAATTCTCAATGAAATCTGAATCCGTCTCCACTAGGCAAATTGAATGTCATTGTCACAAGCCAGCAAAACTCAGGACTTCATGGACAACTCAGAATCCAGCAAAGATGTTCTATGGTTGCAACGATTATGAAGTAAGTGTCAGGTTTTTGTACTCTCTGATGTAATAAGTCAGTAAAGAATTGGAGCTTGAATTGTTGTGAAATAGTATAAGTTATATCATAATGGCATGGGATAATCATCTTCTTCTATATTTTGCTGATGGTATAGGAAAATGGTGGATGCGGATATTTTAGATGGTATGAGGATGATTCATGTGAAAGGTGCAAGAAATTGGCTCGGCTGACTCAGAGATTATCGACGAAGTTAATAAAAATGGAAGCCAAGATTGAGATGATGAACCACAATGAGAGGGCATTGAAGATTTTTCTGGTATTGGCTATTTTGGTTATCTTGTACCAAATGTGGTCCAAAGGAATGTGAAGAAAATGACGTACCTTTTGTAGTGTTTAGTTTAGTTAATTAATGGCGACTGAACCTGGAGAATATGATGTGGGAACTTGATTGTATTGGTTATTAGTGGTTATGTAACTGGAGCCATCTTTTGATTTTGTATTCTAATGGTATGGTTATGTACTTGGATAATTTTCTAATTTCGGTTAAGGCTTTTGGTTATCCTAATTAATTGGTTACGAACTTGGAGAATATTTTGAGTCCTGGAATCTTAAGTAGAGATCAAAGAAATACACATTTAGCATCTTTTCACAGCAAAACTCAGAAACTCCCTTTCTTGGTTTATAGTAGTTTTTGAGATGTTCTGATATGCCTCATTATAAAGAGCCATTGGAAATATAGCGAACTCTCTGGAACTTCTTGTTCCTTTTCTGGGGTAGGTTTTGAATTTTGTGTTAGGAATTTTCTTCTTTGTACATTCAATTATTATTTTAGATGATTTGAATGGTGATGGTATTTTTTATTTTGCCGACATGAATGATCTTGTTTGAAGTATAATAACACAAGCAAGGTTGTGTAATAACACAAAGAAGATAAGAAAAGATGATAAAGCGTAATTAAATTAACATAAATCAAGGATGCTAATTTGTGATTGAATACATCCAACATCCAAAAATACAATTGCCAGTAGATCTATACAAAAGATTCAGGAACTTGACAATGTACAACTTGCCTATAATGACATCAAATTCCCAACTGAAGTCAACAACCAAAAGCCAATCATTGTCAATGATGACATCTAATTCCCAACTGAGGTCAACAACCAAAAACTAGTCACTGTCAATAATGACAACTACATCCCAACAGAAGTCAAAAAATGAAAAATCACTTCCATGTCAATAATGACATCTAATTCCCAGCAAACATCAAAAACCAAAAACCAGTCATGTAACTTTCGACCATCATTGTGATATGTGCAGCAACTGTATAAACTAAGCATCAAATGAATAAAGTGCAGCAACTGTAGTTTCACAAATGTTTCAAGTGTGGCCAAATCTACGACAAACTGCACATCTTTGTTTCACTTTTTTCTTCTTAACCTGTCAACATCAAAATGAATCAACAAATAGCATCAACCATGCTATACCGAAGTTATAACTGTAGCACAAACAATGCAAGAAAATGAAAGAAGTATGAACTGGAACTTCTTGAGCATTAAAATTGGTTGGCTCAGCAGCTTGGTTGCTTGCCAATGGCTGCTGTCTTAAGTCTGCATCTGTGCCATTAACCTACCAATATAAAACAGGAAAAAAAAGGTAAATATAGTATTCAATCAATTATTCATATACTTGGAAGACTTAAAAATGACAAATGACAAATGACAAAAGCAAAATTATGTACTGCCACTGAAACTTGTTCAGTTGATAGCTGTTCAGTAGCAGTAGTAGAATTGCCATCAGGTCTTGTTTCTGCATTTTCTTTTTCTGGACACTTGCGACTATTGTGGCCTACTTGCTTACAATTTCTACACTTATAGACCATCTGTCCAGCTCTAGACATTCTCTGAGATTGATTATTTCTCTTCTTGCAAGGTTCAGACTCATCAGGTTCCCTTCTCCGAACTTTCTTTGGCCTGCCTGGGAGCCTAATCTCATCAGGTGGTAGTACAGGAGGTCTTTGGAAATTCCTCCATAGATGGTCACCATTTAATGGATTCAGAATAAGTTCATAAGCTCGCATATATGCATCCTTGGAGTAGTATTCATGTATGAACTTTTCAGTCTCCTCATTAGTATGAGATATGGCACTTATTGCATGTGCACATGGAATCCCAATCAAATCCCATTTTCTACAACTACATGTTCTACCAGGAAGATCAACACAGTACCTATCCCCATACATGCATCTTACTTCAAATTGCCATCCACCAGCATGAGTAGCTATGCAACACTTTGATTCTTCTTTAATTTTCTCAAATTTTTTCAAAATCTTGGGGCATACCTGTCCAATATATTTTCGCATCCATTCCCTCTTATTCTCCATCCTAACCATTAGAAAAATTCTAATGGTTTCAAGTATGCCAAGTATAGGCCTCTCTCTTGCCTCAAGTATGCTAGAGTTAAAACTCTCGCAAAGGTTGTTTAGGAGGATGTCACATTTTGGCGTGGTTCTAAAGAATGCCCTGCTCCAATGCTTCGGGATAGTGTTATCCTGCAACCATTTGAAGGCCTCCTCATCAAACTCCTTCAACTCCTGCATTAAAAATTTGAACCTATTCTTGTATGAAGATCTGGCAGCTGCCCAAATTCGCTCCTTCAGAGCTAGTCCAGCATGCACCTTCTTGAAGTTATTGTGCATGTGTCTCACGCACATCCTATGCTCCACATCTGGCAGTAGCTCATGTAGTGCTTGGATTAATCCTTTCTGCCAAATACATATACATCAGTCATGAATTAATTCAGTTTAATGTAGAAACCAAAAAAAAAATATTTGTCACATTTGATATTAACATAAAAAATATTAAAAACAGTAATTCATACCTTTTGTTTATCAGTCATGAATGTCCATTTTTCTTGATCCCTAATCTGAAGATCACCAACCAATTCACCAACAAACCACTTCCTGTTGTCTTGTTCTCCACGTCCACAATAGCATAAGCAATTGGGTATAGTTGATCATTGGGATCTATACCAACTACTGCCAGCAATACTCCTTTGTGTGACCCTCCTAAGTGACAACCGTCAAGGCCAACCACAGGTCTATATCCAGCCAAAAAAACCCTCTTACAAGCATCAAGGCAAACATACAATCTTTCGAATTTTTCATCCCCAAGATCATCCTCAGTGGTTGTCATAAAAACATTTGATTCAGGATTTGCCTTCACAAGTTCTTCACAGTATTCCCATAACTTAGAATACTGTTGTGCGTAATCTCCTTCAACTACCTTTTTTGCCTTCTTCTTTGTCAAGTAAGCTTGACATCGGGTAATGTTAACGTTCAAGTCATTTTTGACTTTATCTATTAGTTTGCTCGCCTTCAAATCTGGAATTAGTCCAATGTCCTTCATATATTTGTCACACAAAAATGATGAGCCTGCAAGACCATGGTGAAAGGTTCTTCCACATTTGTGAGTGTCTTGCATGCTTTTAATTTGGAAAGTCCTTTTGTCTTTTAGGACTACTGTCGAAACTTTCCAATCACAGTTGCTGCAAATTGCTGTCACCCTCCTTAAGTCATTTTTTTTGAACCTTATCTTCTTCCCATGAGTCACACCATGATTCCTACAAGCCTTCATAAACAGTTTCTTTGAGGTAAACAACATCTTCAGCTGAAATTTGGGGTCATTCATGTCAGTAGCAGCATTGAATCGAGGACAATCCCCATACATTTTGTTCATGCGTTCTTCGCCATCTGAGCTACAGTTGCTTTCAAAATCATCCGAGTCTGTTGCATCTTCTTCCATCTCACTATCTTCACCTTCATCAACTGTAGGATCCACATCCTGACTCTTTTCTTGTAAAGGAGTGTCTGACCAGGCACTTGTTCTACCATCTGTTGCCTTCAACAGCTCCCCTTCATCACTAAACTCATACTCTAAATCATTCCAGCCCTCATCAGCAGAAGACAACTCATCTTCTTCATTCTGTTTCCTTTTGTTTCTTGCCTTTTTCTTTGCTTGACCTTTTTTCCTCGGCTGCAATTGCTTTCTTTGCCTTTTTTGTTTATGAATGCCAGTAGGTTCTTCACTATTTTCTGCATTACAAGCTGCATTAGAGGCTGTGTTTGGTGGTTTGTTTGTTGCTATCTCAGTATCATCCACGTCCACCTCTTTTGTTTGAAAATTTTCTTTCCGGACTGCTTCACTGCCCTCCTCTACCTCATTTCTTGGCTGAGATAATAGCACTTCAACTTGGCTCTTAAATGCCCTTTTCTTTGCTGGACCTTTTTTCCTTGGCTGCAGTTGCTTTCTTTGCCTTTTTTGTCTATGAATGCCAGCAGGTACTTCATTATTTTCTACACTATTTTCTGCATTACAAGTTGCATTAGAGGCTGTGTTTATTGCTATCTCAGTATCTTCAATGGACACCTCTTTTGTTTGCACATTTTCTTTCTGGACTGCTTCATTACCCTCCTGTACCTCAGTTCTTGTTGGCTGAGATAATGGCACCTCAACTTGGCTATCAAGTGGTGCTTCATCTGCATGGATATCAATCACCACTCTTTCTTCCACACCAAAAGTTTCATGTGATTTTTTGGACTCATTAAACTTATCTTTCACGAAAGATGTTTTGCTGTGAGCAAAATATACATCAACTAACCTACAGGTTTGGGCTAGTTTGGCTAAATCACCAGCAACGTCCTCGTAGAACATAAACACCAGTCCATCTTCCAAACTCTTCCCAGGTATTACATAATAGTATGCAACCTCAAATTCAGAAAAACCTAGTGTTTTTGCCATTTTGTCTAATGAACATAGAGACCACATCTCAGGATCGCAACAATCAAACACTTGCACACCCCCACCTATGTACTGCCTGTTAAAGTCCGTGAATTTCCCACCATAGTGAACCCTAACTGAAAATAAATTAGTCCCACCTACACACCATTAAACCGACAATCACTAGTACGAATAGGGGACCATTCAAAATAAAAACAAGAAGCATAATTAATTAAACAATTGGGGACCATTTCTGGGACCATTCAAAATAAAAATATTCAGACAAACTATGCATGAAATTCACAATTCCGAAAGCATGTGGGACCACAATCACAGACAAAATCATCTACATTTAACCAAAATAATTCAGCAAATTGCAGTATCTACTAATCATTCCATTTACTATGGTTAGTAGGGTTTTTTAGATACTCACCGTAATCTGGCAAAAAAACTGATTCAACGGTCTCCATGGTTTCCTCTGTCTACCTACTCTAATTTTCTTCGTCAATTTCTTCCTTTTCATCCGCCAATTAGAGATTTTCTGGTTAGAATTTTGCGAATTTTACTTCGCCATGAAAATTCTTCAGGCTTTTCCCTTTTCCCCTTTTCTTTTGTTTACCGACACAGTGGGTTAAGTGCATACCCCTTTTCTATTTTCTCAATTTTACCCTTCATTTTGAGTTTAAAGTGAGTAGAGGGACTACAAAGATGCAATTTAAATTTGTGAGGGACTATTTTTATTCATTTTGTATGTTAGGGACTAAAAAGAGACAACAGGGAAATGTGAGGGACCATCCGTACGATTTCCCCTTTTTTTTTCCTTTTTCTTTTAATTGACTCCTTGTTGTTTATTTCTTTAATTATTGTACTCTTGACTTTTATTCTGTCTGGCTAAGTTATTTGTACCCAATGTTAGATGAAATCATTTGTTGCTTGATTATGGTTTTCCATTGTTGATTGATAAATCTTATATGCTTGCTATGTTATGTCCTTTGTATTAGCATAAAGTTTAAGAAGTTTATTATGGAAGTAGGGAAGTATTTAAAATGTGTTTTGCATAATCTCCTGATCCTAATGAGTCCCTAATTTGGTTTAGATCACGATTGTAGACTAGTTCTTGTTATTCATATAATTGATACATTGGCAAAGGTGGTTCTTAAGAGTCTCAGAAAGAAATAGAAAATTCAAATAAGGAATTGAAGAAAGAAAATAAAAAATTCAAAGAAAAAAATGAAAGTTTATGAATATTTAAAAGTTGAACATGTAAATATTAAGAATAGAATGGATGATTTGAGTTTGTGCCTAAATGAATTTAGAAAAGACAAAAGTGAACCTTGTTGTATGAATAAAAATAAAAATGTCTCCAAAAATTCTAGTGATAATAAGAAGAATTTTGTTAAGTCTAAACCAACTTGCTACTTTTGAGGAAAACTTAGTCATAAAATTGATACATGTTTTAAGAAAATGAATTTTGATAGAGAAGCCAAAATGATGTGGGTTAAGAAGGTTAAATCTTTAATTTACAAAGAAAAACAAGACGTTTATAAAAAAAATAATATTGAAAATGTGTCTCTAAGATTTAAGGGTCAAAATAAAGAAAAGACACATTTTAGTTTGAATAATAAGAGATTACCATTCAATCATTTTAAAGGGAATAAAAGTATTTTGTGTGATGTTACTGTGTGCAATAACTATAAAAGTTTTCAAAAGTTTATGAAGATATTAAAAATGTGAGATTTAAGAACTATCAATATGGTTTCTATTCATAGACACGATTGTATTTTTTTTTAATGATTGAAAATGCTCACATTTTAAAATAAAAATGTTATATGATCTTATATGAGTCACTTGAATATTTCAAAAAATGATAGTTGGATGATTGGATACACTTTTTTAAAATTGATTAAATGTGTCTTTATCATTTGGTGAAGACATTAATGTACGCCAATTTAATATGAATGATGTTTATGAGTCAAAAGATTTTTAGATGGTTCAAACAAAATTGATCAATTATTTCTTGGTTATCTTAATATTTTGAAATTTCATATTGATACTCTTGAATTTAGGGTAATTCCTTTGAATAGTAGTAATAAAAGAATTTTTCGGTCAAATATAGGTTTGCCAGGGTGTTTTCTAAAACTATACCCATCGTGTCCACTCGGGACGACGGGCCTTTGTGAAATTAAAAAAAAAGTAGAAAAACCAAGGCCCTTATGCTGAGTCAGCGCAATCAGCACGAGGCTAGCAAAATTTGTTTTAAAAACAAAGCGCGACGGCTAAAAATTTTTTATCAATTAATATTTTTTTTCAAAAACTGCAATGGCTAGTGCATGGGAAACTAGCCGTTGATGAAAATATCAACTGCTAGTTTCCATACCTAACCACCTATAAAAGTTCAACATTGGTCATTTATCCCTCTCATTCTTAGCAACATTTCCTCTGACCTTGCTCTAGAAATTGAAAATTTCCTCTAACCTCTCTCTAGAAAACGTAAGCCATAGAGTGTCTCTCTAGGATGAAAGGAGCGAGAAAGCAATAGAGGCGGTCCAGAATTGAAGGAGGAGCAAAAGGAATGAGGAAACATCTACCTTACCGTCGCATTTGACAAGCATGACAGGTACAACCTCATGTCTAGCCCCTTCAAAAAAATAGGTAAATTATTTTAAATCATGTCATAATTTATTTTATGTTATTTAATTGTTATACTGTTTAATTATTTATTTAATCAATTTATTTAATTGTAGTAGCTAATTATTTTATTTAATTGCTTTATCAAATCATGTTATTGTAATTACCTAATTAAATCATGTTAATTAATTGCTTTACTTAATTGTAATAGCCAATTACTTTATTTAGTTGCTATATTAAATCATGTTATTGTAATTCGCTAATTACTTTTATTGAGTTATTTGTATTGTCAATACTTTATGCCATTTAATTAGTATCGTAATTAATTACCGTGATGTCAGTGAAAGTTAATAATATTAAATTTGTTGAATTAGCTATGTAATTAGTTAGATTAATTAATTTGTATTTAACTAATATTAGTGAAAGTATAATTAAATATCTGTAACTAATTTTTAAATGTACTTAATTTGTACTTAATATTAGTGAAACTATTATTGCTTAAATGGTAGTTAGTTTGTAGTTAACTATGTGTAACTAATATTTTTGAAAATATAATTACTAATAACTATAGCGTTAATAATTTGGATATATGTAACTCATGCAATTAGTGACTAAAGTAGGTGTAATTATTATAATATTGTTATTGTTGTTGACGATAATATGTATTACATGAATGTTGTGCTAAATCAGATGGACAATGGCGAGCAATAATGGTTTGGTATTTCATTTTTATTGAGAAGGAAAAATTGTATACGCTAGAGGGTCAATGTCCTACGATCTACCCATGCCAAAAAAAATCATATTCGTTAGAGGAAAATTAGGTTTTGATGAGTTGATGGATATTGTATACAACATTATGGGATTAGATCGAAATACACATAAGATTAGTTTGATATTTCAAAATTGTATGGAAAATGGAATGTTTGGTCCGATGTCTTTGGTGGATGATAATGAAGTTGATTGGATGTACTTCTTAAGGGCCAATAGTAAATATGGCACCAAAATCTACATTGAAGTAGAAAGATACTATCATCTCTGCTTGACTACCGCAGGCACAGAGAACGTATATGGCATGCAAAAATCCCACTGATATTTGGCACACAGTCAAGTTTCATTGTCCAGATTGAGCTATGCATCAGTTTGGGATGACACAAAATGTTTTTGATCCCGTTGACACTGCATGGGATGCATAAATTTGGGTTGGCTGGATATCTGAGAAGCAATTGGGCTCACTTTCACCATGGTTGGATGGAGTTTTCGAACATACGTGCTAATGTCGAGGTGTAAGTAGAGGCCACAAATACATTCAGACCCTTGAAGGAGTATTGTAAATGGTACCATCGACTCCCTATCTTGTATACTACACAACTAGTCCAATAGCATCAGCTAGGCATAGCCATGCTCTATGGGATATCTGGGTAACTTAAGTATTTGGTAATTTTTTCTTTTAACTTTTACATCAACTGGACCCACGATGGCTATTATGTGTTATTGTCTATTATCACTGAAATACTAACAATATTGTGTATGTTCGCATTGATCTAGATGGATAGCATGCAACGCATTGGGTATCAGGCGGACGAGGCACTCGACTTTCATGACGTAGGAGATCATTATCATCCAAATCTATTGTCAATTGTTGATACATCATTTGGGTCTATACAGTATCTCTAGCACTCTGATCGCATGATAGTTGGTGATTTGTGGTATTTCGATTCCAGTCCTTCGACATCACAAAATGTCCCCCACCAAAGACTGGTTCAACATGTTTCTAGGCAGCCACGAGGATCATCTAGTCGAGTTTGACGTCATGGGCATGGGCTACTTGACGAAGTGGATGCTGATCTGAGGGAGCAATTCAATCAATCTGACTCTCAGACTGCACACATGCCGACTAGTTTATTTTTCCCTCTATCATCACACATTCTGGCAATGGATGCATTGTTTACGCCTTCTCCATAGATATCTACTTTAAGTGCATAGTTCACGCCACTGCCTCACATTCCAATATTTGATAAACAGTTGACGGCACCACTTTCTATTCCTGTGTTTGGTGCACAAATGACTCCACCAGCATACATTCCTGCATTTGGTGCTGGTGCCACTGCATCAGCCTCTCTGATGTTGTTGCGTTGAATCAAATTATGGATTTCATTAGTGGAATGAGAGGTACATCGCCTGTTCTAGGCCTCTTAAACTATTATAATCTCAGTCAACCTATGATTGCAAATACTTCCCAACAACTCATATTTGCTTCGGGGTAGACTCAACAAGGTGATTTTCATACCTATCATTCAAGAAATGATAATGGTAGTACTGAGAGTGCAGAATCAGTTGGTGTGGACGTCATACCATCTGATGATGTGGATGAGGATGAGAGCCACTCGGCTCATGTTCTAAAAGCAAACTGCCTACCAATTGACCAGCCAGTTAGGGATGAACATCATAGACGGTGATGGATTAGATTTTACGTCCCACTACAAAGCGTCGTGATAAGAACAAGGGTAAGGGCAGGGGTTGGGGTAAGGGCAAGAGACACAAGAACAATCGAAATTGTCATTTCTTGTATAAATTTTTTAACTTCGTTACTCCAATACACTTTATTTTATTTTTCTTTAATTTTAGTTTGCTTTTCTACTCGTATGCATAAGTGACTGCTATGAATTATTTAAATTACATAATTTATATAATTTAATATTACTATCTATTAATTTAATAAAAAAGATATAAACAAACACATGAATGTTTTAACTTATATATTGATTCAAAATTACTTGACTTTTTAAATGTTTAACTCTTAATTATTCAAAGATTAATAATATATACTTATAACTATATTCGTTTCTCGAGACCATTAATTTAGTTTCACACGCATTATGATTTTTCTAAAAAAAAAAATCATTTGCGAGACGGTCCTGTTTGCTTAGCATGACGGCCAATTTTTTTTCAATTTTATTGGTTGTCGTGCTAAGGTTTTTTTAAAAAACAATTGCAACAACTAGTCGTGCAGATCAAAAGATGTTAAAGGGGCTTCTTACTTCCCAAACAGATCCTCTAATCTTACCTGGGATTGCAAAGACCAAGTTTCTCTATAAAGAGCGGATCGAATTGTATTAGTATCTATAATTGATTTCTTTGGAGTAATTAGAATCCACTCAAAAATCGTAAGAGTGAAGTCTTGCTATAAGTCAAAAGGCAAATGATAAATCCAAGAGAATAATTTTTATATTTATAAGATTAAACAAAAGAATTCGCAAACAAAAGTGCTAATGCTACAACCAGTCCATAAATTGTTAAACCTTCCATAAAAGCTTCAAGAATGAGCTAGCGACTCATAGGCGGTGGCTTGGTTCCACCAAAGCCGGTAAAGAAGGGAATTCTAGTTGTAAGATATCTAATGAAACCGTCGCTGGAATTGAGATCTTATTCAAAGAGAAACATCTCAAATATCTAGAGTTTTTTTTTTTTGTATACTATATGGATGATCCGACCTATAAGGACCATGATTGGGAATTGTTTGGTCACCTTTCTCTAAGGAAGAGGATTTCAAGTTTTTAGTTGATTAGATGACACCCATATTTGAACTAGGAAAAAGGGATTAGACGATTAGAAAATATAAAAATGGTTAATATATTCAAGATAATTACGTATTTACAAAATACCATCTAAAATAACTTTTTATTTCATTGATAATCATATAAAGCAGACAAAATTTTAGCCATTTGCATCAAGCATGGTAAACATCGCGGGCATAGTTTCAGAAACTACCTTGGCAGACCTATATTTGACTGAAAAATTCTTTTATTACCAATATTTAAAGAAATTATCCCTTGAATTTGTGTTTATGGATAAAGTGATGAATACATGTTTTTTATATTACTAATGCACACTTGTACAAAGCACTTTCAATTATGTAGTTTGAGAATTCTCTTCAATAATACATACTCTCTCAAGTCAAAACAATCCATTCTCAAGCCACTCATAGAAAGTGATCATCAAAATAGCTTGATAATTTGGAAAGGTAAAAGAAATAGAGCTTTCGTTTACCAAATTCAACTTTACACTATGGAATAGATGAAGAACAAAAGAGAAAGGTATATCTTGCATCTATTTTGGGCAATGAAAATGATAATTCGTAAAAGTAAATGAAAGGTTTTGTCCACAATGAGGTTTATTTTCAAAAGTTAAACTATGATTTTACCTCATATATTGAGTGTTATAAATTGGTGATATTCATATGTTTAACTATTTTATGTAACCTAATTTGCACTTTTGTGAGAATAGAACACTTGAATTTGGAATGTCTAATTGTTTTGAAATTCTGTTCATATACATCCTATATGTGAAAATATTTCTTTTTAAAATGATATTTTTGGACATGTAAATACTTTGTTTTAGTAACCCCCAAAATTTTTCTTAAATATGTTCATCATTTGCAAAAGAAAGGGGGAGATATTTGATATACATGCTTGAATTTAGGGGAACTTTTACTTGCTATTGTCTATAAACATTTTCGCTTCATGCTTATTTATTTTTGATGATATCAAAAGGGTAAGTAGATTGAATAATATTTCTTTGCACGTTGGTATAATTTAAATGGAAGTTTTGATCTTTGAAGGGCCATAAAGCGGGAGCATATTTGAGTTTATTTGTTCAAAGAAATCATTAGTTTTTTATCATCATAAAAAAGAGGAGAGATTATTGAGCTTGATTGATCAATCTTTGGTTTTGATGATTAACAAGCCAAAATGATGATTTGGACTAATGATTTTATGTGAGAAATGTATTAGAACAGATTGTTAGTGCATTGAAAAAAGAAATGTGTTATGTATCGGATGCAAGGATCAAACACTCAATCTTCCTATCAGATGTTTGATAAATCCCAAACTCAGTACAAACTCTTTGTTTCCATTACACGGCCATATCGGATGCTTTTTCAAGGAGCGGACATCCGGTATTCCTAGTAACTAGTATCAGACGCTCATATTAAAAAGCCGGACGTCCGGTACTCCCAACGGCTAGTATCGGATGCTCATAATGGCTAGTTTTCTAATAGCTAATTTTTTTATCGTTGGAGAAACTTTTGGAACCAATTTTCTTTATATATAAATATCCCCAAGTATAAGAAGATATAAGATTTTTGCCTACACAAATTACAATCATTCAAGAGCGATTCTTGGGTAGAAAAATACTTTGATTATTGTATACGTATGGAAAAATTGGGTTTGTGAGATTTCTCATTGAAGAGAAATAAAATCTTGTGAAGGTAAGGCTCATTTATATGATAGTTTTTAATTGGTTAGTAGGCAATCAATTGTAGCATAGTGAGGGTTAACATAGGTGTAGTTGTAAAAATCTTTGATTCAACTATTTAGGGTGAGCAAAGAGTGAGTCTTCTTATGTATAAGGTGGTTTGTTGCACCATCAATTGAAAAAACTATTTAATAGATTGGAGCTCTGAGTTTGGTGAAGTTTAGGAGCAAGTGGAGGTGCCATTGAGGGTACCATTTCATTTGATTTATTTTCCATTTGATTTATTTTGTAATCTTTATTTGCTTAATTGTGTGCTTTAATTATTTCATCTGCTTGATTTATTTCTTACTTAAGTGTATGATCACATAGGTAATTTGATTAATTAAATTTAGGTGAAAAACTTACTATCTTAGGTTGTTTTGGACCTTACAAGGCTGAATTTTAAAGATTTGGCTTTTTGTTAATGTCAAAAACATGCTTTTAACGGTCAAAAATATGGCTATTAAAAACTAGCAATTATAGGGATCGGACATTTGAACCGAATGCTCTACATCTGAATTGTGGGTCTAATACTCGATTGGATGGCCGAACCAAAATTTCACTGTCCGATCCATACATCTGAACCTTTCGCAGTAGCCATTGATTTCTACTTGATGATTGAATCTTAAGGAATGTGTCTGAAGATCATTTGTCAACTTTTGGCTTCTTTTTTCTTTTTCTTATCTTTTCTAATGATGCACTTTTGATTCTTTGAATGTTTTCTATCATACAACTCTATTAAACAATTAGTTATTTCATCATTTGTTTTGTTAATAATCAAAACTAAATGAATAAGAACTTTAAGGTCTTCAAAACTTAATATTCAAAAATACACCTATATCATTTTTATTTTATTTGATCTAATTTGATTTGTCGAAATTGTTATGTTATGAATTGAGATCTTTTAGATGTTATAATCTTTGAATTGCTTTATTGCTAGATTTGCTTGCTATATTTTGTATTTCCTAGTTTATTTTCTTCAGCTTACTTCCTTTGGTTATGTTCTCTTGGAATGACTTGATTGAAATTAATTATCTTTTGTCTCGTGTTTAGATAAATTTCGGTTTTTCTTATTGGTGTAAAATTTATATTTAAAGAGAGGTTAAATAATTTATTCTTAATTTCTAGTGGTGAGAAATATCATATAGACTGAAATTTTACAGCTGTAATGAAGAATCAATGTATTGATTTGTTGATAAGATTAGGTAATTTAGTTGTTGATAATGAGAAATGAATGGGTCAAAAACAAAATGTATGCATATAAATAGATGCACACACGCACATATGTATGCATATATACACGTACATATACACATATATGTATATATATGTATACATGTACACACACACATATATATGTATGCATGCATATATATATTTGTGCATATGTGTGTGTCTATGTATTTATGTGTAGCAATGTGAAAAAACTTTACATGACATCGGATGGAATTCATCAAAAACCAGCATGGTGGTTACTGATGCAATTAGTGACGATGAAGAGGACTATGAAGACAACATGGGATCAGAAGGATGTGACAATCTTATCAACATGATGGAAGCATAATGGGACTGGCAACACATGGACCACCTTTACATCTGTATAGAGCAACATATTATAAAGTTTTTACTTTCTATAGAATACCCCTGAAATCCAATAAAGTAGGGACCGTCGGTGGGAAATTTTGTAAAAATTTTAAATTCGAAGTTTCAAGTCCGAAGGACTCTAGGCTTATAAATAGAGCTTGTAATAGTTATGAGACTCGTAACCTGTGGAGAATCCTTACCCAAGAAATCTTCTTGTAAACTCTTCTTACCAAATAAAGTGTCCTTTCATCTCCTCAAAACTCTTTTGTATTTACAAAGTTCATTTCTTTAGAATCTTAAGGGAATACCGAAGGGAAAATTCTTTTGAAAGTAATACCAGAGGGCAATGTTAATAAGAAACTTTTATAACTTGAAGAATTTTGCAAAAGACTTGTGGAAAAGAAGACCATGTGAAGGAATCTTAAAGGCCGAAAGAAGTACACATAAGGTGAGCAAAGTACTGCTTCTTTAAAAACTATAAATCCTTGATGTATATTGCCTGACGAAGGGGAATGAATCGGAAGAAACTACTTAGTAGGATAGAGTTAATGTTACCTAAAATTACTTATTGTTACGCCTTGAAATAATTACGTTCTCATGGAAACTATTATTATTTTAATTGTCAGCAATTTGAAATGGTAGAACAGTGTCAAGCTTATCTTGTTATAGTAGAATACGAAATAAGGAAGGTCAGCCACCATCCTCCTTATTTTTATGTACTAAATAGGGTATCTTTTCAGAACAGAGACCTATAGATTCTTTAGAGATCTGTATCTCTATCTTAGGCTAAGGTTTCCTAAAAATCCGAAGCACAATTTCTGCTAAATAACCTTTGGTTTAGTAAATATAATTTTACTTATTTATGCTAAATAAATAAGACCTACGATGGTGTCTTAAATTTTGTAACTCTGTTGTCTTATTTTCTATGCTTGTTATATGTTCTAGACAGTGTTCTTTATCTAAGGTGCTTAGCAGAATATAATGGTAAGGTCTTGGAGTTGTAATTTGAGTAGTCAGATATCTAGATAATTCTCTTAAGATAGGAGGTTAATTTATAAACTAGTACAATTACTATTGATTTTAAATATTATTTGATACAATAGATATCGTTTTACGAGTCCTATATTTAGTACATAAGAATAAGGAGGATGGTGGCTGACCTTTCTTATTTCATATTCTACTATAATAAGATAAGCTTGATACTGTTCTACTATTTCAAATTGCTGATAATTGAAATAATAATACTTTCTAGGAGAATGTAATTCTTTCAAGGCGTAATGATAAGCAACTTCAGGTAACATTAACTCTATCCTACTAATATCTCTTTTTCCTATTCATAACCCTTTATCAGGTAGTATACATCAAGAATTTATAACCTTTAAAGAAGCAGTACTTTGCTCACCTTGTGCGTACTTCTTTCGTCCTTTGAGATTCCTTCACACGGTCTTCTTTTCTGTAAGTCTTTTACAAAGTTCTTCAGGCTATAAAAGCCTCTTATCAACCTTGCCTTCCGATATTACTTTCGAAAGAATTTCTCGTTCAGTATTCCCTTAAAGTTCTAAAGAAATAAACATTGTGGATATAAAAGAGTTTTGAGGAGATGGAAGGACACTTTATTTGCTAAGAAGAGTTTACAAAAAGATTTCTTGGATTGCCAAGGATGCTCCACATGTTGGAGTCTCATGGCTATTCCGAACTCCATTTATAAGCCTAGATTCCTTCGAATTTGAAACTTTAGATTTAAGATTTTTTACAAAATTTCCCACCGACAGTCCCCACTTTATTGGACTTCAGGGGTATTCTATGAAAAGTAAAAATTGTATAATATGTTGCTGTATCCGAATGCAAAAGTGGTTCACGTGTTGAGGGTCCCACTATACTTCCATCATGTTAATAAGGTTATCACATCCTTCTGGTCCCATGTTGTCTTCAAAATCCTCTCCATTGTCACTGATTGCATCAGTAACTACCATGCTGGTTTTTGGTGAATTCAATCCGGTGTCATGTAAAGTTTATTCATATTGCTATAAATAAAACTTGGATATATCTGGATATCTTGTATAGGTCTCAAATTCTACTTCTGTCAATATTTTATGATCTCTGACATATATTTTTGTATTCAACTTTCTGCAAATACTCTTCATTTATGATTCCATTCAAATTTATTATTTGTAAAAGCTAATGTCTTCATCCTCCGATGACTCAATTGTTTCTGGATGCTTTTTGAGCATATCTATATATGATTCTTTGCTGAAACTTACATCTATACATTTCTGTCTACTCTATATACAATCATTCTATGGACGGTTGGTTCTAAGTCATATGTTATCCATTCCAGTGGAGCAGATATTATTTCCATGTTAACCCATGGTGCTCCATATTCAAATTCTTTTAAGGCTGCTAAGGACAATTGTATTCCAAATTGGTCAGTTTGATCCACATCATTGAGGATCATTTGGTGAATGACACCATAATTTAGTAACAGATGTGGGGTTAATTCTAAGTACTTGCCTTCTTCTATTGGGATACTAGTGATTATATAGGATGCTAGATTTATACTAGCAGTAAGGATAAAATAAATTAATTGGCACCAACATGTTGTGTGGACTAATTTTGGATGAGAATAGTTTGGTTTACAAATGGCTATAGGGTTCTTGAAAAAATTTCTTTTTATTTAATGGATCTATGGTTGGATTCATTTACAACTATAGTTAGGAAATTTTTTTTGAATAGTTTCAATTTTCTATAGGAAAATTTGTTCTGCTAAACTACAAATATGTGCTTTACATGATTTGGTAGTGGTTCTAAGATTTGGTGGGGTTTGAAGAAAATTCTAGGTTGCAAAAATTCAAAGGGCCTTTCTAAAATAGGTTTTTCTTGTAAAAATACCACAGAAGGCAGTTTTCCTTTGAGTTCTACCAATTGGTTCTGCATTAGCCTAATTTCCTCATTTTGAGAGGCTATTAAGCTTGATGATATTTTCAACTATTGTGACAATGAATTGATTTTTTCCTTTTGGGAGTTTATGTGTTCATTGTAAGATCTGCATCTTTCATTTAACAAATTAAAATTCCTGTTCATGCATTCACAGTGTTTACAAAAGTTTGTACTACCATGGTTAACAAGTTCTAGATCAGAACTAACACTGTTTCTAGGTATATAAGTTCTAATGGATGTATAAAAAAGTTTATCCCGATGTTACGTCTAACAAATTCTAATGCATCATTAAGATTATGAAATCCTTTGTAATAAAAGTTTCTAAAATTGTTTATTGTTTCTAAAACTTGTGACCATGTAGTTAAATTCCTGGTTTGTGGCTTGAGTTACTACATAAAAAGGAAAGTTTTGTTTTGGAAGATTTTAAAAATAGAATGCTAAAGTATTTAAACTCTTAGCTTTTTGTCCTATACTCTGTGCATTCCATAAATTGTCCAAAATTACCTGTTGTATATCTTCTAATCTTTCTTCTGTCTTTGGAATATTTGTACCTTTTGGATACCTTGGGAATTCCCAATTTCCAATTCTTTCTATACCTGTAAAACATCTCAATCAGAAGTTAAGAATCTACTAGTTGATCTGCTAAATTATTATCCTTTCCTTTAATATGTTTAAATAGTACCTTGCAATTACTTTTAATCAGAGCATCTTTAAATGTTAACCAACGCCTTTCACTAATTCTTTTGCTATTTTTATTATGATAAAATTTTACCAGTGCTTCACAATCTGTTTTTAATAAATAACCTAAAACTATCTAGTTCATATATGACTGTTAAAATTTATTGAGCCATACTATTTGCTAAATTTTTTTCTCTAAATTTTTCACTACTATGTCTACATATTTCTTCTTCCCATCTATTGGCATATTTATGGGGCCTTCTCTCTAAAGTTGTCCCCCATCCTAATTCACATCCATCCGTTTCTATGATCAAGCAGTCAGTATCTAATGCTAACATTAGAGGTGGTAAATCTTTTACTATATCTTTTATCTTTATGATTTGTTTTTAATCTTCTATGTTGAAATTTTTCTATCCTATTATTGTTAATTTACCATAAATGGGCCCTACTAATTTATTTAGATTTTTTATGAATGGTCTTGAATAATTTAATAATCCTAAAAATTGTTGAACCTGTTTTGTATTTAATCTATTGGGAAAATCTAATACTTTTTTAGTAATATATGGCTGTAACTTTATTTTTCCTTGTCCTATTTCTACTCCTAAAAATTCTATATTTTGTTTTAAAAATTGTGCTTTATTACAACTTATTATTATTCCATGTTTTAAGAATTCTAACAATACTATTGTTAAATGGCTTACACGTTCTTTTTTGGTTTTTGAGTGAACCAATATATCATCTATTTATGCACATACAAAGTCTTTATATTTATTAAATATATTATCCATTTTCCTTTGAAATATTAAAAGGACATTTTTAAGTTCAAACGGCAGCAGTAGCATTCATAATGTCCTAATGGGCATGTGAAAGTTATCCATTCTATATCGTCTGGGTGCATCTAATTTGCCAAAATCCAGATTTATAATCAAACTTACTAAAAATAGGACTATCTTGGATTTTATTTATTAATTCAGTCTTATCTAGTATATTATCATCTATGGCATTATCATTCAATCTTTTATAATCTATTATCATGCTACTTTTTCCCCTACGTATTTCACTATGTTTGATTACAATAAAAGTTGGACTTCTATGAGGCCTATTTGATTTTCTAATTACTCTTAGTTTTAACAAGTCATTAATATGCATTCCAAACTCTTTTAGGTTATCATTTGTTGCTTCTATCTTTTGGGATTTTATAATAAAATTAGGATTCTAATTTACAATATATTTTATTCTTGTCCTAATGTTTCTATGGATTATTTCCTATTATGTCCTCTTTTTCTAATGTTCTTATTAAGTGATCTACTTCATCATTTTCAGATTCTATATAATTGTATACTAAAGGTAAATCTAGTATAATTTATTCAATATCTAGTTTAATACTTTCATGTGTTTCTATGTCATTATAAATATCATCTTCTAAGGTATCAAATTCATTGCCATATGCTTCTCCTTCCAATACTTGTTTATATGGTTCAGAAATCTTGCACGTACAATACCTATACTGTCCAACATGCTTTCCTATGTACTTTGATGTTAAAGGTAAGTAAGTGTTTGCTAATATATACATACCAGTTTTTAGGGATATTAAACTAAATTAATCATATATATGCATGCGTGCATATGTGTAGGTGTGTCTGTGTGTTTGTGTCATTGTGTGTACATCTTACTATTAATAAAATGAGGTGCTATTTATGTGTCATTTTTTAAAGTTAAATGCAAAAATTTAAATTAATTCTGAAATATCCACTACAAAAATACATTTTTCTCATTTTGGCCCCTAATTGTTGAATTGGATCAATTCCCCCTTGTGGTATTAGATTTTTCCCAAACAAGTTCTTTTTAATTATTATTTTTTTACCTCCCATCCCTCCCCACAATAATTCCCACCCCTAATTATTAGATCCAAAATTTGAATTCTAAATTTGATAGTGGGAGAACTCTAAAAACTCTCCTATTGGGCTAATTTCTCTCTAAGTTGTTTATATAAGATGCACATGCTATTTTAAAAAGACTTAACCAATATCTTGAAGGATGGAGTTCTTAACAAATGCTCCAGACCAAAAAATCAATATACATACAACTATTATGAGTAAAATAAAACAAATAAATGGAATACTAAATATACTAATGGTTCTTTCATCCCTTCTTCCTATAAACAATCTCTAGTAGTTTTTTTAAAAATTGAAAGAATAAAACCTTAGAAATTGGGTTGGCATGTATTTTTTCTTCTTATGTGTGTGTACATAAATACACGCGTGGATTGTTTAGAGTCTCGATTACAAGATGTCCATTTTAAACATGCCTTATTGTCTCCTTACCCAAAAAAAAAAAAAAAGAAAAAAAAAAGAAAAAAGAAGAAGACATGATGCTTTATGAGTTTATGGTCATTCGTGCGAAATTATCCGATTGTATTTAATTGCGAAAACTCCAGCACCACACAAGCATTCAAGGGGGCAAAGTAAGGAAAATGTATTTCACTATTTCTTTTTCGTTCTTTTATTGGGGGGGGTTGTGTGGGGAAGTGGGGGAATTAAGGGATAATTTTGGAAACCTTCATTGAGATTTCATGAAATATCACTTAGCTCCTCTGATGTTTTTAAAATCTCTTTTTTACCATCTTTAGAATTGATATTTTGTTAACAATGTCACCCCTCTCACTAAAAGTAATATTAAAAGATGCATGTTGGAGAGAAAAAGGAAATTTTAGTTCCCTTAATACCCTTAAACTATCCAAAAAAAAAAACAAAATTGAAACATAATATTAACAAGTCATGGAGTTTCGAATAATGTCAATAACAATAATAGACAAAGTAACACTGCCTAATTTGCAATTCTCAAATAAACAAGAAACACTATTTGAAAGTAGTTCACGTATGGGAGGAATACATATAAGTACTTGGCATCAACTATCTATTTGTATAGTCTTATCAGGAAGAATATCTCACAATCAAACAATAAAAATTGTATTACTCTTTTACTTTTATATAACTATTTTTATTATGAAACCTATATCATCTCTTATTACTTATTGATCATTTAAAATACAAGTTTATAATTTTTACCTGTTATGCAGTTTTGTTTTAAAAATCACACATTTACTCCAAAATTTAGGAAATCATCTTAGTAAAGTTGCAATTTTCTCCTTCTCCACTCCAAGTTCCAGTATGTTCATAGGAAAAAGAAATAAAGGAGACAAAAAAGGATGGTTACAACATAAAAATAAAAGTCATATTTCTTCTGACAAGCAATTGCTTACCTTTGGAAGTTTTGTTAGATAATTTCACGCCTTTGTTGGTACAAAAAAGGAAGAGTGACGCCAATTGTTTCCCAAGCATTTTGCTATTACATGCTTATGAGGTTTGTCAAAAAAAATTTTTTTTTGGTCTTTAGAAGCTAAATAATTGACGGAAGAAATGAGGGTATTCTTGGCAATTAATTCATTCTGTTAGTGATATGTAAACCCATAATTTTTTCAGGGGTGGTAAGAGAGATTTTGAAAACGTCAGGAGAGGAGAGTTAAGGGATGTTTCATGAAACCTCAGGGGAGGTTTCTGACATTATCCCTGGAATTAAAGCCAAAATGAAAATTTTAAATAATCTTCAAAAAGGAAAATCCCAAAATTCTCTCCGCCTCTCTTTGACTTTCTGAGATTCTGCATCCAATTTCCGCGGCCAGAAATTCCCCGAACAGAGAACAGAATAAACAGAGAAAGAAAGGAAGAAAAAAGAAATAAAAAATTACAGAAGCAAAAGAGGGTTAGGGCTTCGACGAAAATTTCCCTCGGAAATCGAACAGCCCTAACCCCTTTCCCCCTTTGAATCAATATCCCTTTCAAATTAGGGCAAATTTGATCTCATCCATGAAAATATTGACATACAGATATTAGCGGAATAGATTAAATTTAAGAGGGAAAAAGGAGCAAAATGAGTGGTCAAATGGCTCCACCTCCTCCGGCTCCTCGTCGGAATAGTTCTGCTCAGAAACGGAACAATCCTTCCACTCTCCGGAAATATTCGAATTCGTCGGAAAATGGTTCCGCCAACGTTAATTCTAATAACAACAGTGGGTCGCTCACAAAACCTACTTCCCCTGCCCACTCGTAAGTCAGCAATTATCTTCTCTGTAATATTGTTTTTTGTTTGTTAATTCCTTTTTTCCTGTTTAATCTTTGTTTACTGTCTTGTTTTGGTGATCAAAATGCGAGTTATAGAGTACAAGGCAAGTCTGTTACGGTGCTACTTGTGTTCTGTTGCTTTGGTTCTCGGGAGCAGCTTCTTATCTTTTTTGGGGGTAGAGAAGTTGCAGAGTTTGAAGTGTAGAATAAGTAGTTTTATCAGTTGTTTGACAGGGAAAAGTAGCTAAATGGCGAGCTTGGAGTTTAATTGCTAGAGAAGGCACAATTTTGAGCTGCTTATTGTAAGCTGCCTTATTATGCACAGATGTAGTGATATTGTCAACCAAAAAGTGTAAGCTTAGGACATAATTAGTAGGAATGCGTGCTTGTTGTCTTGATAAACATGGCGCAAAAATGTACAAAATGGTACAGAATGTGCTATTACAGTGTGCAGGAAAATGTGTAAATTTGGGTCGTCATCAGTAGAAATGTGCAATTGGAGTCGTAATTGATAAAGAAGGCATAGTGTTGGGCTACTTATTGGAAAAGTGCCTTATTATGCAATAAACGTATGACATGTGGAGGAAATAGTGTTCAGTTAGCACATAATCAGTAGAAGAGCCCTTCAGTAATAAATATGTAATAGTTATGCCCATGCCTTTGCAATGCATTAGCTATAAACATGTCTGCTTTAGAAATTTTGCCTGATATAATTTTTTTACAATTGAATTATTGGTGGGTGCCCATATTTTTGTTTTACATCCTATGTGAATATCGTGGAATAGTTAGTGTTTGGTTATCTGTATTCCATGTCTGTGGGTTGTCCAAGTGGCTATGCACATACTGAATGTGTGTATCTGTGGATGGATGTAGGTCTGGAGGAGGGGAAAGGACGGTGAAAAAGCTGAGGTTGTCAAAAGCACTTACGATTCCTGAGGGGACAACTGTATCTGATGCATGTAGGAGAATGGCTGCTAGGCGCGTTGATGCTGTGTTGCTGACTGATGCTAATGCCCTGCTCTCTGGCATTGTCACTGATAAGGTATTCTGATGTTAAGTTGCAGTTGCCACTGAATTATGGTCATGAATGCAACTGGTCTTTGTTTTTAACATAGGGTAAAAAATAGAAAAGCCCCCTGTGGTTAGGCTAATATACAGAAAAGCCTCCTGTGGTTTCAAATCATACATTTCAGTATCTCATGGTTTAAACTAATATAAAAATTGACAGAAATCGTTAAAACTAACACATTTGAGCTAGAATTTAGTTTTTTAACACAAATTTTCACCTAATATGCCTATTTTGCCCCTCAGACCTTAATAAAACTCCAAATTAGCCCCAAATTTGTAGGAAACAAGTTAAATAAAAATTGAAAAATATCAAGACAAATCAACAAACATTGCAATTGCAATTTTTTCTTAGAGGGTCTTTATAAGAATTTAAAATAAAAAAATTAGGAAAATAGTAATATCTTTATATAGTGAAGAAACATTAGGAAACTAGTTGATATTTTTAAATTTGAAATTTGCAATTGCAATATTTTCTTAGTGTGTATTGTAAGGATTCCAAATAAAAATTTATAATTACAATATTTTCTTGGATTGTGTATTGTAAGGATTTAAAATAAAATTTTCAACACATTTTCTATCTATATAGTGAAGAAAAATTAGGAAAATATTTGGCAGTTTTAAATTTGAAATTTGCAATTGCAATATTTTCTTAGAATGTGTATTGTAAGAATTTAAAATAAAAATTTCAACACTTTTTTTGTGTATATAGTGAAGAATAAATTAGAAAAATAGTTAATGATATATTCATTAGGATAAATCTGTCATTTTACTCAAAACCGTTACTTTTAACGGTTTGCATCCAATTTTCACCTTAATTCAAACCATGAGGTATCGAAAGTTGTGATTTGAAATTGCAGGGGGTTTTTCTGTATATTAGTCTAACCATAGAGGGCTTTTCTATCATTTACCCTTTAATATATGCTATTTTTAGATATGGGTTTGGTGAATCTGTGGCAGATTGAATAAAGAAAATTAGTTTACGGAGCATAAGAATGAGAGTTAGATTGGATAATGAAAACCTTGTTGGGAATTTTGATTTGGTAATGTTAGCAAGAGTTGCAACTGTCATACTACAGTCACCACGTTCATTCCAGTTGGCGAATTTTTAGGTGGGGCGGTGATCTAGAACTTACGTACTCTAAAAGTAATTTTGAACTTTTGTCCTCTGCTTTTAGGATATTACGACTAGAGTTATAGCTGAGGAGCTGCGACCAGATCAGACAATAGTTTCAAAAGTCATGACGAGGAACCCAATTTTTGTAACTTCAGATTCATTGGCAATTGATGCTCTTCAGAAGATGGTCCAAGGTTATATTTTCATGCTTTGGTTGTCTTGCTTGTTCTTAATGCTGTGTTCGAGTGCATGAGGAGTTCTCATACACCTCTACTAATGCATGAATATTTCTAGAGGAGTTAACATTGTTGGTGGTATTGAGTACATGAATGATGATGTGATAAAATACAGTGTGTAATATGCATGAATGAGACAATAGTCCCACTAAGATGGTTCTGAGTTTAATGGTGTAATCCTATAAATCTCCACTGTCATGTGAGAAATTTACATGGATGATGCTTATAATTAGGGATGGAAAATTTTACTCAGGCTAATATATTAGTTATGTTGGAAATTCTAGGCTCAGTTACTTCCTCGAGAGTACTGATGCAATCTTTTATTTCTTCTGGACTTTTTTCCTGCATTGTTTGTGTTTTTGGCAACTTATGCTTTGTTACCAGAACATGACTACTTTAGTAATTTATATGTGGAATTATCAGCAGTTCAGTACGTCCCTTTATTTTTTTTATAAAACATTTTTTCTTTGTCTACTGAACGATTCAGAGAAACAGTTCTTGAACTTTCATTTTGTGCTCAGTCGATAAGTTTCATTTGACCCATGTACATGGTTTTTATCCTCTCCTAACTCTTTTTTCCCCACAGAGCTTAACTTGGTTTCTGGCTTCAAGCTCAAATCCACCTTTATGTTGTGATTCCTTGACAGGAAAGTTTCGACACCTTCCTGTTGTTGAAAATGGGGAAGTTATAGCTTTGTTGGACATCACGAAATGTCTATATGATGCTATATCCAGAATGGAGAAGGCGGCAGAGCAGGGAAGTGCAATCGCAGCAGCTGTAGAAGGGGTGGAACGACAATATGGAAGCAATTTTTCTGGTTAGTTGAAAGTTAATGATTACCTGTGCAATTTATACAGAGCAAAAAGGATCATTTCTACACTTTTTAACATCTGGCTTATGAATAATATAACATAGTTTTTTTCAGCAGTTGAGATTTTGGTTAAATGGATTAGGGGTAGAGCTTTCAAACCATGTCAGACAATATTTAAGAAACAAAGAGCATAATTTTGTAGCAAACATTCTGAAGTTATTTAGTTTGAATATACTGAAAATTAATTGAAGTTGCTCAACTGCTAGAGTTTGATTTAAAAGTCCTATTGATGTGTGTCCTATTTGTGTTTATATGATATGGTAAGATAGTTATCTTCTTTTTCTTTTGCCATTTATCCTAATTGAAGTTTTATGTTGTTTCCTACTTGCATTTCTTAAAATACCCATTAGCGGGAAGATGATTCTTGAATTTGTCTTTGGTATTGTCTAATTGTATATCAAGTGCATTTCAAATATATCAAAGAATAAACTACATCTGTTAGTGCAAGTTTAGTTGTGATGCAACAAACATGAGTTCCAAGGAAAAGCAAAACCTATGGGTATTTTGTCTTTTCTGGATGTGTGTATGCCATTTACTGGGTTTGCATTTTGTTATTTTCATTTTTTTTGTCTCTTCCTAGAATTCCAGTAGAAACCCTTTTCATTGAAGTGCATTAGTATGATATTAGTCTTTTCTTTTGTAGTCCACTTTGATGGCTGTAAGGATAGAAAAATTGTTTTAGCATCTGTTCAGTATTGTACTTCTTCTGAAGCTATGAACAGATATAATTGGACAGATTAAAACTTTCTTGAAATTGGCTGAGGCAAATTAGCCTTAGGTGTGATTTCTTAAGGTTTTTAGGAGTCATGCCTAGGATTTCCTCATTGTTTTCTGTCTTCATTTCCAACTTAGGGCAGTACATCCACTGCCTTCAGCATTTAACTGCTGTCTAAATGCAAGTCCTATCCCTGTCCTATTACCTTTAGAGTTGTGAAAGTGAGCTTGTCAAGGTATTAATAGTTTGGTGCTACATGATGTCTAGCAGACCTGTGAGCTTGTCTCAGATGCTGATATGTGGTGGTACAAATGTTCATACTTACTCACTGCTGCACTGCACCTTAATTTTTAAAACTGAAGTTCACTGCACTGCACTGCACCTTCTGACCCTTTTGGTTTTTGGTAGTGGGAGACAAGAGAGGAAAGAAATATGTTTCTTTTATTTTTGAAGCCACCCACTTCGTGCAACTGTGGACTGCATCTCTTTGTTTTTTATCTGGAAACCATGCAGTGATCTTATTTGTCTTCCTTAGACTTTGGTAAACATCTATTTGAAAATATATGTTGTTGTAAATTAGATTTATGCTCCCCCACCCCCCAAACAAAAAAAAGAAGAAAAAGAAAAAGAATATATTCAAAATATGAAAAGGACAGGGCAGTCAGCTTTAATGTGAAATAGTTTTCTAATAACATTGGAAAAAGAGATTTTGTTCATTAAAGTAAATATCACTTTAAAGATTGTTGTAGCAAATTAAAGATTGTTAAAACTCTTAAACTTAGATAATTATGCTATACGTGCACTTTATATCCTTATTGACATCAGATGAGATGCTTTACATTTGTGCAATTACTTTCCAGCTTTTGCACAACATATCTGATGTAACTTCATATATCATTTGCCTTTTATCTTGTATTCCAGCTCCATCTGCCTTCATTGAAACGCTTAGGGAGCGCATGTTCAAGCCCGCTTTGTCAAGTATCATGTCCGAAAATTCCAAGTATAGTCAAATTTCCTTTCTGACGTTTGCCTGTTGTGCAATATGGCTTTCTTGAGGCTGATTTTGTGGCCAACTAACTGTCGTTTTATAATGATGGCAGGGTTGCAATAGCAGCACCATCAGACCCTGTATATGTTGCTGCAAAAAGGATGCGAGAATTGCGTGTAAATTCCGTAATTATTATGACTTCCAACAAAAGTCAAGGGATATTAACGTAAGATGTTTTCTTTATCAGGATTTTGAGTCCCCCGCCCCCCCGGGGGGGGGGGGGGTAATATGACATGTTGTATATTGCTTTTTTGATGGGCATATCTATTTTCTTATGACTGTCTTTGATGCTCATTCAATTACTTTTTGTTTGACTACTGCACTGCAGTTCAAAAGATATCCTTATGCGTGTTGTAGCCCAAAATCTGTCTCCTGAGCTGACACTGGTGGAAAAGGTTCTTACAACTATCACTCAAATATTTCATTTTATTCTAGATCTCAGTTCATTTTCAGATGAGCATTGGCCATGTGGTACTTAATTGATGACTCCAATATCTAAGCCCCATTTGGGGTTGCAGTGGCTTATAAAAAAACCACATTTAAAACAAGTAAGTGCATTGAAATTACCAAAAACCAGGTTCCCTATGTTACAGAAATTAGTTACCAAATACTCTCTGAGCACTTTTAGTGTTTAAAAGTGCTTTTTTTTTTTTTTTTTGTAAACGTACTGCAACCCCAAACGGGGCCTGAATCCATATAAATGACCTGGTGTGAAACTTTTGCTTCAAAATGACTCATGTTTACCTTCTGTTGTATTCAGAATTTGTTGCATTGGTTTTTACAGTTGTATTTCTTTTCCGTCAACGCTTGTGTGGTTGGTGTTTCTCTTGTTGAGTAAGATTCATGTGTTTAGAAACCTGAATAACTACTAGTAAGCTTTTTGGTTTCACTCCAGAGGATGGTCAGACCGCAATAGCATCCACAACAGACGTGAAGTATTGCTGCAGTTATGTGTTCGGCCTGGAGATTAGAATCTTCTCTGCCTACTCGACAACAAGATTTTAATTAAAATTTAAAACTAATATTAGATAGACTGCAGGAGAATCTTGGAGTCCCTTGTCTCTAAATGACATTAATCTTATGCTTCGTTTGAATATGAGCAAGTCTTTTGAGAAAGCATTTTTCACATCAAGTAATCGGAAATGAAATCGCTCTCGCTCTCTCTCTCTCTCTCTTTTTCTTCTTCTTCTTCTTCTTCTTCTTCTTCTTCTTCCTCTCTCCCTTCATTTAGCCAAGATATTTGAAAGTGGTTTTAGAAGTTGGGTATTTAACTTAAATAGTTGGTAGTTACAAGTGATTGGATTTCCCTGCAAAATCATTCAAATTTTGCAGGGCAGAAAATGGGTATATATTATTGCTCTTGAGGGTTTGGTTATTGGACATATAATGTGTTAATGGAACATGCGTATGAGAAAAGTAACTTTTTTTTCCTTTTATTTTCTTTTATTCTTTTTAATTTTTTAGAGGCTACCCTGGGGAAAGCAAACAACAAGCTGCATATAGGAATAGTAATTTATGTTGGAAATAAAACAAAAACACACTGTTCGAATGACTGAAACTGGAATTGAAAATGAATAATTGTACTTAATTCTCCTTGTGTACAGAACTCGGCTTTGACAAGCGTGTAACAAGATAATCTTTTAAGCCTTGTGCTCCAAGACCTGTAACTCCTTTGAGATTGACGTTCTCTCCATTAATAGATGGGGTTCACTTTACTAGTTGAGCAAAGACTTTGCATTGAGACTTGCATCTCCTTGATCTGACCTCCTTCATCCATAATGTATTATTATTAATGACCTAACTCCTGAGGAATTACATAATAAGATGGAAACTATTATAGTATGAAAGTGACATGGCTTCTATTGAATGATATTACTTCTTTTTTTTTTATTTTCTTATTTTTGCCAAATATATCTGGGCATTTATGGGGTCGATGGACCTAGATGTTTTACATTCCTCAATGTTTACTACTCAACTTACCAAACACTGGAAAAGGGATTTTCCACATTGAATCGGCTAAATCTTTAGTAATGCAAAAAATAAACCTGACCGCGTCTTTTTTGATTGTAAAACTAGTCAATTGTTTCATAGCTATGGATAAGGCAGTATTCATTAAAAGAATAGCTTTTTCGTGCAGTGTGATTTTGAATTTTGTACATTCCCCACCTCAACTCCTTCATCACATTTGCACAGTAAAAGAGTAGGCGTATCTTGAGCTCAACCTTGAGTATGTCTTGGTGCCTCCCACTTTTTAAAACACTAGTCAAACTTCCCACTCGCCTAACATCAGTGGCAAAATAATGAATGCCCTAACAAGTATTTGGCTGTTCGTTCAAGAAGTATTTATTTCTTATTTTATTTGGCTTTCAGCATCAAGTGTTGTGGGTGCCTTTTTATCTGGAGATTATGGGAATGCTCAAGAAAGGGATTATCATGGAGAAATGTGTCTTGTTTCTTTTTTGGTTTTTTTTTTTCCTTTCTTGCGTGGGAGGAATAGAGAACAATAGATATCTATGGCACTGTTACCAGCTTTTTGATCTACTAATTGATGGATTGTTCTGGAAAAATTCAATTGGCAAGGGGGGAAAAAATGAAATATGGGAACTGCAAATACATGAAGGTCTTTGATTGGGCTTTTAATACCGTTAGAAACTAATTCGTTGGATGATGCAGCACCAGCAGCCATTTTGGATAAGATGGGAAGGATTTCAGAGTTCTTAGTTGTAGAACATGATAATATGACAATTTGAAGATGACAGCACTAGGAATTTAGAAAAGTGAAGAAAGAAGAGAGAAGAAATAGCAATTCTTTTATAAGTTTCAACTCGGTGACACTTGGTTTGAGTTCATTTCAAACCTAACTAAACCTGTTCCAACTGATATAATTAGGAGGAAGACTTTGAGGTAATGGGACTCTCAATGACTTAACTACATAGCTAAGAAAAATTCACTATCAGGAAGCTAAAGTTAACTTGAACGCCTAAAGTAGACTTGATGAATCTGCAACCAAAGAGGACCTAAAGCTGTGAAGTCTAAGTTGGACTTTATAAGTTGAACTTGGATCCATTTGAGCCATAACTCTTCAGCATTCTATGAGATGTAAAAAAATATTCTCAACATTCTAATGCTAAACATTAAAGTATTCACAAGCTTTTGTTCTATGTTGTATTCTGGGGCTTAGTCGAAAGAGGTTTTTGTCTTTTCTTTAAGCATTATAGCTGGTGCATATTTGATCTGGTCACCATTGACTTGCAAGTAGTGCCATTTTATTCTGTATCTGAGCTAGTAGGTTGGTTCAAGGGGGAAAGTGGATACTATGGGAACCCCAAATACATAAAGATCATTGTTTGAGCCGTTACTAGCTTATAGGATTTAAAGTATTGATTGTCTTGGAGAGACCGTTTAAGAGGGGTAAGTAATGGAAAATGGGAAGGTGGGTACCAATGAAACTTGACCTTTTGGTTGTACTATTAACTTGTGATTATGTCATCTTTGATTTGCTAGTTGCCAGTGACTTGTTATTTCATTTACTGGTTTTATATAAACTGGATATCATGCTAAAATTCTGATTTATTGCCTGTTTAAATGTTACTTTTATGTCTTTTTCCGGACAAAATGAGTACTTTGCAGTGACATAAGATTGACTTCTTCTAAACATTTTCTCTGAAGGTGATGACACCAAATCCTGAGTGTGCTACACTGGATACAACCATTCTTGAAGCTTTGCATATAATGCACGATGGGAAGTTTTTACATCTTCCTGTAGTAGACAGAGGTGAGGTTTGATTGCATTGTTTGTAATTGAACCTTAGAATTTTATGCTCAATGGTGACTTTTCTGCAGATGGACATGTTATTGCCTGTGTAGATGTTTTGCAGATAACTCATGCGGCTATATCCATGGTAAAGTCGTTCAATTCTGAGCTTGTTTCTTTAAGCATGCTGCTTGTGTTGCAAGATAGTAGGCTTGGTCGTGTTTCTTATTTGAAACATTATTTCTGTACTTTGAGACACTATACATGGTTTTTACATGAATGTTAGGTATTCTAATGTTCTGTTTCTATGTATATTCGGATGAATAATAAATTATGACAAGGGGTCCAACTATGGATCTGATGAGAGAAGAGGGAATGCAACTTTGGTGGGATCGGCTGGGAACAGCATGTTTGAGATCATATCATTTTTATGCTCTCGATTTCAAATAAAATGCCCTAAATTTTAGATTGTTTTTGGTGTCAAAAGGAGGTTCACTTTCTTTAGATGGCTTCACTCTATACTTCAATCACACAAAAAGTTGTTTTGTCCCTATCTTTCTTCTCTACTGAAAAGGTCACTTATGCTCCCGGATTTTCTCTTCTGAAATCCATTGATCTTTTGAGTGTTCTAGCTATCTATTTTCATCCAAAGCTATTTGAAGAGACCCCTCAAATATGAGTGCTTGACATGTGGACTGCACTTCATGTAAGAAGTATTGATTCAAGCTAATGAACATCTTGGAAATGAAGAAGAAAAGATCATCAAACATATGTGTGGGTGTGTGTAATGGTAATATTTGTTTAGATCTATGGAGAAAATGTGTTTTCTTCCCTCTTAAGAAGTGTAAACCCTTGTCCCATGTTTTTGTTCTGATTTTGAAGAGAAGCATGTAAATGAAAATCAAAATGAAATAGAGCTATTTGGAATATGTAAATAGATCATTTTGTCTGGATGCTGTTGGATTGGCAAATGGTACTGAGATTCTAGGGTTCTCTGGTGTTCAAGGTTGAAAGTGGTTCTGAAGCTGTTAATGATGTAGCAACCACAGTGATGCAAAAGTTTTGGGATTCAGCACTAAATGTGGAGCCTGTAGATGATTATGACACTCAAAGGTATACTTTTGTTTTATAAAATGTTTCCTTTTTGGTACTCTTAAGTTAGATTTGCTAATTGTTCTAGAATTTTGGATGCAGTGAGCTGTCTATGTCTGCATTGAATATGTCTGATGGGACAGAAAATGGAAAATCTGCATATCCATGTCTTGGTCTTGGGAATTCATTTGCCTTCAAATTTGAGGACTTAAAGGGTCGTGTACACAGATTCAATTTTGGTTAGTATTCTTCAGATAACAAGACTATTTGGCTGCTATTGTATGTTTCTTTTCTCTGTTTTTGACAATTTGTTTTGGTGAAAGTTATACAGTTTCCATGTGAAATATTCACTTTACTTGCATAGTTATGATGTACATTTTGTTTATGTCATTATTTTGCAAGGAATCACCCTTTTTTTTTTTCCGTTTTTCCTTTTCTAGTGTATTAATAAACGTACTCTTTGATGTTGGTAGATCAAGCTTTAGATCAATTTTATTTAATGATAGGATAAACAATGAAAAAAAGAAAGTTATGAGAAATTAAACATGCAGCTGAAAACACTATTTTGTCCAGTGGATATCTAGTTCAGCTGAACTTCCCTCCATTCATATTTAATTGGTGACTTGTGAAGTTTCCTATGACATATAGAAGAGAGGCAGTTTTGCAAAAGATAGAAACTAGTGAAGGCCATCTGGTTTCTGGTGAATTAAATAATCCTCCAACTATCTGTACTTAGAGAAAAAATTGGGGAGGTGCCAACCTCTCGCTGTTTATTTTCGTGTTCTTGAATGCTTGAGAGGGGTTGCTTTTAGTAAGCTGAGTGGACTTCCACCATTTGTTTGTGGTTCTAATGCTTGTGATTTTGCTTTTGTTGAGCCATCTGAAATGTCAGATTGTATTTGTGTTGCAAAGCAATTCAGTTGCATAAGTTTTTATTTTTATTTTTTTGGGGTGAAAATCTATTTTTGAAACTGTGTTAAAAAGTAGGAATGCTTACATGCTTCTTTATAATGTCCATCCTTTTCAGGGACTGAATTGGAGTTTTTTTTTTTTTTTGGGTCCTATATCCTTCCTTTCAGGCACAGAGAGTTTGGGTGAGCTTGTTTCTGCAGTTATGCAGAGGATTGGAGCAGCTAATGATCAAAATCAACCTCAACTCTTGGTGAGTTGAAAGGGAGAACATATTTGATTGGAATTTTCTTTTGATGTAGAATATTTATAATCTTACAGTTCCTTGTGCTAATTACAGTATGAGGATGATGAGGGTGACAAGGTTCTCCTAACAGCGGATACTGACCTTATTGCTGCTGTTAGCCATGCCAGGTCAGCGGGACTAAAGGTGTGTAACAGCTCTTTTCTTGCATATACCTTGATGCCATTGTTGAAAGCTTATGGATTAGTACTGACTTCTACCTGAAGTAGGGTTAAGAGATGTCCAACAATAATTATTTCATCCTTTTAGGAGAACTAGGAAGCATGGCTATAAACCTGGATCAAACACTAATCTAACCTGAGGCAGCCACCTTTGTTAGGCATATCTTGCCGTGGTTCATACTTTACCTCCCTAATAATGATCATTGAAATGATCTGTAGAGGGAAATTGGATATCCACTTACCCAAAAAAAAGGGTGAAATCCATTTTTCCTGATTTATACTATAATAAGATGCAATGTAAAGCATATTCCAAGTGCCTTACAATGGGAAATTTATTTGCATGATGAAAGAGGAAATAAAGCAAAATCGAGAGACAAGACAATAGGACAAAAGCTTTGCTTACCCACTCAAATCCGGAAAACCACATGATAACGAGTGAAACATACTTAAACTGAATAATTAGTGTTGATATGTTTTGGCTATCGTATTAGTTAAAAGCCAGTGGAGTGGTCTCTTAAGAGCAGGTGGAAGCAAGCCGGTTGCTTTTTTCTATCCAAAGCAAGTGAACTATTTAAAAAAAAAAAAAAAAGCACAGGCAAAGTGCCCAAAAAGATGCCTTTTCATTTTATCTTCTTTTCCCTCAGTCAGAACTCCAGCTCAAGCTGAGAAGCTTGATGGTTATTTTCAGCAACAACAGGTCCACTTCTCTCTTACTCTCTGTCTCTTGCTCTTTTGACATCCCAATTTCTGTTCTGCTTCCCTTTTCTGCCTTTTCTTGTCTAGGACTACTGCATTCTTCTTCTGGCATCTCTCTCTTGCCTCCTCCTGATGCTTAATTGTATCTACTTTCTTGCTTGCTTTCTTGTACCTTTGTAGAACAATTAAGATTTATATGTTAGTCTATCACCAGCTTTGCCCTAAAAGAGTGTGCGCTTTGCTATGTCATTTGTGCTTAAGCCTGGAAGATCCTGAGGGTTATAGTCCACTGTGCACCTTTAATTATTTGGTTTATAGTCTCTAAGACTGTAGCCATGACATCGCTTTAGATAGCACAAAAGATGGTGGTGCAGAAAAGTAAGAGAAAATTTAGCTAGCAGCACTTCACTAGAACTGATGATGTGAAATCACAATTATTGAAGGAGAAAAGCTTCTGGGCTGTATGAAGCCAACTAACTTTGGGTAATAGTTGATGCGAAAAAAGGTTGTTGAGTACCTAAAGTAGGTGCTTATAGGCTCCAAGCGCATTCTTGTCCTAAGGTGACGTAGACAAAAATACCCTCAATAAGGGATATGCCTAGCACATTGGACCACCTATACAAAACAATTGGTAAAACTACTATTAACAGTTGGCAACAAAGCGTAACTACCAACATGGTAAACAACAATAAACTCTAAGTTCTAATATATTCCTGCATCATTCCCTTTGATGGGACAGGATTTTGAGTCCCATGAGAAAGCCTCAGTGAACTTCGCATGCATGTTAGGATTGATGGTCTTCAATTTATCTTTCTTCAATCTCTGTGCTTTCGGCAATTAGCTTGTTCACCACTTCACCAAGAACCTTCGGTAGAGCTTCCTTTTGTTTTGGCTTTTACTTCTTTCACGTCTAATGCATCCTCAATTTCCTTTCTTGGCCCTTTTTGGAGATGTTCAACCAGACCAATTGTTCTATGGCTGAAGGGTCTTCATCAAATCTTTGAAATGCATACAAGCATCTAATTAGCCTCAAATTACCTATGCGAAGAGTCTTCATCAAATCCTTCAAATTCGTACAAGTTTTTTACCTTAAAGGTGGGGCTGATTTGCAACTCATGTGGTAGGCATGGAACTAATTTTTTCAGAACCTTAGATGGACCTATTTTGTGTAGACGTTGCCAATGTGCTGCGCATGTGCCTCGTTAAGGGCCTTTCGGTCTTTCCTTACTTCAGGGCAATAATGTGTTTGGAGCCCTATAAGTTTCCATTTTAGGTACTGTGTTGAGTAGTTTTTAATATCAACTATTACCTAAAGCTTGTATAAAGCTTTGTTTGGCTTTGTGCAGCCATTTGGCAACAAAGCATAACTAACAATATACTAAACAACAACAAAATCCATGTTCTAACATTATCCTGCATCACTTATTTTACTTACTTGAGGGGTTGAGAGAGATAAGACAAACTGATGGGCAAGAAAGAGAAGTATGAGGAATTGAAAGGGCAGACAAAGTGTAAGACGCTCTGGATATCTGTCTTAAATTAGCAGTGGAGCAATGCTTGGGGATATTGATGTGGGACCTTTTTTTCCCTACACTTCCTCTTGCACTTTGGATCTACAAGACCCCAGGAAACATAAAATCAAGCTATCAAGACTTGTGAAGACTTCTCTGCCTGAAAGAAAGGAATAATTTCCCATTCTCACAAAAAGTAGCTGGTGGTCAACTGGTCAACTGCATGCGGAGGGAACATTGATGGAAGTAGATGACATTGTTGTGATTTTGAATCTGCTGATTTAATTTTTTTTAAAAAAATCAAGGAAGTCATACATTTAATAAGAAGTATATGTGAATTTTGTATGGAAAGAGGACAGGATTTACATATGGTATTTATTGACCTTGAAAAGGCATATGATAGAGTAAATCGATATATAATGTGGTGAGTATTGGAAAAGAGAGGGGTAAGGGTACCTTATATAGAAGCCATAAAAGATATGTATGAAGATGTAAAAACTTATGTAAGGATGCCAGTGGGGCTATTGAGTGAATTTCTGAATACTATAGGTCTACACCAGGGATCAGCTTTGAGCCCTTATCTTTTCATCTTAGTAATTGATGAGATCACTAAGCACTTACAGAAAACCATCCCTCAATGTATGTTATTTGCTGATGATATAGTTTTAACCGATGAGACAAGGGAGGGAGTAAATGCTAAGTTAGAAGATTGGAGGGAGGCATTAGAATTGAAAGGTTTACCATAAGTGGAGCCAAAACAGTATATATGGAGTGTCACTTTAGTAAACATAAGAAGGACAATGGAGTGGGAGTAAAAATTGGTGGGTGTGACTTAAATGCATCTAAGATTTTAAATATTTAGGATCGGTCCTTGAAGAAAATGGGGGTATTGATAAAGATGTTACACATAGGATTCAAATAGGTTGGAACAAGTGGAGAATTGCATCATCCATACTTTGTGATACTAAAGTTCCTCTGAAATTGAAATGAAAATTTTATAGGACAGCTATAGACCAGTGATGCTTTATGGATCGGAGTGTTGGGCACTAAGTGTGAACATGAATAAAACATGAGAGTAGCAGAAATGAGAATGTTGAGATGGATATGTGGCCACACTAGAATGGATAGAATGAGTAATGAATGCATTAGAAGGAAAACAGGGGTAGCACCGATAGATGAGAAAATGAGAGGAACACGCTTAAGATGGTCTGGACATGCGCATAGGAGACCTGTAGATGCCCCAGTTCGGAGTGTAGAAAATCGAGAATTTTCGACTCAAATTAAAAAAAGAAACTACTCAAAAAGACGTTATATTCAAATCTTAATGAAAACATGTGCCTGGATAGAACACAATGGCATCATATGATTCATATAGTCGACCCCACATTGTGGGATAAAGGCTTTGTTGTTGTTGTTGTAAAAATCAAGGAACCTTCCATTCGATGAAAGCTATATTTGGCCCCTGTTGAGAGCATAGTATATAGCTTATATTATCTTTTGAAAATGTTAAAGAATGATACATCTAATTGTAGAGCAATCAAGAGTAGTATGTGATTTCTACTGGAGCTTGCTTTGCTTAAAAAGTATGTCCTTTGCATTTTGCACTTTATGCTTAAGCTCTGGAAGGCCACCTGCACTCTAGTGCACTTTACACATACTATGCAAAGTGAAGTGCATGCCTTTGAAAGGCAAAGCGCAGTATTATATACTGGCATATGGTTCTTATTCTACAGCATGATTATATGCCCACGGGATTTTGTTAGTTATCCTAAAGAAGTATAAGAGTTTAGGGAAAATATATCTTTAAGAGAGGGATCCCATGTGGAAGAGAGAGATGTTCTGAAAATAACCATCCAACTTTGTTGTGCTTGAGTTAGGGTGTTTATTGAGCTAATAGAAGATAGGGGAAATCATATGCTTATGAGGATAATTATGTGCTTTGTCTTTTACCCTGATTACAAGATTTCTAGTGCATATTAATAGAACTATTCATGTGAGATCGAAAAAATAAAACTAAAGAGATCCAGCAGTCAAAAAAAAAAAAAGGATATCAAACATGAAACGCCCAAAAAACCAAAAACTGCACCTCTTTTTGCATTTTGCCTGTGTTTTATTTTGCTTGATTTCTTCTGACAGAAAAAGGGAAAAAAAAAAAAAAAAAAAGCGATGGGCCTGCGCTTCCCCATGCTTTGTGCTCAAGTGAGTGCTTCGCTTGCTTCTAACTTTACTGGGAGGAAGAGATGGGCCAGAAGTTTCTCGTTGGGATTTGTTGGGAGTGGTTATGGTCTCTCTCTTTCTTTCTGTGGAAGAGGGAAGAATAGAATCAGATTGTCATGATCTACGAGAAACAGAAAATGGTATGAAGTATAAAGTCAAAAGACAAAATAATACACAAATGTCTATTTTGGTTTGTTTTGTGGGTATAGATCCAGAAGACTCATGTATATTCAGCTTCCAAATGGAGTGAGCTGATAGATGAGGGGTTTCAATTGAGAAAGTTGGCTTTTGTAGTGTTCACTGTATGATACTGTCCAATTGAGCCGTTTGATACTAACCCTCACAAAGTGCTAGTATAACCTGTCCGCCACTGTCACGAGCGTTCCCAGCTGAAACATATTAGGGGTAAAAAAATTGAAACAAGAAATGGAATGTACAGTTTTGGGACCTTTTCAGGCTCTATTGCTTCCTAAATCTCTCATACAAATGTTTTTAAAGCCAGTTAATATTTTTAAACCAATAACCCTGATCGTCTTATCCTTTCTTCACTGTTACCACAAGAATCTGATGTTGATCATGAATATACAACGTAGACAACCTAATCTTTCTTGTGCACATTACCGGCGTCGACTTGAATCCTACAATTTACATCTACGCATGCAGATGTACTTAATAAAGGGATGGATGAAATGCATGTGCTTGTATATAGGTCACTGAGCTAGTCATACTTTGAGATGGACATTCATACATGGAGGACAGAAATTACTCTAAAAATACTCCAGATAACATCGCAGGCCTGTTAAAATTTTTGCAGGTTTCTTGTAAAACATCTGGTTACCATCACTTGTATTATCAGTTGGTCCTTTAAATTGATCAACTATGAAAAAGTTCGTTTGTAGACATGACACTGGATATATTTCTGATTGTAACCTGTCGCTGCATATTCAAGCTGGGGGGACATGGATGATCAATTTTCCTCATCAGCATGGTGCAATGAAGTTTAATATTTTACACGAACATGCGGATACTCTGTTATTTCTGTATTATGTTGATCTAGATCTAATTTGACCACTGGTAGCTGATGATTATTTTAATATCATGGCTGGGGTAGAAAGGTCGTCATACTTGTCTCTTATTGTCTAACATTCAAGTACTTTGTTCTAATTCTTGCTGGATTTTAATTTTCAGGTCTTGAGACTACACCTAGACTACTCAGATGCATGCCAGAGCAAGTCTGAACTAAAGACTAATATGGCCACTGCTGAAAAATCGGGATCTCTCTCTCTTGGTATGGGGATTTTTGCAGGAGCAGTTGTTCTGACCAGTATAGGTGTGGTGGTCTATCTAAAGCGTGCAAACACGTGATTGATATGAAAAGGAACCAAATATTAGATTAATCTGTCTATTAACAAAACGTGCCTTTAGAACTGTTAATGGAAAATTAGCGCCTGGCTAGATGATGGGTCACTGTAGTTTTTGAATGTCAGACCTAAGGTATAGGTGAACATCCTGTGAATAGGTAATAGTTGTTCAGTCAAAAGAGCACAAAGGAATGAGAGCGGTATGGCACAACGAAGGTTGTTTTTGATATTGTTGTAATAAAAAGCTTTGTACACATCCAAAGAAAGAGATTTACAGGTGAGGGAATCTGTTCCTCAGTTCACTTTGTTGGAGCATTTCCATCTAGCATGGATCTTTCTTTTCTATTTTCCTCCTTTGATCATATTTACAATTTTAGAGGAATGGTTATAATGTTTCCATTCTCTTTGTTAATTCAATTTGGGGATTATGTATTAAGAAACAACTGGAAAAAAAAAGGAAATTAAAAATGGGCCACTTCTCCCTATCTCACTGGCATCACCAGCCTCTGCAATGAGTTCGACAATTTGTTGAGAATGGTTCATGGCTTAGATCTCCCTATTTGAATTTTTGGTGAAGATTGGTTGAAAAATTTTTGAAAATTCGTTGGACACATAGGTGACAGGTGGACGCGGCTTTTGTGTCTGTATCTGTTTTATTGATTTTTTACATTGTTTGAGCAATTGGAACAATTAACGTGGTTGACGGGACGTCCTCTAATCCCTAATCTCATTCCATTGGACAATGATTCTCGATTTGAATGGTTGTATCGTCGACCTCAATTTGAAAGGCTAATTTAGCTCTTTTGTTTTCGGGTAAGACAAAGTTAGAAGTATGTTCGGCTCTAGTCATCTTCATTTATCATTAAAGCATGTTATCATAATTATAAGTGGCTTATCGGAATTCTTACATATTGTCTATCCATATAGCCTTTACATTAGCAGCCGGATCATCCATTAATATAGTTCTTACATTCGTAGTGAAATTTGAACATATAATTTTTTTTAACAAAGTTGTTGGTCTTTATTAATTGAGCCAATTTATGTTTAATTAAGTCTCTGTTTTTCCTTTGGTTGATACTCTTTCATAGACGGCACCAAAAATCGCAGCCCATTACTCCAAAAAAAAAAACTAAAACCTGCAACCTTTTCCTCAACTCTTTTCCAAGAGTCCGATTGCAAAACCTGGTGGCAATAACCTCCTTCATGCTCCAATTCCCCACTTGACAGTCTATTGTCTATTTATCTATTTGCAAGGTGTCTCCTCATCGAATGAGAAGAAAAAAAAAATTGTGCTGTATAGAATGTGTAAACTTAGTAATTTTTCTAGAATTTAAAAATTTATATCCCAATTATAGAAAATAAAAACAAAAGATTATATTTAAAAATGGACCAAGCATATGGATGCTAATGATTCTTAAAGAGCACACTACATATTTTATAACTAAAACCTGCATAGAATTTGAAAAGGGTCAAAACAGGAGAAAAAAGAAAAAAAATTTATAATTGGAATGAGCAAATCTTAAAAACCCGTCACTGGAAATTGTTGCTATCAGTGGTTTCCCATGTAAAGTTTTAAACCGTTCTCAAGTTTCGAATTAACTACTACCCTCTTGCATTTGATTTGGAATTAGATTCAAAATCGATATGAGAATCGTATAAATCAATGTTAGTCCAAAAAAAAAAAAAAAAAACAAAAGGCCTCTGTAACTCTACTGACTAACCTTTGTCCTTTTGTTAGTCCAAAAAACAAAAGGCCTCTTTAAAGTTTGGTCAGTAAAAGGAGAAAGAATGAATAGAATATATTAATTATTTAGAATAGAATATCTACAGTTAACTTAGATTAGAATCATAACGTATAAGTAACATACTATTTAGGATGGAAAGGATTAGTTTAAATGGCAAGGTAGAAGGGATTGCACGTAGGAAGTCTTGGGTTTTTAGACTTCCCACTTACAATAAAATATAAAAATAAATATATCTATTATTTAGGAACATGCTATAATTACAATTAGCAATTTAGGTCTTTTGACCAACATAATTTTTTTTCTGAGTTTTGAAATCAGTTTATAACTTGATAAATACCAAACAAGCTCACTTCTAATGTAATTAATGATTTTGGTTTTTTGCATCACCTAGTTTTTTTTTTTTATGTTTGATTTGTATTCTGCATAATGTTTATTTTTGTACATCAGTCCTACTATTCCCTTGATTTATGTATTGATAGCCTTTTTCTTTAACTAAATATTTTGTCGTAAATTAATGATGGTTTTATACCTCAAATTTTGCTGGCAGTTCAAACCTCAAAACTAGACGTTAAGTTATAAACTAGGACAAATGTATAGTGTAATTAGCTCATAACTTCACATATATGCTTTTAATTGAAAATTACAAATAGTAGTTGTTCGTAGTACAGTTAGAAGTTGAAGAGTTGTTGCCTTAAGGGTATTTGACACAATATAGTCTCATCTACTTATACTTTGTATTTAAGGGTTTTTCTCTCTCTAGTGAGAACCTCTCTCTCCTGTAGAGACTATTTCTCCTCTCTGCAGGAGGTAAAAGTTATCATCCAATTTTCAAAATTCAAACCCAACAATTTACCAAAGACATCAGGCCTGAATCCGACCACCTTTTCCAAAATTCCTCACACCAGTAGTTTAACCCCTTAGTGTTGATGAGCTAATAGGACATCTCGCACTCCCATCAGAATAGAAGCTTCCTTTGTTGGGCGGTACCTGAGAGGTAGGACAACAATTTTAAAGATCATATAGCTTTAAATGCTTTCATGAAGTCTCTCTCTTAAATAAATCTGGGTAGATCTAGTACTAAAAGTGTTATCTCTTTTCTTTACTGTTTACTGTTAACTCTTCCATCCTTCTCTTTGCTTCTTCTCGCTTTTCTACAGGTTTTTTCTACCTCTCGTTTTCTGATCTTAGTAGTCAAAAAAGAACAAGGAACTTCAAACTTTAGCTCAGACATGATTAACTCCCTAACAAGGGCCTTCTAAAGGTTCGATCTAGTCTTAAAGAGGTGGAAGGAGTTGACTTGAGCTGTGGGGATGTGGAGACTAGCATCGAAGAATGCAGACTGAGCTTAGTTGGGAAGATCATAGGTGAAAAGATTGCAAACTTCACAGGGGTGAAAAACTTCACCAACCACGTTTGGGGATAACCAAGAAACATGAAAGTAACTGAGATCGGTCCAAACTTGTTCCAATTTTGTTCGAAAATGTCTCAGACAAGGAGAGAGCTTTGAGGGGTAGACCGTGGATTCTGGACAATCAATTGTTGGTATTAAGACCATGGAGTGAGGGGATTGATTCAGATTTAGAAAATTTTAATACCTCTCTTATATGGATTCAAATCTAGCACCTTCCGATTCACTGGTTGAGCAAAGCTGTGGGCTTCAAAATAGGGAGGATTTTCAACTTTGTGCAGGAAGTTTTGATACCACTAGGAGGGGGGAAAGAAGGAAGGCATATGAAGATTCTGGCTGATGTGGATATTTCCTAACCCTTGATCAGAGGAATAACAGTAAAACTCTACTGCGATTCAGTTTTGTGGAGTTCAATTACGAAAAGTGCTCAGATTTTTGTTTTACATGTGGGCTAATAGGCCACTGGGATAAAGCATGCAAATTAGATATAAATCAAAGAGGCACTGTGAAGGGAGGACAGTATGGACCTTGGCTCAAAGCTAACAATATAATGGTTTCTCCAATGCGACCAAGAGCAAATGAAAACAAGCAGCATCCAAAGGCATCAATGACTCAGCACCAAGTAGCTCAAAGACAACAACCACCATAGGAGGAACAAATAGAAGAGGATACAAACAATGAGCAGGGTTAGCTTTCCCAAGAGCAAGAAAAACCAGAACAAACCAATGCCACACCAAGAGCCCCGCATGAGATATAGCTAAATCCAGCTAGCCTTCAACCCATTCATCACGATAAAAACCCACAGACCCTGATGCCATCTCAAAGCCAACATCCAATTACTGACAGTGATGAGAGATGTGTAACAAAGCCCCTTACAATACCGCATCAGGAGAGCAGCATAATGGAATGCTCTACAATGGCTCCACTTGGATTGGGTGCTGAAGACAACTAGCACAAAAAAATCATCCCAAGGAAAGCTAGGGGAAGAGCAGCTAAAATAGCACCAAAGAGAATCAGGTCTCCTCTAACAGAAATCACAGTGCCACAAAATGGGGTAAAGATGGGAGAAAAAAGGAAATTCTGCCTGCTTGACGAACCAGATGAAATGATGACAGATGAGGATGCCAACCTGCAATATAATCATGGGAGAAAGCTCATTAAGCTGGATCAATACAAAGAAAACTCTCAATGGGGAATGGACGCTAACCCTAAAAAGCCTCCAATTTCCCAATGAGAGTTGCGGTGTGGAATTATTGAGGTGCCGGGAGCCCCTTGACAATTCCTCAACTCAAGGAGGTGCAATCACTCCATTCCCTAGAGATGGTTTTCCTTAGTGAAACCAAGAATTAGCAAAAATATATGGAAACAGTAAAGAAAAGGTTGAATTTTTGGAATAGTTATATAGTGAACTCAGAAGGCAAATTTGGTGGTTTAGCCTTATTTTAGAAACATAGTGTCTTAGTGGTCGCAATTCAAGCCACAAGCCTCTTCATTGTTGCTCACATTGTAGCTCAGGAGTTTAGGGGCGACTGGTGTTTCATTGGAGTATGTGCTAGCACAGACAAGCAAAGAAGGAAAGAGCAATGGATAGAATTAGGACAATGTATGAGAGGATAGGGAGAAAAATGGATTTTGGCAGGGGATTTCAATGACATCCTCTCCAGTGAAGAAAAATGGGGAGGCAGAATGCGACCAGAAAGCTCTTTTGTAGATTTCAAAAAAATGATAAATGATAATCAACTGGTTGACATTCGGTTTGTAGGAAAGCCTTGGACTTGCTAAAGTAACTGGGATGGGCAGGTAATCCGAGAAAGATTGCATAGAGTTCTTGCAAACCACCATTGGTTTCAAGCTTTTGCAAAAGCTACATGTCTTCACATTGAATAGAAGCCTCTGATCACAGTGTTTTACTTCAAGATACCAATCCAAGGGATGCGAAAAAACAGATCAGATTCTTTTTTGACAAACGATGGACCCAAAAGCAAGAATCTCAGGACCTGGTTAAGAAGGAATGGATGAAACCTCAAGTTGGCTCAGCTATGTTAAGAGTAACTAGGAAAATAAGAGAATGTAGATGGGCCTTTCAGAAATGGAACAAAAAGAACAAATCAAATGCTGGAAAGGATATTAAACTCCTGAAGCAACAACTCCAAGAAGCCAAACAGAATGACTGTGGAACAAATACAGGCCTGATTATGGAACTTGAGAAAATGCTTGGTCATGCATACAGTGAAGAGGAAAAATTCTGGGCTCAGAAATCCAGATGTCAATGGCTGAAGGAGGGTGCTAGGAATACTGCATACTTCCATGCAAGGGTGGCAACCAGAAGAAGGAAGAACAGAATTTCAAACATACAGAATGCGGAAGGCCAATGGTGTAGCTCAGAGGAAAAAATTTAGCAGGAGTTATGCAAATTTTACACCAACATTTTCACCTCCTCACAACCTCAAGATTTCGAAGCAGTTACACGTGGAGTTCCCTCTATTACTTCTGAGATGAATAAGAAGTTGATAAAGCCTGTAGACGAGCTAGAGGTAAAGAGAGCACTTTTCTCCATGCATTCGGATAAAGCACCTGGGCCAGATGTATGACACCCCTTTTTTTTCAAAAATACTGGCATATTATATCTTCTGATATTACTAATGCAATTCAAAGTTTCCTGTCTGGGGGCCACTTACTCAAAGCACTTAATGAAACCATCATTACCCTTATCCCAAAGGTCGATGCACCTCTGAATCTCACTTAATACCGACTAATCTCTCTGTGCAATGTTCTTTATAGAATTTTGGCAAAAGTTCTAGCCAATAGATTAAAGCATAGTCATTTACTTTTGCATAAGTCTTGCCCAATCTACTTTTGTCTCGGGCAGGCAAATCATTGACAATGTCATCATAGCTTATGAGCTCATTCATGTTATGAAAAATAAAAGGAAGGAAAATATGGCTTTATGATCTTAAAATTGGATTTGTCAAAGACTTTTGATAGGGTAGAGTGGTAGTTTCTCGGCAGAATGATGATCAAAATGGGTTTTTGCCCAACTTGGATCAAATGGATCATTAGCTGCATTTCCACTACCTCCTATTCCTTTAATCTAAATGGCCAAAAGGTTGGCAGAGTTAAGCCTCAGAGATGAATTAGGCAGGGAGATCCCTTATCTCCCTACCTCTTCCTTATCTGTGCAGAAGGTTTGTCAAACCTGATGAATAAAGGAATCCAAAACAGAACCACTTTTGCAATTACTTTAGGAAGAAGAGGACCCAAAATTTCCCATCTTTTGTTTGCCGATGACTCTCTTATTTGCTGCAAAGCAACAGTTCAAGAAGCTGGGATTAAAAAAGATTTAAGGAGTTTATGAGAAAGCTTCCAGCCAGCTCATAAATTTTGATAAATCTGCTATTTTTTTCAGTCCTAACACTTGAAGGGATGAGGGGAGAAGCATCTGCCACACCCTAGGGAATCTAAGAGAAGCAACTAGTGGGAAGTATTTAGGCTTACCTATGGTTATTGGCTACTCCAAATGACAGGTGTTCAGATACATCGTTGATAAAATCCAATGTAAATTGCAAGGATGGATACGAAATCTGCTTAGTCTGGCAGGTAAAGAAACTCTGATTAAGTCAGTAGTTATGGCACTCCCCACCTACACCATGGCCTACTTCAAACTACCAAGAGTGTTATGCAAAGACATCTACAAAAGAGTTGCACGTTTCTGGTGGAACAAAGAAGAAAATTAGACCAACATGCACTGGATTAGCTGGAACAAAATGTCTCGGGTCAAAGGAAGAGGTGGATTAGGCTTTAGAGACCTAGAATGTTTCAATGAGGCTCTTCTTGCAAAGCAACTTTGGCGAATCATTACCCACCCGAACCTGCTAGTTAGCAAGGTAATCAAGGCCAAGTATCTTAGCAAGGAGATCTTACAGGAAAAGAACCCCCCACCCACAGCTTTATGGTTATGGAAAAGCATTTATGGAGCAAGGCATCTCTTATATGAAGGGTTAAGGAAAAGAGTTGGGGAAGGTAATACAATCAACATTTGGCATGATAGATGGATTCTAGGACACGAAGATGGCAAAATCAAAGGATCTCGACCACCAGAATGCCCACTGGAAAAGGTTGCTGATACATTCCTAATTTTTAGTTCTTTCAATTTCTGAATTTTATTTGTTGAGGAATTAAAAAGGAATGGCAGCTTCTTGTTAGCCTTTTCTAATTAGTTTAGGTTTAGTTATTTTGTTAGTTTCCTAATTGAACTAAGGGAACTAGGTGTCGTTACTTAATTTGTTTATTTTGTTAGTTTCCTAATTGAACTAAGGGAACTAGGTGTCGTTACTTAATTTGTGTCCAAGTAGTATTAGGGTTTGCTTTGTAAAGGCTATAAATAGCCTTCTTTTCATTCAATAAAGGGGAGACGAATTATTCCAGAAATTTGAGAGCTTTTCTCTTGGTTCTTGCGAGAACAATCCTTGAGTGCCTTAGACGTTTTCTAGGTATTCAAAAAAGACTTTATCAATCAAGAACGCGTTGATTGTGGTGTCTCTACCGTCAATTTTGGTCTCGAGTCGTCCTTGATCAAGTTGATATTCCGCTGCTAAACCGTGGTGAAATCGTCTAGATCCTGTGAACTTGTCGTGTTACGGGTTTCGTCTGAAATATGGCGAAGGATCGTATCAGTTGGTATCAGAGCTAGTTGACGTATACCAGGTTATATCCTTCGTTGTTTTGTTTCTTGAGTCGTTCTTGAGTTTTGTTTAATTTGCCAAATCTGTTTTCATTTGCCTTGCTAAATCCGTTTGTGTCTTGTTGTCCACAACTTGTCCATTCTATTTTGTTGTGTCGTATCTTGTTGTCCGCAATTTATTTCTGTCCATGCATTAAAGAACCTGATCAGCCGTTCATCAAATCTGGTTGTTGCATCGTGCCTTGTTAAATTTGTCTTGTGATTTAAATATGTCCAGCCATTTGTCTAATCTGCCTTGTGCATTCTTGATTCATTAATTCTGTTTTGTATGTCTACAAGTTAATTCTGCATGTTAATCTGTCCAAGTCCTTATGGCGTCATAGCTGTCCCAAATGTGGTTGCTGCTCTTGATTGTCTTGTTGGTTGTTGATGTCTAGATCATCTTAGTATTGTATTAAAAAAATTCTGTTTGTCGCGCTTCCTTCACCTTGAATCGCCAAACTGTTTGATTCCTTTTCTTGAAGTTCTTGATCAGTTTTTGAATCAAAATTCTGGATAAAAATCGAATCTTGAAAGCACTAAACCTGAATCTTGAAGTTCTTGACATTAAGCTTTGGGAATTCTTGAAACTTGGACAATCCTTGCATCAATCTTGAAGGACCTTGGATTCTTGATTAACAAGCCTTGAATTCTTGATTCCTTAAAGGTTAAATTGTGCTGGTCTTGCTGCCAAAAAAAAAAAAAAAAAGAAAGGGACGAAGAAAAGAAGCCAGCAAGCAACCGAGAGCACATGAAATTGTCCAAGCTGGTTTCCAAACTGTGAATCGGATTCCTCTTTGTTTCCTAAAATCTAGTTACCGATTCTAAACTAAAAACTCAACCCTTTTGGGAAACTAAGTCCAAAATTTCGCGTTTCCTAAATCCAACAAGGAAACTTGCCAAAAGCTATCCAAAAACAGCAATTCACAGCAGCATTGTCCCAAGCCACCACCGACCTAACAACTTTCCAAAATAGCCCCGATTTTTGGCAGTCCAACACCCAAATTTCCACCTCACTTTCCCGCCATTATTCGTATGTTTAAGAGTCTAAAAATCGGGTCTCAATTCAGTCTTGTTAGTCCTCAAAATCAGTCCAAGTGTTGGGTAAGACTAGAATTTTTTTTGAGTCCTTCTTTAAATCCACTCTCAATCCGTAGGGTCTGAAATTTTCTTCCAGTCAGTTTTCTGTGCTCTTGAGTCATTTAGTAGTCAGTTTGTTTTAAAAAAAAAATTTTTTTTTTGAAAGCCATTCGCTTGTGAGTTGTGTGTTGTTTTTCTCCATTTAATTGTTGGTCTTGTCATCTTTTTTTTTTGCTCGTTCCAACTTGGTGCCATAAGAGTGTTTCCTTAATTGTCAAATTTTCAGCTTAATTTTTTCGTATTTTAGAGTCTCGTTCCTTCCTCCAAAGTGTCCTCTAGAATCGTGTCTTGTTCTAAATTTCTTTGAAGTATAGCAATTATGTGCATTGGTTGGTAAAGTTGATTTGTGCACCGCAGATAACTCTAACACTCTCAAAGTGAGTGATTGCAACACCAAAGAGAACTTGTGAGATCATTTGAGTGATACACGAGTGTGAGTGTAAACACTTGAGGGAGCGTGTGAGGATTCCTATCTACTTGTTTTTCTTTACTAACTTTTGCAGGGAACTTCAAGCATGTTTCATGAGGAGGAAACCCCACATCAAGAGGAGAACCCACCTCCTAGTGCTACCCTCCGGATTGAGGCAATGATAAGTGAGCTATCCAGGAAGATGAGCCTGCAAATGGAGGAGTTACATGGACAAATGGATCAAATGGAACACTCCCAAAGTACCTCCAAGGAGAAGCGACCTAAACAACCCACTCATGAGTATGATGAATCCCATGGTGAAAATGAGGAGTTTGGTCGAGTCTCAAGGTTTGCTCGGGGCAACCCTAACCAAGGAGATGACACCATCAAAGGAGTCAAGCTCAAGATTCCAGCCTTCCAAGGAAAGTCCGACCCTGAAGCCTATTTAGAGTGGGAGGGTAAAATAGAGATGGTATTCGACTGCCATTCTTACACTGAGGAGCAAAAGGTCAAACTTGCCACAGTTGAATTCACCGACTACGCCTTAGTGTGGTGGGATCAACTAAGAACAAGTCGTCGACGGAATGGTGAACGTGCTATCTCATCATGGGCCGAGCTTAAGGGAATCATGAGGCGTCGATTCATCCCGAGCTACTATCATAGGGAGCTACACCACCGTCTCCAAACTCTCACTCAAGGTTCTAAGAGTGTTGAGGATTTTTACAAGGAATTGGAGATGCTCCTTATGCGGCTAGACTTGCAAGAAGACCATGAGGCTACTATGGCTCGATTTTTAAATGGTCTTAAACCTGAGATTGCTGAAGTGGTTGAGCTGCAACACTACCTCGACATCCATGATATGCTAGATAAGGCTATCAAGGTTGAGCGGCGGCTCAAGTGGAGGGGTACCGCACGACCGTCCTCTAGTGCAAATTGGAGGTCTAATCCATTACCTAAGGAAGAGGACAAGTCGGCTGCACCTATTCCATCACAAAGGCCGAGAGTTGATACACCGCAGCCTACCGTTCGAGAACAACGTCCTAAGGGTGTGTCACCATCATCAAGTGAGCCTTCAAGCAATCGTAGCCGGGACCATAAGTGCTTCAAATGCCAAGGGAATGGACATATTCAATCACAATGTCCTAACCAACGCATTATGATCATTAAAAGCACCGGTGAGGTGGAATCTGAAGATGAAGCTGAGTATGAAGGGATGCCTCCATTAGTAGAAGGAAGTGGATCAGATGAAGAGATTGCCCCCATCGATGCACCAATTGGTTGTTTAGTTGCAAGAAGAGCCTTGACCATGCGCGCCAGTGAAGAAGAGACCCAACGGGAAAACATCTTCTATACCCGTTGTGAAGTCAAGGGTAAGATTTGTAGTGTTATTATTGATGGAGGTAGTTGCACAAATGTGGCGAGTCTACTTATGGTGGAGACATTGGCTCTTCCTACACTTCGTCATCCTCAGCCTTACAAGCTTAATTGGCTGTCTAATGAAGGCAATCTTAGAGTGTACAAACAAGTTCGAGTGCCTCTACGTATTGGAAATTATGAGGACGAGATCTTGTGTGATGTGGCTCCAATGCAAGTTACTCACATTATTTTGGGACGTCCGTGGCAATTTGATAGAAGCATTACATTGGATGGACGTGCCAACAAGTACACTTTCCTTCATCAAGGTAGGAAGATTACCCTAGCCCCTTTGTTACCAAGTCAAGTTCGTGAAGATGTTGCCAAGTTACAAAGGGAGTATGAGGAGGCCCTTGCAAGCAAAAAGACAAAGCTAGTGGGTTCGACAAACCCTAGTCTTCTCATACGTGCATTACCTTGCCCACATGCAATGGATGTTTCTGCTTTCTTATGGATTCCTTCTTCCTTCAATCCTCGTCCCACATTCTTGCTAGTTAGGTCCAGTAACTTATGCATTGATTTTCTGGTCTATTGTGCGGATGGAGAGATTGTTCAACATTTCCTCCAAATGATCCAGCAGGCACCTATGGATGCTACACTACACTATCAGGCTATCTCCTTGCCGACAAGTGTCTTGAGGATTCTTGCATTGATGCCATTGTCTGAGGAAGTAGATTCTAGTTACTTTATTCCATTAGTTGAGGCAATTCCCATGGCCACGTTTCCTCAAGCTATGTTCATCTTTCGGTTACTCAAACGGCACCTTACATGGTTGAAGCTATGGGCTGTTCGCCCATCCATTCTTCTTATCCTCCAAGGCATTGATTCGTGGACGAATCTTCTTCAAGAGGAGGGGAATGATACATTCCTAATTTTTAGTTCTTTCAATTTCTGAATTGTATTTGTTTAGGAATTAAAAAGGAATGGCAACTTCTTGTTAGCCTTTTCTAATTAGTTTAGGTTTAGTTATTTTGTTAGTTTCCTAATTGAACTAAGGGAACTAGGTGTCGTTACTTAATTTGTGTCCAAGTAGTATTAGGGTTTGCTTTGTAAAGGCTATAAATAGCCTTCTTTTCATTCAATAAAGGGGAGACGAATTATTCCAGAAATTTGAGAGCTTTTCTCTTGGTTCTTGCGAGAACAATCCTTGAGTGCCTTAGACGTTTTCTAGGTATTCAAAAAAGACTTTATCAATCAAGAACGCGTTGATTGTGGTGTCTCTACCGTCAATTTTGGTCTCGAGTCGTCCTTGATCAAGTTGATATTCCGCTGCTAAACCGTGGTGAAATCGTCTAGATCCTGTGAACTTGTCGTGTTACGGGTTTCGTCTGAAATAGGGCGAAGGATCGTATCAGTTGCAGAATTGATCCATGATGGAAAATGGAATGTTGAGGTGTTGAACAAATGGTTTAGCTTGGAGGACACACAAAAGATCTCCTTAATTCCAATTAGCCTCACAAGTAGCAGAGACAAATTATATTGCATGCACACAAAGTCTAACCTATTCCCAGTCAAATCTGCTTACGCAGCAGCAGTGGATAAAGCTAGGAAACAAAGCAGACAAAAGATTCCCGGATGAAGCAAGCTGTCGCTTCCGCCACCTCAACCCTAGAAAATCCAGCTATTTACAAGTCAACTATTCAATGAGGAGAAATCTATGGTCTCTAAATTTGAAGCACAAATTAAAGCACTTCATATGGAGATGTCTTCTTCATAGCATCCCAGTAAATGAGCAGATTTAGAAAAGAATAAGAGCAAGGAATGCAATCTGTGACTGCTGTGGAGAAGAAGAAGAAACTGTGGAACACCTTTTGTTTTTTTCCAAGCATGCAAGGCTGATATGGAAGCTGGCTCCAATTCACTGGGATGGTTTAAACGACCTGAGATGCAACTTCGTTCGATGGTAGGAAGGTCTCCTACAGGCTAAAGCAGGACACAAGGTATAGAGCATATTGCTCTAACCGTGAACATTTTGTGGCAGATTTGGAAAAGGAGAAATCAGAAGATCTTCAACAAAACTGATAGGGATGCAAGACAAACTGTTCAAAATGCTTTACTAGAATGGGGCGAATTCTCAGATGCTTAGAAGCAAGACAGGAGAGAGTACATTGATGAAACAAATTCTCACTCACTGCCTAACTGTTGGATACTACCAAAAAAAGGTCTCATTAAGATTAACTCAGATGCGGCTTTGGCTCAAGATTCTTGCAGAACGGGAAGACGTACGCTGGCCAGAGATTGGGAAGGAAAGTTACTACAAGCTTGGGCGTCTTCTCAAGCCCACAAAGGAAGTCCAATTCTGGAAGAAGCTGAGGCAATTAGACTGGGAATGCTGATGGCTCATGAAGCAAATTGGAAAGTGGTTGACTTTCAATCAGACTGCAAGAATGTCATCGACATGATAAATGCAAAAGCGAGAAATGAAGCCTCGATAGCAGTTATTTTGGAAGACATACAAGTGCTCAGGAATTCGGTTGCTCACAAATTGGCAAAATTTGCCATTAGAATTGTGAGAGATGTTAGATGGGAACGAGACTTTCCCATATGAGTCCAAGAGAGCACTAAAAAGGATGTTGAGGTATTTACCTCATTTGGTATCTAATCTTGTACTTTCAAGCTAATGAATGCAATCTACATTTCTGACCAAAAAAAAAAAAACTTATACTTTGTATTTCACAAAATGTTGTACTTTAAGTCATAAATGCAAGGATTAGACCCAATTGATAACAACATTGATTTTAATCACACGAAATTCATATGTTATGCAAATATGCTTTTATATACTTACTAGTAATATGTCATGTGCTTTACATGTGAATATATTTTCTCAATCTATAACATTTTGGATATACTAAATTTCTCACAAATTTTTTATTGTTAACACAATATTGTCTAAGAGATTATGATGAACAAAATGTAGTAATTCTCAATCATACAAAATGTTTATTGGATATTAAATATTAAACATTTATGTTGAATTCTAGCATACAAAAACTCTAAATATGAAAGGTTAGATAACTTCCTATATATTTTACTATTTTACTAGTGTTGCCACAGCAATAAGAGAAGATTTTCTATGACTTATCAAACTAGTGTATAAAATCAAAATTAGAAAAGTATCTGCTAAAACATCACATTTGTAGCCATCGCGGAAGAGATCTAGGGCTAACTCCTTCTTTAAACTCCAAATTGAATCAGTTGGAAGTTGTAGTCTCTAGAATCAATGTATGCGTTTAAGTATTTCTTAAGTTTATACTCCCTATATTTTCATAGAAAACATAAGTGGCGTTAAAATAATATCTTATCATTCTCTAGGAGCACTCTCAGGTATATGCTAAGTTGAGATTCCGAATCAAAACATTCATTTGCATTACCAATATAACCAATTTCCAATGCCAATCCAACCATCTTTGCTCTCTTCATAATTGAGTTTCCCTTCTCATGCAACTCAAAAAGTGTTTTTTGGTAGCTTTATTCTTCACTAGATTTTGGTTTGATTTATTTTATAACACATGAATGGCTCAATTAATGATTAACACCACCACCTTATAGCTCTATATTCACTCTGAAGAGCTGTAGGAATTATAGAAATTAATTGATGGTTTTAGATTGGAGCTTTATATTAAATTGATTGCTCTAAGTGGGGATAATTTTTTGGTTTTTGTAAACATATAACTTTTGCCCTTCCCTGTTTTGTGCATAAATAAGCAAGTTTTCAAGTCTCACACCAATAAGGTTTCATAAGCAAAAATTAAGCAATGATCCATTTTTCTGTCAACACATATCTTAAAAGACTAATTTTTAATTCAAAATTGTAGATAATTTTAAGAAGAACCTTTCTAAGCAACATTTTTTTTGCAGCATTTTATAGTCTTGGACATTAATATAATCACAATTTAAGAAGTGAGGACAATGGGAGAAAATGTGCATTAATATAAGTGCAATTTTGAAAGGTTAATTGTAGTTTTTTTTTGAAGGAGCTTTTATTTTAGTATTTTAGAATTATTTTTCCCCTTTTGCTTATTTCATTTTCTTTCTTGGTATGCTATAATATAGTGATTTAATCATCAATTTAACCTTTTTCACTTCTCATTGGCCGTTGATGACCTTTTACCTTCTCACTGACACTTCTAAATCAACATGCATGATATAGTGTTTAATCATGACTATTAAATAATAGAATGTATCTATAGAAAGTAGTTATAAATCATGATATTATCAAGTGATAGATACAAATACGGGAATCCCTAAAATCAAGAATCAAGGAGGTGGATTATCCTTTATTTTATTTATATCATTTAGTCATTATGTCGTTTAGTATAGGATTTTTTTAAATAATAAGGGAATAATATGATACTTCAATCATTAATTAATAAGGGCATAATGAGAATTAGAAAAACTAAAACCATGACAATGCTTGTACTCAACAACCAAAACTCATCGTACTTTGATGATGACGATGACGATAGATGTAAGACCATTGGATTGATATAAAGTATGCTTTCTCGATACTTAAAATTTCAATGCATATGTGTAATTTTGTTTTTATATTTGTATATGACTAGTGATCGAAACATATAAGTTTACTAGTGTTCTTATATACTTCAATGAGTCTAATTGATTATACTTAATATAACTACCACGCATTTATCTTCTCAAACGTAATATCCGTGTACTAATTACTAAAACATGAGTAGAGAATAATAGATATGTTGAGGAAGTTATAAACTATATATTTTGGGGGGGGGAGTGGGTGGGTGGAGAGTATATGTGTGCGAGTGATGCGAGCACAAAATCATCATGAATTAAGTTTAGATCGAGCCCCACGTGTGCATGAATTTCTATACCAAATTCGATGGGATCTGATGAACAAGGCCAAAAACAAGGCATTCGGCGTTCATCGTGCTTGTCTGGTTTGAAATTTATTTTAGTTTTGTAATCCATTTAGTATGTTATCCTTCAATAAGCAATCAGCCAACTTGTCTTGGTTGGTTTGAATTAGCATTAGTCGTTAACATTTATTAATAAGTTATTTTGTTAAGTTGTTCGGCCAATTCCTAGTTGGATTAGGCTGATTTTTACCCTTTTCCTAGTCGAATTAGGTTTACTTTTCCTAATTGATTTAGGTTTATGTTTGCTAGTTGGATTAGGTGAAAAGTCAGTTTTCCTTAGCCTAGTGGGAACCAAATTTTGTCTTCATTGTTTCCTAGTATTATTAGCGTTTTGTAAGGCTATAAATAGCCTAAAATTCGTCCAAAAACATTAGACAATTTATTGAGTGAAATAAAATTCCAGATTTGCATCTTTTCATTGAGAGCAATCTTATGGCTTGTGTAAGTTACCTTTGAATATCGTAAGGTTGACCTTAGATGCTCGTTTGACTTATCAATCAAGCAACTTCTTGATTGTGGCGTTTTCTACCTCCAATTCGTGTCTTTCAACAGTTCAAGTCTTGAAGTCGATCTATCCCCAACGTTAATATCTCAAATTCTTGGGCTTGTGGGCGTTTCTACATCTTTCTCGAGTGTAGGAATCACATCATTCTCACTCTCATCTCGCAACTCACTCAGGTCCCCTCCAACTAGCTCTTGATGACTAGCTAGTGTGGTTGGAGTTCTAAGCATGCTTGTATCATGCTTAGTGCGTGGATGTTCTTCAATGGCAAATTTGTCATCCAATGGTGGAATTGAATGAAATCTTGCCTTGTGAGCAATGGACCTATTAAATTCCTCATTAGTTGACTCAATCTTAGGTTTAGGACTTGACAAAGGTTAGTAATAACAAAGAAAATAACCTCACTTCACCTCCTCACAAGCTTTCTCTCACACTCGTGTTTAGCACTTAAGTGTTTAATCACTCAATTGATTGTGCGAAACAGCTTTTAATGGCTGTGATTTCGTTCCCTTGAATGAGGTAATGCCAACCAAAGAGTGCAGTTTAACTTGACCAAACAATCAACATATATAATTGTAGCAACTAGACTCGAAATTGAAACTCAACTAGACCGAATAAATGAAGATATTTTGGGATGAAATTCTGGTCAGAAGACACACTTAAAAGAACGAAAACAATGCCAGAAATTTTCACCTAATTCGGCTTGAATTGAAGATTTGACTGAGAAGGGCAGATTTGAAATTTTACTTGCCTGAATGCAATCCTATGGAAATTTCTTGAAAACAACTTAACAAATCTTGAAGTTGACTTTAAAATCTTTAAATAAATATAATTTGGTAAGTGTTTGAAAGATTTAGGTAACTTTGACTTAGTCAAACAAGTAAAATCCGGTTTTGAGTAGTCAAACACGTAAATTCAAATTTTTAGGCAAAAACCGCTAACAAATTTGAAATAAGGGTAATTTAAGTCAATCTGGCAAGTTGTTAACTGATTTGGAAAGTGCAATTTCATTTTTAAGGGATTTGGGAAGATTTTATCAAGATTCTTTCCAAATTTGACAAGGAAGTAACTTGGAACAAGTTTGCACTACCAAAATAAGATCAAAATTGGTTGCTTCTTCTCTTTGAATTTGAGGGTTAAAACTGAATGCAAAATTTCAGAAATTTTGGTTTTTTTTGAAACTTAATTCAGCTTCAATGATTTTGGTCAAGAGTTCAAGTTTTCACACTTGGTTTTCAAGGAAATCAATGGCTTTTCTAGTTTGATGCAAGGTTCTTCTTCTCAAGAAAGTTTCAAGATCAATCAAACTTCAGGACAAACACAAGTTGTGCCAAGAATTTTCAAGAATTACGCAAGCAAATAACAAGAATCAAGAGACGCATGAAGGGATCCAAGAAAACCCAAGTTGAAGACTTTGGGCTTCAAGGATATACTTCGGATAGATTTCTGAAAATTTTTTTGATTTTTTTTGGATGAACAGTACTGCTACAGTAATGAGGAACTGTATCGCTACAATATCGATGAACAGTATTTCTATAGTACGAATAAACAGTAACTTTTTTTTTTTTTTGGACTTAAACGATTTAGCAAGAAAACGAGATACAAGATACGACACAACAAGAAACAAGACTCAGGAATCAACAGAAAAGATTTAGACAGCAACGACTTCAACAAGCAAGACCCACGGATGCAATAAGATCGATGAAACACAAGAAGCCTAGATTCAAACGAAGAAAACAAAAGGCTATATGATAATACCTCGTAACCTATACTCTGATTACCAACTGATGTGATTCCTACACCTGAGAAAAATGTAGAAACGCCCATAAACCCGAGAATTTGAGATATCAACGTTGGGAATGGATCGATTTTGAGACTTGGACTGCTCAAGACACGAATTCGAGGTAGAAGACATCACAATCAAGAAGTTGCTGGATTGATAAGTCAAATGAGCATCTAAAATCAGTCTTACGATGCTCAAAGCTAGTTTACACAAGTCAAAAGATTGCTCTCAATTAAAAGATGTAAATCTGGAATTTTATTTCTCTCAACAAATTGTCTAATATTTTGGATGAATTTTAGGCTATTTATAGCCTTACAAATCCCTAATAATACTAGGAAATGATGAAGACAAAATTTGGTTCCCACTAGGTTAAGGAAAACTGACTTTTGACCTAATCCAACTAGTAAATATAAACCTAAACCAATTAGAAAAAGAAAACCTAATTCAACTAGGAAAAGGGTAAAAATCAGCCTAATCTAACTAGGAATTGGCCGAACAACTTAATAAAATAACCTACTAACAAATGTTAACTACTAATGCTAATTCTAACCAACCAAGACAAGCTGGCCAATTGCTTATTGAAGGAAAACATACTAAATGACTCACAAAACTAAAATAAATTTCAAGTTAGACAAGCCCGATGAACGTCGAACGCCTTGTTCTTCACCTTGTTCATCGGACCCCATCTAATTTGGTATGAAAATTCGTGCACACGTGGGAGTCGACCTAAACTTGATTCATGATGATTTTTTGCTCGCATCAGCGAGTGTTTTTGTGTCTCTGTGAATATACACACATGGCGAATGATATATTGGTGGGAAAACACACCCTATGGATGTGCAAATTAAGAAAAATAATTAAGTCATTTTAGTAAAACAAATCGAAATTAGCAGTTGTACTTTTCTGTTAAAAAAAAAAGATATTATGAATTTCTTTTTGCCAAAAAAGGTAAGGGAAGTTAAGATAGTGAAAGTTATTGGGAGTCAGTCAACTTTAATATCTATCTTTAATAAATGTCTACTTTTGTGGGTGTAAAATTAGAAAAATAAAAGATTGACAAAAAATTTTAACGCCAAACCCATGCCTCATGCTTTATACGTAGAAAAACACAGAGCATCAATCCCCGGGTGTGTGCTATTGCTTGGTTGCTATTTAATTGAGAAGGCATTTTGAAGATCTATGAGACTCGGAACATAGAGAAACCATAGATTTCTTGAAAAAATAGGTAAATGAGCTCACCAACTCAACTAAAATGCTTAAATAATAACCGAGCTTCTTTAGAGTGACATTCACTATTTAAGTTAGAAAGATTAGTTTTAGTTTAAGGTATCAATTTAAATGACCTTAATATCAAAATTACATACTCATTCATTCATTCTTTTCTTTTTTTTTTTTGGAAAATTTTCTAAGTCTATTTATTTAACTAACAATAGTTAAGTCTAATTGGGTTAATTGGTCCATGCACACCTCTATAAACATGCATAAATAAAAATCATCGGGAGCCGGCCGCACCCAAGTTTTAGAGATCCTATTCTGTGTGCTTAATAAAACCAAAGCTTTCACATACATCGTATTGAAAATTTCCATGCTCCCCCTAAATTCTAATTAAAATTGGCCCTCTATACAAGTCTTCTCCAAATAACATTGGAGGATGCATAAAGGATTAAAAAATACATTAGTTCTAATTTGAAATTTGAAATTTTACTTTGAAAGCAAAACAAAATAAAGTAAGGTGAGATTCATAATATATCACATGGACGATGCTTCATGTATCTAAATTTATTTATTTATTTTTGTTATTGCTATAGACAGAACATTTGTTGATAAGACTCTTAATAATTGTGATTCATGCGTAAGTTCTGTACTGATACGTACCTAGTAGTTGGTCTATGATTAATATGAATGTTTCATGTCAACATATAAGAATTTTGTTTACTGATTTCTATATTAAGTGAAGTTAACTTGCACATTTACATGGAATCAAGTAATTTATACACTAAACTTAATGGATTCAAATATTAACAAATTTAGACCGTTTGATAATTAAGTGGTATAGTATGATTAATAACGAAAATAGAACATCTGAATTAATTAATTAAGTGGCACTGAATCTTGTAGGTAAAACTTGCTCTCAAAATTAAGTGATAAGTAATTCACTTATCACTTAGTGTGATATGTATTCAAATATATTAAATTTAGTATTAAACAATTCAATCACTTAATAGATTCAGATTTCAAATTTCAGATTTCAGACTTCAGATTTCAGATCAAACGCACCTAAGTGAGATCCACTTACATATGCACATGAAATCTAAGTACAACCGTTGTATGTATACGTGAAATTTTCTAGACAAACTTTTCGACATGCCCAGTGGTGTCTCCACGAAATTTTCCGTAAAAGCATCGATATTCTCCAATCAACCAAAGTGCAAAAAATCAGGCTGACTTTACGGGCTCAAATGCGTTTGTTCAATCAACGTGGCTCCCACTCCCCACAATCATTCTTGAAATTGTCCACGGTTCCTTGCTCGGGCAATCTCCAATTTGAAAAAAGCAAACAACAATAGCTGTAGCAATACTACACTAATACTCCAAATATGTCTCTGTCTCCAATAAACCAATCATTCATCAATCACCCACAAGTCACTCTCCCCCAGCCTTTCATTTTCTGCACAAAATTCATCTGATTCTCTCCACCCCATTTTCTTTTTAGTTATTATTCATTATCATCCTCGTCACTTTTCTCATCCAATAATCGGAGTAGCACTTAATAGAAGTTGAAAATTCAGCAATAGTATGGGTACAAGAATCGTATGCTACCCAGCAATCATTTTACACATTCCTTTCTTGGAATAAACGAATGTTCAATTCTGATGGTTTTTATTCGATCAGGATGCTTTACAATCGCTAGTGATAATTGCATCATATAATATAGACACTTTGGGAGTATGCATAGTCACTAATACATTTTTTATATATTGTTGTGTTAGTGTTTGCGGTCACTATTATAGTGTCCGTATTTATTCTACTAGTGGCAATTGTAGAGTTCTTGATCCGTTTTTATTAGTTGCCATTTTTGCCTTTTTTGTTCAACCCTAACTATTCTTTCTATTTCTTTCTTTGCTCCCTATTTATATATTTTTATGCATGGAAGTAGACTGGATTGTGGATATAATTGTAAAAATAGAACTTCTTTATGTTTTTGGACGAAAGGCCTGTTATAGGTCCTTTTCTTTTCTCTTTAGTTAATAACTTAATATCTTGGAGATGTATATTTGGATTAACTTTTTATACACTAACAGTGTAGTGATTTTTTTTATATTAGCAGCTTTGAATGTATGACACATGTGCATGATTTGAATTTTAAATTTAAATTTATGTTATGTGATATAATTCAAATAGGTTAGTATAAAAAAAGTATACACAAACCGTGTATAAAAAAGTTATCCTACATATTTTTCTTTTCTTTTTGGTGGTTCAGATTTTAACTTGTTGGATCCAATGTCTTGTACACAACCAGTTTGACAAAATGGTTATATACATGCTAATAGTAGTCATGTGTGTGTTAACTTTTGGAAAGTGCAGAATCACTTGAAAATACACACTCAATCTATTGGTTGGGGTTGTTTGTGTTTTCGAAAACAATTTAGTGTACAGCTTATTAAACAGATGTATAGATCATATAAAAAGTTCCTTAGAAAGTGTGTTTGGAATCTTCTGAATACGTGTTCTTGAGATATATTATTGCATTCAAACTTTTTTAGTGTCCTAATGGCATAGGAAAAGCATAGAAAAAAGGGTGTTGGCCCACTATAGAAATTCTGAAATTAGTAAATTACCAAACACTTCCTAGGAAAACTTACACTTTCCCAAAAAAATGACACGAGCCCATTTTAATTTGTTTTTCCAAAGGACTAAAACGCTAAATGTATAATGTGTACCATCAATTTTTTATTTTTATTTTTGCATATATGATTTTTTTTCTCTTAACTATCAAATTTTGACATATTCAATTTTGAGCTTTAACTCTTTGGACGCGTTGCACCAATGTGTTTACAATCAATTGAAATTAACTTAGTTGTTAAAACAAATTTATGATAATATTTCTAAAACAAATTTCCAAAAATTAAATTAACATATTTTGTTTTGACAGGAGATTTTTTTAGATATAAAATCATTAAACTTTACGTTGAATATGCAATTCTTTTTTTACATACAATATGTAAAGCGTGAAATCCCTTGTAGTGCTACATCATTTTATATCCTGTCATTTTCATCCTTATTATGAAGATAAAATTGTCTGATTCTCTAACAAATTAAAAGAGCAAAATATCAATTGTAACTTCTAATTTCACTATTTGTTACACTCTTTAGAATTTCACATTAAATCAAATTTATTGTAAAGATATTGAGATGTGAGAAAAATATTAGTGACGAACCTTTTCCCTTCTTAAATCACCTCTGCCCCTTTTGCCCACTCCAACTTCGATTAAAAATATGTTAGTAAAAAAAAGTTATACTAATATTTTTTATTTAATTACTTACACACATGGATGGAGTATGCCATAATCACCTGCTGTAAGTAAATATCATAACTTGTGTGCTTTGGTGACTTGTTATTGTGATTAATTAATTACTGTAACCATTTAGGTGTCATGGCTTTAATGGTCATATAGTGATTATTCCTGATTACACTGGAATGAAAATGACAAAATCAACAGTGACAGAATCTTTTTAACATCAAAAGTCAAGAAACAATCTTTATACGGGGGAAGAATTTTGCAGTTTTTGATCATGGAGGTGTTCAATGAATTGACCAATTAGGCCACTTGTCTGCTTTCCTACTTTTTGTTAAATGGCGTGGTGCTATCATTATCTACTCTCTGTCTCTGATGATTATGACTGATGAACGTGGCCAATGAAAGGTACCAATCAAATTAGTTGTGTTTTTAGCATTTTCTGTTGCCATTTTGACATGGGTTCCAATTAGAAATTTTTGAAACTTTGGTTGTTGCTTTTGTTTTATTTTTGTGGGGGAGGAGGAAGGTGGGTGGTGTTGAAATTATTGGTTGGAGAGTGAATTCTAAGCTAAGTTTCTGAAAATTTTTAGTCTCTTTCAACTTCTTTCACTTTTCCCCTTACCAATCTTTAAGCTTGCAGAGATAGAAGAGCATGGCTTTTCTCTGATTTTCATTTAGTTATGGGGTGGTATAGATTTTCAGTTTCCTGCTGATTGTGATGATGATTAACATTCACTAACAAGGTTGGTGAACCGGGATTCTGGAACTTGATTCATTTGATTTTTTTTTTATTCTTTTTATGGTCATGGATTGAAATCAATTGCCAGCGTTTAGCTGCAAATGTTGATGGTTGTAGGGGGGCTGCTGAAATTGAGATTTCTGGTGTTTGTTTAAGGTTTTATTGTGGATGAACTGATTGAGGATGGACCGGAGGAGTTGGCTTTGGCGGAGAAAATCATCAGAGAAGAGTCCCAGTGGGGAAACAGACAGCTCTGGATCCATATCATCCTATTCCGAAAGATTCTCCGATGATCAGGTTGGTTGCTTCTCTTGGCCATTCTAAAACAGACATGTTGTTTATCAGCTTCATTGCAGTCAAATTTGCAGTTTTGAAGCGAATATAATTCTGGGTGTTTGTCTTAGTAACAAATGTGGAACTCCAACGTAACTGAATTTCCGTGGCTCGTTGCACAGTTTAATTATGAACAAGCTTGCTTTTTATCAGAGTTTGTGCAAAAAAAATTTGTATATAGATCAGAAATTACCAGTTTAGAACTAGTTGCAGTTGATTTTTTTCGTAAAATTTTCTCTGATGGACAGTGTGTTAAATCTAGCTGGAGATGATTTAGAGGAACAGGAGAAATTGGCTGTACAATGGGGTTCATAGAGACGTTTAATATAAATGATAGCTAGTGTCTGTTTCTTTAATAGGAGATGCCCCTGCTTTTTTGGTAGAAGTTAAGGGGTTTTACCCTTGTTGGACATTTCTTGATGCTCAGTTGAGAAAGTTATTTTGTTACTTAAGAGCATAAATGACAAAGAAATACATGTGAGCATTTGATTGCTAGACATTAGAATTAGTCTTGCCTCAGTTACATAGTGTGGCATGTCAAGTTGGAAATGATAATGTTTGGATTTTCTATATCGGAATTCCAAGATTTTGGACAGATGAAATCTTCAAAGAGGGAATTTCTAAACCAATCTGACTTCATTCTCTTTTGCACAAACTCATGTTGGACAACTATATTACAAAATACTTTCTACTTAGCCTCTGACAGAGTCAATATACAGTATCTGGCTATCTCGTTGCAGGTGTGGTAGCTTTATGAATCTGTATGGACCACCTTGTGTGGATATTCACCAGAACTGAAGCACATTGGTCACCCTTGCCTTTTATCATGATAATCTAAGTTTTGCCATCAAATGCTATGCTACTTGTCTCTAAAGGTCAATCAACTGTAGAGTAGAAACAATTAGCCCAATTAAAGCATGATGGCATTTCCCTAGTCTATCTTTTTGTTATTTCAAATCATCCATTGTCGTGAATAGTTTGTTAGACTAGAAAATATAGGTAATTCTGTTATTTCCAATCCCTTGTGATGGTTTTATTGAACCTGAGAGATTTCAGGTTCTTGGATGCAAAACATGTTGTGTTTATACTGATTAGAAATTTCCATTCTCCGTCAGATGTCATATTAGAATTCTTGAATTTATCTATGGTCTGTGGTCAATTAAGACAAAATAAATTTATCTCCAGTCATAACAATTATACCCTTCAAATATCCATCTCACACCCATATTTTAAAAAATTTATGAAAATACCTTTTAAATAAAGGAAGTATAAACAAATTTTGTATAATTTTTGACAGGTCTCTTGCCAAAAAGAAACTCGTTTGGCTCATAGAAGAAATGAAGAGTAATTCATTTTTGTGGGTGAGGGAAAGGCAGTGCTAGTTGAAGCCAGTCTACCATCTGATTTTGAGTCTATTTCTCTTATTACACTTAACAAGCTTGTTAGAGGTCTAACAGTGGAATGAATTCTATATTCCTCGGGAGTGAAGTATGAGAAAGAAGTTATAGGTTATTTGTCCGGATTCATATGAAATATACCATTGTAGATGGCACTGGTGCAATTTTGGTAGTTTAGTCTTCATGTGTAGTTCGCTAGTTTGTTTCTTTATTTATGGTGTAGCAAAATCTAATACTAAGCTTCTCCTACATTTGTGCTACCTTTCTACTGATTGGAACTAATGCAAATATTGAAATCTTTGTAACATCTTAGTTCCCTTTTGCCTTCCAGTTTATTTCCTGTAGCTCTAGTTTTCTGCTTTTATTTATGCATAGATATACATTCTTCTTTTTCTCTCTGGCACAAGAGTATTTTGATTCATTGAATATAAAGAGGATCTAAAATTTTCAACATTTCATTCCTTATTTGATCAAGTTGCTCCTCTCCCAGATCAACAAAACAAAACACAAGTATTTTTCAAAGAAATAGACTGACTATTATTTCTTGAGGCCTTTCTTTATGATCTCTGATAGATGTAGTTTTGTCCTCAAAGGCACTTTTGAATAATAATATTCAGTCACCAGAAGTCACATCTAAAGCTACTACTCCCAGCATTGAAGAACTCCATGATAACATGAAGGCTTTATCAGATAAACTCTCAGAGGCTCTTGATAACATCCGTGCAAAGGAGGACTTGGTGAAGCAGCATGCTAAAGTGGCTGAGGAAGCCGTCTCAGGTATGGCTTCTATTCTATGTTAAACCTGAACTAGTTACTAACCTTTCAGTGGGTTCTACACGTCATTTAGAAGCTCAGTTGATGCTCAGAGAATGGTGATAGTTAATGTGGCTCCAATCTAGTAAAATGATGAAGGATAGCGAGACGGAAGAAATATTTGCATTATATAAAAAGATATCTGATGATGATACTGAGTAATAAATTATTCTTCTGAATTCTATAACTCTTGGCTTTTTAGCATCCATGGGGCAACAACAATATAGTAAAAAGATGAAGGAAACAAATATTCGCATTATATAAAGGATGATTGATGGTGATCCTGAGTAATAAATTATTCTTCTGAATTCTATAACTCTTTGCCTTTTAGATCACGTTAGCATCCATGGGTCAACGGACATTTTTATTGACTTCTTGCTGTGTTATTGGAACTTTATAATTTACCAATCTGAAAATACTTGCACCATTGGATTTTGACTTGGGTTGTTCCTTATAGTCACTTAAGAATAATTTGTATCAATATTCTTGAGTATATATTGCGATGGGAAATATCAAGGGGCTTGGTGATGTTTGATTTTTTCGTCCATTGCATCTGACTGTATAGTTATGTGGTACTATGCATTTTGTTTGGATGTTTTCTGGAACTTTATGTTTTCTTGAGATGAGATTCTGCATAAAGCGTTATCTGAATCAGGGACTTGGTTAGACCTTTTATACATAATTATTGTGCAACTTTTAAATGAAATTTTAACCAATCATGACGTCTTGTGATATAACTTTGTATTTTCTGCCATCTAGTCTGAAGCATGCTGTCAAAGCCATTCCTAGATTGTAGCCTGACAAACAACGATTGAACTTATTTTCTGCAATACTTTAGGATGGGAAAAGGCTGAAGCTGAAGTACTACTATTAAAAAGACGTGCTGAGGCATTAACCCAAGAAAACTCAGCCCTTGAAGAACGGGTTGGAAATCTTGACAGCGCACTAAAAGAGTGTTTGAGGCAGCTTCGACAAGCAAAAGAAGAGCAAGAACAGAAGATCAACGAGGCTGTTGCCTGTAAAATTGTTGAATGGGAATCAGCAAAAACTGAACTTGAGAATCAGCTTGTCAACCTTCAGACTAAACTCCAAAATGCTGAAACAGAGGCTGTTACCTCTACGTTTCCTGATCTTTGCATTAAACTTGAAGCTGCAGAAAATGAAAGTGCAGTTCTCAAACTTGAACTTCTTTCCAAAGACAAGGAATTGAAACTGAGGACATCTGAGAGGGATCTCAGTGTCCATGCTGCTGAAACGGCTAGTAAGCAACATCTGGAGAGCATCAAGAAGGTAGCTAGGCTTGAAGCAGAGTGCCGTAGGTTAAAGATACTGAACCGCAAAGGTGCATCTGTTAATGATCAAAGATCTTTTGCATCCTTCACTGATAGTCTATCAGATTGTGGGGAAAGGCTATCAGCAGTTGATAATGAGAGCTGCAAAATGAGTGGTTTGGAGCTGAATGATTATGAGCCAGGCTTGTCTGATTTGAGCGCGTCTATTTCAATATCAGAACTAGATCAGTTTAAGAATGAGAAACCTCTTGGAAGAAACTTCATGGTCCCTTCTGATGAGCTTCATCTCATGAATGACTTTCTTGAAATGGAGAGGCTTGCTGCTCTACCCGAAGCAGAGGAGGAAAGCTGCCCTGACTCTGGAAGTGACAATAGGGTGAACATTTTAAAAACTGAACTTGAAGCCAGGATTAATCGAACTGCAGAGCTGGAGGAAAAGTTGGAGAAGATGGAAGAGGAGAAAGTTCAACTAAAAATGTCTCTAACTGAGTGTCAACATCAACTTGAGGCATCAAGATATCAATTAGAGGAAACAGAGATGAAGTTGACAGAGTTAAGAATTCAACTAGTCATGGCAAATGAAGGTAGGAGAACGGTTGAGGCTGAAGTTGAGTCTTCCAACAAACGGCTTGAGAAATTGATGGAGGACTTAGCAAAAGCAGAAGTTAATATACTAGACCTCAAATCTCAATTAAGCATGGCAAATGAAGCAAAAAGTGCTGCTGAGATGGATGTCAAGGCTACCAGTGAAAAACTTATGAAATCAACTAAACTTTTGGAGGAAACACAGATCAAGTTGTCTGAGGTTTCTGCTCAGTTAGCTAATGCAAATAAATCAAACCACAAGACAGAGGCTGAACTCGAAGCCACAAATGTCAAGAAAGAACTTCTAGAGTCAAGAGTAAAAACTTTGGAACTTGAGCTTCAGATCCTGCGATCAAGTGTCTGTAATTTGGAAGAAGATATTCAGAAAGAACGTGCTCTGTCAGAAGAAGCTTTTGCAAATTGTCAGAAACTGAATGCTGAGATCTTACAAATAAAATCTAAATCTCAGCTTTGGAAAACAGCAACTACTGGAGAGATCAAAATAAATCAGGTAAGTTACTAAACACAGTCTTGAGGACTTGCAATACAGAGCTTATTAAGTGCTGAGTTGAAAAATCAAAGTTATAAGCTACTACACTGGCGTCTGCTTGAATTTCTTTAGATCATCTCAAAGGTTTTATATTACCTATTTCAATGGCATGACTGTGATTTTGTCAATATGGTTCATGATGACTACACAGATTTGGACAGCCTATATGTGTCATGCTTTTTGGTCTCATTTAGGTATCTAAGTATGTTCTAGGACATGAAAGTGTTGAATTAGCTTAGAAATACTTGTTCCTGGAAATTTTCCATTCCTAGAGGACAATTCCAATGATTTTTACTGATCATTGGCAACATTTCTCAATTAGGATAGTGTTACTGGTATTTTATCTGCAATGTTATCATCTTGCGTCAAGCTGTTGCTATTGTGTCAAGGCTTCCCCTTAGAAAGCTGAAAGAATTGGCAATTATACTACAATTGAAGTTTTATAGATCATGTCAAGATTTCACGTTACCCACTTGTAAAGGATAGTTCTGCATTTGAAAATATGTTTATTATGATGTCTCATGGATTTGGACCACCAATATTTGTCCTACTATTTGGGCTCATTTAGCATTCTAGGCATGTATTAGGGCATAAAAGCATTGAACTAGCCTGGCAATATCAATCATTCTTGTACTGATTTTTCAAGATTGCTAGAGGGCAACTCTGATTATCATTTGAAATGTTATTATTAATTAGGCAATTCTGATTATCATTTGAAATGTTATTATTAATTAGACATGGTGTTGCTAAGGCTCTGTCTGTAAGATCTATCATCTGCATCAAGGTGCAAAAACATTACATTGATGCACCAAACAAAATTCTACATGAAGTTTCAGGACAGCGTCTAAAATCATATTTCTAACAGGTGAAACAATGATTTATCAACGATGCTTCTAAGGCTTTTTATTTTCCACAGTGTTCCAACGTTTCTTACACTTCCAGCTACAGTGACTTTTGAAAAAACTTAGCCTAGCTCTAAGAAAGGTTCACATGTTTCTTGGGTTGCATTCAGAAGGTCCCGAACTTTCAAGTAATTGTGTCCTTTCCATTGAAAAACATTCTAGGTAACTCCCAGATGTAATTTGGTTTGGATGTTACTTTAAGTATCCCTTATTTCAAAACTTATCTGACATGAATTAAATTTCACTGATTGCTTTCTTTGGGATCCTGAAGAGAAATTGCACCAAGACATAATTTATAGATGACACAATTGCAATGAGTGGGACAAATGGCATTAAAGATGTTTCTGTTGCTAGACTTCCTTTTTTATTTTACGCTTTCCAGTATCATGTATAAAATCCTTACAGACAATTTGTTGATATGTGTATACTTGTTTGTGTCTTTCACAGGAGAAGGAATTAGCACTGGCAGCTAGTAAATTTGCAGAGTGCCAAAAAACAATTGCTTCTCTTGGGCAGCAGTTAAGTTCTCTCGCAAATTTTGAAGATTTATTTATTGATTCAGGGATACCCATAGAGATAAATTAAATGTGGATGGGATACGTTGAACGTTGCAAGATTATGGAGATTTTCTTCATATGCATACCCATCCTAGAAAAGAAATTCACAAGCTTCAGTAGTGGTTATGATCTTCACAACATCCCAAAGGAATGCCACGAATAATGAGACTGGGCTTTATATCTCTGAAGTTCCAGAAAGAAGGCCAAACAACAAAAGGGAAACACATTCCAGGTACTTGAATGTGATTAAGAGCTGCAGTGGAATTGCGAAACTGGGATTACCAAATGCAGAAGTTTTAGGTAGAAATACTAGAAGTTGGGAACATAGAGATGTCTGAGTTGATAGAACTATATATCAATTCACGTATCATTGATTATATGTTTATACATGAGCTTTACACACATACACCACCTTTTTGCTCTTGGGAGGCGGGATACAGAAGGTAAATTAATGTATAGAATACAAACTAATCGGTAACATTTTGCTGTCAAAAGAATGGTATATTTTGTATGTGCAGTCTGCTGCAATGGCTAGCTGCAAAGAGTAGCTTCATGTCATGTACTTCAGATTCCATTAATCTCTTCTATGGTTAATTGATATGTAAAATCTTTTGAGTTTCTTTCAAAATACTGTCCCAGTTGAGTTCTTTAAATTGATAGTCATTATAATATCAGAACGATGTTGAATTCTACAAGAAGTGTTTCACGTTTACCTTCATGGAGAAATTGTATATGAGTTTATGAATCATGTATGTGATCTGTGGTGGTATTGTGGAAAAGCCAAAAAAATTAAGCGCAGTTGATTTTAGAATAAGTGCTGCACATAAAGTATGATTTTTGTCTTTGCCTTTTTCTTCTTTTTGTTTCCCTTTTGTCATTTTCATAAATAAAAAAAAAATTTGGTGAATGGGGATAAATTTTTTTTTCTTTCTTTGGGGGATGGGGGGAGTGGGGATAGGAAGTGTTATTAGTGACTCCGTTTAGATGCCATTTTTCTTTAAAGGAAAAGCGCATCTAGAAAGAAAAAAAAAAAATGTCCGCTCAGTGAGTGTCTTGTTTGAGAATTTGTTTAAAACTTCACTATAAATTATTGTAATTATTTTAGGAATTTGTCCAAAATATCAAAGAATTGATATGAATTTTTCTTTGCCCACCCTATCCTCTCATCTCTCCTCCTTCCCCGTCTTTCCCTTCCCCATCTCCTCCTTTCCCTCCTCATCATCCTCCGTTCCCCTGCTCCTTCCACTCTTCTCCTTACCTCCTCCACCTCCCCTGTGCTTCACTCATGTAATTGGCATTCGTTATTTCCATTTATTGGAGGTGAAAATTATTTTAAATTTTTGAAAGCTTTCATGTTTGTAAAAGGTTGTATGTTGAGCTTAGAATAACAGATAACTAGGCATATGTGCTTTGCATGGCTTGTGAAGTAGACGAAACGAACTCATATGTTTATTACTTTGATATAGGCCATTGCAATTCAATCTTCACAGTCTGATGGGTACATACATCTAAAGAATTCGGCTGCCAATGAATTTTGTGGTTATGATAAATTACTTATCAGTGATATCACTTTTAAAATTTTTATTTATTTATTCTTTTATTGTCTCTTGTTTCACCAGGATTAGTGGGAAAGTAGTGGAAAATTCTTGAAATAGTGAAAAGGCAGTATGACAAGGAAAATTTTGTAGTTTTGATCTTTACTTGCTCGAGACTTCTTGTGCATAATGTCGGCAATTATTTTGGAGAAATTTTCAATTCATATCCAATTTAAAATTTAGTGCTTTGTCACTTAAAGATTGACCTAATTTTAAGTCTGATTTAATTTTTGCAATTTTAGTTTGATTATTTTCACTAAAAGCTGTGGACCCAGTCTAATATTTGGAGAGGATGCTAGGGCCTATATCCCAGGAAATTGATAAAGGAGGACTAAAGAGCTCTTGATACCCATAAAAGATTATAGCAAGGAAGAAATTAATAAAATAGATAGACACTAGATTTAGGTGTTTCCGTCAAATTCAGTATGAAGAAAAGAATATAAAAGATCCTATGAAAGTGTTATTAATCCCAAAAGCACAAATACTATAATATTAATATTGTATACCCTAAACCAATCAAATTTGGGGTTGTATTTACATTTTTATATTTATGTAATTTAATCGTAGTATCTTCATCATTTTTTATTACATATATTGTTGTATACAATGCAAATGATAAAGTCTTCAAATAATTAATTATCTAAAGAAAATCATAAAGAGTTATGGTAATGAGATTCTATTACACTTGTGGTTTTATTTTTAAATATTTCTTGTCAAAATAGTAGTTAGAAAGGACATTACTAATATATGATACAATAGCATATATTGAACCGCTTCTTTTTTAAGGAAGTAGTTGATCTCGTCGATTAACGATGTAGAGATCTTAATATATGAATTTTTATTATAATACAAGTACACTGGATTAATCAATCAAGAATATCATAAATGATCATTAGACTTAAAATCATCATAATATCTTGAATTTGATTGTAATACTTTGACTATATTAGTTGTTGTCCTTAGCTGGTAGTTTATATTATAGATGTTGGGTATGCCTTCAAGTATGGAAGATTCACCATTTTAATAGTAGGAGGTCGGGAGCATATATCCTTTATAGCCTCTTGTTGAAATATTGGCTTTGGAATCTCTATGTAGAGTGAAAATAAAATTTGAAGTGTTTCAAAATTTTCACTTTAAGAGAGTTATATTTTGGGAACAAGAAACTAATTGATCTTTTATGGGAGTTGGCATAACTCCATGCTTCTCGATTAATTGAGATATAGTTAAGATGAAAGGACAATAATAAGACAGCAACTGGTCATAAAAAATGAAAGTAATTCATTTGATCTTTCTCATTAATTGAGTGATCATGATACATTGTTAGATTTTTTTTTTTATTGGCAAACCCCATACATGGAGAAGGAATGCCAACCTAAATTTTTATTAGTTTTAACTAGAAATAAAATAACAACAAAGTTCAGGGCAACACCCAATTAAATGACTACATCAAAAAGCTATAAAAAAGAAGCATTACTCCCTTACATACAGTTTCGAAAACAGAGGTAATTCTAAACTATTAGCTTTTAATAATCTACGTAACTGAAGTGACAACTGATGATGTAAGAAAATATGTTGACCTAATAAGTGCAACGATGCCAAACCATTCACCATTGAATTTGCCTAATGAAATATAGGCGAAACTAAGCTATGAACATCTTCTAACAACCGCCTAATTTTAACCAATGTATTCGATATTAATCACTTTCCAATGACCAGAGATGTGACCAACCTAACTGATAGCTTAGAATCAACCTCCACTAAAATGTTCACATAACCCCACTGACTACAAAGTTGGAGATGGGATAACTATGCCGAAGTCTGAGCTTCCAAAATCTTCATATCACCAAATTACATAAAAAAATCCCACAAAAACCATTGAGAAATGCATGGTTAGTTCCCAAACTTGATCTATAAATATGACTTGATTAATTAGTTAAATTAATGATAGATCGAAGGAATTTAATTTATCTAATCATTTTTAGGAATTATAATTCATATTTATTGCTAACATGATATGAGAATCTCATAGGTCAGGCATATAAAGAACAACATACTCAAAGTCTTAAAATAATATTAAGTAGAGACTAGATAAGATGAGACACTTATGGGTTTAGTAGATAGAAATAAATTAATTGAATGATTTACGGTGCAGATACTGAAATCTTCTAGGATTGGGATGTACCTATAAATACCATGCTTAATACCAAATAAGCAATCCCAATTCAAGTGATAGGCATTATCTTCTCAAAATTTGATAAGATGAGACACTTATGCGTTTTGGTACATAGAAATAAATTAATTCAATGGCTTATGGTGTAAATACTCAAATCTTTTAGGATTGGGATGTACCTGTGAGAACCCGTGTAGCCTTATCTCACCGGTCAATGTACATGTACGTGTTATGTGAATAAACAACCGTTTTGCCTTGATTCGACCATGTTTGATTTTTATTCGTAAATACGGTTTCATGCCAAAATTTTAAGCACTTATCGTGCCTATGTATGGTGCTAAACGATTACCAAACATCTTTCAAAAGTTATTAGAAAAATGCATGGAATAAAGCTTGAGCACGCTGGAACGTTCAAGAACTCGAAATAAAACTAGGGTTTGTAACCAACCCCTTTTTATAACAATGCCAACTGAAGATCGTGTCTTGGATTTTCAGGTTTTTGTGTGAAATCACAGCTAGAAATAAGCCCCAAGTTGTTTAAAAAAAATTACCCGAAAAGCACGACACAGCAGCTTGAGCCTTGTCGTGCTTGCTGTGAGCCTTGTCGTGCTTAAACTCTTAAGCCTTGTCATGCTTGCTTTTTCCTTTATAAATTGCAGCCAACTTCAGATATTTTCCAGCCCCTTGTTGGACGAAATTGCAGCCACAAAACAGCCTTAAAATTCACCAGAAATTTTATGCAACAAAGCATGACAAAGCAGCTTGTGCAAGGTGGCAAGATTTCAGCTTGGCTAGGTGTCCACCTCCTTGATCCTTGTCATGCTTGTCTTGTGTCTATAAGTACTTTGGCTATTCAGCTGAAAACCTATTTGAAATCCCTTAGTTTTGGACGAAAATTGCTGGAAAAACAGCTTACAAAACACCACAAAAACTCCATACAAAACAGCCTTAAGAAATCAAGAACATCAAAGCTTGGAAAAGGCTTGAAGCTTGGCTGGTTTTGCTTGGGCTTTCATTGTGTTGCTTGCTCCACTTCCCAAACGTTTTACTGCACTTAATTGAGGTATATTGAGCTACAAACTCTCCTTATTTTCTCAGCTCAAAATCGTATGAAGCATGATAGGAAAATTGCCAATTCATGGACTAGGAAATCGGTATGAACCTGTTGAGCATGATTGTAAATTTCAGTTTCCATGCCATGATTTGGATGACATGTGGTGATTGTTTCTTGCTATAAATATGATGCTAAACATGCTATATATGCTAGACTATGTATGTAGTATGTTGATGATGAATTTCAAGCAAAAATAAGCACCCTAGCACAAGTAAAATTCTTGTTCACGCCAAGAACATAGCTTTGCAGGAACTGTCAGTCCCCCAGAACCAGTGTTACTATTTCGACCATAACTCACTGTAGGAAAGTCCAATTCAGGTACCGTTGGTGGCGTTGGAAAATAGACTGGAAGGGCTTTCCAACGGTGTATGGTACACCCCCAGATTCCATCCCTATCGTTCCCAGAAAATGGTTGAAGTTCACTGATTTTCAGTGACTGATAAAACTGGGTTTTGCACATGCTGCGTGTTTGAACCTGAATTTGAACTTGATGTGCCCAGAATTTGAACTTGGTCCCTTCTGAGAAGTTGTAGGGCTCTGAATGCCGTTTCCAACGGTATAAAATGGGCAAAAATCGCACAAGTAGATTGGGAGATATGGCCTGAAACGTGAACTGTGACGGGTGGCCGGCTGTCGTGCACGTCCGTTAACGGATTGGTGTGACGGTCCCACTTTCCCCAAAGGCGAACCAGAGGGGTCAGCGGACTGCCTGCCCGGCTCTCGCCGGGACTCAGTCAAGCACTTAACAAGTCACATCATTAAAACCACAACATAACTGGTAATTTATGCTTAGAAAATTTCAAACTTATACATATTTGTTTTACATTCCGAAACTACGTTCAAACCTAGAACTATACAATAATTTACAGTCAAAAGTACCTAGTATCAAAAGTCTGATATAGAGGTTTATCCACCACCTCGAGCACCGTCAAGCTTTAACCTGGGAGGGGGAAACAAGTAAAGGGGTAAGCCTAATGCTTAGTGAGTGTCCCGATATAGTAAGTGAACATGTTGTAAATTCCAAAACGGGCATTTAAAATTTAACATGTAGTGATCCCAAAATGGGCAGGTAAACAGTCAATCAGGTATTCCCGTTATAACGGGTCATGTATCAGTATCATGTATTCCACAGGTTGTGGACAGGTAAACAAGTTCAGGAAAAGGATACTGTCCGTTACAAGTGTTGATGAAGCTTTCAGTCTTCCGATCATCGGCCAACATTTCTCCGACTTTTGGGCCCAAACACCAACAGGCAGGAGCGGTAATACTCATGAGTAAACCTTAACAGTACCCAGGGTTCGTTAACTTGCCCGACCTAGCCCATTGCCGGCTCAGGGTCAAGCCACGTCACCAAGGGGGTCGGGATCCCGGAACAGGAGATTGCCGATTGTGGTAAAGTACACAATGGCACAGGCAGGCATGCACAAGTACTTTTCAAGTTTTTAGGGTAAGTGTGATAAAGTACACACTTCCCTTTTTCACGTAAATGTAAACTGGCATGAATACAAGTAAACAAGTAGCACGTTGGGAATTTAAACATGTAAACAGTAAAACGAGTCGGGTCCCTCACCTGTAGTGGTATTAAGTCTGGAACGATGATCCGGGCAGTCCCTCTAGTGCTTGGTCGGGTCCTGTGAGCAATTGGGTATTAGTTACTATTTTAGGAAACTTTTATCTAGTCAACAAGTTAACCAATTAATAGTATAAATTAAGTTCGGGTAAAAGGTCGGGACTTAGCTCGAGGTTCGGGTCGGTGTCGGGACAGTGTAGGGTCGTGGATAATGGTGTCGTTAGGTTTCAGCCCTTAGTTGGTAGGTGTCGGGCATGACTGGGGTAGCGGTAGGTATTGGTCGACTAGTTTAAGTGTTATTGGCTAGTTCGGGTATGAGTCGGTAGGTTTGGTACATGATCGGCACTAGTCGGCATGGACGGGTAAGTTTTGGGCACGACCGGCAACAACCGGCAACGGTCGGCACTGGTTGGGGCTTGTCGGGGCCAATCGGCACCTGTTGGGGTGAGTCGGGGCCGGTCGTGTGTGGTCGGCACACGTCGGGGCCGGTTGTGTGCGAATCGCACACGTCGGGGCTGGTCGGGTGCGAATCGCACAAGTCGTGTGTGATTGGCACGGGTCGGCACCGGTGGGTTGCCGATGGTGCACATCGGCACCTGTCGGCACCGTTTTGGCTTGAATCGGCATCGGTGGGTGCCTGCGGGGGTAAGTCGTATGGGTTGGCACTAGGTTGGCCTAGGCTTGTGCAAGTCGGGTGTAATCGGCAAGGGTCGGCCCAAGTCGGCACTAGTCGGTGCCGATCGGGCACGTCGGGCGTCGGTGTGCGTCGGGTGCTTGGGCATGGGTAGGAAGGGTTATGTGCTGGTCGGGTGCCGAGACGGTTGGCACATTGGGCTCAGGTTCAGGTTTCCGTCATAGTTGCCGTTTTTGGTTGATGCCTAGGGTTGGCTAATAGGAAACCTCTCCGGGTGTACGTTACATCGGCTAGGGGCTAAGTAGTCGTTAACGGGTGTGCATGGGTCGGCAAGTCCGCTAACCGGCTAGGGCACACGGGTTGGCTAGGACCTAGGCACATCGGTTAGGATCTGGGCATGTCCGTCACGGGTTTGGCAAGGTTGGGCTAGACAATTTGCTAAAGGGTTGGCACGGTGGTTCGACGGTCCGTCAACGAATCGCACAAGGCTCGGCAGTCGGCCTTGCAGGTCGCACGACGATTGGTCGTTTTCGTTAATGGTCAGGCATGGGACAGCACATCCGCTAACCAATTGGGCACGAAACGGGCACCGTGGCTAACGGACGCACACAGGTTGGCATATCCGTTAACGAACGCTCGCACGGGCTGCACATCCGCTAACGGACGCGCACACGGGCAGCAACGGGCGCACACCGGCAGTGCCAATCCGTTAACGGACGTGCACGACAGCCGGCCACCCGTCACAGTTCACGTTTCAGGCCATATCTCCCAATCTACTTGTGAGATTTTTGCCCATTTTATACCGTTGGAAACGGCATTCAGAGTCCTACAACTTCTCAGAAGGGACCAAGTTCAAATTCTGGGCACATCAAGTTCAAATTCAGGTTCAAACACGCAGCATGTGCAAAACCCAGTTTTATCAGTCACTGAAAATCAGTGAACTTCAACCATTTTCTGGGAACGATAGGGATGGAATCTGGGGGTGTACCATACACCGTTGGAAAGCCCTTCCAGTCTATTTTCCAACGCCACCAACGGTACCTGAATTGGACTTTCCTACAGTGAGTTATGGTCGAAATAGTAACACTGGTTCTGGGGGACTGACAGTTCCTGCAAAGCTATGTTCTTGGCGTGAACAAGAATTTTACTTGTGCTAGGGTGCTTATTTTTGCTTGAAATTCATCATCAACATAATACATACATAGTCTAGCATATATAGCATGTTTAGCATCATATTTATAGCAAGAAACAATCACCACATGTCATCCAAATCATGGCATGGAAACTGAAATTTACAATCATGCTCAACAGGTTCATACCGATTTCCTAGTCCATGAATTGGCAATTTTCCTATCATGCTTCATACGATTTTGAGCTGAGAAAATAAGGAGAGTTTGTAGCTCAATATACCTCAATTAAGTGCAGTAAAACGTTTGGGAAGTGGAGCAAGCAACACAATGAAAGCCCAAGCAAAACCAGCCAAGCTTCAAGCCTTTTCCAAGCTTTGATGTTCTTGATTTCTTAAGGCTGTTTTGTATGGAGTTTTTGTGGTGTTTTGTAAGCTGTTTTTCCAGCAATTTTCGTCCAAAACTAAGGGATTTCAAATAGGTTTTCAGCTGAATAGCCAAAGTACTTATAGACACAAGACAAGCATGACAAGGATCAAGGAGGTGGACACCTAGCCAAGCTGAAATCTTGCCACCTTGCACAAGCTGCTTTGTCATGCTTTGTTGCATAAAATTTCTGGTGAATTTTAAGGCTGTTTTGTGGCTGCAATTTCGTCCAACAAGGGGCTGGAAAATATCTGAAGTTGGCTGCAATTTATAAAGGAAAAAGCAAGCATGACAAGGCTTAAGAGTTTAAGCACGACAAGGCTCACGACAAGGCTCAAGCTGCTGTGTCGTGCTTTTCGGGTAATTTTTTTTAAACAACTTGGGGCTTATTTCTAGCTGTGATTTCACACAAAAACCTGAAAATCCAAGACACGATCTTCAGTTGGCATTGTTATAAAAAGGGGTTGGTTACAAACCCTAGTTTTATTTCGAGTTCTTGAACGTTCCAGCGTGCTCAAGCTTTATTCCATGCATTTTTCTAATAACTTTTGAAAGATGTTTGGTAATCGTTTAGCACATACATAGGCACGATAAGTGCTTAAAATTTTGGCATGAAACCATTTGAATAAAATCAAACATGGTCGAATCAAGGCAAAACGGTTGTTTATTCACATAACACGTACATGTACATTGACCGGTGAGATAAGGCTACACGGGTTCTCACACTCTCCCCTTCTTAAGGAAATTTCGTCCTCGAAATTTAGTACAATCTACAACTGTAATTCAGGATATTTACACCTCATTTCCTCCTCCAATTCCCATGTAGCTTCCTCTAGACCATGATGTCTCCATAACACTTTTACTAGAGGAATTTGTTTGTTCCTTAGAACCTTCACTTTCCGGTCTAAAATCCTCAATGGTTGTTCTTCATAGGTTAGGGATTCATCCAATTCCACTTCAACCGGTGACACCACATGTGATGGGTCTCTATGGTATTTCCTTAACCATGAGACATGAAAGACATCATGAATTCGGGACTGGCTGGCTGGCAATTCTAATCGATAGGCCACCTTTCCTATCCTTTGGGTGATTCTAAAGGGCCTATGTATCTTGGTTTAAGCTTTCTTCCTTTTCCAGCCTTAAGGTGTCCTCTTAATGGAGTAATCCTAAGGAAATTTTCATCATTAACTTCAAATTCTAGATCTTTCCTCCTTTGGTCGGCATAACTCTTTTGCCGACTCTGGGCCACCTGGATTCTTTGCTTGATCAACTTAACTTTCATCTATCCATGGAACCCTTTCATCACCCAATAGCTTTCTTTCCCCAATTTTATCCCAATCTCACAGTTTCTATACAATGTATTGGCTATCAGGGTATGGTTCTCGGTAGGAGTTTGTATTTCTACATCATATGGCATATATTCAGGTTGAATTGCTAAGCCATGCACAAATTTACAGGCTATAAAGGAATGACTGGCACCAGGATCAATTAGAACTTTAGTCGAAGTATGAAAGAAGGGAATGATACCTTTGATGACTTCAGAAGGTCTTGGCACATCTTGTTGGTCGATGGCATAAACTTCGACCAATTTTGCCTGTTTGCTGGTTTGTGGCTGGTGATTAGGCTGGTTGGTAGGTCGGGTTGTTGGCCACGGTCTACTTTTCGAGCAATTGCTAACATTATGTCCCGTGTCTCCACAAGCCAAACATTTTCCAGCTTTCAACCAACATTCTCCCTCTGTGTGATTTGGCTTGTTACAGTATCTACATATTACTCGAGGGGTTGGGTTCTGCCTAGGTTGGGATGCTAGATTGTTTCCTGATCTCCCAAAATTACCACTTGGCATGGCCCGTTTTCTGGCTTGGAAGGCTTTTATCTGAGCTTTAGTAATTTCTACCCTTTGAGCCTTTTCCAAAGCATCTGAAAATGTAGTTATCTGGGCTGTAGCAAGTGCTTCTTGTATTTCCAAATTCAAACCTTGGATGAAGCGTCTAACCCTCCTGGGTTCCGTTGTCACCAATTCTGGAACAAATCTGGAAAGGCAGTAAGCGTGCCTCAGTGCCACGCTCATGGTTCCTTGTCGTAGCCTAATAAACTCGTCCTCTCTCTTTTCTTGAACCAGAGGTGGAAGGTATTTCTCATTAAATTCCCTAGTAAAGTTGGCCCAAGTCCTTGGCGTAATATCCCTATTCCATTTCTCCTTGATCACATTCCACCAGTTTCTTGCTGCACCTTCAAACTGGAATGCAGCAAAGGTAATCTGTCTTTCCTCAGAGTAGTTTAAAGCCTCAAAGATATTCACTATATTTTCCAGCCAACGTTCTGCTACTTCCGGGTTTGGTTCTCCAGCAAACTTAGGGGGTAAGAACTTCTGGAATCTTTCTAAGGCTCGGTCCTCACTAGTTTCAGTCCTTTCTTGACCTACCCGGCCTTGTGGGTTTGTCACAATCGTTAATAGATCAGTTACCCTATGTAATGCCTTAGCTATAGGGTCTACCTCAGTGTCACTTAGTTCAGGTTCCTGTTGGGCGGCGGAAGTTTCGCCTTTCACTTGAGTGCGGGGGCGCTTATGATTCTTACCCCGTGGCCTATCCTCTTCTTCCATATCGGTCTACATGTATGTAAAATTTAATTTAGAAGTAAGTAATTCTAAGCAATTGCCATGAAAGATATACAAACTTTAAAACACACTTTATTCACATCAGGTAGCAAAACATGATTTACAAGGCTGCTGATGACAAAAATAATTTACATGTAGCTGTTGCCCGTAGGCAAGCAGAGCAGCACGGGTCAGTCATATATACAATATTTACAACAAAAGGTGGGACACTACTAGGCACTACAGCCTATCCATCTCAAGGACTGTGGAAGTCAGGATCCTCAGATGGATCCGACTCTATCTCCAAGGTAGGGCTACCCTCTCTCGGATCCTCATTCTCACGATTCACCGACTCAGAGGACTCCCCAACGTGTACGTCTCCTACATCATCAAGCTGGATGCCTACTACCTCCTCCATAAGCATCTCACAATCTGCCAGGATGCACTCAGTACGGTCTCGAACAAATCCTGCCATGCCTGAGAAACGATGAGAGATAGCCTCCAACTCCGCTATCCTAGCCTTTTGGTCGTCTACCAGCTTTCTGAGTCCAGTCATCTCAGTCTCCAGCCTCTTAACCTGATTAAGCAGGCTCTGTCTCTCACTGACCACAGATAAGACTACCTTATTAGGGTAGGTAAACTCATCTGAGCAAACGCATCTCTTAGTCCTGTTAGATGGACTCCAATATAAGGGGGCTGCTCCAGGTCTGATCTTATACTTGATCAGTGGCATGCACTTCTTATGTTGGCTGGGACCTGCATTTGCTCTATTTCCGTCCATTTCCTACATTTTAAAACCAAAATGAGGTTAGTAACCGAAATAGAAATTTTTAGACACCAAAAGTTCATCCCGATTGAAGATTAAATCGGTTCAAAAGTTTAACAGGTTTGAGGAGTTTTAACAAGTCTTGAGACGTCTCCAAGCAGACTAACTCTAATACCACAAACTAATAGTAATAAATCTCCACAGACCAGATATCTAAACCTTTAGCTCTGATACCACCTGTGACGGTCCCACTTTCCCCAAAGAACCGGAGGGTCACTGATGCCACTCTCGCGGACTCGATCAAGCACTTAACAAGTCACATCATTAAAACCACAACATAACTGGTAATTTATGCTTAGAAAATTTCAAACTTATACATATTTGTTTTACATTCCGAAACTACGTTCAAACCTAGAACTATACAATAATTTACAGTCAAAAGTACCTAGTATCAAAAGTCTGATATAGAGGTTTATCCACCACCTCGAAAGCACCGTCAAGCTTTAACACGGGAGGAAACAAGTAAAGGGGTAAGCCTAATGCTTAGTGAGTGTCCCGATATAGTAAGTGAACATGTTATAAATTCCAAAACGGGCATTTAAAATTTAACATGTAGTGATCCCAAAATGGGCAGGTAAACAGTCAATCAGGTATTCCCGTTATAACGGGTCATGTATCAGTATCATGTATTCCACAGGTTGTGGACAGGTAAACAAGTTCAGGAAAAGGATACTGTCCGTTACAAGTGTTGATGAAGCTTTCAGTCTTCCGATCACCGGCCAACATTTCTCCGACTTTTGGGCCCAAACACCAACAGGCAGGAGCGGTAATACTCATGAGTAAACCTTAACAGTACCCAGGGTTTGTTAACTTGCCCGACCTAGCCCATTGCCGGCTCAAGGTCAAGCCACGTCACCAAGGGGGTCGGGATCCCGGAACAGGAGATTGTCGATTGTGGTAAAGTACACAATGGCACAGGCAGGCATGCACAAGTACTTTTCAAGTTTTTAGGGTAAGTGTGATAAAGTACACACTTCCCTTTTTCACGTAAATGTAAACTGGCATGAATACAAGTAAACAAGTAACGTTGACGCTGAATTTAAACATGTAAAAAACGAGTCGGGTCCCTCACCTGTAGTGGTATTAAGTCTGGAACGATAATCCGGGCAGTCCCTCTAGTGCTTGGTCGGGTCCTGTGAGCAATTGGGTATTAGTTACTATTTTAGGAAACTTTTATCTAGTCAACAAGTTAACCAATTAATAGTATAAATTAAGTTCGGGTAAAAGGTCGGGACTTAGCTTCGAGGTTGGTCGGTGTCCGGGACAGTGTAGTGTGATAATGGTGTCGTTAGGTTTCACCCTTAGTTGGTAGGTGTCGGGCATGGCCGGGTAGCGGTAGGCATTGGTCGACTAGTTTAAGTGTTATTGGCTAGTTCGGGTATGAGTCGGTAGGTTTGGTACATAATCGGCACTAGTCGGCATGGACGGGTAAGTTTTACACGACCGGCAACAACCGGCAACCGGTCATTGGGATGAGTCGGGGCGGCACTCGTGTGTGGTCCTACGTGGGCGGTTGTAATCGCCGTCGGGACGGGGTCGCGAATCGCACACGCCGGAACTGGTGGTCGCGAATCGCACAAGTCGCTGATTAGCGCGGGTTCGGCACCGGTGGGTTGCCGATGGTGCACATCGGCACCTGTCGGCACCGTTTTGGCTTGAATCGGCATCGGTGGGTGCCTGCGGGGGTAAGTCGTATGGGTTGGCACTAGGTTGGCCTAGGCTTGTGCAAGTCGGTGTATCGGCAAGGAATCGGCCCAAGTCGGCACTAGTCGGTGCCGATCAACGCGCGAGGCGTCGGTGTCGCGTCGCTGGCATGGGTAGGAAGGGTTATGTGCTGGTCGGGTGCCGAGACGGTTGGCACATTGGGCTCAGGTTCAGGTTTCCGTCATAGTTGCCGTTTTTGGTTGATGCCTAGGGTTGGCTAATAGGAAACCTCTCCGGGTGTACGTTACATCGGCTAGGGGCTAAGTAGTCGTTAACGGGTGTGCATGGGTCGGCAAGTCCGCTAACCGGCATGGGTCGACATGCCCAGGACCTAGGCACATCGGTTTGTATCTGGGCATGGGTAGCGGATGTGCTGTCCCATGCCTGACCATTAACGAAAACGACCAATCGTCGTGCGATCCGCAAGACCGACTGCCGAGCCTTGTGCGATTCGTTGACGGACCGTCGAACCACCGTACAACCCTTTAGCAAATTGTCTAGCCCAACCTTGCCAAACCCGACGGACATGCCTGGATCTAACCGATGTGCCTAGGTCACAGCCAACCCGTGTGCTTCAAGTTAGCGGACTTGCCGACCCATTACGCCCGTTAGCGACTACTTAGCCCCAGCGATGTAACGCATACGGAGGGTTTCCTATTAGCCAACCCTAGGCATCAACCAAAACGGCAACTATGACGAAACTCAATCGAGCCCAATGTGCCAACCGTCTCGGCACCCGACCAGCACATAACCCTTCCTACCCATGCCCAAGCACCCGACGCACACCGACGCCCGACGTGCCCGATCGGCACCGACTAGTGCCGACTTGGGCCGACCCTACCGATTACGCAGACTTGCACAAGCCTAGGCTAACCTAGGTGCCAACCCATACGACTTACCCGCACCCACCGATGCCGATTCAAGCTAAAGCGGTGCGACAGTGCCGATGTAACTATCGGCAACCCACCGGTGCCAATCACACCGCGACTTGTGCGATTGACCAGCCAGCCTATGCGATTCGCACCCTTAGTCCGGCGTGCGATTCGCACAACCGGCCGACGTGCCGACCACACACGACCGCCCCGACTCACCCAACAAAGCCGATTGGCCCGACAAATGAACCGGTGCCGACCGTTGCGGTTGTTGCGGTCGTGCCCAAAACTTACCCGTCCATGCCGACTAGTGCCGATCATGTACCAAACCTACCGACTCATACCCGAACTAGCCAATAACACTTAAACTAGTCGACCAATGCCTACCGCTACCCCAGTCATGCCCGACACCTACCAACTAAGGGCTGAAACCTAACGACACCATTATCCACGACCCTACACTGTCCCGACACCGACCCGAACCTCGAGCTAAGTCCCGACCTTTTACCCGAACTTAATTTATACTATTAATTGGTTAACTTGTTGACTAGATAAAAGTTTCCTAAAATAGTAACTAATACCCAATTGCTCACAGGACCCGACCAAGCACTAGAGGGACTGCCCGGATCATCGTTCCAGACTTAATACCACTACAGGTGAGGGACCCGACTCGTTTTACTGTTTACATGTTTAAATTTCCAACGTGCTACTTGTTTACTTGTATTCATGCCAGTTTACATTTACGTGAAAAAGGGAGGTGTGTACTTTATCACACTTACCCTAAAAAACTTGAAAAGTACTGTGCATGCCCGCTCGTGCTATTGTGTACTTTACCACAATCGGCAATCTCCGTTAGGGATCCCGACCCCTTGGTGACGTGGCTTGACCCTGAGCCGAATGGGCTAGGTCGCAGGTTAACGAACCCCGGGTACTGTTAAGGTTTACTCATGAGTATTACCGCTCCTGCCTGTTGGTGTTTGGGCCCAAAAGTCGGAGAAATGTTGGCCGATGATCGGAAAGCTTCATCAACACTTGTAACGGTGATCCTTTTCCGAACTTGTTTACCCCACAACCTGTGGAATACATGATACTGATACATGACCCGTTATAACGGGAATACATGATTGACTGTTTACCTGCCCATTTTGGGATCACTACATGTTAAATTTTAAATGCCCGTTTTGGAATTTACAACATGTTCACTTACTATATCGGGACACTCACTAAGCATTAGGCTTACCCTTTACTTGTTTCCTCCCGTGTTAAAGCTTGATGCTCCGAGGTGGTGGATAAACCCTCTATATCGACTTTTGATACTAGGTACTTTTGACCGTAAATTATTGTATAGTTCTAGGTTTGAACGTAGTTTGAATGTAAAACAAATATGTATAAGTTTGAAATTTTCTAAGCATAAATTACCGCTATGTTGTGGTTTTAATGATGTGACTTGTTAAGTGCTTGGCCGAGTCCGTGAGAGTCAGGCCCGACACCGTTCGCCTTGGGGAAAGTGGGACCGTCCACATGTGGTATCGAGCTAAAGGTTTAGATATCCGTGGAGATTTATTACTATTAGTTTGTGGTATTAGAGTTAGTCTGCTTGGAGACGTCTCAAGACTTGTTAAAACTCCTCAAACCTGTTAAACTTTTGAACCGATTTAATCTTCAATCGGGATGAACTTTTGGTGTCTAAAAATTTCTATTTCGGTTACTAACCTCATTTTGGTTTTAAAATGTAGGAAATGGAAATAGAGCAAATGAGTCCCGACCAACATAAGAAGTGCATGCTCGATCAAGTATAAGATCGAACTGAGGCACTCTTATATTGGAGTCCATCTAACAGGACTAAGAGATGCGTTTGCTCAGATGAGTTTACCTACCCTAATAAGGTAGTCTTATCTGTGGTCAGTGAGAGAGCCCGCTTAATCGGGTTAAGAGGTCGGAGACCCAGATGACTGAAAAGGCGGTAGAGCGACCAAAAGGCTAGGATAGCGGAGTTGGAGGCTATCTCTCATCGTTTCTCAGGCATGGCAGGATTTGTTCGAGACCGTACTGAGTGCATCCTGGCAGATTGTGAGATGCTTATGGAGGAGGTAGTAGGCATCCAGCTTGATGATGTAGGAGACGCATTACCGCCGGGGAGTCCTCCGAGCCTGGTGAATCGTGAGAATGAGGATCCGAGAGAGGGTAGCCCTACCTTGGAGATAGAGTCGGATCCATCTGGGGATCCTGACTTCCACAGTCCTTGAGATGGATAGGCTGTAGTGCCTAGTAGTGTCCCACCTTTTGTTGTAAATATTGTATATATGGCCGACCCGTCTTTGCTTTTGCCTACAGCAACTATGTAAATTATTTTTGTCATCAGCAGCCTTGTAAATCATGTTTTGCTACCTGATGTGAATAAAGTGTGTTTTAAAGTTTGTATATCTTTCATGGCAATTGCTTAGAATTACTTACTTCTAAATTAAATTTTACATACATGTAGACCGATATGGAAGAAGAGGATAGGCCACGGGGTAAGAATCATAAGCGCCCCCGCACTCAAGTGAAAGGCGAAACTTCCATGAACTGAACTAAGTGACACTGAGGTAGACCCTATAGCTAAGGCATTACATTGGGTAACTGATCTATTAACGATTGTGACAAACCCACAAGGCCGGGTAGGTCAAGAAAGGACTGAAACTAGTGAGGACCGAGCCTTAGAAAGATTCCAGAAGTTCTTACCCCCTAAGTTTGCTGGAGAACCAAACCCGGAAGTAGCAGAACGTTGGCTGGAAAATATAGTGAATATCTTTGAGGCTTTAAACTACTCTGAGGAAAGACAGATTACCTTTGCTGCATTCCAGTTTGAAGGTGCAGCAAGAAACTGGTGGAATGTGATCAAGGAGAAATGGAATAGGGATATTACGCCAAGGACTTGGGCCAACTTTACTAGGGAATTTAATGAGAAATACCTTCCACCTCTGGTTCAAGAAAAGAGAGAGGACGAGTTTATTAGGCTACGACAAGGAACCATGAGCGTGGCAGAGTACGAGGCACAGTTTACTCGTCTTTCCAGATTTGTTCCAGAATTGGTGACAACGGAACCCAGGAGGGTTAGACGCTTCATCCAAGGTTTGAATTTGGAAATACAAGAAGCACTTGCTACAGCCCAGATAACTACATTTTCAGATGCTTTGGAAAAGGCTCAAAGGGTAGAAATTACTAAAGCTCAGATAAAAGCCTTCCAATCCAGAAAACGGGCCATGCCAAGTGGTAATTTTGGGAGATCAGGAAACAATCTAGCATCCCAACCTAGGCAGAACCCAACCCCTCGAGTAATATGTGGATACTGTAACAAGCCAAATCACACAGAGGGAGAATGTTGGTTGAAAGCTGGAAAATGTTTGGCTTGTGGAGACACGGGACATAATGTTAGCAATTGCCCGAAAAAGCGAGACCGTGGGCCAACAACCCGACCTACCAACCAGCCTAATCCCAGACCAGCCACAAACCAGGCAAACAGGCCCCGAGTACCTGGTCGAGTTTATGCCATCGACCAACAAGATGTGCCAAGACCTTCTGAAGTCATCAAAGGTATCATTCCCTTCTTTCATACTTCGGCTAAAGTTCTAATTGATCCTGGTGCCAGTCATTCCTTTATAGCCTGTAAATTTGTGCATGGCTTAGCAATTCAACCTGAATATATGCCATATGATGTAGAAATACAAACTCCTACCGAGAACCATACCCTGATAGCCAATACATTGTATAGAAACTGTGAGATTGGGATAAAATTGGGGAAAGAAAGCTATTGGGTGATGAAAGGGTTCCATGGATAGAGGCAGCGTACGAGAAAGTTAAGTTGATCAAGCAAAGAATCCAGGTGACCCAGAGTCGGCAAAAGAGTTATGCCGACCAAAGGAGGAAAGATCTAGAATTTGAAGTTAATGATGAAATTTTCCTTAGGATTACTCCATTAAGAGGACACCTTAAGGCTGGAAAAGGAAGAAAGCTTAAACCAAGATACATAGGCCCTTTAGAATCACCCAAAGGATAGGAAAGGTGGCCTATCGATTAGAATTGCCAGCCAGCCTGTCCCGAATTCATGATGTCTTTCATGTCTCATGGTTAAGGAAATACCATAGAGACCCATCACATGTGGTGTCACCGGTCGAAGTGGAATTGGATGAATCCCTAACCTATGAAGAACAACCATTGAGGATTTTAGACCGGAAAGTGAAGGTTCTAAGGAACAAACAAATTCCTCTAGTAAAAGTGTTATGGAGACATCATGGTCTAGAGGAAGCTACATGGGAATTGGAGGAGGAAATGAGGTGTAAATATCCTGAATTACAGTTGTAGATTGTACTAAATTTCGAGGACGAAATTTCCTTAAGAAGGGGAGAGTGTGAGAACCCGTGTAGCCTTATCTCACCGGTCAATGTACATGTACGTGTTATGTGAATAAACAACCGTTTTGCCTTGATTCGACCATGTTTGATTTTTATTCGTAAATACGGTTTCATGCCAAAATTTTAAGCACTTATCGTGCCTATGTATGGTGCTAAACGATTACCAAACATCTTTCAAAAGTTATTAGAAAAATGCATGGAATAAAGCTTGAGCACGCTGGAACGTTCAAGAACTCGAAATAAAACTAGGGTTTGTAACCAACCCCTTTTTATAACAATGCCAACTGAAGATCGTGTCTTGGATTTTCATGTTTTTGTGTGAAATCACAGCTAGAAATAAGCCCCAAGTTGTTTAAAAAATTTTACCCGAAAAGCACGACACAGCAGCTTGAGCCTTGTCGTGCTTGCTGTGAGCCTTGTCGTGCTTAAACTCTTAAGCCTTGTCATGCTTGCTTTTTCCTTTATAAATTGCAGCCAACTTCAGATATTTTCCAGCCCCTTGTTGGACGAAATTGCAGCCACAAAACAGCCTTAAAATTCACCAGAAATTTTATGCAACAAAGCATGACAAAGCAGCTTGTGCAAGGTGGCAAGATTTCAGCTTGGCTAGGTGTCCACCTCCTTGATCCTTGTCATGCTTGTCTTGTGTCTATAAGTACTTTGGCTATTCAGCTGAAAACCTATTTGAAATCCCTTAGTTTTGGACGAAAATTGCTGGAAAAACAGCTTACAAAACACCACAAAAACTCCATACAAAACAGCCTTAAGAAATCAAGAACATCAAAGCTTGGAAAAGGCTTGAAGCTTGGCTGGTTTTGCTTGGGCTTTCATTGTGTTGCTTGCTCCACTTCCCAAACGTTTTACTGCACTTAATTGAGGTATATTGAGCTACAAACTCTCCTTATTTTCTCAGCTCAAAATCGTATGAAGCATGATAGGAAAATTGCCAATTCATGGACTAGGAAATCGGTATGAACCTGTTGAGCATGATTGTAAATTTCAGTTTCCATGCCATGATTTGGATGACATGTGGTGATTGTTTCTTGCTATAAATATGATGCTAAACATGCTATATATGCTAGACTATGTATGTAGTATGTTGATGATGAATTTCAAGCAAAAATAAGCACCCTAGCACAAGTAAAATTCTTGTTCACGCCAAGAACATAGCTTTGCAGGAACTGTCAGTCCCCCAGAACCAGTGTTACTATTTCGACCATAACTCACTGTAGGAAAGTCCAATTCAGGTGCCATTGGTGGCGTTGGAAAATAGACTGGAAGGGCTTTCCAACGGTGTATGGTACACCCCCAGATTCCATCCCTATCGTTCCCAGAAAATGGTTGAAGTTCACTGATTTTCAGTGACTGATAAAACTGGGTTTTGCACATGCTGCGTGTTTGAACCTGAATTTGAACTTGATGTGCCCAGAATTTGAACTTGGTCCCTTCTGAGAAGTTGTAGGGCTCTGAATGCCGTTTCCAACGGTATAAAATGGGCAAAAATATCACAAGTAAATTGGGAGATATGGCCTGAAACGTGAACTGTGACGGGTGGCGGCTGTCGTGCCGCCGTTAGCAGATTGGCACCGCCGGTGCGCTTGTTGCTGCCCTGCGTCCGTTAGCGGATGTGCAGCCCGTGCGCGCGTCCGTTAACGGATATGCCAACCTGTGTGCGTCCGTTAGCCACGGTGCCCGTTTCGTGCCCGATTGGTTAGCGGATGTGCTGTCCCATGCCTGACCATTAACGAAAACGACCAATCGTCGTGCGATCCGCAAGGCCGACTGCCGAGCCTTGTGCGATTCGTTGACGGACCGTCGAACCACCGTGCCAACCCTTTAGCAAATTGTCTAGCCCAACCTTGCCAAACCCGTGACGGACATGCCCAGATCCTAACCGATGTGCCTAGGTCCTAGCCAACCCGTGTGCCCTAGCCGGTTAGCGGACTTGCCGACCTTACACCCGTTAACGACTACTTAGCCCCAGCGATGTAGCGTACACCCGGAGAGGTTTCCTATTAGCCAACCCTAGGCATCAACCAAAAACGGCAACTATGACGGAAACCTGAACCTGAGCCCAATGTGCCAACCGTCGCACCGACCATATAACCCTTCCTACCCATGCCTGGCACCTGACGCCCGGCGTGCCCGATCGGCACCGACTAGTGCCGACTTAATACGACCATACCGATTACACCCGACTTGCACAAGCCTAGGCCAACCTAGTGCCAACCCATACGACTTACCCCCGCAGGCACCCACCGATGCCGATTCAAGCCAAAACGGTGCCGGCGGTGCCGATGTGCACCATCGGCAACCACACCGGTGCCAATCACACACGACTTGTGCGATTCGCACCCGACCAGCCCGCGCGATTAGCACCCCACCAGTCCCGGCGTGCGATTCGCAACCGCTTGGCGTGCCGACCACACGACCGGCCCCGACTCACCCTAATAGGTGCCGATTGGCCCCGACAAGCCCGACTGCCGGGTTGCGGTGTTGCTTAAAACTTACCATCCATGCCGACTGGTGCGATCATGTACCAAACCTACCGACTCATACCGAACTAGCCAATAACACTTAAACTAGTCGACCAATGCCTACCGCTACCCCAGTCATGCCCGACACCTACCAACTAAGGGCTGAAACCTAACGACACCATTATCCCGACCCTACACCGTCGACACCGACCCAGAACCTCGAGCTAAGTCCCGACCTTTTACCCGAACTTAATTTATACTATTAATTGGTTAACTTGTTGACTAGATAAAAGTTTCCTAAAATAGTAACTAATACCCAATTGCTCACAGGACTCGACCAAGCACTAGAGGGACTGCCCGGATCATCGTTCCAGACTTAATACCACTACAGGTGAGGGACCCGACTCGTTTTACTGTTTACATGTTTAAATTTCCAACGTGCTACTTGTTTACTTGTATTCATGCCAGTTTACATTTACGTGAAAAAGGGAAGTGTGTACTTTATCACACTTACCCTAAAAACTTGAAAAGTACTTGTGCATGCCTGCCTGTGCCATTGTGTACTTTACCACAATCGGCAATCTCCTGTTCCGGGATCCCGACCCCCTTGGTGACGTGGCTTGACCCTGAGCCGGCAATGGGCTAGGTCGGGCAAGTTAACGAACCCTGGGTACTGTTAAGATTTACTCATGAGTATTACCGCTCCTGCATGTTGGTGTTTGGGCCCAAAAGTCGGAGAAATGTTGGCCGGTGATCGGAAGACTGAAAGCTTCATCAACACTTGTAACGGACAGTATCCTTTTCCTGAACTTGTTTACCTGTCCACAACCTGTGGAATACATGATACTGATACATGACCCGTTATAACGGGAATACCTGATTGACTGTTTACCTGCCCATTTTGGGATCACTACATGTTAAATTTTAAATGCCCGTTTTGGAATTTACAACATGTTCACTTACTATATCGGGACACTCACTAAGCATTAGGCTTACCCCTTTACTTGTTTCCCCCTCCCAGGTTAAAGCTTGACGGTGCTCGAGGTGGTGGATAAACCTCTATATCAGACTTTTGATACTAGGTACTTTTGACTGTAAATTATTGTATAGTTCTAGGTTTGAACGTAGTTTCGGAATGTAAAACAAATATGTATAAGTTTGAAATTTTCTAAGCATAAATTACCAGTTATGTTGTGGTTTTAATGATGTGACTTGTTAAGTGCTTGACTGAGTCCCGGCGAGAGCCGGGTAGGCAGTCCGCTGACCCCTCTGGTTCGCCTTTGGGGAAAGTGGGACCGTCACAGTACCTACAAATACCACCCTTAATACCAAATAACTGATCCCAATTCAAGCGACAGGCATCATTTTCCTCCTCTTGGCCAAACACCTAAGTGAAAAATACACTTTTTTTCCCTATTTTGCTTTCTCATCCTCAAGATTAGTTTCATTAAGAGTTAATAACACACGATGAAGAAATAAATTGTCTTTTTTTGCTCTCTCACTCTAACAATTGGTATGGGTTAAGAGTTAGCACTCATACTACTTGGTTTAATCTATCTTTGGAGGATTCTTGGAGGAGTTGTTTGTGTGGACTATCAATAGAGGTCAAATATTTTTCGTTCTCTCACTCTAATGATTGGTTTGGGTTAAGAGTTAGTACTCGTCTTACTTGGTTCAATCTATTTTTAAAGGATTCCTGGAGGAGTTATTTGTGTAGATCATTAGTAGAGGTCAAACACTTGGGTGACTTGGTGATTTGTATCCTACAACATTTTCAGAATAGTAAAAAACTTACATTTTTAGGAACTACTTGATTTATTTATAAAGTCTTCAAAGAAATCTATAGGATGGAAACAAAAGTTTAAATTCTTCCACTACCTTATTGAATCTTGATTCTTAATCTCAAACTCATTCAGTAGTGTATGAATTGCCATATGTAATAGCAAAGTCATTATGTTTTTATTTTTACTCACATATCTACAAACAAATTTCAAAATGCTGTGTCCAAGAAAGACTCTTAGAGTTCTTGCCAATGTTAGGTTTAATGTTCGAGCCAGTTGGAGATGGGAAGAAGGTATGGAGAGGGATGGGAAGATAAAAAAACATTCCAAAATGCTCCAATCAAATTATACTATAGTTTATATTCATTTGCTTATGTTATGCACTTACGATTTTCAAAAGACATACGATTTTATCCACATTAAAAGACACAAGATTTAAGTCAAAATTTCTTTCTCTAATAAGAGGCATAGTCGTCTTAAAAACCATTGGTTTTAGGCCAAGATATTCACATTTAATTAGAATAATTTTTCTTCTGAAATTTAATAGGAAAAATGAACAATATTTTCTTAGCTAAATATCACATGAAAAATTAAATCATTTGCATTGTTAAAGTATGTTTGGCATGGGTTGGAGTGCAAATTGGGTTGCTCTCTTTAAGACAGTTAGTGCCCCTACAGAGTGTCCTCTAATATAGTAGGTTTCAGCACCTTATTTCTAGAATACAATAACCCATCCTATTTAAATTGAAGTCTACTTCAATCCACACTATTAGAGCTAGGCAGAAACCTCACACAAAACCGTTCTTTGTCCCATTTAAAATACTTTAATAATATGTCTATCTAATATATTATACATTTGTAGTGGTAAAAATATAGTAAAAGAATCCTTCTATAGGGTTAGAAATATAGCACAAACTAATGGAAATAAGAATTCTATTGTTAGAATCCCCATTTATAGGTTTGAAAAATAGGATTTACAAATAGGTAAATTAAGATTAATCATTATACAAGTTTCAATTACAAAAATATAATGGTATAGATTAATTGAATGATGGTCAAATTCGTAATTCATATAGTTGTTATATACGTATGGCCATTTTAACAGTTATTAGACATTACATATTTATGGAGAACAATTATGACTGAAAAATCATTCAATTATTTTGAGATTTTTATATTTTTTATTAAAATACCCCAACATGTTGTGAACTAAATTATTTTTTGGTGAGGTTATTAACCCAAATTAATTTTGGAAAGATTATGATCAAGAATTTGGAAGATTGGCCTTATCGAGTTTTGTGTAGGATTGAGACTTTAATTATTTTCTCCAAAAATAGGAGCATAGTAAACTTTTTAATTTGGACACTTGCATATTTGTTTGTTACATATAGGTAGACAAATATCTATACAAACAGAGAATATTAGGCTTATTACCCGATCTATTATTTTTCCATATTTACAGATAAGTACAATGCGTAAGTTTGGTAAGTTTAGATCAATTTCTGATGTTTCTCCAAGAAGTTGTGAGATGTTTGCATCTAGCTGACAAAGAATGTCAAATTATTATACTTGTATCAAAATGGTGAAAATGTTGGATATATATCAAGATTGTGGATTAAACTATTGAATGGTTGTTTTAGTTTTAAGTATTCTAAAATTGGTTCTAGCATAAATTCTAAGACTGCCAGTAAATTTAAATATTTTAGTTTTTTATAACCATAGTGAGAACTAAGTAAGTAACTAATTCACCCTCAACTAATTCATCCCTTTTAAAGAGGATTAAATTGGTTATTTACAAATTGCCTTTGTGAATTTCTCTTTAACAAGATGTTTTAAGTAATTAAATTTAACATTAGCCACTATCTTAAATAGTGGACTTAGACTTAAACAAATAGAATAATGCATTTATGATATGAAAAATCACAATTAAATTTAGGCAGGTTTTTAACAATGGCTTATTTACTAATGATTGTCATTTTGTGTTCTAAAGGTAATAATTCTATTCACTTCTTTTCCAAGAGTAAGAAATATAATATCATTTTGAGTCATCTAATGTGAGCATCCACTATATACGAACTATTTATGTTCAAAACATGAGCATACCAATTCTATTTTGGTCCCCTATATCAGGACCAATCTATTATTTGGTTTATCTTTTAACTCACCATGCATTCTTTACATCATTATCAGTTTTCTTTCTAATAAAACAATGATTTATATCATGCTCATGTTTTCCAAAAATAAAAATAAAAATCAAACATTTTTGTTGCAATAAATAATCAGAATATTCTCAAAAATGACCAAGTATATGACAACACGTTTTTAAAATTATGATCTTTCCAATGTCGAAGTTTGACTTATTGATTGTTCAACAGCATTATCTCTCATTTTAGAAGATGTGTTTATGGTGTCAATTATTAAAATCCTCATTTTTACATATAAAATTCTCTTAAAAATCATTTTCTTTTCAAATTTGCATACATAAGATGATAAAAATTCCCCTCTTTTTTGAATGTTTATTTTGAGCCAAAAAGATTCTTATTCTTTACATACAGATTTTTTTTTTTGATAGAAAATGCTTTTATTACTAAATTTAGAAATTGTTCAATATGAATTGATGAACAAAGCTTAGGAATGTATTCCATAGAGATACAATAGAATTGGCTAACTTGGCAAATGGAGCCAATTCATGTGCAATTCAACTTTTGTAGATCACACAAGAATAACAAGATTTTTATTCTTTACATTTAGCTCCTTTTTTCGTTTTTTGATAGAAAGAAAGCCTTTGTTACTAAGTCTATTGAAAATCATCTAATACAAATTGATAAATCATCTAATACAAATTGATAAACAAAACTTAAGGATGAATTTCGTAGAGACTTAACAGAATTAGCTGACTTGACAAAATGTGCCAATTTAAGAGTTGTGCATGATAGTAATAAAACTTATTATTACTAAATTTATTGACAATCGTCCAGTACAAATTGATGAAGAAAGCTTAAGAGTGAATTTCATGAGACTCAACACAATTAGCAAACTTGCAAAATTTGCCAATTAAAGCACAGCACGAATTAGAAAAATTATGTCATTGTAGATTCAAACTCTACAAGAATAGTAAAGTCGGTGAAGATGTGATATGGCTTCTATATTAATAGCAATGTTACTAAATTATCTCGTTGTCATAGTCAAGCATAATTCGTCATGAGTACTAAATCATCTATATGTGAATCAAATTTTAGCTCATTATTGAAACCAACTTTTTCCCTATAGTTGCTTTTTAATTCACAATTTGAGAGTCAATCTTTACAAGGTAACATTATTTGGATTATTCCACCTTGCTTTTTGTTCAATATTGTGGGAGCCATTGAGCAAAAATTTACAGATCATTAAGAAGAAAATTGAGGATAATAAAAAGTAAAGTGAGAAAAAGGTTTTGCCCTCTCTTAGAGATATAAATTTTTATCTTAAAAAACTAATGGATGTTAAATTATTGCGGTTGGTTAGAGTCAGAATGCCAATTTGTTAAGCAAGAGATGTTTTATGACTTGTTGAAATGCCTATTAGATTCAGGTGTTTTGGCCCGAGTCAAAATTCTCAATAATCTAAAAATAATTGTGAGGTCCAAACCTAAAATTTTGCTATTTGAATTGGTTGGTTTTCTCACTAGGCTAAGGAGAGAGTTGGATAATTTAATAGTTCAAAAAAGTCAAGATCAAAAATAAAAGAAAAAGCATGCGTACCATGGGATGTATGGAAAATCCCTTTTGACGACCATATACACAAGGAGAGGTTTAGCCTAACTGAAACTAACAATCAAAGGCTTGCTAAAAACTGTTATGAAATCAAAAGAAAAGAATCATTAAACTTTTTAGCTTTAGATTTTTAGTTTTCGCTCAAGGTTAGAAATAGATTAGCAATATCCCTTACCCCTGAGATTATTAGGGTTGAAACAAGACCATGTGACCCTACCAAACTACATCGGCCCTGCCACATTGTCTCATTAATTTAATCATTACCCATCAAATATTTTCAAAGTCAAATGATTCTCTGAGCTATAATTGTCTTGTGAAGAAATCAAATTAGAGACAGAAATGTGATTTGTCGTAAACAAATCAAAAATTTTTATTATCTCAATACCACAGTTTGAGGATAGCCACTACTTTATTCTTAAACCTTGCATAACAAATTGGACATGACATTGCTTCACCATCAAATGAAAATATTTGTATTGTTATGTCCATTTTTAGACCATTTAACACACATCTTCTACTTTTACAATTGCTTCTCAATTGTTGGGGAATGGGTGCAAAATAACTTGAGCATGATGTAAACTCTCCCTTGCTTCATTAGATCAATTGGACTCGATTCTAATTTTCACAGGACGATAGTACCCTAACATTCCCAAAACAATCTTTATTCCAATCTCAAAGAGCATTATTTACCTTATGAAACTTAGCACTCAAAATATACAAAAGACTGCCATATTTTAAAACTGCCAATCCTCCTTAACAATCTGTTAAAAATCAAAATGACTAACCCAAATATTCAAAATACAAAAGGGTATTGATTTGTTATCCAACATAGAGGCCAACAATAGACAATAACTCCCCCCGAATAGGAAGACATTAACCACGGTGTATGATTAGAAGAACACCTGATTAAATAAGACCCTCATAATAATCAATAGAAATCTGTCTAATCAAAATCAACTAACAAGCATACAACCCATATGCCTTTTGTTAGTGCTGTAAAAATATATTAGACATCGTGAGGAGAGAGAGAGAGAGAGAGAGAGAGAGAGAGAGAGAGAGAGAGAGAGACGCTGTGTGTGTGTGCGTGATAGAGAGAGTTTTGAAAAGTTTACAAGAGACAAATAAAGAAAAGTAGTTATTATTGTCAATATAGTTGTAATTATATTCTTAATACTAAAAGACATACATATTAAGAAAAGTATATTATAAAATGTAAAGATGTTGAGAGAATTGATATAACATGGACTAAATAACTAAAAGTTATCTAGAGAAGAGACAGAGAAATTGGATAATATTAAATCCTACATGGTACTTTTTTGGTATAAGCACCCGGTATCCCTTTCGGACTAATCCGGATTCGGCCCGAGGTGCGCCCGTAGAGTCTGACTCTTACTCGGGGGTGAAGGCCTGGTCCTGGAGCTTATCGCAGGAGCGTAGCGAGGATCGAACATTGGTCGTCCTACTCGCATTACCAACCGCTTACCGCTGGCCCCAACTCCTCAGGTACTTTTACACATACATAAATGTACCATGACAATCAAATTAGTATTGAGAATATCTAGTCACAGTGCTTAATTGATATTATCCTTCCAAAAGTACTAAATGCACAAACCAACATCTATAATAATAAATAGTCTCTTAAAAGCAATTTCGACAATCAAGATTATTTGTTATCTTTACGAATCATATTTAAATAATCAATATATATTGCCTTTACAAGAATTATAGTTGTAGCACAAATTTTTTTTCTTACACCAAGCAATGCATTCAAAATCCTTTGTTCAAAAATACAATGTTGGATTTTAGTACCAATCATAAAAAGTCTAATTTTTCTCACAAAGTCAAGCATCTAAGATAAAGCTTGTCCTATCATTTGACATTTTTTTTCAAAATTTTTATTTTGCCATCTATTAGGCAAAAAACTTTAATTAAATTAAGTAAACCACAATCAATAACTTAATAAAATTTTATGTTAGAAGACATCTATGTCTCGTTAGATATGCTGTTGTCAACTAAAATAATTTTGCCTTACCAATCGATTTAATTTATATAACCATCATAAGTAATATCTAATCGTATAAAAACAATACCAGCTTAGGCAGGAATAGTGAGATATCAAATTAAATGATCATTTGGACTTTAACAATCTTAATAATCATTTTAAAATATGCACTTTACGAAAAAAAATAACAAAAGAAATTTATCCCAAAAATAGATGAAATAGTCTTCAACAAAGTAACCAAAACACTTAAGATCATCAACGACTATACGCTTCAAAATAAAGTTTGCAGGTATAATTTTATTTTTAAAAAAATATGAAATTGAACTAGCATTTTATATTTGTGAATTTTAGACACATGTAGTTGGGTTCCAAGATTTTCATTTTTTTTACGTGAGTTATGTTAGTTTTAGTTGCCCTAATGATTGTAGCAATTTGTATGAATAGTTAGAATTTAAATCTTCAAAATAGGGTTATAAAATTAAATTTTATATAAAAACATGGAATCTTAGAGTTTTAATTGTTTATTCATGGAAGGGTTATAAAATTAAATTTATGCAAAGATATGGAATCTTATATTTCTAATTATTTATTTTGAGAAATACATCAAATTATATACTACTCTATCTCAATCAGATTAGAATTTGATTCCATTTAAAGTTATATAAATAGTTACATTTACAAATATCGATCCTAAAATAAATCCTATATACTCAATATCACCCTACTTATAGATGTTACGCAACTAATTAAATCATTACTTGTATGTTAATGCATATACATGCTTTGTACAATTATTGAATGAATAGTTCTAATGACATTTTAATACGTTTTTTCCACATCACTCAAGGAATTTTCTTAAATGGATATTTTAATTATCTTGCGATATTTTTATTACATATTTATCCTAAAGAGATATTATGCTAAAAAAACTAGTGATTTTTGTTTTTATTTTTTCTATAAAAATAAGTTGAATAAATTGATAGAATGAGTATGCATTATCCAATATTTCAGATAATTCAATGAATATGTAGTACATTAAAGTGAGTATTTTTTATAAGAAAAATATATAATTTATGTTTGTTTATTACTAAAAATATAAATAGATGACAACTGACATATTTCACTAGGGAACAATATAAAATTAAATAGACACAATTTTTTAAGAAAAATAAAATTGTTTACTTTACTTTATTTCAGTTTAAAAATATTTACTGTGCAAAACAATTCTCGATTGAGAATGGATTGAGAAATTGAAAAATAATTTTCTAAATTACAAAAAATTTTATTGATATTTATTTTGAAAACCAATTGTAAATTTATCTAAAGCACTCAATAGACCAATTTGAGAATAATTCAAAATTTAATTTAAATGACGTAAGGTTGTTAGAGGAGAGAGAATTACAAAATTTCATTGAAAAAAGAGAAGCAATTTAATTAGTTATTTGCAACCAAAAAAGTATACTTTCTCTAGGTCAAAACTCTTTCCCTTTTTAGTAGAGACTTAATCTCCCTTCCTTCTGTAGATTCTTTTGCATCATTCATTAGATTGACTCAAATGAAAATTGTAATTATTTTGTTAACTTTGTTATAATACATTCATTCTTAGTTATCATGTTAAAAATATTATAGTTTTTGTTCTTATTTTTCTATAAAATGAGTTAAATAAATTGATGTAATGAATATGCACTATCAAACATTTTAGATAATTCATTCAATATGCAATATACAATAGTGAGCATTTATTATAAGAAAATATTTATGATTTATACACACTTATTACTAATACTACAAATAGACAAATAATGATATATTAATCAAATAAAATACAAACTTTTTTTTTTAAAATTTACTTCATTTTGGTTTAAATGTATGTACTATCCAAAATCACTATGAGCTGAGAATGTTTTGAAAAAAAAAAGGACAAATAATTTTCTAAATTACAATAATTATTTTCTTTTTATTGAGATTTTTCAAACCAATGTAAATATATCCAAAAGCACTCAAAAGAACTATTAAGCCATTGAGCATAATTCAATATTTGATCTAAAAATATAAAATTGTTAAAGAGAATTATAAAATTTGAGTGAGAAAAAGGTAATAATTTAATTAGTTATTCACAGCACACAAAATATACTTTCTTAAATCAAATTCTCCTCTGTTTCTCTATAGATTTGGTCTCCCTTCCTCCCATCATATCCTAATAAAGTCTCTCGTATGATGTTATTGTGATAGTTTTATTATCTACTAATATCTTTTAGTGAGAATTTTCTTCTTTTTTAGGATATTCTAAAAAGATTTTTTTCAGTGACTTTTTTGTTTGGTTTGAGTTTTTTTAAGATCTAAAAAATTTTAGATTTATTTTGTCAGATCTAAACATGATATTCGAGGTTGAAAACAATTAATTAACTTATCCAATGTTTAAAGAAAGAAATATGCAAATGTCCATAGAGTTTGAGGTGATCTTTATCTGAATATGAAACATTTTGAAGTTTCTTAGAGAATATTTATTTATTTATTTATTTATTAGAGAGGATTCCTTGTTTGGCAATGAATCTATCAGTTTTTGCTACTCACAAGTGGTTCGTTTTGGCAATAGAATGCTAAACATGCACAAAAAATCCATGCTTGTCTAAATGAAAGACAAAAATGAAATAGAAAATAATTCATCAATCTAATAATTCCATCATTTGATAAATTTTTCAAATCTTTCAACCAAATACATTGAAAGGAGAAGTATCATGAATTTTCACTTGTGTTGGAGGCCTTAGATGGAAACATTTACAAACTCATGATTTGACTTAGAAACCCTATTATAATTCGTCCTATTATAATTCGTCAACTAATGAATTGTGAATTATAGAATGTATTTTTAGAGTTAATTAGTCACATGAAGAATAAGTTAAGCATCCATGAGATCTTTGATTTGGAAGTGAAGCAAAAATTGTGTTTGTTTAGAATGATCTTAGCAAAAGATGGGATTTAACAAAATTTAGTGTTGTAGTTGAGTAGAGCTTACTTTCTTCTAGTCACATTGGCAAAAACTCATAATATTAGTCATCTTACTATTGTCTCTTCAAATTTTCCTATTATTAGAATATTCCATATTGATATTTCAAAGATTTCCAACCATATATATAAAATCCCAAGTCATTCCACTCATTGTCAATTGATTTTGAGATAGAAGTCCAGGTTCTTTATCATGGTATCAGAGTTGGGTCTTGGATTTGTTTATTACTCTTTGGGTTTGTTTGTCCCCTCATTTCGCTTAAGTCCATTTGTCAAGTCATGTTTGAGGAGAAGAAGTTAGTAGAATAATAAATAATTTGGGCTTTTAACTCAAAACCAATTGACAATGAGTGAAACTATAAATGAGGGGTGTTAGTAGAATGATAAAGGACTCGAGCATTGGGTTGGTTGCTGACTATGATAAAGAATTTACACTTCCATCTCAAAATTAATTGGCAATGAGTTGAGTGATCCAGGATCTTATATATATGGTTAGGAATTCTTAAAATGTTAATGTGGGATATATTTTAACGCTCTCCCTTAACCGTGTCTTGGCAAATGGACTTAAGCAAAGAGGCAAGTCACGGGTGAAACTTCAAATGGGGTAGCAAACAAACAAACTCAAATGGAATCCTAACTCTCGTACCATGATAAAGAATTTAGACTTCTAACTCAAAACCAATTGCCTATGAGTAGAGTGACTCAAGATCTTATACATGTGGTTGGAAATATTTGGAATATCAATGTAGGATATCCTACTAATTATCTATATATGGCTAGAAACTCTTGGAATATCAATGTAGTAGAATATTGTCTTTTATCCCGTATTCCTTGTAGATTTGGACAAATATTGATTCATTGTGATGCCATACTCCTATATGGAATCTCAAAAAGTTAGTTACAAGAATATTGATATTGACAATATTCATAAGGCTGCATTTGATGACTTGTGCCAGAAAACGAATTACACCCTAGAGAATAAATATTGGTTTATTATAATAATATACTCCTATATGGAATCTCAAAAGACTAGTTATGAGAAAGTTGATATTGACAATATTTATAAGGCTGCATTTGATGACTTGTGCCAGAAAATGAATTACACAATAGAAGAGCCGTGAATTTTTGAAATAGAAAAGCATCCTAAAAGTATTTATTAATATGTGTATTATTTACAAAAAATCAGTATAAAAATCATTTTTAGTCAAAATATACATTCACTAGGATTGTTGCATCTATTGCAACTATAATGACCACATCAGGATAGTAGTATTAGTTGGAGTTAATTTTCAAGGTAGAGTTAACAAAAGAGATTGAGAAAAACATTTATACTATATTATTAGATTTGCTCACAAAAACATGTATGCTATATTATTAGATTTGCTCACCTAACTCTACGGCTATAACTCCTGTGAGGACCCAAAAATTTATTTTATTCGACCTATTTATTTAATTAATTATTTATTTTCTCTGAATAATTATTTTAGATCATTTTAATTGCAAATACGCCATACGTTACTTCATTTTATTTTAAAACCTTGTTTAACCATCAATTTAATTTATAAAATTGCAAAATTCCATAATTTCATAAAATTACTTCATTAAAAATAGTTTGAATTATTTGAATGTCGTTTATCAATTGTAACACCACGAAAAGTTTTAAAATGCATTTTTGCACGTTTAAACTATGTTCTCGATTTAAACTGTTTGAATGGTTAAATTTTGCACTCGGGGTTAGGATCGACTATTAGACATAAGTTTCGAATATTAGAATATGTATTCGGAGTATATAAATGAGAGAAATCGGGATCGTAGTATCGCGTCGTGTAAATTTTCACGACACAACACGACAAAAAATGGTCTTACGTCAAATCAAGCAACTTTCTTCCATTTCTTTTATTTCTTCCAATAAAGCCCCAAAAGTCAAATGAACTATTCATTTTCTTCTTCTTCCCTCCTTCTTGACCGCAGCTCTCTCTATCTCTTCCCCTCCATTCCATTTTCAAGAATCAACCACAAAACCTCCATCCTTGCAACCAAACCCACTTGAAGATCTTGCTAACTTTCTTTGGGGAATTCGGACTAGCTTGGAAGAGAGGAGAAACTGGTTTTGAGCTTAAGGATTGAGGGCTTTTGTGAGCCATTTCATCCACCATCAATCAAGCTTCTTGTTGGAATTGGGGGTAAGCTTTCTAGACACTAAAATCTTGTTCAATTGGTTCATTTTCCTAGGTTAAGAGAGCTTGTAGCTCTTTGAGTTGAATTTTGTTGTTAATTGATGAAAGTTGGCTCTATGAAATCCCACCACATGTGAATTTGGGGCTGTTGATGATGTTTTGTGTGCGTGTGAGGTGTTTATATGGTGAGTAGTTGCTAAAAATGAAAGAGGGAAAAGAAGAGGAGAAACCGAGAGGAAGGAATGCATGCTGCCCTGTTTTTGGATTGCTTTGATCTCAGCCTTCCTGTATGAGTTTTTAGCTGAAATTTGGTGAAAACGTAGCTTACATACTAAGGTTGTTTGCTGAAAAATTTGGTGTTTTTCTAGTACCATTTCATTGCTCAAAAAATGTCTCAAAGTTGTTCTTCGAAATTGGAATTTCTGGTCATGCAGCCTGATTACAACTGTTGTAACTTGGCGTAGAAAGGTCCGAATTGAGTTCTATTTGTTGCATTTGAAACTAGAATTTGATTTATTTTAGCAGTATAAATTTCAAGTGCTAGTTCAATTTCTGTGAATTTTGGCAAATTTTCAAATTTGACTGAAAATCAAAACTGATATACTTTGTTCACACTGTGACAGCAGCTTTAGGATGAAATTTGATTAGTTTTCGATTCGAATCTTGTGACAGCCCCACCTCCCCCTAAGGCTAACCAGAGGGGTTAGCGGGCTGCCTGCCCAACTCTCGTTAGGACTCAGGCATTCAAATAAAGACTAACTTAAACGTGCAATTTTATCAACCACCATAACATTAATATTAAAACTGTAGAAAAGATGATTAAACTTAAAATTACATTCACCCATTCGAAAAACTCAAAACCCTCGAGTCAAAGTTTAATACACTTCCACAAGTTCAAAACATTCATCACCCAACATAAATATACAAGATGTGTCCATATACTCGAGTCAAAAGTCAAAGATCAATACACTAGCTCTATCTACGACTTGAGATCCTCGTCGCCTGTTAAGGAAAAACAAACAAGAACGGGGGTGAGCTAAAAGCTCGTGAGTTTCCAAAATTCATGCACATGCAATTAAAATGGTAAAATTAAGAGTAAATAAATAAAACACATAGACAAATCAAATTCACACACATTGAGGATACGGGGGCTCTCAGGAGCCAAATTCCACATTTCCCGAGCATTTATAGTAGTCGACACTCCGTCGACTTTCAATCCAAGTAGACGACTCTTCACGCCAAACTCCAACCACCCAAACTCCCCCTACTGGGCCCGCATGCCAAACATTTAAACAGTGAACAGTAAACAGTAGGCCACTCAAGGCACGCGGCCAAGAGTGGCAGTGTAACACTTCTCCATCTTCAAATTTGACACATGCAAAATATTTAAATTACCAACTGTACAAAAAGGGAGCAATAAAGTATACTCTCCTTTAAGTGAGTGGTTCATCAAATTTCCATTTTCACAGTCAAATCAAGTAACATGTCATGGTACACATACATTCACAAAGCATTTAAACGAAAAGATTTAACAGGCATTGAAAACTCACCGACAAAATAGGGGTCGGAATCCAAATTTTGATCAGATGCAAAATCAGCACTTCACCCTAAAATAATTAAAAGAGAACGAAAATAAGTTTCCCTAGTTCACTGGCCAAATTTCATTCGAAAGAAAGTAAACTCGATAACTTTCCATTTTGAGCTGAAAACTTTGAAAAATCATAACTTGAGTTATACAAATCAAAATTTCAGGAATTTGGTGCCGTTGGAAACCTCTTTTAAATTTCTAAAACTTTGTAGAAGCACCCAGTTAAAATTCTGGGCGAAAACTGCCCAGATTTTCGTTCAACAGAAAGCTATAGTACTAAGACAGGACACATCAGGCTGGCCATCCAGGCTACTTTGAAAATTTTTTATAAATTACAGAAAATTAGTTAGCCTCTGAAATTTATACACAATATATTACTACATAAATAGTTTCAACAGCCACTGACGGAACTCAATTCTGACACCCGAGCATGAAATTATAACAGTTCAAACAGAGGGGGTTCAAATTTCTGAAATTTCTGGTTTTCAGTTTGACAGGGCATAATTCACAGCTTCGTTTGAGTGGCTAATTCTTAGTCAAAAATCACAAAATTTGGTACACTAATAATTTAATATATAGGCTAAGTTCATACCAAAATTCAACCAAAAATTCAAATGGGAAAGCAGTTTTCTATGTGCCCAAAGTTCGCTCATCGAAACTTCTCAAACCAGTGAAGTTTAATTCCTTTTCTTCTACTCTCTCATAATCAACATATACTAGTACCATTTGACCTAAATTTCGACCCTATGCTGGTATTAGTCTTCCTTAACCTAATGATGATCAAAAATGGTCACATCTTTTAGCAAAATTATCACGAAATAGTCTCATAAAATTCGGGCAGCATAATGCCTCAATTTTCCAGATTTTACTTCCAAATTAGTAACCCTAATTGCATCAACTCTTGAAGGGCTTTTTGTGGGGGAAAATAACAGCTTAACATTCAACATTTAAACATAAAATTCAGCCCTTAAACTAGCCAAAAATACAGCCACGAAATTTGACCCAAAAATCAGAAAATTCACCCCCAATTTCTTCTTCCTCTAACCGGTTTTTCCTTAAGGTTTTCTTCCAACTTTTAACAACCAACATTAAACATAATGCACTTATATAACACAATTTAACCATCTAGCAAACAAATACACATATTTAGTGGGAATCCAAGAGCCCACCCACAACTTAAACCAACAAAACAACTTAATGAAGTTTAGCAATACACATTCATCTACAACATAAGTCAAGGTTTCATCAACCTCTCAACAACCCAAACATGCTTGAAACTTTTAAAAATGTACAAGGATGAAGTCCTTGAGATTTTACCTCCTCTTAGATGATGACTAAACCCCCAAGAATGATGCTAAGCTAAGGCTTCCAAGTGCCTCCCCTCCAAGCTCTTCCCCAAGTGCAAGCTCAAGCAAGGATTGATGATGGTTGTGAGTGATTTTGTAGAGAATTTGATGGAAGAAAATGGCTGAAAGTTTAAGGGAGAAGAGATGAGGGAGTTCGGGTGAGAGAGGGAGGAAGATGAAGCAATTTTTGGTCAATTTTCTTTAAAGAGTAAATGGAAAAGAAAGACAAGACACAAGTCTTGTCTTATACCCCAAAGTCAAACCTTGCATAGTAACATTAATTAGCTATTTGGAGGGAAAATTAATCACCTCATTTGGCTTGAGATTAAGAGATAAATCTCGGTTAGGAGAGGGGATGAAAAAGTAATTTTTAAGTGATTGGTAGGAATTTAGTGGAAAGAATTAACGGTTAGATAAAATTCTATACTTAAAGAGGTTAATCCGCATCTTAACTAAAATTTTCAAAACCCTAATTAATCAACTTCAATACCCAATTCCAGTCATTTAATTACACTTCTAACCTACCAGTGATCATCCGTACTTATCTTCACTAATCTACTCACAACCCAAATTTTTCTCAAAAAACGTGCTTTTAACATTTTACCGCTAATAAATGCTACGAGACGATATTAACAGATAAATAGGGCTAAAATTAAATGAGAAGTTGTAAATGAGGAAAAATCAAATTTCATGAGATAATGAAATAAAGAGATAAATAAATAAACAAGAATTTCAATTTTTTTTTTTGAAAACAAAATTATCACATTAATAATGTAAAATAAATAAAAGAATAATCAAATGAATTATTAAAGGCAATAATAATAATAATAATATCTAATTTATTAAATTTTGAGGCCTTTACAAATCTTGTAAAAGTGTCTTCTTGAGAGTTTTAGTTCATTGAGTCTATTTTCCAACGGTATAAGATTTGAAAATTTTGGACTTGTAGAACTCAAGTTATGATTTTTCAAAGAATACTGCTCAAAACCGAATTCTCTTCCAAGAAAGCTTAACATTTGGAATTTGAATGTTCGAAACTGCCACTTGTCTTTTGGGGTCATTTTGCCCTGTTTTAACACCATTATTTCATGATTATTCACTGCTAAGATGATGGTATAGATGAGGGCTAGACACTTTGCAAAAATGAGCATTTTTGGTGCATAAAAATGTTTGGCAAAAACTTGAGAAAAGTGAAGAATCAAACTTGGAAATTTTTATTGAAAAGTTGTTGGATCACTTTCCTATTTTTGAAGCTTAGTTCGGATTTCTATTTTCATGGATTCTTTGGTTGTTTTGAAAGCTTAAATGTTACACTATGTGTTGGTGAAATATTTTGCAAATGTGAGTTCATTTGGTGTAACAAAGGTCCTTGAATGTTGAGTTAAAAATCTGGAATTTTATCCCTTTTGTACTTTGCCAAACTATTGCCCTATTCTTGAAACATTTTGATTCAAAATTTTGCTTCCATTTGATAAAGGAATGCTGCTAGAACTTTTGTGTCAATGCTTGAGTGTTTTGGGGCTGTCTTAGTTGAGCAAAATGGTTGCATAAGAAAAGGAAGAAAACCTGGCAGTTTGAGTTTCAAGATTTTCGCAAACTTTGGCCGTCTAAAAAGTTGTCTTCTCGTGTGATTTTTTGGTGCAAATTTGGAACACACATAGTCCACATAGTGAGGATTGAGTGTACAAAATTTGGTGATTTTCCAGTAGCATTTCGATGCCCAAATGCTGTCTCAAAATTAGCTTCTCAAATCTGTAAATTTTCCCATCAGTCTTGTCAACCCCTGTACTTCTGTCAGCTATAACTCTTTGTTCAGGAGTCAAAATTGAGTGCCGCCAGTGGCGTTTGAAACTAGACTTCACATGATTTCTAACGGTATAAGGCTCGCACACTAGTTCTTTTTCTATCAATACCAGAAAAATCGCAAAATGGCTGATCCACCAGCCTGTTTTTCCTGTTTTGTTGTTGTGCTGGATTTTCTGGTTCGTTTTAGCTCAGCCTGCTTCAGGAATCTTTGAGCGATGTCTTCTAGTGATTTTAAGTATGTTGAATCTAGTTTCTGTAGCTTTAAGCCTTGCCCAATTCCGACGTATATTGAGTGAGTTATGGCCTGAGAAAGAAGCTTTGGTTGAGTGATTTTTGGGTGAACTTGGAAAGTTAGGTTAAATCTTAAGTTTTAACCATTTGAATTAAAAGTGATAATTCCATTTTGGCTCAGGTGATCAAGAGGTTGCGGAAGTTGGCCCGACTACCAAAGTTTAAGCTTCTTGCTCGTTCACTTATTTTACGTGACTTCGGTGAGTATCCAAATGCATGTTAATTGTATTTGATCTGTTGTAAATGAACTTGCTTGGACTTGTTATGCCCTTGAGAAGGCAAGCTTGTACTTTATCGCGCTTGCACTCCTTGGAGCGAGTAAATGTTCATTGAATATGATTGATTGAAATTGCTTGAACTTGCATTGTGTTGACTGGAGCTTTGACTCGCCAACTTAAACTGAAATTGTTATGGCTTGAATGGTTGATTGCTATTGAAAGAGGGCTGCCGGAGCTAAGTGCTATGTCCGTTAGGGCGGGAGCCACCTCTAGAGTCCGTACAGTACCTAAATTGTGGGGATGCCCAAACTCATTGGTAAGTCACTTAACTTGGGCCGGCAAGGGTTTGGCTGAGGAACTTGACGAGCCGTAGGACTGATTGTTTGTCGGTTGGAGCGTGTCTCGCCGACTCTGTATACTCGAGTATTACCAACTTTACTTGTTTTGACTTGTGGGCCCGGTATAGGGGGTGTAAGTAGACGGGTGAGGGTTTCAAGTGGTGTCTACAGGATGTGAGAGTGTGGTTGACGGAGTGTCAACATTTTGATTTGAAAGTTGGGACTCATGAAATGGACCGGATATGACTGTGCAAAATGCAGAAATTTGGATTGGGGGTACGTGCTACATCCCTGAGGACGGTAGACACCTCTACCACCCGTGTCCACCTGTATCCTTTATATGGTTTTATTAAATTGTCTTATGTGAAATATTGCTTGTTTTCTTTAAATTCTATTAATCGTTAAAGTATTGCTATATCTTGCTTGCGTGCATGCTTTCTTGGCCTCATTGAGCGTTAGCTCACCCCAATATATTTGTTTTCCTTAACAGGTCTTGAAGTGGGGATCGTAGATCGAGGTTTTAGTTTCTTTGGTAGGGTTTCTGTATTTCTATATAGGATTGATATTAATTGTGAAGTTAATGGTTTATTGTACTTGAAGTTACTATCATTGTAATTTTGATAAAAATTATTGAGGATTTACTCTTGTAAATTAATTAGTATTTTGGTTGGACGTTAATTAGAGTTTTAGGAATGAATGCTTGTAATTATATTTTGGATCTTGTAGTGAGTCCTGGCGAGAGTTGAGCAGGCGTTCCGCCGAACCCTCTGGTTCACCTTAGGGAGAGGTGGGGTCGTCGCAACTCCTTTCATCCTAAACAGTGTTTTCTTTTTTGTTTGTGATGAGTAACTTTTTTTTGGTCTAGATATATCTACCACAATTCTACCATCAATAAGTGAAGGTGAAAAAAAAGAGAAGAAAATGGAGACAAATTTGGAAGTTGCAAAGATAAGAAAAAGAAACAGCAGGCAGAAAATTTTAGTAAAGAATACAAGAATCAAGGAGAAAGTGATTTCCAATTGTACAAAATTTGTTCGAGATTGATTTACATAAAAACCTTGTTCAAAGTTAGTTTTTCTACTAATCTTGTTTGGCAGATTGAAAAGTGCTCATTCTACCCAAAAATGAATTTTTTTTTTAAATTTCAAATCTTTTATAATTTTTAATAATTTTAAAAATCTGTTTGTATCTACTACATGCGTGTTGTATTTTCAGCTATTAGTATGGAACTTATGAAATAATTTTGAAATATTGTGTTTACACAAAAAGTTTGTTGTAACACAAAATGTGCAATAATTAAACATATATTATGCTCATTATCTTTCAAGTGATTCTTTTTTGATAATAAAATCTAGTCTTGGCTAACCATGCATAAGATATATTCATTTCTCCAAATGAAAGACAAAAAAATTAAGAAAAATGTGGATGAATTTCACAATTTGGTCAATTTGCCAAAACCTTTGAATTAGAAGTGGGAGGGTCAATTTCATGAATTTAGAATGTTTTCGAGACCCTAAACAGACATGTTTACCAACTTATGTTGATTTGACTTAAAAAATCTATCATCAACTAATAAATTTAACATTATCCAAAGTACTTTTTGGAGTTATTTTTCTAAAAAAAATAATGTAGAATTCCTTAAAATCTTTTTGGGTTGGCAACCAAGTAAAAATTGTGTGTGTCTGGATTGATCTTGGCAAAAATAGGATTTAAAATAGTTACAGTTGTGCAAAGGTTTATTTTCTTCTTATTACATGGCAAAAAACACTAGACATCTTGCTAAACTAAAAATGGAAGATAAATTAGCTCTTCAAAAATTGACCTCTTAGTCTATGTTCCACATCTAATAAGTATTGGTTTATTCTTACAATAAACTCTTATTTGGAATTGCAAAAAAAAAAAAAAATAGCTATGAGAATGTTGATGTTGATAGTAACCATAAGACTACATTACATTTGATAGTTTGTATTACAAAATGGATAACACATTATAACACATTAGAAGAACTGCAAGCTTCTAAAGTAGAAAAGAAGTCCATAAATATTTGTTGCATATGTACCATTGCCTAAACAGTTAGTACGAAAATAATTTTTTGTCAAGGTATACATTTATTAGAAATTGCTGCATCCATTGTAATCATGATTAGGCACTTTCAAGGCAAAATCAATAGAATTGATTAGCAGAGGCACAGATTTTATATTCTGATTTATTTACCCAAATATATGGCTATTTTAGTTGTGAATAGCTTTTAAGACAGCTTTTGCCTGTGATAAGGAACTATTTTCCTAGTCTAAATATGTCTGTCAAAAGTAAGAAGATAAATGAGACAAATATGCAAGTGACAAAGCAATAAAAAGAAATAGGAGATAGTGTGAGGACCCGAAAATCTATTTTATCTGACCTATTTATTTAATTATTTATTTATTTTCTCTGAATAATTGATTTAAATCATTTTAATTGCAATTACACTATACATTACCTCATGTTATTTTAAAAACCTTATTTAACCTTCAATTTAATTTTTCTGTCACTCAATTGTGAAAAATGAAAAAAAGGCACATTTTTTGAGACAAACATTTGGACTGAGAGTGACGTAAGTTTGGAGAATAAGAATGATCATTAGTAGATTAAGAAAAGCTAATTGAGGAATTAAAAGTGAGTGATTAGGATTAAACTCCACTTGGAGCATTTTGAGTCACAAATTCAAGTTGACTTTTGGCACCCTTAAGCAATGCTTTATGTCCTTTCTTCCTTTTCTCATTTCACTTCATCAAAACTCTCTCTTTTTCTCTCTTGTTCAGCCGCACCTCCCTTCCCTAATTTCCCCTTCATTTTATCTTCAAAAGCCTCCATTAAACCTTCACAAATCAACTCCAAAACTCCATCAATCATCCAAGGGAGCTTGAGTAGTCTTCCACACTCCACACTTAGAGCTTGAGGAGCACCAAGAGAGGGAGGTAGAACCGGTTAGGGGCTTGGAAAGGAAGGGATCTTACACATCTCAAGCTTGAATTTCCTTGAGCTATTTGAGGTAAAAGTGCTCCAACAAAACCCTAATTCATTTGCTCTAATTGTTTAGTTTTGAATCTTGTAGCTTCTTGTTTGTTTTTGTGTAAAATTGGGTTGTTGAAGTGGGTTCTTGGATTCCCACAAGACTTGAATGGGTGGTTATTATGATGTTGATGAGATGATATGGTGGTGATTTTAGTTGATTTTTGATGTTAGAAAGATAGGAGGAAGAGAAAGAGGCAAAACCGAAAGAAAAGGGAAGTTATGCTGCTGGTTTCATTTCCAATTTTTATGCCCTGTTTTGACTACGAATTTTCATGAGTTTATTGTCTATTTTGAGGGATGAAATGTTGGTATATATGTGTGTAAATTTAGGTGCAAAAATCATTCCATTTGGTGTGGTAAAATCGCATGGAGAGAAGAAGTCAAAATTTGGAAAAACTTTCACTGTTTTCTGCTGCCCTGTTTTGGTCGCATTGATCACTGTCTTCCCGTGTGATTTTTTGTCTAAATTTTGGTAGAAATGTAGCTAATATACTGAGGTTTATTCCTGAAAAATTTGGTGTTTTTCCAGTACCATTTCATTGCTCAAATAATGTATCAAAACTGCTCTTCAAATCTGGAAAATCGCAGTGTCAGGACTGCTTTTTGCCTCATGTTCAAATGACCATATTTTCTTTCTTTGGAGTCAAAATCAAGTTCCGTTTGTTGCGTTTGAAACTAGACTTGAAGTTCTTAAAGTGGTATAAATTTCAAGGGCCAGTTCAATTTCTGTGAATTTTTGACGAATTTTTAAATTTTGCTGAAAACCAAGACTGTTATGCCTTGTTTTAATGGTTGTAGTGAAGATTTCTCTATGTTAATGACCAAACTAGCTCTTACACTAAACATGAAAGTTGTAGAGAATTGAGTTATCCATCTACTCACAAAATTTCAGCCCAATCGGAGTACTGTACTGAGTGAAATGACCAAAATACCCCTGCTGCTCAAACCCTTATATTTTGCTGGAAAATGGCCTAACTTGCTATCCGAATTTTCTTGAATTTTCCAGCCTATTTTCCAAATTCTCTTGAGATGATATTCTGTGTTATGGTTCGTCTTGAATAGTTTGAAATGTGGGTTGAATTTCAAGAGAAATGAATTTCCGACTTGGGGTGAATATTTGACCTACTTGTGGTTTGAATCTCTGAAAAGTCTCTTCTAGGGAATTGTAGTACTGAAAATCTATTTTCCAACTGTATAACTTTTATAGTTTTTTGACTTGCAGAACTTAAGATATGAATTTTTAAAGAGTGCTGACACTTTTGGCTAACGAGTAAGTTTAGTGACATTTTTGGCTAAGGCGGATAGTTCAGTGACATTTTGAACAATTTGCTCATAAATTGTTAATCATTAATCACGTTTGCTTCAGATGGTCAAGGGAACTACGACGTGAATTCTGGGGCACTCGAGTGATCTCACTTGCATACTTTTATTTGATTTCTTTTGTTGGTGAGTGTTCCAACTCCTTTTCAAATGAAAATCTTGCTATTGTTTGCAAAGAAATGATTTGTTGAAATGAATTTGGATTATTTGAAAGACTTGAATCTCATAAGAAATATGCTTGATCTGTTTTATGATTTGAACTGCCATGTGAGTACTTTTTGTGTGCTATCTTGTGACTAATGTGACGTCGTTAGGTGAATACCCTCAACTAGTTTGTGACGTCGTTAGGTGAATACCCTCAACTAGTTTGTGACGTCATTGGGCAAAGTCTCTCGACTAGTCTACTTCGTTGGGCGAAGTCCCTCGAGTAGTTTCAGTGAATTATTGTGATGTCGTTGGGTGAAGTCCCTCGACTAGTCTACTTTGTTGGGCGAAGTCCCTCGAGTAGTTTCAGTGAATTATTGTGATGTCGTTACGTGAAATCCCTCGACTAGTCTACTTCGTTGGCCGAAATCGCTCGAGTAGTTTTAATGAATTATTGTGACGTCGTTGGGCGAAATCCCTCAACTAGTCTATTTCGTTGGGTGATGTCCCTCGAGTAGTTTACCTGGTATATCCAGGCAATACCCATTTACATGTTTATCTACATGTTTTAAATTGTAAACTTGAAATATGATTTGAACTGTTCTACGTGAATTACAAGTCTTTTGGAACTCACTGGGCTTTTAACTCATTCTTTCAAATTTGTTTTCTGTAGCAAGGATCGAGAACCCGAGTGAAGACATGATTATTTAGGGTTGGAACTTATCTTTTGAATTTTGCCTTGAAATGCTGAATTTGATATTTTGGGTTTGTTAAATGAAATTGTGGTTGTACCTTAAGTATATTGGACTATAATTTGAGAAGTTGGGTTATAAGTTGAATTTAGTAATGTTATTAGTTGTGGTTTGATTTGGAATGGTTATTTACGTTTACTTTCGAAGTGTTATTAGTTATTCGAAGTGAGTCCCGAGAGTTAGGCTCTGGTTCAGGGGTAGGTAGGGTCGTCACAGATAGAGGATAGTGAAGAACACAAAAATTAGAGGAGAAAGTGATTTTCAAGTATAGAAATCTTATTCAAAGTAGATTCGTAAAGAATCTTATTCAAATTTACTTTATTTCATAATCTTGTTTTATTAAAAAAAAGTCTTTATTAACTTTCAGATTTTTATTATTTTATTAATTTTTATAATGCATTGAGATCTGCTATATGTTTGGTTCTGTTATTGTAGATGGTATGAAATAATTTTAAAATATGATGTTTTATTAAAAAAAAAGTTTGTTACAGTACAAAATGTATAATAAGAAATATAGATGTGCTAATTACATAATACTCTATTATAATTTAGAATTAATAGTGAATCAACTCTGTATTTACAAAATTTACACATTCTTTTTAATGTTTTCTTACTTTTTTTTCTAGTTGATTAGGAGTGGTATTTAAGAAGTAGGGAGGAGACAAGAGAATTAGAATTCAAGACCTGTGATTCCTAAGTCTGAACCTTAGCTTTTAATAGTTAAAAATCAAATGTAATATAAAAAACATAAAGACAATTATGCTCATCATAGAAAGATGGTCTCATTACACTTTTCTATTTTTTTCTCCTACTCTTTTCCTTTATTATGCTTAATTTTTTATCCTCTCTTTTGATATTGTGATACATGAATTTCAACAATAACATGCTAAATAATTTGTTTTTATGATTAAATATTTATCACATTTTTTATGTGATAGATATTTAATTGTCTTAAATCATTGAAAGTAATAAGTAGAATATATTAATTAAAAAATAATATGAGTATAAATTTATTAAAAACAATTTAAGTAATTTCTATATTTATTAACAATTTCTTTCATTTTAAGTATCAAAAATAAAAATAATATATTCTATAGAAACCTCAATCAAATATTTTGTAAAAATATACCATATTTTATATAAATCTCACTAAAATATTTATTAACCTCCATCTTAACATATTTTGAATGAACCTCACTGAAATAACATATTTATTAACCTCACTAAAATATTTTGTATAAAAATAACATATTTTGTAAAGCACATTTATTAACAATTTCTTTTATTTTGTAAGACATATCAAAGGGAAAGTTTTCAATCTTTTATCAGAAAAAGGGGCTTGTAGGACCAAACCTCACTGAAAAAAAAAAAAAGTGAATTCAAAGGATGTACTTACCATTTGTCATCATGACAAATAAAACATAGAATCAGATCTAATGGTATAAAATTACTATAACAAAACTAGCACTAATATTATTATAACAAAACCAAAAGATGTTTTGATCCTTCAATCAACTTCCCTATTAAAGAAAAAGGGTTTCTTGAAGAAAATAAGGTGCTTATCCTCAACTTCCAATTAATCAGCTAAGGATCGGCCACTGTCCTAAACTCTAGATTCAACTTGTACTTTGTAATTATACCTGAAAAGCACTTTTTGGACATACATAAAATAAAAAAGGTGAACATCTTGTCTTATGAGGGCATAGTTTTGAATAAGATGTAATAGTCTTGTTTAATCTATATATATTTCTATGCCTCTTGAACAAGAGAAAAGATCCATAAAATGAGATTGTCCTAAGTAGCCAAGTCAAGAAGAACGGTTGGAAAGCACGGAATTAGATTCTTACTAATTGTAATTTTATTTTTATTTCATTTTCTTTGATTTTTTATTATTCTTACCAAAAATTTCTTTTGAGGCTTCCACGTTGGGAAAATTTTAGAAGATGGAAATGTAAAATTTTAAAATTCAAAAAAAGGGTATAACTTTTAGATAATTCATATTTGGGGGATTAGTTATTAGTAATACCAATAGTAAAATATTAAATATTAGATAAAATGACTCATTTGCTCATCTGGTATGTGTAATAAAAATAGACTTATTTAAGACGTGACTACCATATAATAATATTAGGGCCACTAACAAGTGTCATGATAGTTGACAGGCTCTAGCTAATATATTTGCCACGTCATCGTAATTAATATGGCAGTGATGGTTGGCAGACTCCTGCTAATGTGTCCATCATGTTACTGAAAATGACATACTATTCACCAAACTATGGTAATTACATGCAACATTCTGTAATACACATACACACACATACACACACTTTTCAGTGTTCTTCCAAACACTAGTATGTGTACATTGTAATCAATAAATATGCACATTTAGATATACACATATTTATCAAAGTGCAATTATACTTAGTCATTCGTTTGTACAAGTTTGCACGAGTTTGCATAAGTATACATACTCACTAAGTTGATATCTATAAATTTTGATACATACTTACGTTTGTCAAAATGTATATTTTTATTTATGGTATACATTACTATTCGATAAAGCACATATTGTTAATCGAATGATTTAATCATCTGCATAAATTTTTTTTCTTGAGCAAATTTAGACTGCCAAACATGTTATTTGATTTATGATTAGGTAAATGCATCATTGGTTTGATGACAGGAAGTTTGCAGATTTAGACCCCATTTGATAACTCAATTCAGCACTTAAATTTAATAGATTCAGATCTTAACACGTTTAGATGCATTTGATATCCAAAAATAGAATATCTGAATTAATTAAGTGGCACTGAATTTTTTAGGCAAAAATAGTAATAAGTTATTCACTTATCACTTAATATGATATACATTCAAATGTATTAGATTCAGTACTTAACAATTCAATCATTTAATGGATTTAGAGTTTAGATTTTAGATTTCAATTTTCAGACTTCAATTGTATCAAATGAACTCTTAGTGTGACAAGGATGATGGAATCTAAAATTGTAACTACTTTGAGAGGCAACATCGATAATCATCTTTCCCTTCAAAATCTTCTAGAACATGTTAAATCCAAGATGCCATTCATAATAGATGTTGCTGGTAGAGCAATATTCGGGAAAACAAATGTTTGCAACATAATTATTTTATAGCTTTACGATCAACAGGTTGTTCTTGTCCATCAAGACTTTTTCTACAATTCTTTGAGCGATGAGCAAGTACAAAAAGTTCAGAACTAAAATTTTAACCATCCTGAAGCCTTCAATATGCAGCTTATAATTTCTTATTTGAGGCCTTGATATTTGGGCAAGTAGTCAACATACCCAATTATGATTTCAAAAGCCACAAGGGCATTGAACCAATATGGATGGTCAATCTCTTAGATGTAATTATCTTAGAAGGGATTTTAATCTTTCACAATCCTCGTTTACGTGATTGTATAAATATGAAGATATTTGTGAATACAGATTCTGCTTGCCAGAGGATACAAAGAGATACCATTGAGAGGGATAAAACATTTAGAATGTGCTTGACCAAGCCAGTAGGGTTGCAGCTACGCTTCTTTGTGTCCCTTGTTTTTCCTTTGAGTAACAACAGAATCATTTGCACGTAATAAAATATACTATGTTGAAAGATTTTCATTAAGTGATGTACTGATATATAATGTGACATGTGTAATTCTTATTTTTAGCTAGTAGTGCTGAAATGTTTTGCTAGCTTAATCATCCCCAAAAAAAAAAAAAAGATTGATTTAGTTATCTAAAGATGTAGTCATTAACTATCGTAATCATTGAAAAGTAGTTTAAGCCCTATCCAGAAATTTTCAAAAGGATACTTTTGATGAAATTTGGATCTTTGAATTGCTACTTTTCAAATATAATATAACTTGATTTTCATATTACATTGTAACACCTTCTGTTTTGCAACGTCAAAAGATATTAGGGTACTTACAATATATACATAGTTCGATACATTGCATGCAAATGCTTAGTATGTTAAGCACATTATAATAGTGCATTTTGGTACAAAATTAAATATATGTATAGGATATTACAGAACAAAATTAGCCTTGAAAAAAACATTTTGTATGTAATTTTTTTTTCTACTTTGTTCAAAATTTATTTAAAGTTTAATTCTTTTATCTAATGATGATAAAACTAAAGTTATGCAAGAATATATTGACACACTCCTATTTTACTTCATAGTATAATGTAGTGTGCAAAAAAAAAAAAGGCGTGAATATTACTATTTTATTTTTGTTACACATAAAAATTTTCAATTTTATGCAATGAAGTGTGTTTCTAGCACATGATTTATAAACTTAGCTGTCTTGTTAATAATATTTAGAAAAAAATGAATGAAGAAATGATAATATATTAATTGTATTTAAATTTTCACAAGGTGAAAAAAATGATGTGTGCACAACTTTGGAAGGTTAGTCATGCAAATTGAAACAATATCGGATGTATTGAAAAGGACTATTATAGTAGATTATCATTTCGTAGGAGTACTAATATTTTTTGCATACCATGTAAGTACCATTTATATAAAAGCCATTTTGTAATTCAATTATAATTAAATTATGAAAAATACATTTGCATTATAGGTTAGAATGTTTTGAACAATAAAATCAAATTTGATTCATCAATGAAATATATATATTGCTTGCATAAAAAGTACTTACATAGTGTATGAAATATATCACTTGTTACATAAAAAAGTACGTATATGATAATCATTGTCAGCAATTGTAATTTAAGTGATGAAGAACATATTCGCATTATATGTTAGTAAGTTTTGGATAATAAGAACAAATTTCATTCATTAACGAAGTGTACATATTACTTATATAAAAAGTACTTATATAATGTATGAAATGTACACTTATTGTATAAAAATACTTACATAGTATATGAAATATACCACTTGCTATAAAAAAGTGTACCATTATCATTAACTATAATTAAGAAGCGAAGAACATATCTATACAATAGGTTAGCACATTTTGTGTAACGGCCTCAAAAATTTATTTTGATATTATTACAACTTAATATTTTTAAATAATGTTATTATTATTATTAATTCGTTTAATTATTTTAAAATTATTTTTAAACAAATTTTTCAGAAAATTTAGATGAAAATTCAATTTATTTATTTATTTATTTGTTTAATTTATTTCATTTTGAGAAAAACTTAATTTAGCTCTATATTAATTTTTCAGGTAGATTTTCAACATTCCATTCATCTTATTTTCAAATTTGCTCTTTTGTATCAATTATACAGAAAATGAGAAAAACACGTTTTTCGAGGTAAAAATTCGGGCAGTGAGTGACGTAGCGATGGAATGTAAGGACGATCACCGTAGGTTAGAAATGTTATCCAGTGACTAGAGGTGAGATTAAGTAGGGTTTTGGAACCTTAAGACCTAGTTGGACAAATTTCCCGAAAATTAGGATTTTAACTTGTGACTGTTTATCCATTTGATGTCCTCCAAATCACTTTAATTTTTCCTCTTGCTTTCTCTCCCCTAACCGAGATAACCCCCTTTAATCTTCTAGTTAAATTTGTCCTCCCATTCTCTCCAAATTAAGTTGCAAGACATGAAATTCAAATGAGGGACAATAACCCTTGAAATAAGGCTTTAAGTCTTAATAATGCTTTATGTTAAAACAATCCAAGTCTTCACTTCATTTCCTTCTATCTTCCGCCAACCATCCTCTTTTTTTTTCCCTTGTGAGAGCCGAGAGACAAGAGAGAGATGGAAAGCCAAGGGAAAGCTTCACCTTCTTCCTTATCAACTCAAAACTCCATAGCCAAAACCCAAGCTTCACTTCCACTTCATCCTTTCTTGCTACTCCAGCCGAGAGACAAGAGAGAGGGAGAGAGCTGTGAACCGTGGGAGAGAATGAAAAGAGGGGCAAGGAAGCTTCTTCATCTAGCCTTCAACCCACTCCAAGAAGCTCAAGCAAGACAACCCAAGCCATCACCTCCATCACCCCCCATTTTCTTGAGCAAACCGAGAGCTTGAAGGAGGGAGAGGAAGAAAACAAGAAGGGTTGTTGGCTGGAGGCTGGCCGACTCAAACTTGGGCAGAGGAGAGGTGGTTGATTGCTGCCATTTTCAATTGGAGCAAGGAAACCAACCAAGGGAGCTCTAGGAAGCAAGAAACACTTGAGAAGTTGACTAGGTTTGGACATTGGAACATTTCTTGGGAATTTTGAGCTAGGGTTTGATTGCTTGAAAGGTAAATTTTCTATGCACCTTTAATTTTCAAAATTTCAGATTTAATTAGGTTCTATATATATGATTTGTGGTATATTTATGGAATTATTGGGTATTTGTTGGATGATTCTAGCTTAGGAGTTTATTGCCCTTTTGATGTGTTGGAATTTACCTTGAAGAAGTTAGATGATGTTGTTGAGTGGGCTCTTGGAATTCCCACAAAATGTATGAAATTGTTTGCTAGTGTTGTTAGATGATGAAATGTGTGTGTACATGTTGGAATTGGTGGTTGAGATTTGGAGGAAAAACCTCCATGGAAGAACCGAATTGGAGAAGAGGAAATGGGGCTGAAAATTTGCTGTTTTTCCTTTGATTTTCATGGATGCATTTTGTAAGTTTAAGGGCTGATTATAATGCTTAAATGATGAGCTTTGAGTTGTTAATTTACTCTACAAAAGTCCCTCAAAAGTTCTAGTAGGAATGGCATGAGAAAATTCTGCTATGGAAGCTTAATTGTTGGCTGAAAATCCTGCTAGGTTTCCCCTGTTTTGTGGCTGCGTTTTTGCAAGTTTGAAGACTGATTATAGTGCTTAAATGATGAGGTTCCAGTTGCTGATATTTCCCACAAAAGCCTTTTAAAAGTGATAGCAAGAATGATAGTTAAATTGGAACAAGAAAAGCTGGAAATTGAGCGAGCTTGCTGTCCGGATCTATGGGCCTGCTTTGTGCTAAATTTTGATATAAGCCATCATCAATTGTGATCACCATTAGGTTTAGAAAGGGTAAAACTATCTTAGGTTCGAAAATGGGGTCATTTGGTGGTGGTTTAGATGTGTTAAAAGTAATGAGAAGAAGGGGAATGAAACTTTGCAGGATTGAACCAACGTTGTCGAGCCCACTTTGGGCGAATAGAAAGCTGTCTTCCCGAGGGAATTTTTGGTTGAATTTTGGTATGAACTTAGCCTATATATGGAAGTATTAGTGTGCTAAATTTGGTAATTTTTAGACATGAAACCGTCACTCAAACAGGGCTTTAAACTCTGTTCTGTAAATTCGAAACCCAGAAATTTCAGAAATGTGAACCCCCTCTGTTTGAACTGTTATAATTTCATGCTCGGGTGTCGGAATTGAGTCCCGTCAGTGGCTGTTGAAACTCCTTATGTACTAATATATTGTGTATGAATTTCAGAGGCTAACTAATTTTCTGTAATTTATGGTGAATTTTCAAATTGGCCTGGATGGCCAGCCTGATATGCCCTGTCTCTGTACTGTAGCTGTCAGTTGAACAAAAATCTGGGCTAAATCCGTCTAGAATTTTAATTGAATGTCTTCTACAAAGTTTTAGAGCTTTCAAATAGGTTTCCAACGGTACCAAATGTGCAAAATTCTGACTTGTATAACTTGAGTTATGATTTTTCAAAGTTTTCAGCTCAAAATGGAAAGTTATCGATTTCACTTTCTTTCGAATGAAATTTGGCCAGTGAACTAGGAAAACTTACTTTCGTTCTCTTTTAATTATTTTAGGGCAAAGTGCTGATTTTTGCAACTGATCAAAACTTGGACTCCGACCCCTACCTTGTCGGTGAGTTTTCCAATGCATGTTTACTGCTTTAATTTACGAACTTAGTGCTTGAATGTGCCATGTGACTTGTCATGTGCTTTTGTTGAAACTTGAAACTGTTAAACCACTCACTTAAAGGAGAGTATACTTTATTGCTCCCTTTTTGTAGAGTCAGAAATTTATGTGTTGCATGTATTGAACTTGGGAGATGGAAACGTGATATACAATTACTCTTGGCCGTGTGCCTCGAGTAAATTACTGTTTACTGTCTACTGTTGAATTATGTGGCGTGCGGGCCCGGTAGGGGGAGTTAGGTGGATGGAGGTGGCATGAAGAGTCGTCTACTTGGATTGAAAGTCAACGGAGTGTCGACTACTATAACTGCTCGTGAAATGTGAAAATTGGCTCCTGAGAGCCCCCGTATCCTTAATGTGTGTGAATTTGATTTGTTTACGTGTTTTATTTGTTTTCTTTTACTTTTACCGCTTTAAGTGCATGTGCATGAATTTTGGAAACTCACGAGCTTTTTAGCTTACCCCCGTTCCCTTTTGTTTTTCCTTAACAGGTGACGAGAATCCCGAGGCGTAGCTAGGGCTAGCGTCTTGATCTTTTGACTTTTGTCTCGAGTACGAAGAAATATTTTGTATATTTGTTTGGTGTTGAGTACTTTAAGCTTATGGAAGTGTATGAGCTTTGGCTCGAGGGTTGTGAATATTTTTAAATGGATGATTGTAATTTTAAGTTTAAATGCCCCTTCTCAGTTTTAGTGTTAATGTTGTGTTATTTGGGGAAATTGCACGTTTAAGTTAGAATTGATTTGAATGCTTGAGTCCTGACGAGAGCTGGGCAGACAGCCCGCTAACTCCTCTGGTTAGCCTTAGGGGGAGGTGGGGCTGTTACATTTTGGACAATAATATCAAAAGTTGCTTCATTTATAGAATTTACATATTACTTGTACAAAAGACACTTACATAATCTATAAAAATACAATACTTGAAACATAGCAAGTACTTATATATTATTCTATTGTCATCAATTGTCATTAAAATATGCAGAATATGTTCATATTATATTTCAGTAAGTTTTGGGCAACAACAGCAAATTTGATTCATTAACGAAATATACATACTAGTTGTACAAAAGGTACTTATGTGATGTATAAAGTTTATCACATTTTGTACAAAAAGTACTTACGTAGTTTATGAAATGTATCACTGTTTGTAAATAAAGGCGCTTATTTGATGTACCATTATAATTAATTATAATAAAGTAATGAAAAACTTTTACATACTATAAGTTAGTATGTTTTGGACAATAATATGGAACTTGCTTCATCTAAAGTATACATGACTTGTATAAAAAGCACTTATATGAAATGTACTATTTATTGCATAAAAAGTACTCATGTAGTATATTGCTATCAATAATTGTAATTAAGTGATGAAACATATTTCATAAGTTAGGACGTTCTGAAATTTACTTCATCTATAGAATGTTTTGCTTGTAGAAAAAAATACTTAAATGATATGTAAAATGTATCACTTGTTGCATAAAAAGTAGTTGTACGTGTACTATTTTTGTCTTTAATCATTGATAATTGTTAAAAATATATAGTGTTAATATTTTTGTCCATTTACCCTATTATTTTGAATAGTATTCCAAAAGAAAAATGATGTTGATAATTTATTATACTTGTCCTTTTCAATAGATATGATGTTGCTTCAGTGTTCACAACATAGCAAAGTTGTATGCATTTTTTAAAAAATAGGCACCTAATATTTTTTGAAGAATATATTTTGTGATACAAGATTTCTCAAGTTAATGAATTTGATAATTTATATTGATTGAACATTTCTAATATAAACATATGCTATTGGGCCATAATTCTTTAAGACGATTTCATTATGTTGACAAAAAATACATTTACACTTCAAGAATCTAATGAATTTAAAATAATTACATTTTTTAATCCCTTAAAAAAGCCCTAAGCATAACAATTTTTAAGCATAATATTAAATGATAGTGCTATTAATATAAAAAGAAAATACCAAAAGTGTGTATTTAATGCATTTTTGTTTGACTAATTTGTGAAATTAATTTCTTTATGTAGTAGGCATAGAATTGGTGTGTTATTATAATGTCTCCGAAAATGTGCGTGCCACAATATATTTGTATTATTTGCATAATTTTATTTGATTGCATCATAAACACATTTTCTAGCCACTTTTTTTATCTCACATACATCACATTAAAAAAGTTGTGTAGTATTTAAAAAAAAATTATCCCAAATAATCTCCTATCTAAATACACTCATTGCTTATTTGAATACTATAAAAAAAAGATATAAGTTTAATACATTACAAGGAACTATTACATAAAAAAGATCTTTTATTTTTTAAAAAGAAAACATATCTATACTTTATACTTCCTCCATCCTAGAAAGTTTGTCACTTTTTGGGAACTAAACTTTTTTTATGAATAGTGGACAAGTAGAAAAACTAGTCTTTTGGAGTTCTTATACTACCCCTGACCTTGCTGCCCAAGATTATCGAAGCTATCCAAATAGTTTCTAGAAAATAATCAACAATATTTGGCCTGCCTATTCAATAAAAGACATAAATTCTTATATTGTTGTGTGCAGCATGCACTATTATCAATTTGTAAGTACTAGTTACTGCGACGGCCCCACCTCCCCCTAAGGCGAACCAAAGGGTTTGGCGGGCCGCCTGATCGGTTTTTTTCGGGACTCACTACAGTTCCTCAATTCAATTACGAGCAATTACTTCACATAACAAAATAACTTTAATACTCTCCAGTCAAATGTGACATTTAAACCCCAAAGCTTCCTTAGCGAACCACAGCCGTCCCAAACTATAATTACAGACACAAAAGTTTATCCATTCAGAATTTCATAAGTACAATTCAAAATACAAGGATTACATCCAAATACAAGTTTAAGTCTCCAAACCAAACGACCTAGTGCAATCCTTGGAGGCTCTCGTTCTCAAACCCTGCTAAGGAAAAACAAAGTTGGAAGGAATGAGTTAAAAGCCCAGTGAGCGATCCTAATATCATGCAATCTCATAGTAATAGTGGAGCAATATATATATATCAGTTAAGCACTCAATAGATCAATATAATACAGTTTGGAAGTACAAAATGTATAAAACACATAAACTGAGAAAACACTCAGTAAAAGGATACAATTTTCACTGGAAGCAATTGCAGTCCGTCTGGTCTATCACTCGACTACTCCTCCTTATAACTCCCAGTGGTAATACTCGAGTATACCGTAACAATGGCCCAAGGTTCCTAACCTACCCGACCGAATCCGCTTCTAGCTCGAATAGGCTAGTAACGATGGGCAAGGGCCCAATTCAGCCAAAGGCTTACACTCATGCACAAACAGTCAAATAACGGTCAATTAATCACTTTAAACAGTAAAATGTCACATTTGACTAGGTCGAGTGCGATAAAGTACACGCTTATCTAACAAATGGTATAACGGAGAAAAGTTTCACATTTGAGCAGTTTTAGAAACACTTAAGACTTAAACAAGTAGTGAACATTCAAGGAGCACGTAACAAGATCATTCAAGTCACACACATGCAAAGATCACTCACCTTCAAGCAAAGCAAACCCTCTGCGTCCGTTCTCGGATCCCCTTTGTATCCGCCTTCCAAGTCTAATAGCACACAAGATATGAGATATTTAGGTTTGAATAGGGTTTAAACATAGCCACAAAATTACCTAAACAATCACTAAGATGCCAAAACAACACTTAAAAACACTTAAAACAGCAAAGAGAGCACATGCATGGGCGCTCGAACGAAAACGGACGGCATTAGACTCAAAACGGAAAACACACACTAGAAGGTGTGAAAGGCAGATTTGACACCTTTTGCCATTTTGATCATAACTCATGGTACGAGTGTCGGATTGAAGTGAACGAGATGCCATTTCGAAGCTAAGAGAACAAGATATAACTATTATGAAGACCATTCCTGCCCAGATTCACTCATTCTGGGTCAAAACACACGAAAATAGTCCCAGAAGTTTCAATCTCAGGTTCACTGACAGGCCAGATTCAAATGACCATATCTCAGAGCACAAAGATCCAAATCAAGAAATTCCAAAGGCGTTGGAAATCTGGTATACAAGGCTACAACTTTCGTGTTTTGGCCAAAAGCCAACTCACAAAGGATCGACACGAAAAATAGAGCCAAAGTTGTTGTTTTAACCTCCCCTGTTTTCTGTTTTTGCGCCCAAATGCATCGAATTCAAATCAATTCACGCGCATGCAATTCCAATGACTCGAATGCGATAATAAACATGCAAATGCAGCTTTTCAAACATCCCAACCTCATACTCTAACGGCATATACCTCCTACCCATCTACCACATGCTCATAACTACGCCAAATTGCTCCCAATTTAACCAAATCTCATGCATTTCTCATCAATGTGCACCAATGCACTACTAATGGATTAGCAAGCATTCAATGAAGTGATCAAAGAAACTCATTAGGTCCAAGATCATCAACCCCTCACTAGGGTTTCAACCATCTCATTAGCAATCTATCAACCAAACTATCAAACACACTTTAAATAACAATCAATGCATACCCTAAACACTCATTTAGACACTAATGGAAGCAATTATAGAACATTGAGCCAAGAACCCTAAGTTAATCAAGCTGGCCGAAATTCACAAGGCTGGAAAACAGAAAATTGACACCACTAATTCACAATTTCAAGCAAGAACAAGCTCTAATTTGTTCAAAACAATAACATAAACATCAATCCCCAACATTGAATCTTGAAACTAATGAAATAACCTAGCTTCTTGGCCAAGAGCATACACACTAAAATCAACCAAACCAATCCATAGAATCATCTCAAAAGCTATAAATGATCATGAATTAAGCTAAAACAACAACAAAATCCAACAACTTCATCAACTTAGATCAAATTCCAGCAACTTAGAGAAAAATTCCAGCTTTGATACCTTCAAGAAGATGAACTTAGGATGAAAACTTAAACTTCCAACTCCAAGGATAAAGATTGATGGTTGCAAAGGGTTGAATCTCCAACTTTTCTTTCTTTTTTCCTCTCTTTTCTTTCCTTTCTTTCTTCCCGGTTTTTTTTTTCTTGTCCTTGGCCTCTCTCCACCCGAGTTCTCTTGTCTTCAAATGGCTAAGAGATAAAACTAAATAGATATTTATTGCTTAGTCAATTAGTTTAGTCATTGGTCAACCATGTCATGCCAAAATAATCTAACCATTTGAGTTGTATTTCACTCTTGCCCCAAGTGATTTCTTTTCCTATCAATTTAGTCCATAGGCCTTACATTCAACTTAGTCCACTAATGCATAATCTCACCTACTTAGACTACTAATCACCCAAGGATCTTAATCACTTTTCTTAATCATGCCTTAACATACATAAAATCAAAGAAATAACAAACTTGTGATTTTTACATATACTTAAGGTTTTGAGAAAACATATTAGGATTTGTACATTTAGGGTTTAATATACAACTAGGGTTTTACTATAAATTAGGGTTTCAAAAAATTAAAGTTGTTCAATTAACACCAATTAGGGTTTTAATCTACAATTTAGGGTTTTAATTTCAAATTAGGTTTTTCAAACTTGTAAAACAAAATAGTTAAAACCCAACACTTTAAGAAGTAAAACAAACCATGTAAACACCTTGGCAAACAATAATTACTATAATTAACATTATTTAATATTTTTCCAAAAATTGGAAAAAATCGGGATCTCACAGTTACACACTTTTAAGTGCCTTTAAGTGTCTTCACAACTTGTGCTGGACTCACTTATTAATGGTAGTGCCTTGAGGGTGTAACGTTAGAAGAATTAGAAAACCTCATTTGCTATTTTGAGTAAGTAACACAAACTTTGAAACAAATTCAATAGGATGGATGGAGTACAAGACAATGATGCTCTATTATCAGAAATTTTGTATAGCAATTAACATAACAAAAGAATGTTATCTTAAAGAAAAGAAGATATTTCCTTCAATATAGTATGGATTAGGTGTCGTAGTGATGTATGTGAAAAATTTTCATTGCGAATAGTTACATGTTTTTAGAGATGTTTTTAAGGATATTTTTGAGGATGTATTTTGGTGTACTTTTGAAATTAAAAATTTTGAGGGTATTTTTAAAAAATTAATCATCACCCACCACCATCACGCTCCACCACCGCCGGTCACCACCACCACCTCTTTCCCCCTTCCTCCTCCCTCTCTCTTCCCCTTTCTCTTCCTCCTCCCTCTTTCTTCTTTCCTTTCCCTCTCCTCTCTCCTCAGTAGCCCCTTCCCCTCTCTCCTTCCCTATTCTAATCATGAGCCATTGTAGCCTGTGACCAGACCAATTGCGACCAAATTAGAGAGAAAGAGAGGAGAGGGGATTGCGGGGATGTGGAGAAGAAGTGGGAAGAGGAAGAGGGAGGAGAGAGGAGGGGGAGAGGTAGCATTGGCAATAGAAGTGGAAAAGAAGGAGGGTAAAAATGGTGGCAGTGGCGGGTGGTGGTGTGTGGTGGGTGGCATTGGTGGATGGAAGGTGAAAATGTGGTAGGATTTATTTTTGATAAATTGTATTTGAAAATATGTGTGTTTTGTAGTTGTTACAATAGATTTCAAAAATAAAAACAGTTTTGGAAAAAAAAAAAAAAAAAAGTCAATCCATAAGTGTAACTCAACCGAGTAGCTTGACTCAAACTCGACTCGATCTCAATCGACTACTCGACTCGAACTCGGTCAAAACCGAACTCAAGTTTGAACTCGAGTTACTCGCTTGAGCTAACGAGTCAAGTTCGAGTATAAAATAAGTGAACTCGTGAGCTCGACGAACTACTTGAATCGATATATATATATATATATATATATATATATATATATATATATATATATGTATATATACACACACATATATATATAATTAATATATATTTATTAATTATTAATTTACTCTTTTAGGTATGTTAGTTATAATATTTATGAGTTTCTCTTGTTACGTTATAATATTATTCGAGGGTGAATAAGTAATTTTAATTGAAAATAAAATGAAAATAGGGAAAAAAAAGAAAATTGAGTAGTAATCGAGCTCGAGTAGTCGAGTACTCGAACTCTCGAAAAGCAATTCAACCTCAATCGAGTCAAGTTTGAGTATCTTTACTAATTACTCGATTGAACTCGAGCTCGAGCTCGAGTTCTGCTGACTTGAGTCGAGCTCGAGCTCAAGTATAGAGATACTCGATCTCGACTCGACTCGAATTTAGCCCTAATTCCATGCACATCCGCACAAATTTACATACAAAAGACTGAAGCAAAGAAGCAACATAACTTTCAACTAAGTGGTTAGAATATGTTATGCGAACGTTTGTTAAAAAAAAAAAAAAAAAAAAAGTGGTTAGAAGGTGTTGGACTTACCTTGAGAACCTAGGCTTGAAACTCTTGGTACTTCCAATTAGTTTTAGACGTTAGCAACTATGCTATGGGCTTCTTATGAGGCCAAACCTGTTAGTACCTCCCAATTAATTTTGGAAGTTAGCTATCATGCCATGGGCTTCTTTACAAGACATGCCCCAATTAGTTTTGAAAGTTTACCTTCCAATTAATTTTGGAAGTTAACTATTGTGCCGTGGGTTTCTTATGATGACTAGGCATTGGAAACCTCTTAGCAGCTTTCAATTAGTTTTGGAAGTTAACCATTATGTCATGGGCTTCTTTGCAATACATGCCGCAATCACAAATAATGCAAAAAGTTTTACTGTCTTTGTGAATTACAATTCGTCCAATCTCCCTTGACCAAACTCTTCCCACATGAAATTATTATGAGATGCTAAATGGTATATATTTAGTAAAGATGCTTCATGTAATTTTTTATTAACAATTAAAGCATCATAGTTAATAAATGCATAATAAGAAATTATTAATCTAATAAGAACATCCTTGATTTTTCTAATTTCCTCAAAAAATCTTTTTTAATTCTTATGATAAATTGTGATATTTAATTATTTTTTGTAAGAAAAAATTGTATGTATATAACCATAAAATAAAATTCTTTAGCAAATTTCCTCAAAATTCATATGCAATAATCAACATGAAGGATGAGAAAAAAGAAATTTAAAAATATATACTATATATAAAGCCTAGGATGGCATATGGTATTATGTCAATTTATTATCTGCATGTTTTATGCTTACAATAAAGGATAAATTGGTCCAACCTTATTTTTAAAAATTATTGTATTTTTTAAGTTTTGGAATATTGATATTATATTGATAAATATCGGCAATTGTAGGTAACAATCAAATAATTACAAACATCATCAAATTCCCTAGCAAATTAATTTTGTAAAATCAGTTTCTACAAAAAATTTTGAAAAATGATATATTTTTGTTATGTGCATGGGTATAGAGTGTGCATTAATTACTAAATTTTTGTAGCATGAAAAAAGAAGAACGGGATTGGTAAGGGGGAGGAAAAATGGGGGTAATTTTAGAAACATTCTTTGAGGTTATCATAATATCACTTAGCGCTCCTAAAGTTTCTAAAATCTCACTTACCTCTATTAAATTGATATTTTTTTGTAGCATTTTAGCTCTGATAGGAGAAAAGCAAGAGAGATAAAATTCTACTTCCAATACTACCCTTATGCTACCTTATATGAAACTTACATGAACAATAAAAGTTAGGGATAATTTCACAAACCTCCCTGGAGATTTATGACAATTTTACTTGATACCTTCAAACTTTAAAACATCTCACTTAGTTCCTCTACTTTAAACTTTTTGTAACATTAAAACCCATTTCAAAATATAATATTAAAAAACTCGTTTTGGGGAGAGAATATAATTTTATTCCAAATTTGCCCTTTTTTTGTATTTTTAAGTACCATAATATACCAAATTTATCTCTTAAATTTTGTAAATAGATAGATATAGTTCATTGATAAAAATTTAAAAGTTGATAACGAGATTGAAAAACTCTTTAATAGTTTTTACATCATCAGTTCAGACAAGTTATGTTGAATTATTTAAAATTATGAATAATTTATAATACTCTTAAAAATAACTTACAAAATTTATAACTGTGATAATACCTTTTTCCACTGACTTAAAAATAATACAAATAAATTTATATAATTTTTAATCTTTTTAGTTTTCAAGCCTTTGATTTAGACGAAAAAAAGAAAATTCAAAAATATGTAAATGATTTATAAGAATTCTTTAATTAACTCAAAACATTTTACAATAAAGAAAAATATTATCTTTATAACTTGTAAAATTCAAATATTAAATCTTGTATATAGAAACACACTATATTTTGTCCAATTAGGATAAATTTTCACACTTTTTATTTTTATTTTTTATTGTTATTAATAGACTCTGGTAATAAAAAGTAAGACAATGAAAGGGCAATTGTGGAATGAGATTAACTTTACTCTCCTAAAGTAATTTTTTAATGATATATTTTAAAATAGGTTGTAAATAATACAAAAAACTTAAAATAAGAGAGGTAAGTGAGATTTTTCAAAGTTTCAGGGTACCAAGTGAAGTTGTTAGAAAACTTAAGGGAGGTTTTTGAAATTATCCCTAAAAATTAAAATAAGGTTAGAACGTAAAGACAAAAACATCTAGAAGTTGCCTATGTTATTTTCACTTAAAAAAATACGTAAGCAATTTTTTAATATTTTATCCTGAGATCATTTTTTGATTAATCTTTTAATACTGGATTATTTACAAATTTTTTTTATAAGTAGGCTTTACATGCGAACGACATGTATAAAAGAGATTAGTTTAACTTTGAGTACAACTTGACTTACATCGTATATTAAAACATATTCCCTAAAAATATTGCTTACAATCCTTGAAATCATCCCACAAAATTTTTTAGGTATAAATTATTTACCAAAAACTTTTTAAATGATTTACTAAATTTGACTTAGTCATCTCTTTTTGCTAATCCACCACGCTTGGATACATAGAAATATGGACTAATACTAAATGGTCATTTGGATATTTTTGGTTAAAAATTTTCTTTTTATTTGGAATTTTTGATTAAATAATTAATAAACATGTAACGATAATGTCATCAATTTCTGACAAGTAAAAAGGACATATAATATTATCAAGCTGATAAGGGAGGTGAGTAAGATTTTAGAAATTTCAGTGATGCTAAGTGATAGTAGGATAAATCTTAAGGGAAGGTTTCCAAAATTATCACAAAAAATGGAGGGAAATAGAGCTCGTGAAATGTTAGGCTAATGGCAGAAAGGGGAGAAGAGTGGGGGGAGATAACTGGTTAGGGTGGTTAGAGAAAAACAGACGGCTAAGCGTGAAAGGTTAGAGATGGTAAAGGGGAGAGACGGAGGGGCATGGGAAGGTAGCGAGGGACAATATATTAGCTAATAAGACAAGAAAGTTGAGATTGCTTAAAATCCTTGAAATCATCCTACAAAATTTTTTTAAGTTGTAAATTATGTACCAAAATCTTTTTAAGCAATTGATGTTACTATATTTAACTTAATTGCCTCCTTTCCAAATCCACCACACCTGGATGCATAGAAATATGGACTAATACTGAATGATCATTTGGTTATTTTTTGGTTAAAAATTCCCCTTTTTTTTTGGGATATTTGGTTAAATAATTATTAAAAATGTAACGATAATGTCATCAATTTATGACTGTTAAAAAGGACATCCAATGTTATCAAATTGATAAGGAAAACAAGCAAGATTTTAGAAAATTTAGGGATGCTAAGTGACATTAGGAAAAATCTTAAGGAAGGTTTTTGAAATTATTGCAAAAAAGGAAGGGAAATAGAGCTTGTGAAATGTTGGCTACAGGGAGAATGGAGAAAAGGGTGGAGAAAGATAACAAACTAGGGTTGCTAGGGAATGACGGATGGCTAAGCGTGAAAGATTAGGAGTGGTAAGGGGGAGAGACGAAGGGAAATAATAAGGTAGTTAGGAAGAATATATAAGCTTATAAGGCAAAAAAAAAAAAAAAAGAGAGGGTGATTACAAGATTTAAAATGATACCAAAAAACGCATACAAAAAAAAAAAAAAACACTCTCTTGAAACATTCCACTCATAAATGATTTCTTAAAAAAAATTCATCGTATAACTTTCTAAAAGTATCCCTTAAAAGGGCAAAAACACGCAAATCCAGCCTGAACTGTGCATTATCCATTCCTTGCTACTACAACAGAACTACGAGGGAGAGTGACGATAATCAATGAAGTGAGATGAGGTGTGGAAAATTATTCAAAAACAAAACAAAAAAAAAAGTATATGGTTTTTATTTAGGGATAATATCAGAAACCTCCTCTGAGATTTCTCTTAATATCACCTGGCACCCCTATAATTTTAAAAATATCACTTACCTCCCTTACTTTTATTATTTGTGTAACAAAATTTCTAAAAATTCCAAACTACCCTTTTGCTCATTTTGCTAAATAAAAATACTCCTAAACCATTTTGTTTGCTCAAAAAAAAATCAACACCTAAAAAATAATTTCTAGTTGTACCACCATATCACAAATCTATAATCTATAAAAGTATAAATTTGAAAAATAAAAAAAAGATATCTATAAAGAAATATTCTAGTACCAATTCAACTATATATACTTAAAACTAATTTCTTATGAGTCTTTTATTTTCTCTAATATCTTCATAACTCGTGATCCAAGTCTTTAAGTTGTACCAATTCATCATAAAAGTCAACTCAAAATAAACAAAAAAAATCATATATTCATACCCCACATTATGACAATCAAAAAAAATAAAATTTAATTTATTATAATTTATAAATAAAAAAATTGTACTGCCATTTAAAAAAAAGAGTAAAAGAGAACGTTGAATAAAGAGAAAAAAGAAGAAAGTGACTTTTGATTCCTTTTCTTTAATTTTTTGGCATCCATTTATTTGATATGTGAATTATGTACAAGTGAGGGTTAATATAGTCATTTTACCATTACAAGGGGAGGTGAGTGATATTTTCAAAACTATAGAGGAGCCAGGTGATATTAAGAGAAACCTCAGGTGAGGTTTCTGATATTATCCCTTTTATTTAACGAAGTGAGCTGTTGTTTGTACTTTTTATAAGTAGCAGTATTAGTCCTGAGTAGTCCCCACCACCCATGTGCCCCTCCTCCTGTCTCCACCAACTCCTGCCCCTCAATCATTGATTACCCCTCTTCCCCTGCTTCCCTCCCCAAAACCCCTCTGCCCCCGGAAAAACACACACTCACACACTAACCAAAAAAAAAAAAAAGATTTTTATTTTTACTTTTGTTTCCTTCACTTCATATCATCGTTATGGTGAAATAGAACTGAAGAAATAAACTTCCAATTCCAACTTATTAAAAAACAAAGGACGTCTGTGTTTCTACTGCTAGTGGAGATTGCAGCTGCCAAAGACTGCTACCTATGTCATCGGCGTCGGCAGACGGTAACGGTAACGGTAACGGAGCGATTATTGACCCGAGTCAAAGGGTTACTAGCAGTAATAACGGCTCAGCTGCTTTGGCCGTCAAGAAGCCGCCGGCGAAGGACCGGCATAGCAAGGTGGACGGGCGGGGCCGCCGTATTCGTATGCCGATTATTTGTGCAGCTAGGGTTTTTCAGCTGACGAGGGAACTGGGTCACAAGTCCGACGGCCAGACCATTGAGTGGCTTTTGCGCCAGGCCGAGCCGTCTATTATCGCGGCCACTGGGACGGGAACCACTCCGGCGAGCTTCTCTACTGTTTCTCCTGCCTCAGGGAGGAGCTCGGTGGGGACGCTGTCGGCTCCGCTGGACCATAAACCGCAGTCGCAGCAGCACCAGCAGCAGCCGTTGATTGCGCCGACGCCGTTTATTCTCGGGAAGCGACTCCGGTCTTCCAACGAGGATGAGAGTCTTAATGAGAAAGATGATGCTTCAGCTGCTGCGGCAGCAGCTAATGCGGTCGGGTCTGCAGCACTTGGCGGAGGGTTTTGGGCCCTTCCGGCCCGACCCGACTTAGGGCAAGTATGGAGTTTTGCTGCGGCAGCGGCCCAGCCAGAGATGGTAGTGCCGACATTGAATACTCCGCAGCAGACCGGTATGGCTAGGTTTCTACAACAGTCGACCCCAATGGGGGAGGCTTCTGCTGCTCGGGTTGGGAATTATCTGCCTATAGCTCACCAAGGCCACCTGAATTTGCTGGCTTCATTATCTGGTCCTCCGCCGCCTCCCTCCTCAGAACAAAGAGAAGGCGATGCCCGTTGAAATAGTAGCTCTCAGTTTAAAGTAGTTGTGGTTATTATTGTCCCATGTTCGTTGTTAATATGTGTGTGTGGATTTGTTTTTTATGTGGTTTGCGTTGGTTTGATTTTGTCTACTTAGAGACAAGAAAAGCAGTAGTATAAGTTTAGTTTGTGTTAGAGCCCAGAAGAAATTTTCTTCAATGCACAATCGTGGCTGTTTAAGGAGTTTGTTGTTTATTTTGATTGTAGCAGTGTGGCTGGGTATTCATTTGAATGCTGTCTGGATAGCATCTTGTTTTGTATTGTATCGTTCAGGGTGTTGTTTCTAATAGCACTCCAAAGTTCGGCTGCTAAACAGCACTGGTAGGACCCAAAATAGGCGGGGGCCTATTTTGTTTAGTGATTCCAATTTGTGTATCAACTAGTCAAATAATGAATTTATTCATTTTCCATTTTGTTTCTCTGTGATGTAAGACTTACTCTTCTGCTTTTCTTTCCTACCGGAAATTGATCTTGCTAAAGTAAAGTGTAGTCCATTATGACACAGTTTGAATTGCTTGATTTATTATGTATTTGTGTTGGGAAAATAGACAGGATATGGATTTTAGAATAAAACTGCCAAAGATTGCCACAGCTCAGGTAGTATCTCTTCTGGTGGACATTGGTGCAGATAAAAAAGATTCTGAAGATGGAATTGTCATTTGGCTAAAGGTTCGGAAAGAAAGCATTTGCTCCTGAACACTAACTTTGAAACGTCATCAAGTATTGAGTCTGAGCTAATGTTTTAACATCAACCAGGCCTGTGGCCTGAAGTAATTTGGATCAAGGAAGAAATGGCAAGGGGATGTTGTTGGAAAAGTTTGAAGAAAGTGCACAAATTCGAAGAAGGGTCCATGATCATTTACTTGCTAGCAGTTTGAAAGGGGGCTTAATGGAGCTGTTGTTGAGGGTTTTTATAAAGCTAATATTGTGTTTTAACAGATGTATTCTAGCAAGGGGACTGCTCTACTGAAGAACCACTTTGAAGAGCAATTGGAATTTTTGGTGCTGATGGGATCCTGAAAGAAGGCATGACAGATATGATTGATTCTAGCTAAGATCAAGTGAAGCTTTGTTTGAAGAAGAAGAACGTGAATATCTTTTAGTTGTGCATATTTAGTCAGAGTCAAGAGCTGGAAATCAGTATGGAGCTGAAGCTGCAATTACAGGTTTCTGTACCCTAGGGAGGCTTTACAAAGTGAAGTGTTGTCTTGGCAGAGCTTGATGGTAGTATCAGTATAAAAGCCCATTGTTAAATATGCCACTCATGCTAGCTTTACAATGTTTAACCAGAAATCACCAATTTGTTTGTCATCAATAAGTTACCATAACAGAATTAAGGTGCTTTCTACTGCTGCTTACACCTGCATGTTGAAGAAAATTTGTGTATCATCCCCACTAATTCAGCGTGATGTAACAAGTTTTAGTTCTTGTCTTTTACAATGGGGATATAGCTACTTCAATGCTTGCTTCTGAAAGGATAAATTCAGTGTTGTAGGCCAGTTTAAGGTGCAGAAATTCAGACTGGAGAATGAGTAACAAAGCTTAGGTCTAAGCTTGCATCTACTCCATGTATATATGGTAGTTGGTTGGGGATAATTTGCAAGCATATCTAGGAATCTCAGGCTAGAAGAATTCAATAAAAGTGAGTTGTTCATGAATGTCAGGACAGATGTCACATGCTTGAACTTAGGTAGCAACTAAACTGTTGATTGATGTTGTCCCGGTTTTCCACACCATGTGGGTGAGCCCTTGCTTAGAAGAAATTCTGCTTGCTTATCTTTATGTGGCACCATTAGCGCTGATACCTGGTTTTCCACAGCATTTGGGTGAGCCCTTGCTTAGTAGCAGTAGCACTTGCTTATCTATATGTGGCATCATCAACGCTGATTACGGCATCAGGTGAGGCTCTTCACCAGCTTTAGGATGCTAGTTAAATAAGATTCAATAAGCTGAATGCCTGGCTAAATATTGTTGTTCTTGTTTAACATAACAGGTATTGCATTGTCTTCAAAATCCTTCACTGGGAGAAATGAGCAACATAAAAACACTTGTTGGAGGTAGTGAGCATAAATTTTGACACTTTTGGTAAAGAGGAAGCAGGAATGCCAATAAAATCAGTCTGTTGGTTGATATACTCTTTCATTTTTGTGTTTTATGCATAAAAACCCAGTGTGTGTTCAAAGGTTGAATGTTGTAGCTGGAATTTCTTTCAGCTTTTTGTTGCAAAGTGACATCTTGACTTTTTCAACATTCTCTGTTCTTTTTTTTTTTTTTTTTTTTTCTATACTGCTAACCACTTTTTATGTATGAGCTTCACAATGTCATACCACATTGCTTAATAAAGTGCTTACTTTTCTATGGCTGGGTCTGGCTGTGAGCTTTTCCATTTGTTTCTTGTGTTCCAGTGGTTAAATGGAAGTAGTGTAAAGGTGGTAAAGGATATATCAGTGCTTTCTCCTCTTGGTCCTTTATTTCTGATCTCGTATTATCAATGATTCTTAATTCCCCTGGTTCTAAATCATTCAATTGCCCAGAGTACATCTGGATAGTATAAACTGGTTAATTTGTAGGTTTACCTTTCTGTAGGTTGACGCTCACCGCAATTGATTCCATTATTCTTTAAAAGGTGTCCAGTGGTCTGCTTTGACTTTGGAAACTTGTCCTCATGTGCTACTTGTGAAATGGTTGCTTAAAATGTGAATCTCATTATTTTACCTTTCTTCTAGGTGTTTGCATACTTGTCAATTTATTTATTTTGAAATTTTTGGATATTCAATGATGAGTTTCCTTGCACTTTTGTGATCTTCATTGCTACGATTTTAGTATTTTATTTGATGAAATTTTGAGAAATTCAGGTATGGACTCCCTCACACTGTCATAACCTTGATTGCTTCCAAAATTTAGACTTATTGTTAAACACCACATAAAAACGTCCTAACATAACATCGCAAAATATATTGCTTTCATGATTTCTGTTCAACAATTTGTTATCTAATTTCTTTTCTTTTCTAGTTCAATAAATAAGATCAACACAACAGGTTTATCTATTGAAATGTTTAAATTTTCAGGAGGGAACGTACAGATCATGGTTTAAGTTGCTTGAATTTACACTTGCATTAAGTTGGTCTTTCCTATCATCTATGAGCGCAAACACAAAGCTTTCTGAACCCTACATTCATTTAAATGTTTAAGTGAAGCTGGGCTCGTTGCATTTTTCTCTGTGGATTTGTGTCATTTTTTTCTTTGCCATTTAATTTTGCAATCTTGTAGTTGTGGCTTTAGTGCTTATTTCTGTGGATTCTGTAGTACCTTTAGTAGGGCTCTACTTGGAGAAATTTAGAAACAATTTTCATGACGTTTTGATACAAGTAATTACCATTCGGTTGTCACCTTTATTTATCTTTTATTTTCCTATGGATTTTTAATTTTGATCTTATGTACCTTATTAACATCTCTATATTTTCTATTATTTTTGGAATTGTTGATTAGCTTACTGACATAGAATGCAAGTTCCATGTCACTGTATGTGGATGTTTTAATTAATTTTGCCATCAAATTGACATTTTAATTGAAACTAGTGTAAGAAATTCTGGTGTGTAAGTACTCATCCATTGAAGACTATATTAGTCACTCTTTAGATTGCTAAAATGGGTTATAGCTGCTGGCATAACGGCAAATTAAGTGATTTAAGTCATCTTGACCTATGCTGATTTTTAGATATAAGGGTTCTTGACCTTTTTTTGGGTTTCCTGAAATATAGTCAGCTATGAAGTGCACTTAGACCTAAAGAACTCTTGGTCTCCATATAAATGACATATAGTAGCTTCATTTTAAGGTTGGATGGAATTGAGACTACTGTCTTATGTTGTGTCTCATTGGAGAAATTCAGAAATCCCCTTAACTCTTAGTTTCTGCTTTTCTCCTCTAAGATTCTTGCTGTTGTCCTATCCTTTAATATTGTTTCTTAATAGCTTGTACAGCTCAAATTCTAGAATTGATCTTGTCCACTGTCTCTTCTTTGGTGCTGCATCATTAGAGCTTCTTTCATTTGCAAAAGCTAATTTATGTTCAGATTTGGCATTGACTCTGGAGACGACCACTTAATTTCCTTTTAACCGTATTTCGTCTCCTTTAAAAATCTAAAGGAGAATCAAACCTCTGCAAATCTAGCTGATATTAGACAATTCGTTACAGACATGCTCATACAGTAGGTAGATGAGAGCAAAAAGTTCTATCCCAGAGAAGAGATTTGGATTCTAATAATAAAGGGTTGGTGAAGGAGGGGAGGAAAAGAAATGCAGGAAGATTAGTGGGTGCTTAACAAGTGTTTATGGATTAAGCATTGAAATATTAAACTCTATTTTTGATTAGTTACTACGAAAGAAATGTTTATACAGTGTTCTTATTGAGCAGTATGGAGCATAACTATTTGTTGTATATTGACTCTATTATTGAGATTCTTTGAAGCTTAGCTGATGATCAAATGCTATTTCACTAGTTTTTAATGCTTTATAAAATCCTTTGTTGAGCCGGCCTTTTGCATCAAGTTAATTCCTTCCCGGGTCATTGTATCTTAGTGAAGTTATATTGAGTAGAAATAGATATCGAACATTGCAAGAGTTCCCCTTGGAAGCTTTAGTCTGTTTTTGATTGGTTGTGGCAGTTTGTGCTAGTTTTAATGATATTCTTTGTTAATATAGTCTTCCTGTTTTCTTGCTGTGGTGTTTGAGTCCAACTCTATCAAAAATTTCAGGATTTGTGTTACTATAAGAATGGATGCCTGGTATTCCAATCACGTGCTAGATAAAACTAGCATTTTGACCACAATGCTACCAAGTGGTGTTGAGATAGTATGTATTTGTGGAACAACTCAACTCTTTTTGGTTATGGTTATATTAGTTACTTTCTTCAAGAACTATTTACCAGCAACTCTCTTAATGGGGTGTCTAGTAATGATCAGAGGAATTAGTTAAAATGAGGAAGATTGTGAGGACCTTTCATGGTAACCTTTGTTTTGGTAGCATGGTGTTGTTAAATATGGACTATGGGTTTCTCTAACCAAAATGAAGTTTTGCGATAATAATTAGTGCTTCTAAACTACATATTGATGGCAAAGTTCATTAGGTAATATACTAGTAACCTGGTAAAAGTTGAGGATTAAAATGGAATCCTTGATTCAATCGAGTTTTGACAAATGTAGAGCTTTTCCCAGTTTGCTTCATGAAGTCACCATCTTCTTTGTACTGTTTATCCTTGCCCATTGTGAACCTATATTCAAGGCAATCTTTAATTGTTTCTGTCTTTATCTGCTGCATTCATATTAAGAGCCTTCTTTCCTGCTCAGCTTGGGTCGTAAGTTAGCCGGACATACCGCTTACATGCGATTGTAATCGGCAAGTGACCAGGAAAATTCTCCGGCATTCATAACGAGCCAGTTTCAAGGAGACGACACACTGCATGTAGGCTGAAAGCTTTTAAAATATTATCTAGGGATAATTTCATAAACTTCCCTTGAGGTTACTAACAATTGCAGCCACCTCCTTTGAGGTTTGAAAAACTGTACTTGCCTCTTTGGTGTTATGAAAAGACTATAATAACCTTGATAACTGTATAAATCCTGAATGAAAAGTAGGTATAAAGTAAAAAAAAAAAAATATTACATTTTGTAAATTTTTTTTATCCAAAAGCTCTAACTTCATCTCACTTAATATATTTCTAGGTCATTTAAATGGAATTTTTTGGTTAGTTTTATATATAGCCAACTAGGAGGAATATATTTATTAAAAATGATTTCTTCACAAATGACTTTGCAAATAAAAAATATATGAACATTAAAACATGATGCCTTAAAATATGACCTAAATTTTGCCGTAAGGAACTATTTAAAATTTTTTACTTAGTAACACTAATAATTGTTTTCTTTTATCATTTAATTTGTTTTGAAAATCAAACTGGGGTAATATAGGATTCATTAGACTTTTGTACTTACATCATCATTCGTTACCAAAACATATTTTTCAGGGGAGGTTTCTAAAATTTTTCAAACCTCAAGGGAGGTGGTTGCAATTATTCCAAATGTCAGGGGAGGTTTCTGAAATTATCCCTATTATTTAAGTATTATATATTATCTATTTTGTAAGAATTACTAAGGCCAATTGATTAGAATATTGTTGGAAAAAAAATTTATCAATCAATTGTAATTTTGTAAGATTTTGTTCTAAAATTATGCTCGTCGTGTCTACTGAGCATGATAGGATTGGAGGAAATTAAAAAAAAAAAATCACAAGACTGTCGCGTTGAGTAGATGCGACGGCCATTTTTTTTAAATAAAAAATGTAGGCTCAGTATGTTTACTAGGCATGAGGGGCTTGGAGGAATTTTTTTTTTTTTAAAAATCAGTGTGACGACTAGAAAATATTTTTTTTTAAATGCAGGCCCATCGCCAGAAAATATTTTTTTTTTAAATGCAGGCCCATCGTGCTGAGTCAGCATGATAGGCCTTCAGATTGTTATTATTATTATTAAGATGCAACGGCTAGTTTGGTTTACGTTAAAAACTAGGCGTTGATAGAAAAAATCAATGACTAGTTTTCAGTTGGTTTGCCTATAAAATCCCCTTCTCTATCCGTTAATCCACCACAACACATTCACTTCTCATTTCTCATTCTCTCTCTACAAGAAGCTATCTGACATCTCTCTAGAATTTGGTCTTTTGATCATGCAAGAATTGCCAGCAAGAATTGCTCTGACATCTCACGATAAGAATTGCCAGCAAGTTCGGAGTGGTCATGTGATTGGAGTGAAAAAGACCTAAGCATTTGAGGAGCACGAGTAGCACAAATACCTTCTTCCAATAATTAGGTAAACGAAAAACTTACACATATTCTTTAAATTATTGTAGTTTAGAATTTAATTTTATTGAATCATGTTAGGTAGTAATAGCTAATTAAACAAATAATTGTTGAAAAACATTTTACTTTATGTAATTATTTAATCGCTTAGTTTATGTTTTAATTAGTTTATTAGATAATTACTGTATTTAATTAGTTCATTGGATAATCTTATTGCAATGGCTAAAAACTTGTTTACTTAAATTGTTTAATTAGATACATTTTATTCAATTATTTTTAGGCATACTTGTTTAATTAATTTAATTAGCTTGATACAGGATCAATTAGTTTAATAGTAATTTAATTAGTTTAATAGTTGTTTAATTATCAAATTTAATTAGTTAGTGTGATATTAATGAAAGCTAAAATGTTAAATTTGTTGACTAGTTATGAGATTAGTTATATTACTTAAGTACGCATAGGTAAAGATAATTCCTAAAAATTAGTATTGTTGATGATTTACATAAATGAAGCTAGTGCAATTGGTGATTTAAGTAGGTGTAATTATTGTAATGTTAATATGTTATTTATAATTTTGAGGAAGCAATAAAAAATAGATCAATGGAATGCTAAATTAGGTGGAACATGGCGAGTAATAATGGTATGTAATGTTGATAAATAAAAAATGTGTAGTTGATAATATTGGTGATAAGATAGTTTATAAAAATTAGTGTAGTTGATAATTTACGTATATGTAACTACTGCAATTAGTGACTTTAAGTCGGTGTAATTATTTGGGATGTTAATACGTTACTTATGATTTTTACGACAGTGATAAATACTAAATTAATGGAATGCTAAATTATGTAGAACATGGTGAGCAATAATTGTATAGTTTTTCAATTTTATTGGGGAGGAAAAATTATATATGCTATAGGGTCGATGTCCTATGATCCACCCATGCTAAAAATATTATGTTCTTCAGAGAAAAATTAGGTTTTGACAAATTGATGGACATTGTATACAACATTATAGGATTGGACCGAAAAACCTATAAAATTAGCCTGATATTTCGAAATTGCCTGCAAAATGGTGTATTTAGTTTGATGCCATTGGTGGATGATAATGGAGTTGACGAGATGTACTTCTTAAGAACCAATGGTGGATATGGCAACGAGATCTATGCAGAGATGGAGGAATCACTCAAAATTGGGCAAGATGATCATCAGTACTTTCATGGTGATCAAGGCATTGGTTTATGTGAGTCGGGACACACAGATATGGGCAGGACAACTATCTTGTTTGAAAGTCAGTTGACCGAAATAGAATGTGTGGATGTCCGATCGATGCGGAGAAGTTGGAAACAGCAAGCACACATTGCAGTGAGATGGACCGTCCTAGCAGTAGCCACCCGATTGTACACATGCCAATTGTTAAGCCTCATGTTTAGGTTGTTGATGCATATCCATAGTTTGGGAATCAGACAAATCCGGATGTTGATTTGGAGGAGGAGGATGTTGATATGGATTCTGAGACAGAGTTAGAAAATGATAATTTCAAGGACAATAAGCACGAATGTGGTACATCGGGTGAAGGAGCTACTATGGTCGATCTTGCTGGTCCTGGTGCACTGTAAAAATTTGATGAAGAACCACGGTTGCGGTATGAGAAAGGCGTTGATGATACACTACGATTTGATCCACTGGATAGAAGCAGTGACAGAAAGGTGAAATTGTGGAATAAACACACGAAAGAACTTGAGTTTGGGCAACTATTCGAATCAAAGAAAGACGTACAACAAGCAGTAAAATTATGGTTTATAAAGAAAAATAGGGAATACAAAGTGCGAGAGAGCACTCCATCAACTTGATATGTCCGATGTAAGGTCCGCAACTCCGTACCTCTGTGCAATTGGTAGCTTGGAGCAACCCTAAGGAGTTCGCATAAGTTGTGGATGATTGTCACACTATCAGATGAGCATACATGTGTTCGTGTGTTTCATAACAATGATCATCGTCAGCTAAGTTGTAACATAATTGCTAAGCGAATAGTCCTCCACATCATGAATGGCCCGTTGTACAAGGTCAAAGAAATTCAGACATCGATTAAGAATGAATTCCATTGCGATGTCTCGTACAAGAAAGTTTGGTATGCTTGATGCGTAGCCATTGATATTATGTATGGTGATTGGTCGACGTCCATTGCATAACTACCGACGTACTTTCAAGAGTTACAGCACTACAATCCAGGCAAGATAGTTGTTTGGGAGCATCATCCACTTAGCACTAAGGCTTATAAGATTTTTGACTTTGTCTTTTAGACATTTGCTCTCGTCATCAATGCCTTGTGCTATGTGAAACCCGTTATTTGTGTAGATTGTACCTTGCTAAAGGGGCCTACCATGAAAGAATACTCGTAGCAGTTGGATTTGATGCCCAAAATCACATTTTTCCTCTGGCATATACACTAGTTGACGAGGAGAGCATTTGCAGTTGGAGTTAGTTCATGAAACTTTTGCGCAAGCATGTGTGTGATGGTGTGCAGAACATATGCATTATTTTGGATCAGTACCATGGAATTATGAATGCAATGCGTACACTTTCAGAATGAAAGGAACTTTTGGTAGTTGATCTTTTTTGTTTGAGGCATGTGCAGAGCAATTTCACATAGAAATTCAGGTGTCAAAGGTAATATTCGGTAACACATTTTCATCATTATGCTTTAATTTATGCACGCACTAGTTAAATTGTTTGTTAATACGTTAAAGTCCCCTATAGATTTAAGGACCTTGTTGGATTTGCGAGCTAGGCGAATCAGCCCCGTAAGTACGAGGAATGCATGAAATAGATTTATACGTTGAATCCTGAGATGTATGCGTGGTTGAGGGGCAACTCTGTTATACCGGAGTAGGGAGCACTGTGTAAAGATGACGGGTATTGATGGAGTCACATAAATACAAGTACTTTAATAACATTCGAAGAGATGTCTGTTTGTTACTAATAACTGCATGTGTCCGGTACACCTTGAATCAGGCAGTGAATTTGTTTGTAAAAAATCAAAAAATGGCATGGAAACAGATATATCTACTCCTACAGTATAGTTGGACCAAATACATGAAAAATGAGAAAAAGAGCTGAGTGCAAATGGTTCAAGTGTATGGTCGAATAAGAGAAATTTATTGCATAATGACTGTTCGTCGTTTTAGTCACCGAGGCGGTAATGTGTAAATTGTTGATCTCGAGAATTGAACATACACATGTGAGAAATAGAAAGAACTTCAATTCCCATATTCTCATGTGATGGCTGCATGCTATAGGTGCTTGATAAATCCGTTAACAGTTTTAGGACTAGAGCATGCATGGCCTGCATATCAGGCAACGTTCAATGGCTTTTTTATATGTTTAGGGATTCTAAATACTGGCCCATGGTGGAACTGAAATTTGCTATTTTGGTTGATTGGCTAAAACAAAAGATAGTGGGGCCACTTTAAACCGCTAAAATTCGAAATTAGATGGATCGTAAATGTCCGGATGCACCATATCGGTGTAATAATTGCTTACAACCTAGCCACAATACACTTAACTATCTGTATTCTGGTTGCTTTCACTAGTAGAATGGTATGGCAAATGCAATAAGAAAAGACCTATTTGTACTATTGTCTTGTACGAACTAAGAAAAATCCACTAATGAAATAAAAATTTCTATTTTATTGATTCAGAACGCTTTAGTGTTTCATTCATCTTAGGTAAATATGCTTATACTTGAGGATGTGCACTAATATTAACCTTTATAAGTTACTACAATAATTATTGGTACTTTATATATTCGACTAAATGTTCTATTATAAATTTGTCCACTTATGTATTATGGTGTGTTTTTCTTGACAGGGTGACATGCAACAGTGGACATCGTGTACTCTATCCTCGCATCAGGGTTTGATTGATCCTTCTATTTTGTATCTTCAGCCACATCATAGATCAGCAGCTGTCTTCCATGGTGACATTAGCGTTCTGGACATGTGATAGATGTGATAAAGAACTTTTTAGGTCTTTTCATGATGAAGAACCTCGGGTGTCTGATTACATTGATATTGCCGGATTCGGTGGAGTCCGTAGAGTCGGTTATCACATATAGACCATGGACTTATCACTGCACTTGTCGAGCGCCGGAGGCAGGAGACACACACATTTCATCTTCCTGTTATGGGTGAGGCGACTATCACCTTATAGGATATTGAGGTGCTATGGGGCCTATCCCTGGACGGATTGCCTGTTATTTTGATTCATATTAAAAGAAGTACAGATCAACGGAAGCAGATAGTTCAGGATGTGTTAGGTTTTTTTCCAGAAACTAATTGTTTCAAAGATGGATGATTGAAAATATCAGCCATTAGGCGTCACTTGAGGACCAGTCTTCTGCCAGATGCCCTAGATGAGCTAGTTTGTCAGCATGCTTGGATGTACATTTTGATATTGTTGTGTGATCTGCTCTTTCCTGACATATCAGGTAATGCTGTTAATTGTAACTGGCTTGATTATGTGCGTGATGCTATGATCTAGAGGTGACGAGTGAATATAGTTGGGGAAGCGCTGTACTAAGATGTCTATACTCACACATGTGTGTGGCTTCACGTGCACCGACCAATACTATTGGTGGACCATACTTATTATTACAGGGACGGCTTGTTTCATATTTGTGTATTTTTAGCCATGTCAGAAGCTAGCTTATAAGTGCATTCAGAGTGTTACATGACATATCATATACTGTTGTTCTAACTGATTTGGGCATAGGAGTGGATCTCGATGCTTCGACCTTAGTGGGCATCTCCTTTTGAGGAGATTGATGATTGCCTTTGGGTTGGGAGATGGTCTTCCATGGAGATTGACCCTACTAGTCGCCCCACATCATATTATCAAGAGCAACTATCATTACTACAGTTGGATCAGGTATTATCATGAGGTACAAGATCGTGATGTTTCTTTTCTGATGTTGATTGTTGATAAATCATTTGGGTCTATACAGTATCTCTAGCATTTTGATTGCATGGTAGGTAGCCCTTGGGAGCAGTTTGCATCTAGTCCTTCGACATCACAAAATATCCCTTCGACATCACAAAATATCCCATACCAAAGACCAGTTGGATATGTTCCTAGACAACCACGGGCATGGTCATCATCTAGTGGAATTGGACGTCATGAGCATGGCCTACGTGACAAAGGTGATGCTTCTCCGATACAGCAAACTACTCAATTTGACCCTCGATCTTCACACACGTCTTCTCCATAGATACCTTCTTTATATGCATAGGTTACACCACTTCCTCAGATTCCTCCATTTGGTGTGCAGTTCATACCACTGCCTCATATTCCTGCATTTGGAGTATAGTTCATGCCACCATCTTCTATGCCTGCATTTGGTGCACAGTTCATGCCGCAGACATACATTCCTTCATTTGGTGCAGGAGCCACCGTGTCGTCCTCTTCTGATATTGGTGTGCTTAACCAAATGACTAATTTCATTACTAGCATGCCAGGTACATCACATGCTCTAAATCTCTCTAACTATTATAGTTTTGGTCAGCCTATGGTCATGACTTTTTACTACCGCCTGTATTTGCTTTGGTGCAATCTTAGCAAGGCGATTTTCACACAAATCATTCTTGGAAAGATGATGATAGTACTGCCGAGAGAGCAGAATTAGCTGATGTGGACGTTGTACAGCCCACTGATGATTCCGAGGATGAAGGTCCCTGGAATCAAGCTCGAGAAGCATCCTATCTACTTGTCCAGGAACCAATCAGAGATGAATGCCAGAGACAGGGATAGACTAGATCTTGCTGTTCGACTACAACACCTTATGAGAAGGACAAGGGCAAGGGCAAGGATAAGGGTAAGGGCAAGGGAGGCGGCAACAACTGAAATTATCATTTCTTGTATATAGTTTTTAAAGTTCATTTCTTGTTTAATTTTCTACTTTAATTTTAGTTATCTTTTCTACTCGTATGCATAATAAATGATTGGAATAATTATTTATATTACATAATTTATAAAATTTAAAATTAGCTTTAATTCACTAATTTAACAAAAATAGTATAAATAAATACACTGATATTGATTTGGTTCAATGTTGACGCTTCATTATTCAAAGAATTTTTTTAACTATGTTATTTTTTAACCATTAAATAAAAGAATTAAGACACTTAATCAACCAACATTAATATTTATACTTATAATTGTGTTTTACATAATTACTTCTCCTTCTTACGAAAAATTCACCAAATTTTTTTTTTAAAAAGTGTCCATCGTGCGTGAGGAACATGACAGCCCTTTTTTTAAAAAAAAAATAGGCCCCCACGTTGTGCCTGATAGGGATTTTCTTTATTCCTCAAATTTTAAATAACCTTTATAACCCTATATTACCGCAAGTATACGGATCGTTTATTGAGTATAGGGAAATAAGGTGTCGATCCCACGAGAAAGAATGTCAAGTATCGGTGATTTTCAAACTCCTCTATTATTTAGACTATCACAAGAAAATTAAAAGGGAGAAGGCGGTCAAAGCCGACCTAAGGAAGAAGGATTAAGCGATTAAAACCGACCGCTAGGTGTCGAAGACATCCAATTGGCGGTAGAAAGGAAATAACAAGAAAGCAAGTAAAGAGTTAAAATCCTAGAGATTTAGAATCCCTTGTTAAATTAGATTAGAAGTTAGTCAAATTTATTATGTTCTTTCTCCAATGATTCGCTAAGGTATAACTTCCTTTTGTATGCCATCACTTTCGTCAATGGTCATGTGTAGTGCAAGCTCTCATTCAAGATAAGCTAATCACTCGGAATCGCTTTCGCCAATTCCTTAACTCCTTGGAATCTCCCTTGACCTATTTTCATAGAGAAAAGAGAGAAACAAGTTAAATAAGCTCAATGAAGTTATAGTTTAAAACCAAAACCAACCAACTATATTCACTACTTTCGTGAGAATAATAGTTAGTGTTTAAGAACTTAGATCTTATTGAAGGCAAGTTTTTCATTGCTCATCAACATCAAATCATTTATAGTTGGTAGCTAATCAACCATAAAGCATAAGCACAAGTCTTAAACTAGCAAAATCAATGAGGACATAAATAATTCAACTACTTCATAATCACAACTAAAACAAGTTCATCCTAACTCTAGGATTTGAGAGGCTTAACTAAACATACTACTACTAACTATACTACTAAACTAATGAACTAGTGAAGACTACATGCCTCCTGTCTACCCTCTCTACATGTCTTCAAATGTCTACAAGAGGTCCTATTTATAGATGAATGAATTCATAAGCATCCAAAATTCTATCATGTGAATACAAGACAAATTGAACTTCAAAAGTCAAGGAAAATGGCTCATGAATCTTCATCCTTTGAACTTCCTTCAAAATTGTCTTCATGCATTGAATCCATTGAATTTTAATCTTAAATGAGTTGTAAAGTTGTGTTTTGATTGGTCATGAGTTGTTTCCTCAACTTCACAAAATTCTTCACGTAATTATCACCCGAAATTCATCCAAAAATTGAGCTGGAAGTGAGTTGGAAAAACTGGAATTCGGCTGCAACTTGCAGTCGTCATTTTCTGACGATCCGCGATGTGGATCCGCGATGCAGAGGCTCGCGGATCACATCGCGGATCCGGTCCCCTGGCCCCTGTGAGAGGGATTCGCGAGCTAATCATTTCTTCCACTTGTTGGTTCGCGTTTTGCCTCGCGAGTCCACTTGAAACTTGCAAATTCCGAGCCTTTTGTCATGAAATTAGCGCGTTAATTGCTCCGACTTTTATCCCTTTGATTCCTTGATATTCCAATTGCATTTTCCATTTTTCAATTTGGAATTTCTTCTCATTTTGTCCTCATTTGATAATTGGACAAGAAATCCTACAAAAACATGAAATTTTCACCACATTAATTCATAGAAATTCAATTTTCATCATTGAAGCCATAAAATGCAAAATTAACTAGAAACCCTAGTTCATTAGTTACAAAAATACCAAAAACACACAAAAATTACATAATTAAACCTATTAAAAGCATGCAAAATATTGACTTATCAGTGCCTGTGAATCACGAGGGGCTAGGGCCTTTCTTAGAAAAATTTTTTGTCAGTGCAACAGCCTTGGATTTTTTTTTTAATTTTCGTAGCCTAGACACGACGGTCGTAGTTTAAGAATACCTCCTCGCAAAGACATAATTGACCGATAAATTTTTTCTTCAACAATATTTGAATCAATTGCCCAATTGACCTTGGATATCAGAATTTTTGTATATGACCTGTTTCTATGGGCATGGTGATATCTGGTTGTGTAAAGAAAATTTGGCTTCCTCTTCCTAGCCTGCATTGATTTTGGTCCAGAAATAGTTGTTCTCTTAAACCATTATAAGTAAAACAAATTTTTTGGTGTTTTATCTACATAAGTAGTATGAGTGCGAAGGCGCTTCTAATTTTTCATTATTGAACCACATGAAGTCCGTGTGATCTTTTTCTCCCAACATTCCCTATTTGGCGCATTGCATAGACTTTATTTTCCCTCTACTCAACGCATTGTGCAACCTTTTCTCTTCTATTAGATTGACTAGCTATTAGATTGTTGGTCTTCGGATTTTTTCCAGTTTTAGTTGCATTTTATTAGCAACATTTAATGTGATCAACGAAATTTGTAACATTTAACCTGTGCAGTGGCCCTTTCTAGGCAAATGGGTAGCTGCTGTTTTACCTCTCAACAGCAACATTTTTTCTGGATGGGAAATATCCTTTTTTTTCTTTTTCCTTTTGAAAGCTTTATTTTACTAGATTTTTTTCTTCTTCATTCTATTTTTTTGTGAATTTTTTATTATCTTATTGAGTGAAGACTGTGTACCCACATCTAATGCTCTTTAAGGTGGTTTGTGATTGTGTTACTTTGATGTTTTGGTGTTAAGGTCTGAATTCTGTCCTATTTATTTTATGACATGGTTAGTGGACATTTACATTAGACTAATAGAAATTCGAGATCAAGTATATGGTTGGTTAGGCTACCTTGTCAATGACTTGAGAGTTTTAAAGGGCGAACTAGTTGACCAAACTATGACAAAAAGGCGAAGATCTTATTAACTGATCCTTGCTTTGGTTATGTACAAATAGTAGACTCTAACCTTACGTATTGGACTTCAACACCAATCTATCCTTATTGTATGCAAGACTAATTTGATTACACCACCAATCTATTCTTATCGTATAAAAAGCTAACCTGATCTAATCATATAAGAGAGAAAATAGGAGATAATACACACAAATAGCCTCCCTCAAGCTGGAGTGTGGAAGAACAAAACACCAAGCTTGCGCAATAATTGATGGAAAAGGTTAGAACCAAGCGCTTTGGTAAAGAGGTCAGCAAGCTGATCCTCTGAATGGATGAAATGGGTACAAAGGTCTTTAGACTGAATCCACTCATGAACAAAGTGACAATCCATTTCAATATGTTTGGTACATTCGTGGAAAATAGGATTAGCAGCAATATGAAGGGCTGCTTGATTGTCACAAAAGAGATGCATCGGTTGCAAATGAGAAATAACGAGATCAAGCAATAGAGCTCGTAACCATAGTTCACTGGTGGTACCTACCATGGCATGATATTCTGCTTCAGTAGATGAGCGGCTCACAGTAGGTTGTTTGTTAGTACGCCAAGAGAGAGGTGCATCTCCAAGAGAAATGTAATAACCTGTGATAGAGCGTCATATTGTAGGGCAAGTAACCCAGTCAGCATCACAGTATTGCAAATTGTTCTGAGATGAAAAAAATATTCCCTGGCCTGGAGATTTTTTAACATATCAAACAACCTTTTGGGCTGCAGCATGATGATCCAATGTAGGGGAATGCATAAATTGACTCAAGATATTTATAGCATACAAGATAGCTGGACGTGTGATAGTGAAGTACAAAAGTTGACCCGTAAGATGACGATAAGAAGAGGGATCAGTAAAAAAATGCACTAGTTGAACGTTCCAGTTGATGTTGTTGAGACATAGGAATCGGACTAGGTTTCGCACCACTGAGAACAGTATCGGCTAAAATATATAGAGCATATTTTCGTTGATTCAAAAAAATCCCCTCAGGACTCCTGCCAACTTCAAGACCAAGGAAAAATTTGAGAGGACCAACATATTTCAAATGAAATTGTCCATGCAAGAATTGTTTAAATTGTTGGCATTAAAAGAAATCATTTCTTGCAATTACCATAGCATCAACAAAGACCAAGACTACAAGAAAACTATGAATAGTTTTCAATGTAAATAAAGTAGTATCGGCATGAGACTGAATAAAACCATATTGTTTAATAGCACAAGTTAATTTAGAAAACCACTCCCTGCATACCTGTTTAAGACCATATAGAGACTTATGAAGCTGACAAACTCTCTTGTCACCAGATGATAAATAGCTAGGGGGAGGAATCATGTAGATTTGCTCAAGTAAATCACCATGGAGAAAAGCATTATTACATCAAGTTGATGTAATTCCCAATTTGTGGCCGCAGTAACAGCTGTCAAGTATCGTATGGTAGTCAACTTTGCTACGGGAGAGAATGTCTTAGTATAATCTAGGCCCTCCCCCTTAGTATATCCTTTGGCCACCAAACGAGCTTTATATCGTTCCTTAGTGCCATCTGACTTGAATTTAATTTTATAGACCCATTTACAACCAATTGCTTTCTTTCCTGGTGGCAAGACTGCAAGGTCCCATGTTTGATTTGTGATTAAGGCATCAAGCTCAGCTTGCATAGAAGATCTCCACTTTTTATCTTGACGAGCCTCAGAGTAAGTAGAAGGCTCAATCTCAGTTAATAATGCTGCAGGGAAAGCTTGATGGGAAAGAGAAAAATAGTGATTGGAAATGTAGGAATTAAGAGGACAGGGACTACCTGATACTCTCAAAGTGGAAACTGAATTGGAGTGGCAGGAACTATTAGGAAGATCACAAACATAGTCTTTCAGGTAAGCAGGTGGCTTTCGGATCTGCTGTTCCTGACATGGTGGCAATGTTTGAATTTTTTCAACATGATTGTCCATGTTAGAAACCTCAGGATTGGAAACTGAGGAAAGACTGACATCGGAGCTATGCACTTCATGACCAGAATTAGATGCATTATGGAAAGAATCAACACATTGATCATCATTATAAAAAATAAGTGAAGAAGTGTTCGGGCTAAGATAGGAGGCAATGTCAAAGGAGATGTTGTGGAAGAAATTTTAAAAGAAACAACTGTTTCATGAAAATGCGCATCACGAGAATTTTTTTTTTTTGTTTCCAAATCATAGACTTTGAAACCTTTCTTGTTCTGAGGGTAGCCCACAAACACACAAGGTCTTGACCTAGGTCGAAATTTGTCTAAATGTTGCAATGGATTAATAGCATAACATAAACAACCAAAAATTGTAAAATGATTATAGCTCGGTGGTTTGCCAAAAAGAGCTTCAAATGGGGTTTTATTGCCAAGTGCTGAGGTAGGGAGACGATTGAGGATATATGTAGCAGTCAAAACACATTCCCTCCAAAATTTAATAAGTAAATGACTTTGAAATCTAAGAGCACGGGCCACATTAAAGATATCCCTATGTTTTCTTTCAACGACCCCATTTTGTTGGGGTGTACCAGCACAAGTGGTTTGATTAACAATTCCTTTATTTCTGAAGAATAATTTCATGTCACCTTTAGTGAGTTCTAGTGCATTATCACTTCTGACTTGTTTGACTTGAAATCCAAATTGAGTTTGAATTAAAGAATAAATATTTTCAAAGACACTACAAGCCTCATTCTTGTGTTTAATTAAGTATGTCCAAACTGCTCTACTACAATCATCTACAATCATTAAAAAGAAATGAGCTCCAGAACTTGAAGGTGTTTGATAAGGCCCCCATATATCAATATGAACAAAATGAAAAGAAGTCACAGATTTATTAATACTTGGGGAAAAAACTTGTCTATGAGCTTTTGCCAAAGGGCACACAGTACATTCTTGACAGATTTTATTAAAACGGATATGGGAAAAATTAGGTATTGATGCCAACCGATCGTGTGAAGGATGTCCTAGCCTTTGATGCTAGAGAACATCGGATCCTGAAGTTGCAATTGCTTTGGCATGACAAGACTTAATACAGTTTGTAGTGAAGTAGTAAAGACCATCCCATTCCTTACCTACCCCAATTAGCTTCCTCGAGCGTAGCTCCTGATCAACACAGAAATCAAGAAAAAACAAGGCAACACAATTGTGTTCTTTGGTAAGACGACTAATAGAAATAAGGTTACAATAAAAACCTAGAGCATGTAAACTATTATGCAAAGTAATGAGAGGATTCAGATGATGACTACCATGCTCGTGAAGTTGTTTCATAGTACCATCAGGTAGGTACATACTAGTGGGCTTTTTCGATTTAACTAGATCGAATAGGAATGCTTTATCACCTATAAAATGATGAATGGCACCCGTGTCTAGTAACCAAGTGTAGGAAGAGGAGGAAGAATTTGGAGTCAAAAGATGTGTTATATTAGCAGCAAAATTAACCGAACCAGAGACTTTGTCATTGCTCAACAATGATAAGAGCTGTTCATATTGTACGGCTGTCAAACTACCAATTGAAGTTGAAGGATTTGTTGCATTGTCTGAGCACACATTGGCAGCGGTCTGATATTTTTTTCTTGAAGACTGCCGATTACTCGGGTATCCTATGAGCTCCCAACACCTATCTATTGTATGACCGTCCTTGTGACAATGATCACAGTGCAATTTGGACCGTTGAGAAAATTGGGGCCACCTAACCGGAAGCATTTCAAAACCTTGCTGAGATGATTGTTGAGATGGTTTCTATTGGTGTTGAACAGAAAAACTCTTACCCCATCAGAATCCTGTGGAGCAAGAAAACTAAGTTGCTTTTCTTCCTTCTTAACCATATTGCATATGCGATTGAGCAAAGAAAGAGGCTCAGTTGCTAATATTTGGGATCAAATGATTTTAAGTTTTCATCCAATCCTATGAGAAATTGATGTGAGTTCTCTTTGTCCCTTTCAGCAAGCCATTCTTTCAATGCCCCACATGAGCAACTTAGGCTTTTTGAATAGGCGTTCGATTCATCCCATAAGGCTTTGAGTTTAGAGTAAAAAGTAGCCACTGAATTCGTCCCTTGAGTAGACAAAGCAATGCTTTTTCCTGAGTTCATAGATTCTGGGTTCATTACTCTGACCAAAACATTTTTCCAAATCCATCCAAAGTTCCCTAGCCGAGTCATGATAGGTGATTGAATCATGAATATCTGAACTGATTGAATTAATAAGTCAGGAAAGAACCAACCCATCACCTTTGCTTCAAGCTAAAGTTTCTCGACTTCCAGCCTTTGGTTGCTGCAGTTCTCCATTCACAAAAGGGATTCTATTTTTGCTTCTCAAGGCATTTAAAATATTTTGTTTCCACCATTGATAATTATCACCATCAAGTAGAGTTGGTACTATCAAAGCATTTGTGTAATCTGTAGAAATTAAAAAGTATGGAGAACTTGGATCACGGAACAAATCACAAATTGAGAAACTTCCTGGATTTTGTGATTGATTTTTTTGCTCCGTTATTATTCCAAGAACTCGACAAATATGAGAAAAGAATAAATTAAAGAAATGGAGAAAAGAGCAACAAGGATCGTTGCTCTGATACCACGACAAAAAGGAGAAGATCTTATTAACTGATCCTTGCTTTGGTTATGTACAACTGAGAATATATATAACAAGACAAATAGCAGACTCTAACCTTATGTATTAGATTTCAACACCAATCTATCCTTATCGCATGCAAGATTAATCTGATTACACCACCAATCTATTCTTATCGTATACAAATTTAACCTGATCTAATCATATATGAAAGAAAATCGGAGATAATATACGCCAACAAACTACATTGACTTTTGTTGGTATTGATGCTTAGTAGAATTAATTATTTTCAGTCAAAATAAATTTTTGTTGCAAATTATTAGTTGCTAGTATATTATTTGAAAATTTTTTTGGATGGAATGATTATGAAATAATCTTATTTAGAAAATTCAGATAGATCCATGTGAGGCCCTTTTGAAATCATGATAGCTTATTATTTTAAGTAGAAAGCTAATCCTGCTGCGTTGCATGAAAAGAGAATCTTATTTTTAGATCATTTCCTTGCGTAAATGTGTTATGGTGACTTGTCTAGTGATTTATTATTAACAAAAGTTAGTGCTAAGTCCCTTATAGGCCTATGAGAAAATGCATGCATGCATGAGGAACCTACTAGCTAGAGATGTTATGGGCGTTGCTATGCTAGATTACTCTCTGTGTAATAGGGCCTCAGGCTTCCCTCTTAGACCGGGGAAAAAAAATGCATGCATGCAGAAAAAGTTGTGTTGGAATGCTGATTTATTAGTTAGGTTGTAAGACTATGTGACTGTTACAGTGCTTATTGTAGCGAAAATAAACCAAACCTAGTGTTTTTTGTTGTTTTGGTGGCCACGTGTCTTTATTGTTTGGTTTAGTTGATTAGTAGTAGTACAAGTACTGCTAGGAGTAGAAGTCTAAGGTTAGTTGCAAGGGTTTAATATATAAGCCTGTCTCCGTGGTCTTGTGTGTGTCTTTGAGAGAATCTTCAAGTGGCCTCCGTTTCACTTGCATATATATGTGAAAACTGCTACAGCCTTGTTTGATTAATAGAAGATTTTTCCTTTACCTTTGTATATCAGTTTTTCCTTTGTTTTCCTGTGGGTTTATACTTGATATTATTTTGCGTCCTACAGAGTGGTATTAGAGCCCTAGGTTCAAGAGGTTGATCCTGGGGTGCCTGTGAACATTGAAGAATTAACCTGACTAAAATTAGTCATGGATGTTTTCTGCTATTAGAGTTAGAGCATAAGATTTGCTCAGAAGAAGTTAAAAGATTGAGTTAGACAACAAGATTGGTCATGGTGTATCCAATTGGTGAAGATTGAATCATAAGATTGGTTCAATGGAATGTTAGATTGATTCGGGGTTGTGACAGAGATCGAGAAAGAATCTGGTCAGTTGAGTTGTGATTATCAAATCACAAAGTGATGGATTGTCAGTAAATTGACATCAAATTGTACGACGAGAATAGTCTATCCAAATGCGTAAATTATTGTAACAAGAGAAGTGTTTGAAGAAAAAGAACAAATTAAAGTGGTGTTGGCTAAATGTGCAAAGGAGATTAGTGATCGTGAAGGTGTTGAACCTGATCCAAGAGAGAAGAGCTTGATTTAAGGGAGGCAATATTGACATATTAAATCAAGATTTAAAAATAGAAATTTCTATATTACTCTGTAGGACCCAAAATAATATCAAGTATAAATCCATAGGAAAACAAAGGAAAAACTGATATACAGAGGCAAAGGAAAAATCTTCTATTAATCAAACAAGGGTGCAGCGGCTTTCACATATACATGCAAGTGAAACGGAGGCCACTTGAAGATTCTCTCGAAGACACACACAAGACCACGGAGATAGGCTTAAATATTAAAGCCTTGCGACTGACCTTAGACTTCTACTCCTAGTAGTACTTGTACTACTACTAATCAACTAAACCAAATAATAAAGACACGCGGCCACCAAAACAACAAAAAACACTAGGCTTGGTTTATTTTCGCTACAATGTCTCCCTTAAACCAAACTCCTCAAATCTGGACGTGCCCAACATCTTCTTCAACTTGACAAATATCTCCATCTTCAAAGACTTGGTGAAAATGTCTGCTACTTGCTATTCTGTCCTGCAATAATCTATCTCAATCACCTTCTCACGAACCAACTCACGTATGAAGTGATACTTGATATCAATGTGCTTGCTATGCCCATGAAGCATAGGATTCTTGGACAATTCAATGGCGGATTTGCTGTCACAATAAATTGTCGTAGGATCAACTTGCTTGTGTTGCAGGACACCAAGTATACGACGCAACCATAAAGCTTGAGTTGCACTATTAGTTGCTGCAATATACTACGCCTCTACCGTTGACAAAGATATCACTTGCTGCTTCTTTGAATTCCAAGAAAACACTCTTGAACCAATGAAAAAGGCATATCCTGAAGTACTCTTTCTCTTGACTGTATCACTAGTCCAATCATTGTCTGTGTAGCCAAAAAGCTCAACCGAATCATTTCTTGAATAAAAAATACCATCACTTTGAGTGCCTCCAATATACCTCAAAATTCTCTAAGCCGCTTGCAAATGTGACTGACGTGGATTTTCCATAAATCTACTAATCAACCCAACAGCAAAATTGATATTTGGCCTTATAGATGTCAAATATCTCAAACTTCCTACCAAACTCTTGAAATAGGTGGAATTCACACAACCACCATCACCTTCCTTCGTCAACCTCAATTTCTCTTCAGCTGGCGTCATAATTGGCTTTGCCGCATCCATCTTGAATTTCTTCAAAATATCTCCTGCATATTTCTTTTGAGATATAAAAATTCCACGGTCAGACCGAAACACTTCAATTCCCAGGAAATATGACATGAGACCCAAATCTGTCATCTCAAATTGCTGAATCATAGCCTTCCTGAACTCTACAATCATATCTGAATTATTTCCTGTAAAAATTAGATCATCAACGTACAAGCACACAATAAGAATGTCACCATGGGTTGAAGATTTATATAGCCAATGCACTAGCTGATTCCATCTCTTTGGGCTGAGTGATACTCAACTGTTTCTCCTCTGTTACAACCATTGAATAGATTCTATTCAAGGTGGGGAGAGGCTCCATAGCCAAGATCTGAGAACGAAGTGTTTTGAAATTGTCGTTCAAACCCATAAGGAATTGATGAACTTTTTCTTTATCTCTCTCAGCCTGCCATGCCGTTGCTGCATCATAGGTACACTTCGGAATTGTCATATGAGAATTAAGTTCATCCCATGCACCTTTTAGGCGGGTAAAGAAAGATGACATGCTGGTTGCTCCTTGGGTCATTGTCACAATCTCACGACGGAGTTCATGAATGCGAGGTTCATTTGAATGTCCAAACCTTTCTTCTAAATCTTTCCATAGATCAAGAGCAGTTTCATGGTAGACAATAAAATCATACAAAATAGGATTGATGGAGTTAGTCAACCAAGAAATTACCAAACCATCGCACTTGCTCCAAGCGAGTGCTTCTTGAGGGTTGTCTGTTGGTTTGTTCAAAACTCCATTTATGAATCCGAGCTTGTTTTTAGCCCGGAGCACGTTCAACATCGCCCTTCTCCATCTCTGATAGTTATCTCCATCAAGCAACACGGCCACAAGGGAGGAATTAGTGTAATCAGCAGATGTGAGAAAATATGGTGATGTTGGATCTTGAAAAAGGTTCATCATCGAGAGAGTTCCCTGACTGAAGCAATTTGCTATTGACATGATGAGGGAAACCTTGGAAAAGATTAGTATCAGACCTGCTTTGATACCATGTAAAAATGACAATCAGACTTAAGGAAATTTTCTTGTATTATGATTTCCATGATCTCTGTACAATGCTTGAGAATGAATTTATAATACAAAACGTGCCTAAACTAGATCTATGAACGAAGTTACAATTCTAGTTAGATACAAACTACAATTGTACAAGGTAAGGAGCAATAATAGACTATGATTAAGCCATAATTGTTGGGAATCTTCAACAAAAAGTTTCAGATAGTGTAAGAAGTTTACTTACTGTCCTACTTTAAGTCAATATTGCCGTACTATGATACCTTATATGAAGTAATTTTAACAAGTTTTGGGACTTCAAAATTGCTAAAATTTAATGACATTCGTATGACATCATATAAGATGATATAACAATGAGATTTATTTATGCCAGGTGATATAAACTTTTGCGACATTAATTTGTGAATCACTTGAAACGTGATTTCACAATTTGAAGCATATGTTTCCTGTCAAGAATTGATTTTTCATCTTGTGATCTTCAGGATTTAATAGGAGAATATAAGAGATTATTGGAACTTGGAAGCCATATTGGAGCAGCGGTGTTCTACTTGAAAACAAACTCCAAGGAGATGAGTTAAGCATCAATTATTAATGGAGAGGCCTTTTGTGGTTTTCTGCGATAATTTGGAATGGATTAATGAAGTCCGGATTGTCTAGGTTATTAATTATGTGATGAGGGTGGACTTAAATAAGTTATTATTTTGTTTTTAATTCTCAGGCACAATAATTGCGTTATATACTTATTTCTGTAATTTTTCTTTTGTTAATATGGGCATGCATACTATTTATTCCACCATGCATCGCGCAGTTTTGTGCCTTCTAGTTAGAGCGTCCGTTTATGCCTCCTAGTTCGACAAAAAGAGGATTTTGTTCCTTCTTTGTAGTTTTTCAATAGGGTGTAGAATTGAAGAAAGGGCCTCCTCCAACGAAATTACAACCTCGTCTTCAACAAGAGCCAAACCTGCAAAAAGTGCAGAGAATATTGCATGGCCTGGCAAGACAGAAATTTTTTTCTTTTTCCTTTTTGGCGAGCTTTGGTAAGATAGAATTACTAGAACCAAATGCCCGGTATGGTTTTTGTGAATCGGCTACAAAATTAGTAGCTGTCTATGCTTTCTGGTTGAGAAGTTGTTTTCTTGTTGAAGTAGTAAATCTACAATGATTGAGCAGTATTTGTTGCTTTATTCTTGATTAATAAAATTTACTTTTTCCGTTAGAGAGAGGGGGAGAGAGAGAACTATTTTTTCTTTTAACCTTCTTGTAGACAATGGAATTTTAATCAATTTCCTAAATTCTCATTGGTCTATAAATTATATTCATGGCATATTTTTATCCAATCAAATATTGCCATATGTCATGCACACGTGGTGATTTGGTTATTTGACAACCAATTATATCTCTCCGAGTGTCAAGTTGAGGTGCTCTGGCCAATGAAAATATTTGGAGTGTCTCAGCCAATCAAATGGTGCCATGTCACATGCTTCATGACTAAGCAAATTTGGATAAATATCTAAATATTTATTTCTTATTAAAGAGATAATATTTAGAGTTATTTAGTCCTTATATATGTCTTATATACTGCAAGGGCTCGGCCAATTAAATCTCGCCACGTCATATGTCTCTACAGGCCTGGCCAATCAGGAAAATACATGTTGGTAATATCTCTTTGTTAATAAATACAAAATAAAGAGATAATATTCAAGAGGTTTAGTCCTTATAAAACTGGATGTCTTGCAAGCCAAGCACATATGTACCCCATTCTACAACTATAAATAGGGGGGTCTCTCTACCAAAGCTCACACATCAACACATCTCAACACACAAGTCTTCTTGAAGCTTCGAAAGTTGCAAAGGCTCTTGCAAGTTCTTCAAGTCGTCTTCATATTCGAGGTGTTCATCACGTTCTTCAAATCTTCTATATCAAGATTTGAAGAAGTCGGCATTTGATCCAAGAACAAGCTACGAAGCCCTTGGATTAGTGTTCGAAGAGAATAATCGAGGGAGTCTCTTTCTCCACAAGTTTGAGAAAATCTGAGATTGTAACCTACATATTGTCTTAAAATTATTATATTTTTCATATTTGTCGTATTTTCTTGTCTTGTAATTCTTTTGCAGACTTGAAATTTTATTATGCATAAATTTCACGCCTGGGACCATCTCGCCTTCCATCTCTTCTCTTCAAATATTTGACAACACGATCGATCAATGGTTTCAAAGAACAACCAGTCTGCTGCTCTAAGGTCGTTGATGCCAAATCTGAAGCTGCACATGTTACTGCACCTACTCATGTTGTTCGTCCTGTGACAAGGAGCATGACAAGAGCTTCCACTCAAAGTAGCATGAAAGTTCCAACTGCATCAACTCCTGTCTTTGGTTCGACATCACCAATGCTCTCTTCTCCGCCTTGGGGCTCAAGGATGTTTCCGCTTGAGAAGACACTTACCATGCTTGAGTTGGGATCTGAATCCAAACTCTCCAAGTATGACGATGATCAAGCACCGGATCAGCTTCCTCTCATGGAACTCTTCAATCCAAATTCTTCATTGAAGATTCTGAACTCGCAGCTTCCTCGCTATGCTTGCCATGATGACAAATACTGCAAGTTTGAAGAGCAAGTCTTGAACATGTCCAAGATGATGGAGACTATGATGAAGCATATCAAGGACCAAGACGTTCTAATTGCTCAACTCGCAACCAAAAGGATGGTGCTCAAGAAAGTCGCATGAACTCCAAAGAGCACCAAGATCGAGAGGACTCCTCATCTAGAGGAAAAGAGAAGATGAAAGAAGTGTATGTGACTGCTGAAGGAGCAATTCCTATGGATCAGTTGAAGGAGTTCGTTGAAGACATGATCAAAGGCAAAAAGGAAAGTGGCCTAAAGTCAAGCTTCACTTACTCTAAGCCATACACTGCTAGGATTGACAGCCTAGCAATGCCTGCTGGATATCAACCACCTAAGTTCCAACAATTTGATGGAAAGGGCAACCCAAAACAACATGTAGCTCATTTCGTTGAAACATGTAACAATCTTTGTCGAACACACGGTGACCTGGTCAAACAATTTGTTCGGTCTTTGAAGGGCAATGCGTTTGATTGGTACACTGATCTTGAATCCGGTTCCATTGATAGTTGGGAACAACTTGAACAAGAGTTTCTCAATCGCTTCTACAGCACTCGAAGAACTGTAAGCATGCTGGAGTTGACCAACACCCGTCAATGGAAGAATGAACCTGTGGTCAGCTATATTGATAGATGGAGAGGTTTAAGTCTCAACTGCAAAGATAGACTCTCTGAAGCTTCTGCCATAGAAATGTGCATCCGAGGAATGCATTGGAGCTTAAGTTACATCTTGCAGGGCATTCGACCAAACACATTTGAAGAATTAGCCACCCGAGCTCATGACATGGAATTGAGCATTATGGCTAATGCAACTGACGATTCTCCAATTCAAGTTCCCCGTGTTCAACCTTCTCGTCAAAATAACGAGAGACAAGAAAACAAGAAAGGGGGCAAGTCTCCTCCAAAACTCAACAACAAGGAGTCAATGGTGACAAATTCGGCACCTATGAAAATTGCCACAAAGGTGAGTAGAAAAGTCACTGAAAGGCTAGACTCTTCACAAGGTAGGCCAACAAGAAAGCCCACTTTGAAAGAGATGCAAGAAAAGGAATACCCTTTCCTTGATTCAGACTTGCAAGGAATGTTCGATGATCTCTTCAAGGCAAAACTTATTGAACTTCCTGAAATGAAACGCCCTGAGGAAGAAGGCCAAGTTAATGATCCAAATTACTGCTGCTACCACCGTTTGATCGGTCATCCCCTCACAAAATGTTTTGTCTTCAAAGACAAAATCATGGATTTGGCTCGTCAAGGTCAAATTCTTCTTGAAGAGGACAAAGTGTCCGCAAACCAAACCACCATAATGTTTGGTTCTTTTTGCTGTCCGATAGAAGCCTCTTTCAATTCATCCCTATCGAGCAGTATCCCATCCATGAAGAAGATGATTAAAAAATCTTCAAATAACAGTGCCGTGGAGAACGATAATGAAGGATGGATTCTCGTCACCCGAAAGAAGACACACAAACCAAAGGTGAAGAAAAATGCTCCTTCAAAAAGCAACCGCACAACAAGATCCAAAGCAACAAGGAAGCGCAAAACAGTGAGAAAGCCGAGAAGGATGACAATGGCTCCAATCCCTTCGGATGACCTGCCTCTCCAAAAGGCTCGTCAGCCTATAACACTGAAGGAATTTATGCCAATGGGATATCTGAGTGATGGCGATGACTATGTCTCTTGCAATGTCGTCACGTCTGAAAGTTCTGAAGTGGCACAAATTGATGCTAAGTTTGAAGAAAAACTTAAAATTACTGATAACGCACCAGCAGATTGTGCAACAATTATCGTCTTTAATGATGATGATTTGATGATTGGCTCCAAGACCCACAATCGACCTTTGTTCGTGGATATGCTCGGAGCAAAAGATAAATCGGATACTCATAGATGGAGGATCTGTCAACATCATGTTCAGGCGCCATGAAGGAACTTGGAATTTCAAGTGATGAGCTTTCCCAAAGCCGCCTCATGATCCAAGGATTCAATCAAGGGGGGGCAAAGAGCAATTGGCCTCATAAGGATCGATATGCTGATTGGCGAGTTATCTTCAAGTGCACTCTTCCATGTTATTGACGCCAAAACCTCCTACAACATGCTCTTGGGAAGACCATGGATTCATGAGAATGAGATTATACCATCCACTCTTCATCAATGCTTTAAATATTATCATGATGGTGTAGTCAAGAAAGTTGTTGCTGATAATAAACCTTTCACCGAGGCTGAAGCACATTTTGCTGATGCAAATTTTATTTGCAAGGTGAAAAGAAGAAGAAAGAATCAGTAAAAGAGGAAGTTCAACAGTCGAAACAGCCTCTACTGTGTTATATTCCAAAATCAAGGAGGAAAGAAGGACAATCTCCTTTTGTTGGAAGTAATGCATTAAATGTTCCACTAACCAAGATTGAACCCGTGAAGAGTGAGAAAGTCATCCTTGAAGGGTTCGTGCGTCCAAAGGAGGAACCTGCAGTGGAACATAACTCATTGCCAACCACTCGGACCCAAGAGGGTTTTGACCCCAATGCATACAGACTTCTCGCTAAAGCTGGTTACAACCCAAATGAGAAGAATGCATTGGGCAGACTTCTTCCCGAAATAACTGGTGAAAAGGCTCATAGATTGACTTCTACTCAAAAGATGCTAAAGGAAAGAGGCCATGCTGTTGAAAATTTGTCAATGGGTCTTGGCTATCAACCACCTTCACCCATTCGCATAGCAATCAAAAGAGCAAACTGCAATTATGTGAATGTGGAAAGAGAAGTAACAAGTCAGAGGAGGTCTGTCTTCGATAGATTAGGGAACAAGTCAAAGCGCACTTCCGTTTTTGACGACTTGGCCTGTAAAGAGTTTGAAACGACCGGTTCATGAGAAACTAAATGCTTCAAAACAAAAACGACAAGTTGTCAAACAAGAAAAGAGCCTTGCTCCGACAAAGGAAAATGTTTCTAAAAAACGAGTCACCAATTTCTTCATACATTATGGCGATCTGTTTAATGCAAGGATTGAGACAATCATTGATGAGCAAGATAAAGAAAGCACTGCCTCTTGCCATCACATTACAATCAATGATCCTGAAGAAGAAGAAGAGGCGGGCGATGCTCCTCCTGAATTTGAGGTAGGGATAAAATCCACAGCTGATGTGCTAAAGGAAATTAACCTTGGCACGAGTGATGATCCTCGCCCGATTTACATAAATTCATGGATGACTCCCGAAGAAGAAAAGGAATACATTGATCTACTGCTCGAAGTTCAAAGACGCTCGCTTGGAATTATCAAGAAATGCCTGGTCTGGATCCGAAAATTGCTGTTCACAATTTATCTGTTAGGCGAGGAGCAAAACCTGTCAAACAAGCTCAAAGACGCTTTCGGCCTGAGTTGATTCCTTTGATAGAGAAGGAGGTAAACAAGTTGATTGAAGCTGGTTTCATACGGGAAGTAAAATACCCGACGTGGATTTCAAGCATTGTCCCTATGAAAAAGAAAAATGGACAAATTCGAAGTTTATGCGGGATTTTGAGACTTGAATGAAGCCTGTCCAAAAGATGATTTTCCACTCCCCATCACAGAGTTGACAGTTGATGCTACAACGGGGTATGAAGCATTGTCATTTCTAGATGGATCCTCTGGTTACAACCAAATACGTATGGTAGCCAAAGATGAGGAGCTCACGGCTTTTCGCACTCCCAAAGGAATATATTGCTATAAGGTAATGCCGTTCGGATTAAAGAACGCTGGAGCAACATATCAAAGGGCAATGCAAAGAATTTTCGATGATATGCTGCATCGAAATGTGGAATGTTATGTTGATGATCTTGTCATAAAGTCAAGGAAGCGAGAAGATCATATTCAAGACCTTCGAAGAGTTTTTCAACGCCTTCAAGATATCATGAAGATGAACCCGTGAAGTGTGCATTTGGGGTCGCCGCAAATTTCTTGGTTTCATCGTCAATCAGCGTGGGATAGAGGTTGATCATGCCAAAATTGATGCCATCATGAAGATGCCTGAACCACGCAATATTCACGAGTTAAAGAGTCTTCAAGGAAAATTGGCATACATCCGAAGGTTCATCTCAAATCTGGCTGGAAGATGTCAACCCTTCAGTCGCCTGATGAAGAAAGGAGTACCCTTCGAATGGGATGAAGCATGTAGAAACGCATTCGCAAGCATCAAAACGTATCTCATGAACCCTCCCATTTTAACTGCACCAGTTCCTGGAAAGCCATTGATCCTCTACATTTCTGCTCAAGAACGGTCAGTCGGGGCACTACTCGCTCAAGAAAATGATGAAGGCAAGGAGAATGCACTGTATGACTTGAGTCGGATGATGACTGCAAATGAGTTAAAGTATTTGCCTATTGAAAAGTTATGCTTGGCACTTATATTTGCCATTCAAAAGTTGAAGCATTACTTTCAAGCATACCGTACTCATATCTAAGGCCAATCCTATCAAGTATGTCATGACAAGACCCGTGTTGTCTGATCGTCTAGCAAGATGGTACCTTCAATTTCAACAGTTTGAAATTATTTATGTACCCGCCAGGGCTGTTAAAGGGCAAGTGTTAGCTGACTTCTTAGCCGACCATCCTATACCTGCCGAATGGGAGTTGACCGACGAATTGCCTGATGAAGATGTGTATATGGTGGAATCTCCATGGTCAATGTATTTCGACGGGGCTGCTCATCGTAATGGGGCTGGTGCTGGAGTCATCTTCTATACTTCTCAAGCAGACTTGCTGCCTTACTCCTTTACCCTAACACGCCGATGCTCAAATAATGTGGCGGAGTATCAAGCATTGATCCTTGGTTTTGAGATGGCTGTAGATATGAAGCAGTTGCATCTTAAGATTTATGGTGATTCCAAATTGGTGGTAAATCAACTTCTTGGTATTTATGAGGTGAAGAAACCCGACTTGGTGCCATATTATAATTATGCCAAACAACTCATAGGGTACTTAGAGTATGTCACTATAGAGCACGTCCCGAGGAAACTTAACCAACAAGCTGATTCATTGGCAAAATTAGCTTCCATGCTTACTCTTCCTTCTCCTCAGTGTCAAGTCCCAATATGTCAAAATTGGGTTGTACCTCCAATGTTTGATGAAGAAGACAATGGCGGAGAAGAAAATATTTATCATGTCGTGGTCTATGAAATTGGGGAGGAGGATTGGCGTCAACCCATAATTGATTATCTCGATTATGGAAGATTGCCTGAAGATCCAAAGAAAAGAGTTGACATACGTCGCCGAGCACCTCGTTTCATCCACTACAAGGAGACACTTTATCGGAGATCATTTGATGGGGTGTTTCTTCGATGCCTTGGAGAAGATGAAGCTGTACATGCCATGGAAGAAGCTCACTCTGGGGTATGTGGCGCACATCAATCCGGTCCTAAGTTGCACTTTCGCATAAAGAGGATGGGTTACTATTGGCCAACGATGGTAAAGGATTGCATTGATTTTGCAAGAAAATGTGAAGCATGTCAATTTCATAGCAACTTTATCCATCAGCCTCCTGAACCGTTGCATCCGACTATTGCTTCTTGGCCTTTTGATGCCTGGGGATTGGACATAGTTGGACCGCTACCAAAGTCTTCTGGAGGACATATTTTTATTTTGGCTGCAACAGACTACTTCTCAAAGTGGGCTGAAGCAACTCCTTTGAAAGAGGTGAAGAAGGAAAACGTGGTGGATTTCATTCGTCTCAATATCATCTATCGCTATGGAGTTCCACGTTACATCATCACCGATAATGGCAAGCCTTTTTGTAATGCTGCAATGAATAAACTTTGTGAAAAGTTTAATTTCAAACAGCACAATTCTTCCATGTACTACGCCGCTGCAAATGGGCTCGCCGAGGCATTTAACAAGACTTTGTGCAATCTATTGAAGAAAATCGTGGATAAGTCGAAAAGAGATTGGCATCTTCGAATTGGAGAAGCTCTTTGGGCATATAGGACCACTTTTCGAACTCCCACGCAAGCAACTCCATATGCACTTGTCTACGGTGTTGAAGCTGTTCTTCCACTTGAGTGCCAAATACCTTCACTAAGGATTGCAATCCAAGAAGGGCTTAACGAGGAAGATAACGTTCGCCTTCGCCTTGAGGAGTTGGAAGCACTTGATGAAAAGAGACTAGAGGCTCAACAAAGAATGGAGTGCTATCAAGCTCGCTCTCCAAAGCATTCAATAGCGTGTCCCACCTCGATCTTTCCAAGTTGGTGAGTTGGTTCTTGCTGTTCAAGACTAATTATTCTTACCCATGGTGGACAAAGAAAATTGCCTCTAAGTGGACGCCCATATGTTGTCCAAGAAGTCTACCCAATGGTTCATACTGATTGATTGTCTGAAGATGGATTAAGGATTGGCCCCATCAATGGCAAGTACTTGAAAAATACTATCCATGATTTGAAGGCTCCATAACGCATGAGTTAAAACCGCATATTGTTCCCGCCCGCATGAACTAAAACTGAATGGCAACCACCAATAGTGTAGTATGTGGTTAAACCAAACACTCCACCAAGTCTAAGGTGGTAAACAAATAGACACTCCTGGCCCACATGAGATTAAACTGTGTACGGCAGGAACTACGTGTGACTTGATTCCCTTTTTGGGATACGTAGGCAGCTTAGGGGGCAACCTCTAAGTTCAGTTACACCCCCCAAACAAAATCCTTTCCCCCTGAAAATGTTTTCTTAACAATAAGACATTAAGTCTAATATCTCTTATTTTTGAGTAATAAAAAAAGAAGACAAAAATCACAAGATAAGAGAAAGAAAATGTTTTATTACTTTAAAAAAAAAGAAAAAAAAAGAAGAAGTTTCATTACATGAAAGAAAGAAAAATGTAAAGAAATTTTCCAAGAAAAAAGGGAACATGAAGCAAGACATTTAAATGTCAAATTTATAATCTATCACTGCTCCTCTACAGGTTTCAAGGGAGGATCTCATGTCTTCAAGTTCTTTCGCCGCATCTTCAGTGAGGATATTGGCATTCTCAATAGAAGAAATGTCATCACGGACTTGAGCTACTTTAGACTGAATTTGCTTGAGATTTTCTTGCTTCTGGTCAATGGTCGAACAAATCTCCACACTTTGCGCTTCCAAGTCAGCAAGTTTCTTTTGAAGAAATATCTTTTTCTCTTCAACGTAATGTAACTTTTCTTCAAGGCATTGGATGTTAGAAGTCAACTTCTTCTCTGCTCCCTTAACTTCTTTAAGTTGAGAGGTCGCTTTAGAAAGAAGCTCGGCGTGCGTTTCTTTGCTCATCCTTTCCCATGATGATGACATGGACGAATCATATTCTTCAGCTTTCACAAATAATTCTGTCAATAAATCCTTCAAAGGAAGACCATATGTTAGGTCCGCTTTGGTGATCTCTCCAATAACTTCTTCCGCACACTCCTTCAATGAAGAAATTTGCTCCATAGGAGTGTTGAGAATTTGCCCACGAAGATCCATCCAAAGACTTTGAGCTACCGTCAAGGGTTTTGGAAGTGTCAATCGCGTCTTTGGAGGAATCACCTGTTTCGCGCCCTTTGTGGTTTGTTGAGTATCTCTAGAAGAGTTACTTTTCATGACAACGCTTTTCAAGCGAGCGTTAGGAGTTTTATCCTTCAGTAAGGAAGATGTCGTAAGATCCGTGGCAATCTCCGTAGCTTCACTGTGGTGCATTGGCTTATCAATAGATGTAGTCATACGCTTCTTGGATGACTATGAAGGAATCTTGACTGTGATCTTAAGAGAGTAGGAAGGAACACTATTTGATCGTGTCGACCACCAGCTATCATAGTCCTTCGTGACCAAGGGGTGCTTTCTCTGCCTGGGGATGGTCATCTTGGAGCCTGTTTGCACACGGATCGAGGAATCCCATAGTTGAATAGCTTCACCCAAGGTGTAGGTGTGAGTGATCTCCTTCAAATTGTTTGGAATATCCTGACAAAAGCCAAATTGCCTGCTAAATCTACAAGGATTGTATCTTTCAATGATGAAAGTACTATCCTTACGTAGAGTCAAGAAGCAGGATCGTTGACTAATGAAGTAGCTCGTAAGTCTTGGTGATAGAGAGCCATCATCAATCAGCAGTTTTTCTTCATTCTCGGTCCAGCATAGCCTGGAGAGTGTCAATGGAGTCACTCCTTTGAAGATTTCCTCAGCCTTTTGTCTATCATAGAAGATTGCCATCCTCTCACCACTAAATCTTGTCATGCGTGCATGGTAGCTGCTCACCTGATTGTTTTCATGATACACGTTAAAGTATTGACCAATCCAAGTATAGACGTAGTGGATTGGAAAAACAACGTCGCATTCTCTTAGGTTAGGGGCGTGGACGATCTCCCTCAACCCATGATATATGCTGGCAAGAACCGGGATTGCAAGACAAAACTTTGTCCCTGTCGCCATTAGGCATGCAACTTTGAAGACACTTGGACGAACACGATCAACTTTCTTGCTCGGCAAGAGGAACTTGCAAATCCAACATGCTATGAATGCCGCCATGTAGGTCTCTTTTCTCAACGACCCTTGAATATTTAAGGTGTCGAAGGGAATGTTAAAGTCTTTCGTGTCAGCAAGATGGTTTGGTTCCACACTTCCACAAGGATTAAACGTTGTTTTGGGCTTAGACGTAGTCTTTCTCCTACTTGCCCTGTCAGGAGGAGCTCTATATCTTGCCTCTCCTTTGAACCAGAAGCGGATCCAATCTTTCATCCACACGCCTTGGTCGTTAGTCCAAAGATGAAAATAAGCTGAGAGTAGATGTTTACAACTTGCAGGGAGAAGGGGTTTTCCTTCTTTGTCTGTGGAAAGAAGTTCCACTGCCGAAGGGACAACCTCATCGAAGAACATGCCATCGATTGATAAGCCACCAAGTCGATATAGATCCCAAAGCGTGATGGACATCTCTCCCATGGGTGTATGAAGTGTGTTCGTAAAAGGACACCAATATTTGAAAAAGGCTCGTAGGATGTTCTCGCAACGATCATAAGAAAATCTTGATGCATAGACGGCTTCAAATATACCGGCACGTGTGAGCACTTCCTTATGTCTTCCAAGGATATCCTCGGTCCATTCCCAATAGTGAGAGGTGTAGCACGCCTCACCAAAGAAGGATGACGGAATTCTCCATGTAGCTTTGTCAATGTTGAAACTCACGAACGGAAGAGTGAATTTCGCTATCCCTGGATCTCCACTATGAAGTGACGAATTTAGCACAACGACTTCTTCTCTCCTTGGTGTTGTAGAATCTGCCGACGGTGCTATAACCTCTTTAGTCCACTTGCTAGTCCAGTCCTCAAGACACATGGACGCATCAAGAGGGATGAAAGACTCAGCAAGGCTGCCGAATGCCGGTTTCTTGACATACAATGATAAACTTTTCGATTGAGAGCCTCCACATTCGTCGGTCAAGGTGATATGTCGTAACGGTGTGGCGTAATCTTTGATTTGCATGGTCACTGCAATTTTGCGGGAAAGAATTTCTAAGTCAATGAGAAGAGATTTTTGTGAAATTTTGCTAATTACATTACCTCACTAGTTGTACTTTGCCAAGATGTGGAAAATGTTCCAATTTTCCCTTTGAAGGGCAAAATTGATCCTGAGTATAGAATGCAGGGAAATCTTGATCAAGACATTGAGGCCTTAAGTCATGCAAATGCCGAAAAGCATACTTGTAAGCAGCCAAATACGGAGAAGTATTATCCATTGTGAAGTTCTATAGTGCTTCTAGGGTAAATAGTTTCATGGTGCAAGCTTCAAGTAAATTCGGTGACATTGCAAATGGTGCGCATGGTGGAAGGAAATTATCATGATTATTATGTGAGATGAATGCATATACATAATGTTATTCGGTGGACTCATGGATGCTAGTAAAAAAAAAAAACTCAAGTCATGTTAAAGAATTATGTTGGCCAAGCTATTGATCAATTGTATGCTAAAGAACCTCGGGAAAGTTGAATGGCAGTAAAGGCAACAAACCATTGCATACTAGAACATGAAACAGACGAGGCACACCAACCTTTGGAGACTAGTCACATGCATGATAGATTAAAATAGCTTTCTCTTGAAGTTTCATGCAACAATCGAATGCCATGAACAAAATAAGAGATTGAAATACCTCTTTGAGCAATAACAAGGCCGATGAAGATCTGTACCAGGGCACTAAAATAGCGGGTGTAGCAGCGTTTGGCAAGCAAGAAGTTAATAACAACAATGACAATGACAGCAACTTAACGATGCGACAAAAAGAAGGGGAATAAAAAAAATCGTTCAAATTTTGTATTGAAAATTTGTGGTTGGAACTTAGCTATTTATAGTGGAAGCTCAAGTCCAAGTCCTAAACAAGTGCGACTTGAATGGTTGGTTTACTTCAAATAGGATTAGAATTCTTTATATCCGATGCAAGTCTGCTGGCCTTCTTGCAATTGGAGATGGATTACTGTCCGAAGTCTTGTAGGCATTTTATTTTGATTGGAGGATTGAGTTCGACATTGGTCATGACTTTGGGACTCCATGCTCGTTTGAAATTTGAAACCAATACCAACAGGGAAAGGGATTGTTAATTGGATGCATCGGATTCCGAAACTAACAAGGGAAGAGGATCCTCGAGATTGCTAACTCGTTTATAAATTGAAGTTGGGAAGAAATTGAATTTGATCATATGTGTTCAAAGGGTTTTCGGCGAATTCCGTATACAGCTAGGAAGTTTGTCGTTTGAAATTGAGTCCTTTGGCAATTGGTCTTCCGGGGTGATTGTACAAACGACAAGGAGGCTGGAGTTTTAAGTGATCGAATCCACTTGGAACTTGAATTCATTGCCAGCTTCGGAAATTGATTGTTCACTTTGGAAGAGTCCTAGTTTGACATGGAGACATCAAGCATGCAAATCAAGAGAAAGCAGCAATTGAAACGGTTAACATGAAATTAGGAATGAAGTCATTTGGCCTTGGAAATTGAAGTTGCAGGTTCTATGGGATTAGGCACATATTTAATTATTATCGTGTCGGTGAAATTTAAAGCATTGCATGACCACCTTATGACTAATCCCGAAGTCATGGCAATGAAATTCACAAGACTTCAATTCTAGTTCATTTGTTGAACTTTATTTGGAAATTATATTTTGATGACATTAATGGTGGAAAGATGTCAAAACTTGTCCTCTTCAACCTTCAACATTCAAGAACAAGTTTCGAGGGGGCATTTGTAGACAATGGAATTTTAATCAATTTCCTAAATTCTCATTGGTCTATAAATTATATTCATGGCATATTTTTATCCAATCAAATATTGCCATATGTCATGCACACGTGGTGATTTGGTTATTTGACAACCAATTATATCTCTCCGAGTGTCAAGTTGAGGTGCTCTGGCCAATGAAAATATTTGGAGTGTCTCAGCCAATCAAATGGTGCCATGTCACATGCTTCATGACTAAGCAAATTTGGATAAATATCTAAATATTTATTTCTTATTAAAGAGATAATATTTAGAGTTATTTAGTCCTTATATATGTCTTATATACTGCAAGGGCTCGGCCAATTAAATCTCGCCACGTCATATGTCTCTACAGGCCTGGCCAATCAGGAAAATACATGTTGGTAATATCTCTTTGTTAATAAATACAAAATAAAGAGATAATATTCAAGAGGTTTAGTCCTTATAAAACTGGATGTCTTGCAAGCCAAGCACATATGTACCCCATTCTACAACTATAAATAGGGGGGTCTCTCTACCAAAGCTCACACATCAACACATCTCAACACACAAGTCTTCTTGAAGCTTCGAAAGTTGCAAAGGCTCTGCAAGTTCTTCAAGTCGTCTTCATATTCGAGGTGTTCATCACGTTCTTCAAATCTTCTATATCAAGATTTGAAGAAGTCGGCATTTGATCCAAGAACAAGCTACGAAGCCCTTGGATTAGTGTTCGAAGAGAATAATCGAGGGAGTCTCTTTCTCCACAAGTTTGAGAAAATCTCGGAGATTGTAACCTACATATTGTCTTAAAATTATTATATTTTTCATATTTGTCGTGTATTTTCTTGTCTTGTAATTCTTTTGCAGACTTGAAATTTTATTGCGTACACTTCTACCAGCAATTATTCTCAGACAAATGCTACACTGAAATCATGCTTTGCACAAGTCTGGATTATGGTTACGACATAATTTCTCTGCTATGGCTTCCAGGATTTCTCACTTAATGCTTTTCTTATAAGAATGACTCCAGCCTTGTCTTGTTGAAGGCACCATCAAGATTCATTTTGACCGGCACTTGCTTTAGTGTTTTTGGTTTGTTGAATGTTTTTTTTTTCTTTTAAAGTTTTTATTTTTAAATTTTATAAAATTTGTTCGTAATTTTAGTTTTGTTAAAGTAAAACTTGGGGGAATATTTGTTGCGTTCCATCTATCTGTCTGATGAGTGAAATTTTTTTTTTTTTGGGAAGATGGGGGAGGGGTGCTCAAGCGCATGTGCATCAAAACCAGAAATAGAAATTAAAGAATATTCCTAAATATATTGTACGCACAGATAATAAGGTAAAAATAGTCATCAATTAAATGACCTAACATGATAGAGAAACATATACTTCACAACTAAATGTTGAACGCCATTATCTTTCATGACGCACAAAACAAGAAATAGAAATTAAAGAATATTCGTAAATATATTCTACGCACAAATAATAAGGTAAACACAGTCCTCAATTAAATGATCTAACATGATAGAGAAACATATACTTCACAACTAAATATTGAACGTCATTATCTTTCATGACTAACATTTCATATGAATCGATCTATCATGTTACAAAATTTTACACTATAAGTTTAGGATGTAATTTGTATGACCAATGTAGGATGAAAATGAAGAAAATGAAACGTCCAAAAAGGTTTAGGCAAAATGTAGGATGATGAAGCTCTTTGTCAAGCAGTAGACACAGTGCGGAAGAAGTGGAGGACGTATGGGCCGCTCGAAATTAAAGAAACAAACCAATTTGTACCCTTACAGTTTGACCAAATTGCAATTACCTCCTTTGAATCCAATGAGTTTGGTCTAATAGATCTTTCTTGGTTTAGAAAAATTTTGTTTGGAAGTTGTTGTTGTATCGTTGTTTTTCTTTATTTATTTATTTTTTGCCCCCTTCCACAAGGGAGAGATATAAGGACTCTTAACACGTAACAAAATGAGAAAATCTACCTCATATTATCGATACCAAATAGATGTCTGATTCTTTTTTGTGGTTCTTGAATAAACTTTGGTTCCCTCAAAAAAATAAACTTTTGGTTTGTAACCACAGAAAAGAAATTTGTGCATGAGCACTTTCCTTGGCTAGCTACTATGCACATTTGTTTCCATCTCTCCATTTTTGCACTAGCCCGTAGTTCAAGTTCCTTAACGTCAACTCTCGGGACTTGCTTAACCAGATTATGATAAGAAGATGAAGGTGCTGTTTCCTTAATGAAAAACTTGTGGTTGCAATTTCTAAACTTTGAGCATCTTTCTACTTTTTCTCCTTTTCTTATTTTTTTAGTCAATTAATTGTTGTTATTGGTTATGCATTGATAGATACTTAAAACTCCTAAAAATGGGAAGGTTTTTGGGATAAGTCGTAAGATCTGTTATTCTTTTTTCGGTAGGTTCTCGTAGGCTGCGTTAGGATTGAGGATTTTGACAAAAAAAAAAATAATAATAATAAAATCCTCTCAAATGACTTTATTTGTTTCGACTACTTGAGTGGTATTTAGATTTGTAATCCGCCATTTATTTAAAATAATTGATGAATTATAGATCCAAATACCTGCAAGTCATCCATACAGTCTGGAAGAGTATGCAAGGATTTTAGATTTGGTACTCAATCCAAATGCAATTTTAAGTAGTTTAGTGTATGATTAAAGGGGACTAAAGTTGACAAAACATAAGGTGATAATTGATGTGAAGTTTTAATTATACTCAAACTTCCACTGCTACAAATATACAAGTTGCACACCAGTATAGAGAATATTTGAATGTTGATACTATAGGAAAGATGAATTAATTACCAATGCTATTTAAATTGGAGATAATTTCAGAAACCTCCCTTGAGATTTCTGATAATATCACCTAATACCCTTGAGATTTTAAAAATATCACTTAGCTCCCTTATTTTCAAAATTTTGTAACATTTTAAAACCAATTCAAAATATACTATTAAAATACTCATTTTAAGAAAGAGAACATAATTTCTTTCCAACATTGCCCTTCGGTTGCCTCACTATTACAAAGTAAAAAGTATATTAATCAAAAGTTTGAAACTAAGATAAAAGTATAAAGATGTAAATATAATAGAACACAATATAGCAGTTATCAACATAAGTATATTTTTTAAATTGTTAAAAAAAATTATTTTCTACTACAATAGGGGGTCAATTTTTCTAGCAAAAGGTAGATTTTTTCTACTAAAGTATTGCAATTTAAGAGATTGATGATGATTATAAAACTTTGATGTTGGGTCCACATTTTTTTTTTTTTGATATGCTGATTAGGTGCCTTTTAGGTTTCTTTAAGGTGCCTTTTAAATTACCGAACAAAGAAAATTTTCATTTTATATAAGCTATTTTGAGTGAATTTTAAAAAATTTATAAATTATTTAATATTTTCATTTTTTTATCCATATCAATGGCTTGAAAATTAAAAAAATGGAAAATTTTTTTAAATTGTATTTATGACTTATTGAGATGGCTAAAAGAATTAATTTGTAATCCTCTCAAGATGTAGAAAGAAAAATATATTTTATTTATACAGTATTACTGGATGATTTTTATGTGTTTTGAAAATAATTTATAAGTTTAAAATTTTAATATCTTTTGTCCAGATTACAGAATAAATTTTGTTAAAGGATCTCCCAACCTCAATAAGAAACTTATAATTTATCATTAAAGAAATAAATTGGTACATTTTCAAATGTTGAGGGATTTCAAATTGATCTGTCATGACAATTAAGGAAACAAAATAAAAGGGCAATTTTGGAATGAAATTATCTACACACTCCAAAAACTGGTTCTTTAGTATTATATTTTGAATTGGGTTGATAATGTTACAAAAGTTTGAAAATAAATAAAATAAGTGATATTTTAAAATTTCAAATGTGCTAGGTGAGATTGTTAGATACCTCAAGGGAGGTTTCTAAAACTATCCCTTTAAATTGCTTTATTATTTAGACAATCACAATTAAAGGTAATTAAAACTACACTATGAACATGTAACAAAAGATAGCAAAAATAATAATAAAAAGGCTCATAGAATTATGGAATTCCCTACCAATATTTGATAGTGAATTTACATATTACCTTGACTAAACTATGGCGTAATTTTTTAGTGTACGTGAGACTCGCTTTTGCTAGTCTATCAATCATACCTATAACTATTTCATACCTACTCCTATGATTATAAAACTAGCTACAAACTTATTAACTTCTATGACATTACTTGGATAAAAACCCCAAAAGTGCACCTTTATTTTCGTGAACGTACAACCTAGATTTAGCATGTTCATGAACGAGTACTGAACTTGCATTCTATCTACATCATTCAATATGTTGACATAACCACAACTATTGGCCAGTTAATCATGATTGTAATAACAAAAGTACTAAATAAATTGCACAAAATACAGGCTCAAATAACTAAGAAAATACACAACAATCATAGAAAGGTCATCCAAACCCTAGGTATAAAACATAACAAACACAAAGAAAATGAAAGCAGAGGACAAACTTGTATTATGGCCAATATTAGAGTTCAAATACAAGAAATCATCAGTTAGAGAGAAGGTGAGCCTCCAAAATCTCTTCTTCTTCAATCTTCCATCTTCCTTTGAATTAAGTTGAATACAAGGTACAATCAAATCTAATCTAACCTATTGTAACCTAAGAAACTAGGTTTTTCTAGGGCTCCTTTGCTTAGGTTTCTCAAGTCTGTACATAATGTAAAGTTTCCCTCTTTGGGAAATTATACATTATTGCTGGTAAGTAGCTGCGGATTGCTAAGTTACCTAGTTTATCTATCACAATGAAATGCAAGATTGTTTCTTGATTTTTGGGTTTTTTTGCAGCCTCTTAACTATGACAACAATCCTTGTAGCACAAGATTCCAGAATTTAACCAAATTAGTATTCGAACGTAATGAATGGAGATGGTCTTCATTGAAAACTATGCTTCATATTGCAGTAAATCTAGTGAGTTGTTTCTTTTTGCTAATAGTACATATTTATGAAGCTTTGACTCCATTTCTTTTCCCACCATCGTGGCACTTTGGAAGAGAATAGGAAAGGTTTAAGTGGCGGAACTAGGATTTCCACACGTAGGGGAGCAACAATGAAACGCTTGCTAATAATGGGTCCGTTTGGATTAGTTGTTTTTGGGGTTGTATTTCAAAAACAGCACTGTAGTATTATTGTAGCGAAAAACAATTACTGTAGTTGTATTTGGATTTTTTTTTTGAAATTTCTTTTTTCTTTTCCTTTTCCTTTTCCATTTCTTTTTCCTTTTTTCTTTTCCATTTCTTTTTTCTTTTTTCTTTTCTCTTCTTCCTTCTTCCTCCTCCTTCCTTCCTCTTCCTCCTCCCTCCCTCCTCCCTCCCTCCTCCCTCCCCTCCCTCCACCAGATCCTGGGGATGGGAGGGATGGGAGGGGGGGATGGGAGGGGAGGATGGCAGGGAGGGAGGGGTGGCATGGGAGGGAGGGAGGGAGGAGAGGAGGAAGAAGAAGAAGAAGAAAAAAAAAAGAAGAAGAAGAAAAAAGAAAAGAAAAAAGGAAAAAAGAAATGGAAAAGAAAAAAGGAAAAAGAAAAAAAACATAAAATATTGTGAAAAACAAATGTGTTGTTTTTGGAGTTGTTTTTGGTATTTGGGGTTGTTTTTAGTGTAACATTTGGGATGTGAAAAACAGTTTTTTAAAAACAGGACAAAAACAGCCCAATCCAAATGGACCCGTCTTTCGCAAATTGTATGCTCAAGTTCGGGGGAGCAAATACTTAGTATCAAAATAATCATGTTAATTTGAAAATTCGCGATTGCAAACAATTTTCTGAAAATTTTTAGAAGCAAAAGTAAGATCCATGTCAACAATATTTAATGCATACTACAATCTCAGGTCTGGGGCAGGGGCGGAGCCAAGACCTCATAATAAATGGGGTCAAATTCTAGTGCAATAAAATTTATGTAAAAAAAAACTACTAGTGTTACATACAAATTATAATTGTATCCTTTGAGTACTCATTTTCTTAAAAAACTGCAAAATTAATTTATTATCAATTTTACTAAATATTATTTTTCCAATGCAAGTAACTGAAACTCCTGAATTTTTTAAAATAGTTTGTTAGCTGCCACCAATTTGATCTTCTACGGGTTTCATTTAAGAAATTTATCTTTAGTGTGTTACATATAACTTTTTTTTGGAGCAAATTATGTAAATTTTCTATTGATAGAGCATGTACACTTCATACATTGTAGCAGGAGGCTACACTTACATTAGTATCTCGTGTTATATGTAAGTTATAAATAAAAAATTTAGCATTCATTTGAAAAGTTTTTGTTTTTCAAAACTTTGAAGTTTGGAAAAATTGGTTTTCCGACTCTACTCAAGAAAGCTCATCCCTTGTTTTTGAAAACTATGGAAGAATTTATTCTCGAAAGAACTTCCATAAATAACTTGAAATAAATTCAGAATTCTTGTAATAGTAAGAATTACAAATTTTCTATTATTTAGGATCAATGTATGTAGAAATGAGAATTTGATAAAAGTCAGTGGAGTCAAATATGATGTAACTTTAAAATTTTCTAAATTTTTTAAACCTAAAAAATAATGTTTCAAAGTTAAGTGGGGTCAATTGACCCCATTGGTTGCATGTGGCTCCGCTACTGTTTGGGGGGACAAGAATCCATTACAAACACTGTTTCCTAGGGTAAAAATTCAACATGAGGATCTACACCTTCCTCTAACCCCTTGTTTGGTACGTTGGAAAGGCCTAGAATGGAAAGCCCTTTCCAACTTCTTCATTTCATTCTAGTGTTTGGTATGGATATCTTTTGTTGGAAAGGCCTTTCCCCCTTGAAAGCCCTTTCCCCCTGGAAAGCCTATTCCAACTTTTTCGTGGAATTCCATTCCTCACAAAAATCTAGGGAAAACCCATTCCCACTCTATCCAAGAAATACCTAAATTATAGGAGTCAAGATTGGCCTCCTATATTTTATATCTCTATCTCTTCTATACGTATTTATCTTTCATATATATCATACAACTCTTCTTTCTTGCTATCATATGTCTATTTTTTCTTTCTTTTTACTTTGAAATAAAAATATTCAGTTGACATTTTAAAAATATTTTTATTCAAAATATTGGATTATATGATAATATTTGTTAACTCAAACGACCAATAACATGCTAAAATACATTCATATGAATTTTAAAAAATTTAAAAAAAAGGGAAAATCCACTAGATCATCTACTAAGCAAATTACAATTTTCTATTTACAAATAGTTCTTAAAACCCTTCAGACACAAAATCAAGGGTAGAGGATTTAACGTGCATGAATGATGGATTTAACATGCATGAAAAATATATGGGATTCAACATGCATGCATTTAAAAATTTAATTTAGTTACAACTAACATTCACCTATTGCAATTGTATTACAGTTAGTATTCACCTATTATAATTGTATGCTATTAAAAAGTTATATTTTTAATTAATAAATTATTGTGATTTTATACTATTAAAAAGTTCTTTATTAATTAATAATTCATTTGTCTCTAAATTAATATATATATATATATATATATAGAATGTTATACATAGGGGCAATTAAGTCAATATAGTAGTTTTTTCCATCCCATTCTAACTTCTGAATATGATTATACCAGACATGAGAAAAGGAATTAACATTCCATTTTGACTTGGTTACCAAACACTAGAGTGATAAACATTTTCCTGTCCATTCTGGCAGGAAAAGAATTCTGGGTGGAAAGGTCTTTCCATTCTAAACCTTTCCAACGTACCAAACGATGGGTAAATCTTTTATTTTATGATGATTAGGAGACTCTTCAAGTTATAAGCTTGGTTAGCGGCTATGTTTTGAAACTTGAAGAGATAGTGACTCAGTGGAACTCAGGAACCAGGGATCAATGAATTCAACCAATTAGCTCGGTGGTTATCAAACCGGATGATATCATAAATATATTATAAATACATATTAATAATATATAAGCAAAATAATATATAAAAATTTTGCTAAACTTGGTGGTTTACAGCTTTATATATATATATATATATATATATATATATATATATATATATATCCTTTAAATTGGTAGTTTACAACTTTATTTACATATTTGATGGATTTAGATTAGTCCACAAGAATTGACTTAAAAAATATAAAAAATTATAAATAGAAACGTGACTTGAAAAAATGCATCGATTTAATTTTACACTTTCTTAAAACAGTGAGGGATTAAAATAAAATTACTAAAGATTGTAAGGCATCCAAAGGTTAAAAAAAGGAAAGAGTTGCAAAAATTGAAAAGTCAAAAGGACATGACGAATTACATGTTGGAACTTAGAAGGGTATGGCCCACAATTTTCAATATAGTCAACAGTAGTGATCAGTCAAAAAGTCTAAAAACAAAAAAGAAGTTGAGAAGTTAAAAATGGAGAAAACCGGATTCTAGTTAGTTCCAGCAGTTCCCGGTTAAATCCGATTTTGACCAAGTTTGATCAGAGTTTGACAGGTGAATTTTTGAAGAGATTCAGACCGAATGCGTTTCTGATCAGACCGGTTGGTCTGATTTGAGTTTAACAACGTAGGACTCAGCAGCGGGAGTACTGAAGATAAAGTGCTGCCCAATTGCTTCTCATTGTGCCTCCTCACAAGTTCCTTCGAACAATTTGGAGGCCTGGAAGGCGAAGTTGACTTGATCAAATATATTTCTTGAAGAAATGCTCAATCCCTGAAATCCGTGAACATATGTAAAGCAAATTGATCAGTACATGGAAGCTTCTAACCGCAAGGGAATCGAACAGATATCCAGCTGCGCTAGAGCATCTCGGGCATGTGAGATTTCATTTTCTTGAGACCTTGAGAACAATGGGGCTAAAGCTGTACAAACATATGGATTTTTCAGTAGAATTTTTATCAGGAACTACCACCTACGTCTAAGTTGGTTCAAAGTTCGATCGTGGCATCATATTGTAATGAACGCATACTTCGTGGGATCTTTATTCCTAACTTGATGGTCACCAAAAAAAAAAAGGGGTAAGCATACATATTTATGTAGAAAGAATGAAATCCAAGATGATCCATAACTAATTAATTTTTTGGATAATCCCTTGACGTTTTGAAATGTCATTGATGATCCCTGAGTTCTGAAAATATTACTCACGTCCCATTGTGAATCATTTGAAATCCGTTGCATACATCAATTGTGGCAAAAGCCAAAATGGCTATTCTACCCTCACACCATAGGATTATTATGAAAATATTTTGACTAAAGAAGTTTAGGCCTGTATTAATAAAGCAACAATAATTTAACATTGCATTATAACTAAATTACTACTACGAAAAGTGATACAAATAGTAGGTGCCCTTTTGTGCTTGACATGTACCTTAGAAAGAAAGAAAGAAAGAAAAATGTCAGACTTATTGAGAGAGAAGGTCAATAGCTGAAAGAAAGCTGAAGGAAAAGAAGGTAGGTAGTTGCAGGAAAGTTGAGCATTCTTGTTTCTTAAAATCATGGTGTTCACCACATTATAGGCAAGAGATTTGAGTTTTCTTATAGTTAAACTTTGAAAGCTGTGAACTTTTAGCTCAAAGTCATGGAAATTTCTTTCCTTTTTTTTTTTTGGATCATGTGAAATATTGGCCCATAAGTGAAATAAATAAGTTTGATGCTTGATAAACTCATAATTGTTAGGATCTTGATCCGGATCGTGGGATCTTATAACCCTACAATTTGGATTATATCTTTTGATTTCGATCCGATCCTGATACGTTCCTATCATTTAAAGATATTACGATAAAAATTTTAAAAATTTGACAATAAATTTGTATAAAAAAATTCAGAATTAAATTCTATTTGTTGTGTTAGAAACTAGATTCAAAGAACTTTAAACGCATATAATTATCTTATGCTAATTTCTTACCTACAAAAATTGGTATTTAATTATCTCATTAATAAATACTTAAATGATATATATATATATGTGTGTGTGTGTGTGTATGTACACGTATATATATGTGTGTATATACATATTTATAAAGTCAAATTTTCAAGTTACCTTGTCCAGTAATTGCATCTGGATTTAAAATAAGAAAGACTAGTATTTTTAATTTAATCAAATTCATTTATAATATGTCACATATAGTTCCAAAATTTTTATTTAATTTTAGACTACCTCAAATACTTTGGATAGTACAATTTTAATCTTATTTAACAATACTGTAATATTGATTGTATATGAATTGCATTATTTATTGGTGTATATGTGAATTACACACTTCAAAATTATTAGTACGACTATTGTTTACATTTTTTATAAGATCGATCGATCCTATAATCCAATCCTGCAATGTAAAAAACGATTCAAGGTAGAATCCCGATTTTAAAAACCTTAGATAAACTATAGACTATGACAAAAGTTTGGTCTTCGTTTTCTACCTTCTATCAATATCCACATTTTGTAATTTGTACTAATAAAAAGCCAGTGTAAAACTAAAGGAGCAGTTTTGAAATAGACAGTCTTCTCATTCCTCAAATGATTTGTTTGCTTTTCTGACTTAGTTTGAATTGTTACAAAAGAGAGAAAAGGAAAAAAAAGAAACAAGAGAGGTTAGTGATACTTCTAAAATATCAAGGAGGCCTTAGACCTTTGGTTGGGGGAGATTTTTTTTTTTTTTTAACTTAGTCCCTTAGATAAAAAACCACTGGAAATTCTAGGGGTGGTTTTTAAAATTAATCCTTAAATTTTTGAGGAAGTCGACTTAATTGTATTGACTAAATGCGCAAAACTATATTTGGTTTTGAAATTGCCTTTTTTTTTTGTTGTGTCAAATGCCAATAGATGTGCAACTTCCAAGTCTAATTATGTGCTCAAATAATTCCTTATGCACATGTTTCATAAGGGTGAGTTCTCCAAAATTTTGATCAAGAAGTCTAATATGATTGTCTTCATAGACAATATGTGTGCACTACACTCAAAAAAATAAAAAAGTGTGCGCTAGACAAGTGAGACAAGTGCAAAACTTTTTGATGTATCCGTACACTAAGATTATATGATTTCAACTGTGAGTGCGTATCTATTTTCTGTTCTTTCTTTTTCTCCATTTTGATTCAGGAAAAATTGCCAAATTGGTCCTTACATGTTAAGAAAACACTTTTTAATTCCTGACATTGAAAATCATCCAAAATAGTCCCCTAGATATAAAAATTTTGTCCATTTAGTTCAAGAGCTCATTTCTGCTTAGTTTTTTCAACCAAAAAATGCATGTCTACTTCATAGTCCATAATTTCAAGGGCAAAATGGAACAAAAATCGTTTCCTTCTTTATTTGACAATCTCGCCGTAGTTAGATGGATTGAAGTTCTACTTTCCTTCTTTGTCTGCTATCTTGTGAAATTATTGTGCGTGGTAATTCATCAGTGCTTCTCGATCATTTTAATCAATTTTGAATCTAGTTCATATGTCCTTTTCTTCACCTCTAATGAAGGTGCGCTTGCTGGGAATTGGGGTTTGGTTACTTAAGAATTAGAAATAGGGTTGCAATTGCTAAAAGTAGGGAAAGTGTGTAATCACGTGTTTCTTTTTTTCTTTTGTGTGTGTGTGTGTGTGTGTGTGTGAAGGGAAACCAGTTTTTTTTCCCATTTTACCCTTGCAATTATGGGCACATGAGATAGACATGCATTTTTTTTGGTCTAAAAACTGAACAAAATCAAGTTCTAGGACCAAATGTGCAAAATTTTTTACATCTAAGGGATTATTTGGACTAATTTTGAATGTGAGGGACTAAAAATTTTTTTCCCTAAATATGCGAGGGACTAAATTGGAAATTTTTCCTTTTGATACACAATTCTTTTTCTCTATTTGAAATTTTTAAGGAACAAGTCTTTCATACTGGAATTAGGTTGTTGAACTTGAGTACTATACATCTTTATGTAAATCTAAAGATTGGGATTTTTGGGAAAATGAGTTTTTGAAACTGACAAGTTCTAGGAATTTGGAGTGAGGGACATAGGTGAATTAGAATAAGCCTATGAAATTGGAACTGATAATTAGGTTCAGACACTCCATTATTGTTCTTTTGTGAATCAACATGGCTAGTGATTTAATAATTTCTTCTGAAAATCATTGCCTTTTGCCACCTTATAGTCCATTTTAAGATATGAATTTGTACCCAATGCAGCCCATATGATCACAAATTTGTTGGTGCACACTGCTGTTTATTAAAGTGCACATTTCTATTCAATAAAGCACGCATTACTATTCAGTTTTAGGATAAACATTTGATAGATTTGTTCAAAACGTAAGAAAAGTACCATTACATGCAAGAAAAAGACTAGGAAATGTATAAAAACAGGACACGATAAATGCATATCACAGCCATACCAAAGGACATTGTTTAATCCAGTGACAAACGTTTATCTTGTCCTCCATAGAGATAGATACTATTTAACCTGTCCTTTACTGCTTTTATCTTGGTCATACTTGGTTGATCACCTGGAAATGAGAAGGCCAATACACGTAGAATTGTGTCAACGGCTTAGTCCTTGCTCAGCAAATCATAGAAAATTTCTGGCCTTCTGCAATCTGATTTGCATAGTGCCTGAAAACCAATAAAAGTCTCGCATGACTACAGGGAGCATAACTTCTAGTGAAGGAACATTCAAGGGATAGTAAACCATTTGTTGTCTGTTATTAAACATGAAAATTATGGGTATAATTTAAAATGCCAATAGATAGTGATGATTCCTTTGTCATTGGGCTTTCAGCGGACATTGCAAAGATCAAGACAACAAATAACCTCTATCCTTTGACACGACTAAGGCTGAGACGATCAATAAAGATCTTGATTGCTTTGAGCAACATTGTGCTAGGCCAAATTAAGATTGTAATCTTACTTGCATTGCGAAGGCTACATGGATTAACATAGATTCGGACCATGGCTTCCCGATAAATTGGAGACCAATCGGCAATCCTGATTTATCATATCCAACCTACACAAAAAATACTCTGATGAAATGCCTACAAAGAAGAATTGACGAAATTGGAATGGTCGCACAAAAATACATTTCAATACATACTGGAACGGTCACTGCTGGCAATCCCAAAAAGTTCCCAGCTATCTGATATCGAACTAAGGCAGCTGAAATGATGAAAGTCCGAGATAAGATTTCTGCCCTTTTCTTTTTGGATAGAAAATTAGCCAATTCATGCGTATTACAGTAGTAAGAATGCAAAAATGGATGATCAAAGAGAACAAGACATAACAAAGAAATTGGATTTAATTGTAAGTCAGGCACTTCAAACCTCCATTTATGTAATCCAACTCTCCAGTCTTCAAAGCATCATCTTGTATTGGATATGCTGTTACACTGCAAGATGAATGGACGTTAAAGCACATGTGAATAGATAATATGGAAGTCGTAAGAGTTTTAGCATAAAAACTTCTTGTATTATCTCTGCATGATTAACTGCTCAGAAACAAAAAAGCATAGCTACTTTTACTGCAACTGGACTCTCACAGATATGAAGAAAATTTCAAGGAGTGAAAAGTGTACCCGGTTGTTGGTGTAACTATGACATCTGCCTTGGCAAATATTTTTTGGTGAAACTGCAGCTGGCGGTTCCTGTAGATAGTGAAAGACAATTCAGTACAAAGACTTTAAATAGTCACTAGGCAAATATCCACCATTATAGGCTACCAGAACCTGAGTGAATTTTACCCAGATGTAACAAACATAGATCTCGTACTACATGGTTGAAAAGCAGATGAAGTATTCTGAAACTCCAGTTCAAGAAGAAATAGGTCCGAAGAACTAGATGAATCCTATTGAGGAGAAAGTCAATAAAAGTACAGTAAATGGGCTAAACACTTGATTTGAATCCAAGGTTCACCTAAAATTAAAGCTTTAGGTGAATGAATAAGTCAATTAGAGGTTTGACTCTACATTTCTTGATCTGTCTAACAAGGCATTATCCGGTAACAAGATTTTTGTTTATGTACTGCAAGAAACACTAGTCCAAGAAGGAACAAGGTACGCTCCTTGACAGGAGTGGATACCCGTTGGTCGTGAAAGTAAAAAACATGGGCAAGAGCAAATAGCCCAAAAGACACCAAGTGGGAATAAACTGAAATCCTCAAGCAGCAGTCTTTGGAAGGATTTCCTAGGTTCAACCACGAATAATGTAATAGAAAGTGTAGTTTTCACCTAAAAGGACCAAGTTCAAAATCTATGTCAACATGTTAAGGATTTATCAAAGTTCATGATTTTCCAGGTACATTTCAATTAACTGTGTTAATCTTATGTTTCCATTTTCCTCCTTTCCAATGCGATTTATAAGGTAAGCATGTTTCGTCTAAGAAAAAATAATATACATCCGACATTTTCCTAAGATTATGAGCAATAGCTTTACTGCACCATGTTATCTGCAACAAATAGAGCCTATTGTCTAATGTTTTATAGGCTAAATATTGTGAAATGCCTACCTAGCAATGGATCCAAATGGTATTACTCTGCCACCAATTTCATTTGTCAAGTCAATTTTGAAAGATGGCAGAAGTTTCTAGACTGTTAATACATCAGTTTTGTAGTCCAATGTGTTCGTGCTTCTCTGCTGACAATCTCTAATAAGGGACAACAAGAAATGGAAGCCCTAAGCACCACTCAGTTATCCAGGAGCACATAGTTTGCAAGAAAATAAAAAGGCTTAGTTTAGATAGAAAAATGGGATTTTATCTGAAGGATAGCTTGCATCTGAAAGAAGAAGACAGATCAAATACAGTCAACTAACTGGGAAAAGCGTTTATTATTTTTCACTGCACAAGCTGAGAAACAAGATCGCAATATAAATCTGTGGTAAGCCTTCAAATCTACATTTACTGTATGCCACTTTATGACCACATTAGTAAAGCACCTTAGGAATCATGTTCATCTACAGAAGAAGACATCAATTATATTTCACCACTCTAGAATTGATTTTGTGAAAATATAAATAAATAAAACTACATGTAGCTGATCTGAACTGTACTTCGAACGGAGAGCTAGTGCATTGACATACTTCCTTTGGTTTTTCAGGTTCGATGATCTCCACTGTATAGGAAAAGAATAAATACATTCTTCCCTGAGAAACTTAAATGGCACTCCTGGGAAGAGTATTCACTTAGCTGATTCAAGATGCACTACAACCTATAACGAATATATAGTTCCTCTTAGCCACCAAATGACATTTGATCCGCAGATGTCTTTGTACTTAACATTTTTAAGTCAGAGTAGTTCTTCGTACTTACTATGTAAACCCTTATAAATTAGTTCCGTCAAAATTTTTGTCTTTGGCTTAAGCTGTGAAATTTTATTAATGGAGCGATTTGTTTCCCATAAACTTCAGGGCAAGTGCCAATTTTTTCCCGATTGAATAAGTCGGGAAACGTAATATTGATTGAAATCCACAGATCAAATTATTCCAGAAAAGCTAAAACGATATTAATTATTTCATGGTCCATCTGATATGCTAATCAAGTGTCAGTTAGTCACACCCAAGAGAATAACTGATTTGGATTTTACAACTAATCTTCCTTCCATTAGTTACCCTGATATAACCTGACTACTAGGATCTATTTGATGTTAACCGAATTTGCTTTCTATAGTTCAAAAAATTTAACCTTGTTTATTTGATCAACTAAACAATCACTAGAACAGAGTTTTACTAAAAGTTAGGCAATGCTTCAAATCGCTTTATCAACCATCACAGGACCAACACCGCCAACAAGACAAGAAGAGCTAGCTACAGGGGATTACTTAAGTTAGTTCAACTGTTTATCCTCAATATCTGAGTGTACTGCAGATACATTTTTTCCAATATCTCCAAGAAGCCTTTCTCTTTATCTTCAAATTATCATAATATCATCTTTTGAAGTAAAAGAAAATGTGATAGTCTCTTAGTGTTCATATTCTCATCTATACATTTAATGCACTAGGAAGAAGACCACCTATCACTTTCTGAAGATATTGAGAGCCGATTGTCTATCTTGACTTAGAGACAAAAGTTATAACCAGGCATGCTGAATATAAAAGTGATGACCCCCACTTTTTTCATATTCAGGCTAAATCTATCGTAAATGAAAAATTACCACAGGCTTTATGAACTTGAAATTGCACAACTATTAGGATATTCCATTCTAGTCAAGGTCTGATACCTCTTAAAGAAAGAGTTTTTGCTGCCACTAAAGACCTTGATACTCTAGGAGGGAAGCTGACACAAAACATGCCTATTAGCTTTTCAGGATTTTGGTAGATTAAGAAACATAAATCTTCATAATGATTCTATGCTCATCTATTATTAAACAAATCTGATGATATGAATAACAGTGAATATCCAATTTAGATTTAAACATTAAAATTGGATTACCTAATCATCTGGGCGTTCAAGTACTCCCTGCTGTTGAAGGCACCATAGACAGAAAGTGCTACCCTAGCATCCCATCCCAATTCTGCCATATCCCTGACAGGATTGATCCCAAAAGTCATGGTTGCATATATAGTATTATATCAAATGGTAGCGATACAAATTACATATTGATTGTTGAAAAAACGTACAACTTTTCTAGATGACAAGCAATTGAAGTGCTACATTCAGAGCCAATGGTCAAGTAATGTGCTAGACGCATCACCTCTATCTCTGGTATGGTAACCTCTATTGTCTAACAAAGAAGAAGGTTTGAATATGTCAGGAAGCTATGCATTTAAACTCTGAAGTAATATGATCAAATATAAAGAAAGCAGTAGTGGCTTTATCAATATATCAACTCTTCAACTATCATTTCATAGAGGATACATTGGGATCATTTTTCGAAGGGTTTGAAAGAAGATAATGTAGAACAAGAAAGATAGATTGAGTGCTTTTGTATGCAAACATAATAAACAATCACATTTATTCATGTAAAGAGCAGTGCTCGAACAGTACCTTCCAGCCATAATGATCATATAATTTGGCCAAAGCATTTGAACAGCAGACTCTTATGTCATCAGTGCAGTCATTGAACCACTAAACCAGGATACCACAAATAATAACATATGTCATCAGTGCAGTCATTGAACCACTAAATCAGGATATCACAAATAATAACATACGAATAATAACATAGGCATGACTTCTGGATGTGGAAGATAATTTATAAAAGCAATATCCACCTTATGACAGGGTAAAAAAAGGTTGATCTACTGTTAATAAAATTTGTGGAAAACAAACCTCTCCATATTTTGCCAGTTTGATGTCAGATCTGCACTCTGGTGCCTTAAGTAATGGAAAACATACTTTAGGCTGGTACATTCTCCAAAAAAAAGAAGAACCAAAAAGGTCAAAATTCAGTTGATCTGACTAAATTGTCCATCAAATGGCCACTTGTTTTTCTAAATTAACAAACTCGTTGCGAATCAGAAAACAATGCAGAGCTTGACCTCTGCATCTGAATGTGAAGTAATATCTCCACATACCATTACTTGAGCAGGTTGATCTGATGATATTGGGCCACTGATAGCTCCATACCTGGAAATTTTAAATTGGCACTGAAAGTCATTTAAAAGAAATGTTCATGGGAGTGAATATAATCTGAATACTGAATTGGAAAGAGGAGATTAAGATTACTAACACTATAAGTGCATCTTCAATTTTAGCAGCTAGTATCCCAACCATCCCAACTGTCCAGTTCAGAGGGAGAACACTGAAATCACATTTTGGATCAACTATCATGTGATTTTCTTAGAAATTGATGAGGTCAACAGCCATGATAAATATAAAATACCCTGAGTGTGGCACACGTCCAAAAGTTGGCTTGAGACCAACAACACCACAGAGTGCAGCCGGCATTCGTACAGATCCTAATCAAGCAGAGAAAGTGAAACAAAAACTTACCTTCATTTCAAAAAGAAGAAGTATATTCTGAGACAGATGATAAACAAACTAGAAGTATATTCTGAGACAGATGATAAACAAACTGACTGATGTAATAATAAACTGTATACAACTGGAACAAAAGATGTAAAATTTCAGTTCCCACGTATATTGGAATGAAAGCATAAATGATTAAACTCCACACTGGTAACATTTTCTACAATGATGTGAAAGTTGAATCACTACAAGATGTGGCTAAACCAAGGTAGGACATAAGGTGAAATTCATTGAATTTGGATGTCTTCCCTTCTTAGCAACTCCTTTTACATAAATAGAGAGTAGCTATGGTGTGAAATGCATATACATACTGGTTCTTTTCCATGCAGAAGAGAACATGATCTATTCAAATGAAAGAGCATGATGTTTGCCGGTTCACAAGACTGTAAAATAATTTCCAGTGTTAAAAGTAGAGGATGAGAATATCGAAAGCAGAATGCAATGGAACAATCAAAAAGTGGCTGGATAGGTAAGGGTGACATCAGAGTATCTAATAGAGGAAAAGATTCAATAACCAACTCTAAAAGTGTCCATACAGCTTAAATAAGTGAGTTATGATTTGCACTATGGGCATCTGAATAAACTTTGGCAGAAACGTAAAGGCTGTAGACTTGACGCTGGTAGAGTCTCCATTAATATTACAATGTCATGGGAATAATGAAATAATTGATGGTTTTAATTATTTCAAACATTTTTTCTATCATGATTATATTGCTAAGATGTTTGGCTCTTAAGAGTATAATACTTCATAGCCACTTAGCACCATTTTTGAATATTCAAGATGGTTCACGTTTTGAGGGCCATGATCAACTGCATTTTCTTGATATCAATTGTCTACTCTTCCCAGTAAACCTTTAATTGGTTTTTTGGCTTTTCCTTGTGCTTACACATAACTCTAGTGTTTAACAGGTAGTATTAGCTGAAGCAGGCTCCATAATTTAGAACCAATAGGTGTTTTCTTTTTCCCCCCTTCAACTTTTTGATTATGCCCTTGTTGGGATCTTCATTCTCACAAAATATTCTACCTCAAGAAGTGCACCAAGCTACAAGTAGGACAACTTAGCATCGTAAAAACTAGTAAGAGCCAAATAGCTAATTGCTGCCTAAATTTGATTAGATATGGCTAATATCTAATGGCGGCTTAGTTCAAATATTTCAGGCAATAGGATTGTTAAAGTTGTGGATCTCTATCATGATTTTTAGAAAGAACAAAGAGAAGCAGAACATGATCAAGTTTTACCTCCTCCATCAACACCAAGAGCAACAGGGCATAGTCCTGCACATACCACAGCAGCAGATCCACTAGAAGAACCTCCAGCAATTCTGCTGCTGTCATATGGATTTCGTGTTGTCCTGTATCAATCATACAAAATCAGCAATTTTCATAATTTCAAAAAGGAAAAAACGAAGACTACTTTTATCATTAAGGATCAATCAAGAAATCAATATTGATTCAAGGTCACAACTAAAACAAGTAAAGTGGTGCTGGAGTTCAATATGGAGTCACAACTCACAAGTGAGATATGGGATTTTGTACTTACCCATAATGAGGATTTATCCCGCTGGTTCCCGCTCCAAGCTCATGCATGTTTGTTTTCCCCACCAGAATGGCCCCACATGACCTCAGGCGTTTAACACAGTAGGCATCTTCAATACACGGTCTTACTTTGTGTAGCCACTTTGTACCTCCTGTAAGGGCCATTTTGTCAATGAAATGAATGCTTATGTATTGCTCATTCAATCATAATTTTCAGGAATAATGTTTAGAACATTTCTCCAACGGTTAAAAGTCAAATGTGGAGACAGGAAATTGTACAAACCTGTGGTTGGATATGGTAGACAATCTATTTCATCTTTAATGGCAATCGGAACTCCATCTAAAACAGATAATGGCTTCCCTGAAACAGAACTTACTCGCTATAAAAAGGTACAGTTTACCAAAATTCAAAGACATGACTTTATTTCATCACTCATACATTCCAATCAATGAACCAGTTTCACAAATCATGAATGGTAAGAGTACGTAACAAAGCTTCTTATGCTCAGTTTTTCGGCTGAAATGAAGTATCTGATGACCTGTATAATCACCAAATGATATTGCAGTTTGAAATTAGTGTCATAAGGAAATTTCCTGACAATTCTAACCGGTTACACCAGATTTCATTAGTGAAAGCCTCAATCAGAATTTGTATTTTGCTGCTCATCAAAGGGGCTTCTGCAAAGCTGAAAATTATTGTGGAAAAAAAAATTAAAGTGAAAGCATAAGGTTTTGAAAAAGAAATGTTTGATTAGAGCCAAATTGTTGAAGTTTTGAACTTTAGGGCATGAGTCTGTGGCAGTGCTTACTTGTATAACTGAAATTTCTGTAAAGGCAAACAATTTTGTCAAGAGAATAAAGATTGAACTACACAGTTACGGTACAAGAACTTTGGTATGATCCTGATATTAATTAACAATTGACGGAAACATCTTTTCTGGATTCTAGCCAATCACTTTTCCTACTGGATAAAAATCTGCAATCCTTGAAACTCTAAGACACCAAGGCCCCGTTTGATAACCCAATTCAGCACTTAAACTTAATGGATTCAGATTTTAACCATTTAGATGCGTTTGATAACAAAAAATAGAATGTCTGAATTAATTAAGTGGCACTGAATCTTTTAGGCAAAACTTGCTTCCACAAATAAGTGATAAGTTTTTCACTTATCACTGAATATGATACACATTTAAATGTATTAAATCTAATACTTAACAATTCAATCACTTAATGAATTCAAATTTCAGATTTCAAATTTTAAACTTCAGTTTTCAGACTTCAGTTTTATCAAACGCGCCCCAAGACATTGCAATATGTGGTAAAAAACATGTTCACCTTTCGAATACAGACACGAACGCATACCTCGTTCATACCGAAGAGTTGATTCAGTTGCTTGTCGTAATATATCTTCAGGATTGAAATCAATAAAGAATGACATAGGTCGCAAAGGGTTGGATGATTCATTTACAGCTGCTATAAACTTCTTTGCTACCTGAAAGAAAGAAACAATGAATTTCCTAGAATTGAACGGATGAGCATTGTATACATGATGACAATTAAAAAGAATGCTGGAGTAAAATTAAAAACAGAGAAAATGGACTTGAGCCAAGTTTTTCTGACTGACTATACAAGAAATTCATACTAATAGTTGTGAAAAGGATGATCCAATAATACCATGACAGGAGTTACTTCTCGGGACAAATATCTTCTTGAATAATCTAGTATTGTCCAGCGGTGGAAACTAAGTTTTGGATTAATTTTATTGATTTCCTCTGAAGTAAGACAATCAGTGGCCAAATGAACTTGTTCCACTGGAGAAAGATGATCAGACTTGATGCATTTTTCTGCTTCTGCATGCCCTGCCAGAAAAATTTGCATTCAGAAGCAAGCATACAAATTGTTTCAGTTCAATGTGAAAAATACACATCCTTACAAACAATTGTGACCACGATTTTGTTGGATGTTTGTTACTTAAGACAGAATGCAAAAAGCAGAAAATTGGAATGATTAGGAGACACTACAAAGAGTTTTTCAGGGTTACTATGTCAAAAGGTTTACTCCTTGTTCCCACTGATGTTGTCACTTGTGATGGACACAAAAGTAACAAAACCGGACTACATACTAATGGGCAATGGAACCATTGTGTATTCCTTACAGTATTTCTTGACATATACATCTCTTCTATCTAAAGAACTAATTCCAATGCAAAGTAAAATGCATATAAGCACCAACCTTCATAAGGGTGCAATGGCACAAAAAGAGGTGATTCTTGCAACTCCACAAATGAAACAAGCTGCAAAATACTGGCCTGTGTTAGCTAACTTAAAGGACCACTCTGCGGCAAGAAATCTTTTAATATAAGGCTGTACTTGCTGATGCTTCTACTCAGAAATTCAAAGTTACACAAGATAGTTTGACAAACTTGCGAAAGGAAAGAAAGGGAAGTGAACTCCAACAAGGAGAAAAAAATACGAAATGATTCATTTTTTGTTTGGATTCAATATTATTTGGAAAAATATATTAAAATAATTGTGTAACATTTTTGTGAAATGAACTATGAGGTATATAAGTGAAATAACTTGAAATAGTAAACTGATGATTGGAAGGTAGTTAGGGCAAAGTCAAATAAATTCCAAATAATTGGGTACTAAAAAGTATACAGGAAACCAAGAATTTTTACATGTCATGAAACCAACAATGATAGTACACAGTGTGAGTGTATATAAGATTTACTTTTAAACAAATAGACAGTTTGTATATGGTTACTATTTCCACTTTTCAGTGTATACCATACCTATCAAGAGTTCTGATTTCACAATGCCCAAGTAATTTTTTACTTTCTTGACATATCCTTCACAAAATAACAGATTTCATTGCAATTACAAATATCTTACTTTCTTTTGATAATAAATTACTGCCAAATAAATGAAAGTTGGTCAAATAAAAGAGAATTTTGCTATGCATCAATCAATGTCAATTTTGCAGGAAAACATTCAAAATATGCTTAATTAAAAATTACATTTTACATTTTATCCCTGATGACCAACAATTAAAAATGTGACTTTACTTTCATTGTCTGAGGTTTGCGAAAAGATAATCATACCTTATGATACTTAACCAAGTTTACCCTTGTGGCATCAAATACTCTTTTTTTTTCTTCTTTCATTCTTCCTTATCCTAGTAAAAATTTTCTTTTCACACTTAAATAGATGCTCTTATCTTCATGTGAAAAATAGTTAAGCATCATAACTTATCATGAGAAATTAAAAATGAAAGCCTACTTATATAAATAATTCCTTATTATGCGTTAATTGTTTAAACAAATAGAAATTAAATATTCAGCACGTGTATTTCAATTTACGTTTTCCTTATTTTTCTTCTTTCTTTCTTCTTTATTTTCTTTTTAAAATATTTAACTATCATAAGCAGACGAAATTAAATATACATATGGTGTAAAAGTACTTTATCAAATTTCTATGTTATGAGCAATTAATTATTATTTTTTATCATAAATTAGTAAAATTACTTTATGCAATTTCTATATTTTTATTAACAATTAATGCGTCACAATAAATTATTAATATATTTTCAACAATGAAAAAGAACTTCTGACGTATACGGAATAGAAATGACATAAGCAACAATAAGAATGAAAGGATAATCTACAGCAAGAAAAAATTTAATATACATATTAGGACAAAATAAATTGCATTAAAGGCATTAAAAAAATGAAAGTAAAAATAATGTTGAAACAAGAAAGAAAGAAGAAAAGGAAAACGAAAGTGAAACTTAATAGAAAAACATATAACGCAAAGGCACACTTGTCCAACACACTAGTGAAGCACTGGACCGTTAAGTGTCTAGAAGCACTGGACCCGAGGGGTTGTTTGTATATTTCGTGGACACATAAAGGGTAAATTGCTACTGACCCATAATTATAGGAGGGAAGTTGCAATAAAGCAGTCAAATTAATTAACTGTAATAATAAAAAAGAAAAAGAATATTGAGTATCTAGATATACTTTTCTTTAAATTAAAGTTTTCTCACTTGAGGTTTTTGTCATCTTTAACGGACCAAAATGATATTCTATTCGCTCTGAATTGGCCGACTTCTAAAGTTAAGAATTTAATGAGTTAGGAATTAGGAAGTGCATTAAAAATTTAAGGACCAGCACATTTTATTGTAAAATATAGTAACAATTAAATTAATTATAACCACTAGAGTTGGTTTAATGGTGAGTAGAGGACTGTTAGAGTATTTTCCATTGTCAGGTTCAAGATTCGAATTTTATATTTGACAATTAGCCTATTAGTGTCTTCCGCACTGCCATGTTCAGAATTCAAGTTCTGTGCTTGGCTAAACTAGAGTAAGTTAGATGGATAGATTAACGTTTTTCTGTAACAACTAAGAACAGTTATTAGAGTCTTTCCCATTGTCAGGTTCAGGATTCGACTTCTGTGCTTAGCTATACTGGAGTAAGTTAGATTCTTAGATTAATCATTTTTTCATGACAATTAAGGACAGTTATTAGAGTCTTTCCCACTGTCAAATTCAGAATTTGACTTCTTCTGTGCTTGGCTATATTGGAGTATGTTTGATGGTTAGGGAAGGTGAGTCCAGTGGTTGAAAGAGGTTATTAGAATCTTCCCTACAACCAAATACAAGATTTGAATTCTGTACTTGGCATTTCAGGTGCTAGTAGATCAACATTTTTCTCGTATACTAAGCTACTCAAACCAATGAAGAAAAGAAATGATACCTTGTGAATCAGGTTGTTTCTCTTCAGGATATATAAAATAAGACCTCCAAATATTCTCGACTCCAATAACCAAGCAAAAACTTTAACTAGAAAGCCAGCCATTCGGGGTGCTACACAATGTATAAAGTTTATCAGAAGCAAGGTACAAGGCCTTTTGCAAACAGGAACGAGTCAATTGAACGGCATAACATTAAAGATGAATAATTGAGAACTTATTTCAAGAAAAAGGAAAAAAGAAAGAAAAACTAAGTCCTTATTTCAAATTAGAAACTAAACAAACAAATTAACTGTTGTAAACAGTGCATGAAAATGTTAATCAATGAGTTCTACTACCTAATTTTTGACATTGTATTGAAAAATGTAGAACGTGCCAGAATTGACACGTATTCTATTTTAGTGGGACATCAATTCTTGGCCTAAAACAATATCTGAATGTCCTTAGATGAGTCTATTCTACACCTCCAAAGTTCATCTTCTAAATTCTAGTACTAGAATTCGAACCAAAGAAAAAAAAAAGGATTGAAAAGAAAAAAAATAAGAAAAAGAAGGATTGAGCTACACAGTGACTTGGTTTTAATTAAGGGTCTTTTCCTAGAAAAAACCTGGAAACAAAATAAAAAGGTAAACTAATTCCTTTCCAGGTGTAAATTGATCATGAGACTCCTTCATTTGAGCAACTACTCTCCTCTGGAAGAAGGGACCACCCAACTTTGTACTATTTTCTAGCACCTGATTACCATATGTATCCGCCAAAAAGAAAAGAACTGAATTTTTCAAAAAATAAAAATTAAAAAAGAAATTAAAAAAAGAGCTGAATTTTCAAAAAAATAAAAAAAAAGAACTGACTTCAACATAATGTGAAAACCATGGAAAAAGCTGGTGAGGGAGGAAAAGATGAAGAAAAATTCTATTTTTGTCCCTTGTAAACTTGAAAATTTTCAAAGAGGCCCTTTTACAAGTAAAACTTTTGCCCCCAACATTTATAGGTATTTTCACATTACAGTTCATAATTTCATATTATGTTGAAGGAAAAAAAAATTCATTGCTTTGTAAATGCATGTGCATGCATACTATTCAACTCTATCTATCTTAATCAATCTTTGTCATCAATCAAGAGCAATCAGAAACCAAATCCTTCATTATTCTTTAATTTGTCATAACTACATTAAAAAAACCTGATAAATACAGAGTTTAAAAAAAAAAAAAAAAACATACACGCTCACTCACTCACACTCACACTCCCGGCCACACACACAGTTTATGTAGTGTAATTAAGTTTCATGCACACCTTTAACATTGGCTCGGAGATAAACTTCCTTGCTTTCAGGGCCAAGATCAACACTGTCAACGGGCTTGTAAACCATGCCTTCATCTTTCAGAAATCCCATTGTTCCAGTATAATTGAAACGTTTTCTTCTATCTATGTATATCTGTGCCTGTCTAATCACACATAAAGTTCACTCTGTGTGTGTGTGTGATATGTGAGCAGCACTGGTGAGAGTTATATGCAGAAAAAAAGAGTTGATGAAGAAGAAGACGTTCCAAGAAATAGACAGCTTCTTATCAACCCAAGACCACAAATATGTATATGTATATATAGAACTATGTATACAAGTTTGAGTGGGGGAGGGGTGGGGCTTTTAAAGGGGCAGACTAGAGAAGAGTTGGTGTGGCGGAGATGGCGAGATATTAATTAATATAGACAAAAACAGAGGTAACCATCTTGCTAGCTTTCTTGCTTGCAACAATATCTACCGTTTCTTATAAATGAGGCTGTTGGGAAAAAAACAGAAATGTGAAAGAGGTTCTTTGCTTCATAAGAAGAAAGTCATTTTCGAAAGGAGGAATTGTAGGTTTGGTCCCTTGCATTTTTTGTTATTTACGATTTAGTCCCTTAATTTTTTTTTTTTTTGTTTCACTTAATATCTTTAAGTAGAGTAATACATATCATTTCTAAGGAAAAATCCCTAAGAAATTCGATCTTGTTACTAAAGCGTAATGTTCCTAAATGAAAAGTTACAGAACCAAGCAAGAAATGAGGAAAACAAGTCAAGTATAACTATGATGTGCAATTGTGTACGATTATTGTTGTTCTTACACTATCTTGTAATGTAAAACTACATTTTATTACCTTGTTGTACAGATAACTTTGTCTGTTTACATAGTGTATCATTGGAATGTACACCAAATCTTGATAAAGTATAACAATAGGACATAAATGTAACATATCGTAATTGTATCTTCTCAAAATGCATGTTAGCATCACAAGATACATTAGTTGGTAGTTTCTCATCTTTAATTTCAATGGATCAGTAACTTATCCTAATGGAATTTATGCTTTCATCTTTAAAGAATATGAGTCTAAAATATACTCCCGCCATTTCACTTTGATTGTCCTTTTTCCCCCCTCACACAGTTGAAGAAAAATTAGTTACCTTTGTAGGAAGTAGGGGTGTGCATCGAATTCGAAATCGGTAATTTGAAATTATGATTTTGGAATTTTTTGAAATTTGGACACTGAAAATTTTGATCGATTTTGATTTCGAATTCATCAATTCCGATTTCGATTTCGCACCGAATTCACCAAATTCGCAATGTGTTATACTTAATTAATATACAACTAATTTAATTAGCATACAACTAATTAGACTTAATTAGACTTAATATTATTTAGAGGTATAAAATAATTATTATTTAGAGGTATTATTATATAATAGAAATATTTTATATTACATACAATATTATATATATATATAATATTATATATATATAATATACAAATTCGAAATTGAAATCGGAATCCGATTTTCTGATTTGAAACAAGATCCCGATTTCAAATCGATTTCAGAATTTTCGAAATCGAAAACCTAATTTCCTTTCCGATTTTTTATTTTACCGATTTCTAATTTCCGAATTAAAATCGAATTCGGTTGGTAAATTGAAACTTTTTGCATTTGCACACCCCTAGTAGGAAGAGTAAATCTGATCCATTATTTTTTGAAATATTCTTACGTTAATATCAAGAGTATGACTAATCATTATACCTTTAAAGTTGCACCATTCAAGATATGCATGAAAGTAATTATTGAATAAGATAGGTTATACGCACTAATAACAAACTACATGAAATAAGGTTATTTTAGAGATATTAAACATTAATTGTATTTTTTAATTGGAAAGTGGACTATAATTTGGAATGGATGAAAAAGAAAAGAATACTATCAAAATAGGAAGGAGGAAGTATGTGTTGGGTACAACTTGTTAAGATAAAGCATATTGGATCAAATTAACAAACATTTGGAACTTAAAGGACTGCAGGTGTTAAAATTAACACACATACACATACCCCTACACACAAAATATCAGATATGAGACTGTGTCTAAGCCAAAAAACCTCCTGACGATGATTAGAACTTGTTGAAATTTGTCCATTTCAACAAATCTATTGACAAATGACATACAAACAATAAAGAAGTGACGTAACATAGGTTGGGTAAAGCCGGGGCAATTTTGGGCTGTTTCTTGAGAGGTGCAAATCTGCGGTGGTTCATCCTTAGTACCTTATTGTGTGTGGAAGGGTAACCACTGGTCAATATACTGGAGGGACTTAAATAGTTTGGGGAAGCTAGCAAGTAATCAATGTTTTTGTGCTTGTTTCTGGAGTAATAACTAATAATATCCACTAGTCATTTTATTATATTCTTAATTATGCAGCACTTAATGATGTTTTTCCAGTGACGGCTTAACCAGAAGAATCTTATTAGGAGATGGATGTGGTTATCATCTCTAATTCTTGTTAATGGTAATCTAGAAGAACTTTCAAATTAAAACCTAATTCATTTGTGCCTACAAAATTGTATATTTGGCTATTTTTACATCATAGAAACAATTAAAGCACCTCCTCTGATCAAATGCAAAAGATTGAAATTTCTCTCAGTTTTAAAAATCTAATTTCTTGACCAATTATTTATTCCTTATTCTTTTTTCTTTTTCCATTTTTAACTAGCTAGATGACTTGTGATATATATTTTTTTTATTTATAACTAGATGTCATCAATTTTTTTTTATGACATTGTGAGAATAGTTAACGTATAATTGCTTCTGTCACGCCCTCTATTTTATAGTAGAAAAAGACAATGAATTAGTTAATAATATTGAATATCGTTGATTAATGTATTTACTTGATTGAAACATGTTGCTTTGCTTAACATATTGAGCCCATAATTTACTGTCAAAATTAGTGGGTCAACTCCGCTCTAGCACATCTGCTTTTGTGTTTGGCAGCATAAGTCATGAGGCAAAGAGTTGATTGCGTAATTGAACAAGAGTTAATCCAGAAAATCACCCTAGACACACAAAAGAAAAGTCAAAATAGAATTTATATGCTTAATAGATGATCATATATAAATACGTGCAGTTGTGTGAAAGTTAATGTATTTTAACTTATAGTTGGTAAAATATGGGACATGTACAATACGAGAAATTACACATGCATATATTATATATATTTTTTCTAAAAGTATGATTAATAATTCAGTATGAAAATATGAGTTTGACAAAAGGGTAAATGATAGAAAAGCCCTCTATGGTTAGACTACTATATAGAAAAACCCCCTATGGTTTCAAATTGTACCTTTTGATTCCTCATGCTTTGAATTAAGGTGAAATTTGGATGAAACCGTTAAAAGTAACGATTTTGAGTAAAATGATAGATTTACACTAATGAATAAGTCATTAACTATTTTTCTAATTTATTCTTCACTATATGTAAAAAAAAGTGTTGAAATTTTTATTTTAAATTATTACAATACACATTCTAAGAAAATGTTGCAATTGCAAATTTCAAATTTAAAGCGATCAAATATTTTCCTAATTTTCTTCACCATATAGATAGAAAATGTGTTGAAATTTTTTTAAAATCCTTACAATACACAACCTAAAAAAGTATTGCAATTGTAAATTTTTATTTTAAATCCTTACAATACACAATAAGAAAATATTGCAGTTGCAAATTTCAAATTTAAAGGTATCAACTAGTTTGTTAATTTTTCTTCACTATATAAAGGTTTTACTATTTTCTTAATTTTTCTATTTTAAATTCTTACAAAGACTCTCTAAGAAAATATTACAATTGTAACCTTTGTTGATTTGTCTTGATATTTTTCAATTTTTATCTAACTTGTTTCCTACAAATTTAGAACTAATTTGGAGTTTTATTAATGTATGAGGGGCAAAATAGGCATATGAGGTCAAAATTTGTGTCAAAAAACTAAATTCCAGCTCAAACGTGTTAGTTTTAACAATTTTTGTCAATTTTCGTATTACTTCAAACCATAAGATGCCGAAATATACGATTTGAAATCATAGGGGGAGTTTTTTGTATATTAGCGTAACCATAGTGGGTTTTTCTATTTTTTACCCTTGACAAAATTATGCAAATAAACTTACATGTGAATAGTACAAATATATGCAAATATAAACAAAAGTTTCAAAATTAAAAATACGAATAAAAATATTATACCTTTCAAAGATACTACATTCTAACCAATTTTAACTCTTACACCAAGCCCCCTTCCTTAATCAAAACTCAAATCACCAAACAAAAGGTAGGACTTAGGAACCAAAGATGCTACATTTATCACAATTTTACCGCTTCATTATTTTTAGATGTATAAATCTCTCAGAATCATGATATGTATCGTTGCTATATTATATATAATTTGGAAGGTACGCCATGATCCTTACTCAAATGTTAAAGTCTTTTTAAAAAAATTGAAATATGATTCATGAAGTATAATATATCAAAAGTTTATTACCTTTTTTATACAACTGGTTAAAGAGTATGAGTATTTTCTAAAATATTTTTGATATACATAAAATATGAAAGTGCTTTTCAATCATGCGTACAAGCATGTGTTATAAGAGTAATACGAATATTCATATACTACGCTTCAACATTATAAGTGAAAATAACTCTTAATTGTGGTAAAAGACCCAGCTTGCCTTTTCCTTTATCTTTTTCTGATATTCCCGCAGCAATTATGTTCTTGTGCTTAAGGGTGAAATCTCTAAGCTAATCCATTATATACAATCAATCAAAATCAGTTTACAAAAATCGAAATCAAATTTTAATTCACTAAATTGAAATCAAATTGAATTAAAATCAATTTAGATTATTGGTTAATCAATTTTCAGATTTGGTATAAGTTCACCAAAATCTATCTATGGGTAACCAGCAAATGGAGATTGATTAGTGGTTAATCAATTTAGTCTATTGTACCATTTTTTTCAATAAAAATATCATAATTTCATTAAATCTGCATTAATGATAAAAATAACATGTCCTAACATATACAGATATCCAAAAAACTGAAGAAAAATACTACAAATTTGAAGAATAGATAAAAATTAATATAAAATACTTGTAGTTCCAAAAATATCTATGCATGCTCAAATCTTTAGATTAACTATTTCAAATCCAAATATCATAGTCAGAAATGTCAAATAGACCTAAGGAAATCCAAATTTGTCAATCAAATCTAAAAAAAATTCAGATTTAATAAAAGAAATTGAAAATTTGCATAAATTCCCACTGAGGATCCCCTAATAGAGAAGAAAAATTCTCTCATTAGGAAATTCTTGACAACTTTTGAAGAGAAAAAACTCTTACTAAGAAATTCTAAAAGAAACTTTTCTATTATAATCATGAGAAGGGAAGACTGCCGTGGGAGGGAGCGTCTCCCAATTTATCCTTTGACCAAAAGCAAAAAAAAGTTTCTTTCAGGTTTACAATTTTGACCAATTATTTTATTCTTTTTTTTTTGCATTTTTAATTGGATAACATTGTGAGATAACGTAATAAAACGCCCTCTATTCTACAATAGAAAGAGGCAATGAATTAGTTTTTCCTTTTAGGCAGGCAATGAATTAGTTAATAATAATAATCAATATTACTGATTACTGTATTTAGTTGATTTCAAAATATTACTTTACTTAAGCATAAAAGCCTGTAATCTAATATCAAAATTATTGGGTCAACTCTGCTCTTGCTTGACTGCTACAACATCTACAAACTCTTGATTCCGAAATTGAATTATGTTATTGTGTTTAAGGGTGAGATTCAAACGGCTAGTCCATCATATAAAATCCGTGGAAATCGATTTCACACGTGAGGATTGAAACCAAAATTCAGATCAACATTTTTTTTTTGGATGAAAAGGATAATTTCATAGACATGAAACAGATACATAACTCTGAAAATTAACTAATACAACTACATATCTAAAAAAATAATAAATTTAATCATAACATTAGAACTCCAAGAGTATCTTCATGAACATCACTACAATCCAACGATAATCGTGTCATTGATCCACATGTGTCAACGGTAAAATTGGATTCAACCGTGATAGTGTATACACTGTCAGTGTATATAAGACCTACTTTAAATCTATATGCACGTCTTTCAATAGTCAAAGTTGATAAAAGCTGCTTCAAGAAATTTGAGTTTCAGATTTGACTTCTGAGATCTACCAAATCTCTAATTTCACCCACTAAAAAAGACAAAAAGACAAAAAAGAGAAAAAACTCTTACAAAGATATCCTCTTTACAGAACCCTTAATAGAAACAAAAAAAATTTAACGAGAAGAATCTCTCCTTAGAAAATCCTCTGAGAGAACGATCTCTTACTAAGAAACCCTGAAAGAGAATTTATTCAAACAATGTAAATAAAACTATGGAAGTGTATGAGAAAGATCAGATTATCTGGTCTCTTTTCCATGGAAGAATCAAATGAGATTTTGACTGGAGGAGCTTTAGAGAGAATAATTTCTAGAGAGGGAAAGAGAGAAAACTGAAATCTAATTGAACTAAAATAAAAAATTGATTTAGATAATCAATTTATCCATGTCACCAATTTTCCAATTTGGTATAAAATTACAAAAATCTAACTTGTGGTCAGCCAAATTATCGAGATTGGTTGTCGCTAATTGATTCTCTCTATGCGAATAATTAAGTTAATAACTATTTACTAATATTCTCTACATACTCTCATTCTTCTCGCTAAGAAGGTGTTTCTATTTCTCTTAAAAGACCCTCTAGTCAAAAAGTCCTCCAACTCTCTCATAGGGAGACATCACATTTTTTCAATCTTTCCCCATGAGAAGAGCCTCTCTAGTTTCTTTTTATTTGTGTGAATAAATTCTATCCATACGGTTTTTTGGTGAGAGTTTCCTTTCTCCTAGGTTTACCTGGTGAGAGTTTTCTCCTCTCTTAAATTTTGGGATAATATCAGAAACCTCCCCTGAAGTTTCTCTTAATATCACCTGACAACTCTAAGGTTTTGAAAATATCACTTACCTCCCTTGCTTTTGTTATTTGTGTAACAAAATTTATAAAAATTCCAAACTACCCTTTTGCTCATTTTGCTAAATAAAAATACTCCTAAACCACTTTGTTTGCTCCAAAAAAATCGACACCTGAAAAACAATTTCTATTTATACCACAATATCACAAATCTGTAATCTATAAAAATATAAATTTGAAAAATAAAAAAGATATTTGTAAAGAAATATAATAGTACCAATTTAACTATATATATTTAAAACTAATTCTTATGAGGATTTTTTTCCTAATATCTTCACAACTCATGGCCGAAGTCTTTAAGTTGTAGTAATTTATTATAAAAGTCAATTCAAAATAAATGAAAAAAATCATACATTCATACTCCACATTATCATAATCAGAAAAAAATAAAATTTAATTTATTACAATTTATAAATAAAAAATTGTATTGCCATCCAAAAAAATTAGTAAAAGAGAATGCTGGATAAAGAGGAAAAAGAAGAAAGTGACTTTTGATTCTTCTTCTTTAATTTTTTGACATCCATTTATTTAATATGTGAATTATGTACCAAGTGAGGGTTAGTATAGTCATTTTATAGTTACTAGTGGAGGTGAGTAATATTTTTAAAACTATAGGGGCACTAGGTGATATTAAGAGAAATTTCAGGGGAGATTTCTGATATTATCCCTAGATTTTTCTAGTGTGAGTTTCCTTCTATCTTCTCTTCTAACGAGAGTTTCACGGTTTTCTAATAAGAGTTACCTCTCTTCTAGACTTGCAAGTTTTTTCTCCTCTCTTAGACTTCTTAGTAAAAGTTTTCTTCTTTCCTAGAATTTCTAATAGGAGTTTTAGGTAGGCTCTTTTTTTCAATTTTTCTATTATTAGACGTGAGTTTTTTAAGAATTTGATTGTCAAATTTGGAATTTTGTGCGTCTATTTAGTAGATCTCACTATAATATTTGGATTTGAAACAGTTAATCAGCAGATCTAGTGATTGGAAACATGCATAGATGCTCTTGATCTACAATTATTTTATTTATTTATTCTTCAAATTTGTAGTCTCAAATATAGCCCTACAAAAATTAAAATAAAATTAAGATAAAATAATTGTAATCCCATGAATATCTATGCATACTTCCAATCGCTAGATCTACTAATTAGCTGCTTTAACTTCTAATATTATGATGAGATTTATTAAATAATTCAAGAAATTCCAAATTTGACAATCAAAATTTGAATAATTCAAGAAATTGTAGATTTGACAGTCAAACTTTGAAAGAACTCAGATCTAATAAAAGAAAATTGAAGAAACTACGCAAAACTCTCATTGGGAATTCTTAATAGAAGACAGAACTCTCACTAAAAAATCTAGAAGAGAAGAAAACTCACATCAGGCAATCGTAAGACAGAAGATGCTCTCACTAGAAAATCCTAGGAGAGATTTTATTCACAAATGAAAAGAAACTAGAGAGAGAACTCTTCTCATGTGGAAAGATTAGATTTTCTGATCCCTTTCTTATGAGAAAGTTGGAGGATGTTTGGTTAGAGAGTTTTTCTAAAAAGAAGGAAGAGAGTAACTCTTCAACATATACACCATAAAAGCATAAATTAAAGTGACTAAAATTCCCTAATCTAATAAAAGCTCCTAATCTAGTATCAAGCCATCAATCACTAGAATAGTGATCTACAATTTTAGCACGAAGAGCTATCAATCAACAATAAATGTTAATAGAATAATAGAGTATATTGATTAGTGTTTAACTTCAATTATTACAATGTGAAAGTCATGAGAAGTTGGGGACCATCACCTATTGTAAACTTTATCCCCTTTTTTTTTTTTCCTCCAATTGCAGAACGTAGCAAAGAATGCTGAAGGCTTTTCTTTTCGGCCTTTTAAAATTTAAACACACCTTCTAAGTTTGCACTTGGGACACTCATTTGTGCCTCAAAATTTAGTTATGGCAAATTGCTGCCCAAAACTTGTCTAAATTTTCAAATTGACTCTGTAATGTTTCAATTGGATTAAAAGAAATACTGGATAAGTAAAATTATATATAATAGAGCTCAGATTCGGATTGGTTTTTTGCTGCAAATGATAATCTAGACAAGAATTTCAGTAATTTTGGTATGTAGGGGATTAGACGCATTAAATTTAATAAAGTACTGGGTGGGACAAAAGTGTTCTAAGTGTTACAATGGAGAAATAGGAGAAATCTGTTTACTTAGAAGGTGCATATGGTTCTCAATTTTTATGTGTATATTGTTCAGTGTAAATCAAATTTAATTTCAACCAAGGGGAAAAATATAAATAATATCAATAGGTTTGCTTTTCTTTTTTTTTAATCTCTTATAATCTTGGAAGGGATCAAGGGAACTAGGGTTTTCTGATTATTAACGTCTTGCTCACCCAGTATGCATCTAACAATTGACTAATCAACTTAATGACATCTTAATAATATTTGTTACCATTGCTGACCCTCAAGCAAACCTGTAAGAAGCTAAATTAACATAAATTGCTTTCACAGAATACATTGAACGTATGATTTCTGCATTGAGAATGGTACTTTATTACAGGTTATTCCCAGCATTAAAACTAATTCATTACTAGCAAGAGTGGAGTTGCGAAAGATTATTACTTGCATTAATTCTGTGGCAATTCTTCCCAATTAGGTTCGGCTGCTTTTAAGAACATGAGCATTCTACAAATTGCATTCAATTAGACCCTCGCAGAGCAAATTATGAGGGATTAAAATCTCAAGTTGCGTAATGTCACAAAAAAATGAATTTCTTGAACCCTATGTCATAAATATCAATATGAAGCCTAATTAAGGTAGCTATCCCCTTCCCTAACCAACCCCCCCCCCCTCCCCATCACAAAAAAAAAACAAAAACAAAAACAAAAGTCTTATGCCCATAAAGGAGATGGCATAAGGACCACAACCCCCAATTCTACCAATTCTACCCTGTGCAGAAATCCATACTTTTGTTAGTTTGGTGACTAGTAGGGACCTTAAAATCCTCCATTTTAGCTTGCAGGGAATTGCATACACGTATGGATGATAAAGCATGGACCTTTTTTAAATGTTGGGCCAAAAAGTTAGTTAGTTCTCGGATTCCTCACTGTATTTATGTTTAAGATCTTGGGAATACATTAGCTGCCATTCTTCTGGATTGAAAGGGACAAGAGTAAACGAATTGGATGCATGTTTAATAGTTGTCCCCAACGTCTATTTCATCCTCAAACACAACCTGTGGTGGAAATGATCAAGGCAGCTAGGAAGACAAGCAAGTAGGGAATAGCCACAATTAGCACCTATCAAATAGTAACTAAACTCTGCTGCGAAAGCAGTTCTACATCAATTAATATAACAGGTGAAGATGATATTATTTGAACCACTACAAAATTCAGTACGAATTGAGCTGTTTTTTTTTGTCCTTAAGAGCTTAAAAAAAAAGAAAAGAAAAAGGTTGAGACCTCATGTAGAGATAATTTGTGTCTATTTGTCTCTTTTAATATAGACTAGCTGATTTGCTGGCTGACACGCATTGGAATGAATGAGTATTCATTGGTTTTACCATATTTACAAGTAGTGGTTTGGCTTTTGTTGATCCTGAGTCTAAGTGGGTGCGTCTTCAAGCATTGTTTCATATTACTGCCTTATTTTCTGTGCTTGGGGAATCGTTGGGTTGCAAGATATGATGGTTGTTGGTTATGTCACAATTGAGACATGTCTGCAGAAAAATAAATAATTCACTTTGTTCTACAGTACTTTTTTCGGTGTAAGGATTTATCAAGGAAATTGTTTACTGTGTATATATTAAATTCTTGGCGTGCTGATGATGATAATTGGTCGTTGATGTGCCATTTGTTGCACATGTTGGCCATCAATTTGGATGTCGTTTTCTGAAAGTGAGAGAATTATTGGTTGCATTCTGTAAGATAACGTTGTATGTTAATTTAGTTGTTTTTTAATCACGAAGCAATTTATGAGAATATATAGTCTTCGTTAATGATGACAATTTCTTGAGTCCGTCTTCGTCTTCTTCCAATTGTAATGGTAGTAAGGGATAATTTCAGAAACATCCCCTAAGATTTCTAATAATTACAGATGGTGCCCTTCTAATTTTCATAATTACATCTACACCCCCTATTTTCATGTTTTTGATAACCAAAAAAGCCCAATTTGTTTAAATAAGCAAAAGCATCCAGTGAATATCCTAAAATGCCCCTATTAAACAATTAAAAAAAAAAAGTCTTCCCATATCCAATAAAAAAATGGGGAAGGATTTGGGGCTAAATAATTGGATGAGATTATTGTTAGGGTAGGACAAGGCTAGCGTTCATCATTCGGTTACCAGGGTTTGGCAACTTAATATTTGCTCTTCTTTTGACGATGTATGAAAGATCTCAAAAGTAACTGCTGCAACCTTAGGTTGGTGAAGAGTCAGCCTAAGTCTTTGTTAAGCTAAATCTTTGGTATGACAAAATTGTTACTTTCACTCCCAACAAAGAAAGCATGAAGTTTGATGTTGGAAATTTGTGTACAATAGCTTGGGGGCTAGGGATGGCCGATAGGTAGTGAAAATTGGATGGTAAGAAAAGAGAGTAAGCGAAGGGAAGGAGGAGAGAGAGAAGGCAAGGGTAGTTAACTACGTATTATGTAGAAAGGTTTCCTAGCATGGTCAAAATTATAATGCATCTAACTCCGCAATCATTTTATGGAATTTTGAATTTGTTTAAGTTGTTATATATCCTTTCATGCCTTTTGAATTTAAAATATAAAAAGTGCCTCTGCTAATTATATAGGAATTCGGCTTGAAGTTCATTAATGTGAGGGTAAATAAAGAATGAATATCACCAAACATACTAAAAGTAAAAAAAGTAAATAACAATAGTTTGTCCTTCAACTTAGTAATCCTAACTAAAAGGGTAAATTATATAGAAGACAAAAAGAAAATAATATTCATTAGTTATGGATTTAAAAAATCAAGAATGATACCATTCGTGAAGCCCAAATTAGGGAATCACTAGACAAAAGACAAAGTACTACTACCCTTTCAAGTGGAAATTTTTATTTGAAATCTTTATTTTTGACGAAAAATAATAATAAAACAACATCAATTCTACCACAAATTTAAAAAAAAAGTAATAGTATAGTGTAAGGGAAAGATACAGAAAATTCCTTCTTAAATTATACATACTAAATTTGTATATATCCGATCTAAATTTCATCCTAATTAAGTTTAAATAAGAGTGCAAACCCAAACACTACGAATAGCTTTAGGTATTATTGATTATTTTATGTATTCTTATTATGTAAATATGTAATTGTTATTCTAGGCCACCCTTCCATACGCATCCCTATACTGTCCTTAATCATTTAGCAACTTCAAAAATCCAAAGCATGGTCATCGCCCTCTACCTGTTATCACTCTTATTTCAAGAAAGAACAATGCAAGTTCTGACAAAATTACAGATAAACAAATAAAGAAAGAAAGAAGGCTTTTTCAAAAAAAAAATGAAAAAGAAAGAAGGCTTTATCAATAATTCCTTCTGAATAAATAAAAAAGAAAATCAAAATGGAAACAACACAGAAATATGTAGAAATCGTGCTAATAGCATGCCATGCTTTTAGTCTTTTAACAATAATACAAGTAGAGGTGGCAAAAATACCTAAGACCCATTGGGACCCCATACCCAAATTTAATTTGGGCGGGATGGGTATCTAAAATATGGGTATATATGGGATTTATTTGGGACTCCCATGGTATCTATTAAAATAATAACAAAATAAAAAACAATCTTTTTTTTTTCATTTTCTTCTCAACATTAATAAATTAATGTTATAAGGTTGTAATACAAGTTAGGTAAATTAGCACTTATGCATCAAATGTTGTCTCATAACTACAAAATTCCATCACTGCAAAATTTTATTCTTGATAGAATTTCATTGAATTAGGATGGCCTTAGAATTGGAAAAATTTTTAGAGTGGGTCTTGAAAGTTAAGAAATAAAATAACGTATATGAGTAGATGGATTTTGGGGATAATTAAATTTTGTTGATCAATAGATTTTTATTTAATCAACACGAACTCCCAAAAAAAATCATCCACTTATATGAAGTTGGTCTTTTATAAATTTCATATTTAGAAAAATTTATTTAATTTGAAAAATTATCGCATAATTTATAAAGAAGAGTGTAGAACTTTTATGAAGTTAAATAAACAAACTAAATAATATAAAAAGAAAAGATAATATTGAGATATTTGATTGAGAAAAAAAAAAGTGTTTCTTAAAAAATAAATAAAATAGGATTAATTTGGGTATTTGGGCGGGATCAAATGGGCTTAGCCCATTTTAGTTCCCCCCATATTAGTCCCATGGCTAATATGGGACTGCTTGGGTATGACCCATATTTTCCAATCCCAAATAAATCCCGCCCAAGTCCCGCCCATCCCGCCCATTTGCCATCTTTAAATACAAGTAATGGCCTAGGCGAATTGTAATGGGTCAAAAGGATTTTGGTACAAAGTTCTAAACTGACATGGTACAAAATTAATACCAGAGAATTTGTCAAAAAGAACAAGGGAAAAAAAAGCTGATAGTGTAAAAACGTATTAGTTCCATTGTTAGCTTTCCTTTTTGAGCATTTGCCAAAGTAACTCTAACGAAACATGAAGAAATCAGGACCAAATTTCTTGTCCAAGAGTCAAAAAGTGAAAAGGGGGATTTTAGCTCTCTTCGGTGGATTTTCGTCTTCAAGTTCACCTATCATGAGTCCTTTTCCTTTTGTGTTTGAACTTGAAGCATCGGCAGGCATTTGAGCCACCAGTCTATTAGTACGTGTACATTCATCATTTGTGATGAGATAATGGGTTTTCGGTGTTTCCTTTTTTTTTTAAGTGGAAAGTCTCAAATAGAAAATCTCTCATTTACAATCTCACCTTCCGTTCCACCTAACCCATCCTTCCGTAGGTTTTCTCGGTGTTTCTTGATTCTTTTATGATAAGCATAGAAATTTATTTTTTTAATTTTTTTTAAAATACATCTTAGTTGATTAAATTTAGTTTTTGGCTAACATTGTATTTTTCTAATATCTATTTGCATATATTTTTGTAAAATATAAGCTTACAAATATATAATTTTTAAGCAAAAATATAAATATATAAATATATAAGTTTACAAATATATAATGTTAGTTTTCTTGATTTTTGGTAAGATTTTATGATTTCTTGATCCTATCTAAAATTCGATCCTATAACTTCCGAAAGATCTAAGGTAAGATTTTGATTTCAAAAACCCTGATGTTAAGTAGCAAGAAAGAGGTTGATAATTTTGTGAATTATAATTGAGTTCGCGTTCTATCTTCCTTTTTGTTTTGGCTCGTCAAGACATTATTCAAAATGTTTTCAAATAAGTTCCTAGCACTGTAAAAGGATAAATATTGCTTGTCTTGCATCTCAGATGGGCTTCAGTTTGGCTGCTTAAACGGTTGAATACATAGGAGTAGGACAACGATGAGGATCCCCTATGGGCTGCCCAAATTGTCCCCGTTTTGCTCCCCTCCTCCTTAAAAATGAAAAAAGAAAGAAAGAAGGACTTCCTCTTCACTCAATTCACACAATCACCAACTCGTGCACCTTAAAAGTTAACCTCCCTGATTCAAACTAGTAAACTCCTGCAACACAATTCGGGCATCTAAGCACCTTTTATTGTTGAAATCTTTATTTAAATATTGTTGAAAATCTTTTTGTTATTCTGTTCGTGCAATAAGGGTTTCTTTTGTGGTTTGATTTGTGTTAAATTATGATTTATAAAATTATGTATTGTGTTCCAACCCAATCTAGATACATATACATTTACATTTTCTTTCGTGATTCTATGCAGTTTGACATCCACCGGAACCATAGGAAAAGCAGATATTGCATTAGCATCTGCAGTCCCATTTTCAACCATTTCTTAAGTTGTTTATAAGCCAAGTTAATTTGCTAGTAAGTTCTTCCATGCTAATCAACATAAACTGCATCAAGGTACTCTTTGCTCATCTTAGGTCGACACTGAATGCTCCAACCTACCTCTTTGTCTGGCCATATCATAGTAAAAATTTTAAATTGAAAAAATAATGGAAAGATAAAGAGAAAGATATAGTGCATAAAGAGAAAGATATGTAACAAATCAAGGATGTTTCATTTTGTCCCCTCCTTGTGTTTGTTTTTTATTAGTAGAAATAACACTTAGACTAGGATTAAAAAATTCAGTGAAAGCTTTACAAATTGTCACATCTATAGAATCATGACTAATGTAAATTTTTAGAACCAAGAATTATTAATTTGCGTGGATAATAATTTTTTCTCTAAATTAAAGCATAAAACATTCCCTTTGGTATAGCTTTCACGGATTGTGCACGGTAACGAGTTGATCCCCAAGTATTGACCAATTCGCTTGGATGTGTAGCTTAACTCATGTAGCTCACAAGTGATCAGTGCACAACATTGCCATTTGTTTGTTTACGCTTCATTTATCAATCAATTGATTTTTCTTAAAATCCATTCAATATTATTAGAATTTACGTAATTGCATATTTTAGTTATCCCACTATATGATAAATAAATGCTAATAAAAGAATAAATAGTAACAAAAATTTTTTTACCTTAACCAGTAATGTCTACATCCCTCCTACACTAATCAAGCACAAGAAACAATGCAAGCACTCTTCTTGCCACTAAGTTTGCCTCCAGTAGTAGTTAACATTGGCATCATTTTAAGCAATAGCTGTATAAGCACCTCTGCCATTAAATCTTAAATATGAACTTTAACTCCCTTTGGTGGACTTTCATCTGCAAGTTCATCCATCATGAGCCCCACTCCACTTGCAATTAGCTTTGCCTCTTGTAGTCATTAATATTGGCATCATTTTTAGCAGCAGATCTGCAATCACCTCTGGTGTAAAATCATCGCCATGAGCTTGAGCTCTCTTATGGTGGATTTTGAACTACATTTATAGATCATGAACCCCTCTCTCTTTGTGTTCACGCAACAGGCATCAATAGGCGTTTGAGTCTCTAATTCTATAATTTTGGTCTTTACTATTTGCCCTATCATCAACTTCTGATGAGACAATGGGTTTTTTCCTTGGCTCTTGATTTTCTTCTTTCAATGTCACAACAACAAGAGTAGTCTATACTAGAAAATATCTGCGTTTAAGTAATAAATATGTTTTCTCTATCATCTACGAGAAAATTCTACTAATATTATTTTTATTGTTACTAAACCCTGATGGTAAAGGCTATTTAGCTAGAGTTGAAGTTTATAATCCAACTATAACAGTTTTTGCACAATTTGTTTCTTTTTCTTGGAAGGGTCTGCAGGTCTATCCTCGGTTTAATTAATGATCATTGTCTCTTTTATCAAGCAATGGAAGTTTCTAGTTTTCTATGTGTTGCTATTTGGATTAATAATTTCTCTCTCTCTTTTTTTTTTTAGGTAATATGGATAAAAGTAAGAGCATGTACCGAAGAGGACAAGGGCTTAAATAAAGGGTCATTTCGAGAAATGATTGTTGAATACTCTGCATAGAAGCAGAGAGAGAAGGAAAGTCAGGAAATGGAGAAATCCCATGACTTGCACGCAATGAATGCTATTGAGGAGAAAAATGGGGAAAAATTGGAGTCAGTAGAATTGATGAACAGGAAAAAGAGGAATATGTCCACCAAAAGAATGTTCAATAATAAAAGAATAATTAGTTATAAAAGTTTCATTATCCTTTTTTTATTTATTATTGTTACTATATGATAATATGTATGTTACTCCTACTCTTTCTCTAATCTATACTAAAAGGGTCGTAGAATGCAAGAAACTCACTTGTAAATCAAAGGGATGCATCACATGCACACTATCTGCATTATATTGCTAGCACAAAACTTTAAATTCCTCATCTATAACCAATGCTGCATCTTGTACTTTGCCTTGTGGCCAACTAATTATAAAAATTTCAATTAAAACGTGAATTTTTGGAATAATAGGAAAAGCAAATATTTCCTTAGCATCTATAATCCCATTTTCAGCCATTTTATTGAGCTATTTATAAGCCAATGTGACTAACTAGTAAGTTCTTCCACGCTAATCAAGATAAACTGCATCAAGTTACTCTTTGCTCATCCTTGGTCCATACTGAATGGTCCAACTTATGTCTTTATCTAGCCATATCATTGTTAAAATTTTAAACTGAAAAAAAAATGAAAGATAAAAGAGAGAGATACAAGGCATAAAGACAAAGATACACGAAAAAGAGAGATATATAGCGAATTAAGGATGTTTGCTTTCGTTCACTCCTTATGTTTGTTTTTTTATCAGGCAAAACCATAATTATTAAATCTAACCCAACTCAAGGGTGAAACATATATGGCGAATGAAGGATGGTTTGCCTTTGTTCATTCATTGTATTTGTCTTTTTATTAGGTGAAACCATAATTATTAAATCCGTTCTAATTCTGTAGTTCAACCAATCAACTCGGTGAACTGACAATTGAACCGGATTGGATCTTCAATTGGATTGCTCACAAGAGATTGAAGAGATTCGAACGCAAGATCTCGCGCATGTAAGAAAGGCATACTCACCACTGGGCTTCCAAGTCACATGGTAGTCATTAACCCTTATCATGTAATATATTAGTTAATTATTTCTTTGTTCTTTTTTTATTTCTCTAAAACAAATTTATTTAGGATCTTTTAATAAAATTTATTACTCTCCAGAATCTACAAATTATGAAATGAATTTCAAAATAACATATTACACAATTTATTTTAAAGATAAATATTGCTTCCAATAACCTTTGGCACTTAAAATTTGCAAATAAATTAAGTAATTACACTAAATATAGATAAAATTTTATACTTGAAGGTGGTGGATTACTAATAAAATTTAGATTTTGTTGATTCTTCTAAGAATTAGTCATTCTATAATGAATTAGCTTAAATGAGCAATTGTTATGGCATATTTTATTACAATTTAACTGAGTACCTTATATAAAAAAAATTATGAGGCATAACATTTAAATATATTTAGTGGCCCTCAAATTTAACCACTCACCCATTGGTTGAACCAGTGACCCATTGACCTAACATTTAAATATATATAGTGACCCTCTAATTTAACCACTCACCCACTGATTGAACCAGTGACCTATTGACCTGCCTCCTTCACTGAATTCCTTTCAAGATTGGGTTTAATAACTATGGTCGAAACAACACTTAGATTGGGATTAAAAAATTAATCATACAGCCGCAAAGTCTTCGAGCATATTTGTGATTTTAAATTAATATGCAAAATGTTACCATCCAATTTCATTCTTCTCACTTAAAACGATGAGCTCTTTATAGAAGATTAAAATGTTAAACATACTTATTTTGTTATACTAGTTAATTTCACACCTTAGCTATACTACCTATACAATTTAGCAAAATGAAAAACAGAGGGACAGAATCCCAAGATATTTTCTTTTTAAAATGGTGACGACTTTAGACTTGAATTTTGTTTGATACACAAAAACTTTCTTAAAAGTACCATAATTATAAATGGAACCATTTGTAGAAGTATTTCCAAATATGATCGAGAACGTTGTGGAACACAGAAAAGCTGTTGTTTAGGCAGTGGAAAGCTTTCCTTGTACATTGGAGATATTATAGCACAAATAATGAAATCAAACTTGACCGAAGAAACTCTTGATGATGCAGAGTAGCAACGGATATTGATCCAAGGATATCCTATTCGTATAAGGGCTAATTAATGGATCTTCCATTTATCCTTTGCATGGATAATAACACAAAGTTTTTATAAAATCATAGACAAAATATCTGTTAACTTATCATCTAGCTTAAGTCTAATATCAAACTTATAGTTTTGAATTATTGGTATCTACACATTGCTGGTACTCTATTTCCAATTTAATAAAACTCAAATTCTTGAAATCCACAAGTCACAATTCTCCATTCCACCGTGGCGTCAACTTGAATAATAAAACCATTTGACATGGGATTAATTATATTTTTGCAGCTTCAATCTTGTACATCATTATTACTTTGCACCTTAAATTTCAATTTTAGATGCGTTATTCTCTAAAGTCTCAAATTTGTCCCACCTAAATCCAGTTGAGAGCAGTTAGCAAAACTAACAGAGTAGAGGATTGTGCAAACAAAATCCTTTTTGCCTCATTGATAATGATTTCGAGATGATGGTAAGTACACTACTAAGTAGTAGATTGGCTTAGGTATACCTTGTGTATAAGGTCATCTATTCGGTTATTTTTTGCTAACACTAAAATGAATTGCAGTTGTACTTAAATCTGAGAGCATATGTAGGCTTAGCAAATTCTTCCTTGCCGATCAACTTAAACTGCATTAAGGTAATTTTTGCTCATCTTGGGTCGATACTAAAAAACCCAGTAAAAGTTTTACATATTATCACATCTATAGGACCATTACTGTTTACATCTATAGAACCTAACATGATGAGATTGAATACTTGATAATTATTTCATAAAATGTTGAAGCATAAAACGATCCCTTTTGTATAGCTTTCACGCATAGCGCACGGACAAGAGTAGATCCACAAGTATTGATCATAGAACAGAATACTTTCTAAAGCAACAAAACACACTACCTGGCTGGAAAATCTACCAAATCACATGGTAGCTTTGATTACTCGAAAAGGAACCAGTTCAGTGAAAAATTATTCTCTAAAGAAATGCTAATCAAAAGTATAATAAATTAAGAATCAGACATTTCAAAACGTATAAGTATACTCAATACCAAAGTGCAGAAGAGTACTTTCAAAAGCTGCTAGAAGAAAGGTCACTACAGCTCGTAAACGGATGGTTACAGCATCAACGGCTATGACAGATACAACAGCAGAAGGTCTTTTGGCTATTGCTTGTGCTCAAATACATTTGATTCCTTAGGCTGGTAAATAATTCTCGTAAATATATCATTTAGCATTCTGTTGTTAAGCAACCCTTACAAGATTTTGTCTTCGAGAGCAGCTGAGATTCTAGACTTATTGCTTTGCCTATCTCAAGAAGAAAATACCAACTCAGAAAAGTAATATTTGTTAGCCTGTTGGACATACTTTTCAACCTCCAAGGCCCCTAAGGTTATCAAGTGACATACATAGACAAGCTTCTTTCTTGGCCAAGCCCATATGCTCAGCTTATTTCTTGCCTTTCAACTAAAGGATCCCAAAGGACATCTAACAAAATAAATCTTGATGCCCCATTCAGATTTATTGCTTCAGAACAAGCTTTGGTGGATGCAAATAGAACTTTCACCTTACTGGTAGTATAGATGTTGTCAAGCAAACGACTTTCTTTCTCTTCCATTCTTGATTTTGACTTTATCTTGCCTAAGAATACTACCTGGTTATCTAGTTCAGAAATATCATTTTTTTTTTCCTTATTAGACGGTTTCTCTCCAAGATATGGCTTAACATTGGAGTTTGCTTTAAGCTTGGAGAGTTCTTCTGTTGTTCTTCCAGCAATAGATATCTTGTCATTCCCCTTTGTTAAGATCAATTTTTTTTTCTTATTAGACGGTTTCTCTCCAAGATATGGCTTACCATTGGAGTTTGCTTTAAGCTTGGAGAGTTCTTCTGTTGTACTTCTAGCAATAGATGTCTTGTCATTCCCCTTTGTCTTCTTACTCCTCTTCCATAATTCTATGCAGTTTATGTTGTATTGTTCTAGCAATCTTGATCTGATTTTGCAATTTGTTTTCACAAAAAAAAAAAGGAAAAGAAAACAACTAAGCATGAAAAAGAAAACCAGAAGTTCCTAATTTAAGGGACCTAAATGTGTATTGTTTCTCAAACAAAAATGATTGTGTAGTTAGGTTGTGGTGAGTGAATTTGAAACCGTCGTGCGTCTATCGTGCCATGGTCAATCACGCATCACATTTTTTTTTCCTAAAATACAAAAGCAAAATAAGAGACGTGGAAATGCAATGCCCCATTCAAATGATTAGTGAGTTATCCAAAAATCATGTGGGGTTAGTCTTGAAATGAATTACTAAGTGATAGGGTATATTTTTGTTGTATGCATATATCCTTAAGTACATTTTGCTCTGATTGAAAAACATCATCATTTTATGGATTTTGCATTAATGGTAGAAATTACATTAGTTATACACAGACACAAAGAGACTTGAAGAATACTGGATACTATAGATTTAGAAAATTGATAGAATATTACGTTGAAACTCCAAAACAATCAATAGATAAAATACTTATGAATCCAAGATTCTCTGTGCATAATTCCAACTATATATTAACAGGTTAATGTATAATATGATACACATGGGGACGGTTTGAATGGGTGGTATCATGGGAGAAATTGTAAATAGAAGGTCCTGAATTCAAAACCTTCCACTTACAAAAATAATAAAACATTTATAGATATGCAATACATGCAATTTATTATTAACATCTAAATCTTACTTCTGTCTCCAAACATCAAAATAAATCATTTGTTCTTTGCTTTTGGTTAAATTTTTAAGCAAAAAGTCGAATAAAGACTGAACAGGATTATATGTCTAATAATGCTGATAATTATAATCCAAATGGGCCATAAACTCTTCTTTATTTCCCAAGGTAGGATTGAAGAATGACTTTCCCACAAGTACATAGTTGCAAATAGGGTTTTCATAATTACTTATTCTTGCAATAAGTGAGATAAACTACAGGCTTACTAGCTAGGTATCTAAGTTGCTAATAATTAATCTTTGATTCCGCAAGCTAGAAATGTTGATGGAGTATATTAAAGATTTGTCTTTACTGATTCGGATCTGTAAGGAACACATAGTTTTCGGATTAAATATATTGATGTTATTTCTTTTGACTAACTTTTAATTTTTTATGGTAAGATGACATAAATTCAGGCTATCATTTATGCTGAATTGGACCATTTCATTGAGCTCTACAGAACTTATCATGTTCGAAATGCTATCATTCGGCTGGTGATGCAGCAGGTTTCGACTTAGTTCACTAGCATACGAAATCATACTTATGAGGAATGTCCGCTTCCTTTTTTTTTTTTTTTTTTTTTGAATATGGGGAATATATTTATTCGGCTTGTTCGCCCATTTGATGAATTGCCAGCTGATAATTATTACCATTTTGCTCCTCTTCTTGATCTTTGATTTCCTTACCCACAATCACAATGCAAGAACAAGTATGATTAAAGACAAAGTATACATTCCTTCCCACCCATGATTTTCTACCAAGAAGTTCCTCGCACCAATTTCACACTGGCCAACTTCCAAACATCAAAATTTGACCTTATCTTTCTTTGTGAAGTTCCCCAGAAAATGTCCATGCATCAAAACAATCTCCTAAACAGGCATCTTAGAATAACTATGAAATTATTTAAACAGTCCCTGATTTTTCTTTTTTTTTTTTGGGTAATAAAAAATTTGGATGGGTTCAGTTCTAATCACCACCATAGGTCGGAGTAATGCTAATCTCAGGGATCATAAGTTACTTATAAAAATACTTATGGATCCCCCACCAATACTACCCTCACATTGACAGTTGGATTTGAACACATCATATTTTATAAGAAAATGACCCATTCTTGCAAATTAAGCAAATTGTACAAGCTGGAATCCCTGATTATATCAAACTTGCAAAAATACAGTCTAGTAGCTTCCTCAACCCCTTGGCTAACTCAGTTATCAAGCTCAATGGAGGCAGCTTTCCACACCTAGATCACTCCTGATATGTATTGACAAACTCCTGAAAAACAATCCGTGGCTAACAATCCAATTCGATCATATCTATGACTTTTTAGCATTCAAAACTTCATTCCCATACAATAAATAGTGTTCTTTTTTACTATATTGTCCATACAATATACGGTCAATTACATATAAACCTCTATAATATTGTATATTATCACATGACAATCTTAAAATTTCAACGTATCCATATAATTTCACTATGATTTTATGTAAAGTAAAAAAAAAAAAAAGCATCACCAATTACTGTGATTGAACAATACTTGCTACAAAAATACGCGTGATAGAATCATAATATATATCCACTTAGCCCCCTTATGATTTATATGAATATCTATTGAGTAATGTTATTTACACTCCTATTATATTATTTACACTCCACTAATCCATTTTTATTAGGTTGAGACAATATTATCCGGGCCCCATCTTGTGCTCACTATCCGCATACTACTTCACAAAAGTGAAGTTCGATAGACAGTTTTGGAGCAGCAATCAACTCCAATTTCTTCTCTTTCATAAAATATTTTAGACTCTACTTTTTTCTTAGTAGACTTTTTGAAATATTAGTGTCCTATTTATGAGACAATATAGTTGTACTTAGCCTATGGTCATATTTGATTTTGAACCTTGGGATTATTATTATTATTATTATTTTGGCTTGAAGTTTGGAATCTGTTCACGTTACATTGCTAGATTGATCTTTGGCATCATATAATTTCACAAAGTCTCATAGAAAAATGCATAATAATATTAATGACAATTTTAAATTTGCCATTTTAATGTGTAACACAATAATTAATTGGTTTTAGAATGTAACAAAAAATCTGGTAAAGTTAACTCATGAACAAGGAGAAGAAATTAGAGTAGGGATAATATGGTTTCATTCTAATTTAAATGGGTTAGTATAAGTGCAAATAATATAATAAAAGTGTAAATAACATTACCCTATCTATTTTACCCTCATATAGTTTTTGTATTTTTCTATTTTACCCAAATTGAAAGGGGAAGGGAAAGACCTAAAAAGAGTTGGCAAGAAACTATTAAAAGAGACTTGTTATATCTAAACCTCAATGAGGATATGTATTTTGACCAACTATAATGGCGATGTATGATCCATATAGCCGACGGCACTTAATGGGAAAAAGGCTTAGTAGTTGTTGTTGTTGTTATAGTTTTTGTATTTATCTGCATAGTTTGTGTAATTATCTATAGGTGTCAAAATGGGTGATTTGGGTAGATTTGGGTAAGTCATAATTGGGTAATGGGTATAATTGAGTCAACCCATTTATTCCCATTTAATAAATGGGTGTGGGTATACCCAAGCACCCATTTACGACTCATTTGAAATATTATTTATTTTTTAAAAAAATTTTCACATGGTGTTTGACAAGAAATAATTGCATTTTATAGTTATTACATTAGTAAGAAATTTAAATTTATCTCCTTAACACTCACTAAAATTTGAATAAAATATATATTTATCTTTAAATGGGTTAAATGGGTGAGTCAAGTCAATCCACTACCCATTAATTAAATGGGTATAAATGGATACCCATTTATACTCATTTAAAATTAATGGACGAGTTTGGGTAAATTATTAATGGGTGCGTTTGGGTGAGTTAATATAAATGGGTTGTGATTGACACCTCTATAATTATTTCTTAGTACTTGAGTAAGAGTAATACTAATATTTCAAATAATGACCTTGTGGAGGCTATTTTCTATTAAATTTTTACTTTACATGAACTACAAGAGGGTTTTGTGTGATTTATCCTACAATATATGGGCTTAAATATATAATTTTTCCTTAATCAAATTACAAACAAATTATATTGTGTTCTAATCCAATTTAGCTAAAGATAATAGTATAGGGTGATTCCACAGTCTCTTTTGAATATCACACCCACAAGTGAAATTCACTATTGGATGGTGAAAGAAGTGTTATCAACCCTTAGATTAAATATTGTTAAATATTTAAAATATAAACTATTTATCTTTAGTGAAAGATACACTAGAGGGAATGGTATCCAAAAAAGGACCATAGAATTTCTAATACTACTCTTATTAAAAAAAAAGATAATATAGAATTTTCCAATACTATAATTAGGGGGCAAAAAAGATAATCATACATAGCTAAAACCGGCTGAAGCCAAATGAACACTGCAACCTTTGTATCCCGTGGAATATGAATTTGTTTAATGTTTTCTTACCATGGATATGACTAGAATTATGTTATTCTTATTTTTTCTTAATTATCCAGGTGAAGCTACAAACAATTTTGTTTTGACAAATTACAGGTGTCAGGAATAATGGTTCTCGATTCCCATCCCACTCTGATGATGAACATGCACGAAATTATTATTATTTTTAACCATTGTAGATGTGGAGTATACTAGCAGCAGCAAGAGTATACTCTCAACACGTTATCAACTACAATTTCTATTTGGAAATAAAACTTTCCATTGATTCATATGTCGTGTAGCGGTCTCGTAACTTCAGTTTTCTAAATCCACATCCGATCTTCAGTCTTTTCTTTTTCCTCCTCCTCTTTTTTTTTTTTTTTTTTTGTAACTAAAGAACCTGCAACCGCTATCCTAAAGTGCACACTGAGTAAACCCTGCCCCATGCAATAGCCTGTAAACTGTCAGGGTTCGAACTAGATGAATTGGGAAATTGGGGACGAATTAAGGAAGTAGAAGCTGAGCTAAGAACAGCAGCTAAGAGAGTAAGAAAATGAAAAGAGAGAGAAAGAGAAGAAGAATGAAGAAAGAATCTGTTATTGACAAATTGCTTAACCGAATTTGTTACATTAGGCCCCCTTTTATACATCTTAACACATGGGCTTTAACTACCCTGGAGAGCCAAAACGATGCCGTCCTACTAATTCCTTTGCAATTAACGAAACGCAATGCCTTCTCCTTGAAACGACGGTCTTCTACACTTGGGTTCCTGACATTCCCTCCCTCTTAAGACTCAGCTTGTCCTCAAGCTGTGAATGCTGGAAACTGCTTGTTGATGAAGGATTTGTCCTCCCATGACGCTTCATCCTCTCCTAGATGATTCCATTTGATAAGAAATTGGACAACTGGCCGGGAGTTCCTCATGATGACCCTCCTCTTTAGCACTTCCTCCTAAAACAGTAGACATTTGTCAGTACCTTCTAAGTTGGGAATTGATGCAGAAATTTTGTCAACATCGCCAATCTTCTTTTTCAATAATGACACATGGAAGACGGGGTGGATACATGCTTCTGGTGGTAGTTCCAGTTTATAGGCGACAGCCCCAATCTTCTCTATGATCTGGAAGGGTCCAAAGTATTTTGATGAAAGCTTCAAGTTCTTCCTGATAGCAACAATTTGCTGCTTATAAGGTTGTAGCTTAAGAAATACCCAATCCCCCACTTCGAATTTTCTTTCTGTTCTGTGCATATCGGCAAAGTGTTTCATTCTATTATGCGCTTTAACCAAGTTTTCTCGAATGGTGGATAAAGCTTGCTACCTTTCACTTACCATATCTGCCACTGCAGGTACCAACACATCATGGAAAGGTCCTAAAGGAAGATGAACTGGTTTGTGCCTGTACAATACTTCAAAAGGTGTTGCCTGTAGGCTGGTGTGGAAGTTAGAGTTGTACCAGAATTGTGCTAATGGTAACCAATGACTCCACTGTCGAGGCTGCTCCGTGCACATACACCTGAGATAATTTTCCAAACACTGATTGACCCTTTCACTTTGACAATCCGATTGTGGGTGGTAAGAAGAACTGTAATAAAGATCAATTCCCACTATTTTAAACAATTCTTGCCAAAATCTGCTTGTAAAAATTCGGTCTCTGTCAGAAATGATTGTTTCGGGCAAGCCATGTAACTTGTAGATGTTGTCCATGAAAAGTTGGGCTACTCCTTTAGCAGAGAAAGGGTGCATTAAGGCAATGAAATGGCTGAATTTGATTAATCGATCCACCACCACTAGAATGGTGTCATATCCTCTTGACAGGGGTAGCTGCTCAATAAAATCCATAGTGATGTGTGACCATGCCTAAGATGGAATCGGAATAGGTTGTAACAGCCCCGGGTACGAAAGATTCTCACTTTTATTCCTTTGGCATATATCACAAGATTTGACAAACTGGATGACATCTCTCTTCATGTGCGGCCAGTAGAACAATGATCTGATTTTTTGTAAGCACCCTCTTTGTCCCAAATGGCCGCCCACTGCTGATGAATGGAGTGCTTTAATTACTTTACTTCTGGTTTCATTTGTAGCTCCTATGTATAATCTGTTTTGGTACTTCAACACTCCATTGTCAAATGTATATCCGGGATTCGAATTGGGATCTAATGTTAGCTAGGAGATAACATCTTGAGCCCCTTGGTCACCATTGTAGCTTTCAATGAGCTCTTGTACCCAAAGAGGCTGCACAGATGATAGTGCCCCTAGAAAGTGCCCGCTCGTATCAGGCTCCTCTTGCTCAGTCATTCTTTTTCTTGATAGAGCATCTGCTACACCATTTTCAATTCCCTTTTTGTACTGAATTTCGTAATCAAATCCCAACAATTTGGTGAGCCATTTGTGTTGCAATGGGTAAGTATGTTTCTGCTCAATTAAGTACTTCAGGGCCTGATGATGTGTCTTGATTACAAAGTGATGTCTGATGAGGTAGTGCCTCCATTTGGTGACAGCATCACCAATGCGAGCAACTCTTTTTCGTAAACCGACATTCCCAGATTTTGTGGTGATAAAGCTTTACTAAGGTAAGCTATTGGATGGCCTTCTTGCATAAGAATAGGCCAAATGCCCACTCCACAAGCATCAGTCTCAACCACGAATGGAATGTCAAAGTTCGGCATTCTCAGAACTGGGGCTGATGTCATAGCCTTTTTGAGCTCCAAGAAAGCTGATTGAGCTTGTTCGTTCCAGACAAAGCTATCATTTTTGAACTGCTGGGTTAATGGCTTACAGATTATTCCATAACCTCTAATGAACCTCCTGTAGTAACCAGTCAAGCCAAGGAAACCACGTAGTTCCTTAACTGATGTAGGAGCAGGCTAGGACAAGATGCATTCAACCTTCGAGACCTCCATGCTAACTCCATTCTCAGAAATGAAATGTCCCAAGTACTCTACTGAAGTTTGAGCAAAAGAGCATTTGGATAAGTTGCAATATAATTCATGTTTGGCCAGAATTCCCAGTACTAAGGTGGGACTATATATAAGGATGTCATCAAAGAATACTAACACAAAATTCCTCAAATATGGTTCAAAAATTTGGTTCATCAAGGTCTGAAATGTAGCCGGAGCATTGGTCAAGCCGAAAGGCATGACCAAAAAGTCAAAATGTCCGTGGTGAGTCTGAAAAGCCGTTTTGTAAGTATCAATGGACTTGACCCTTAGTTGGTGATAACCAGCTCTGAGGTCCAATTTTGACATATATTTGATCCCATATAACTCATTCAACAACTCGTCAATATTGGGGATGGGAAATTTATCCTTTACCGTCAACTGGTTCAACTTTCTGTAATCTACACACATTCTCCATGAGTTCTCTTTTTTTTTATCAGCAACACTGGGGAAGCAAAGGGGCTGCTACTGTGTTTAATGATACCATTGGAAAGCATTCCAGCCACCTGTTTTTCAATTTCAGTCTTGTGAGAGTGAGGGTACCTGTATGGTTTGAGTTTGAAAGGTTCTGCCCTAGGTTTGAGAGTGATCTGGTGGTCTAAACTCCTTTCTGGAGGTAATCCTTGAGGTTTGGCGAACACTTGTAAAAATTGACGCAGTACAGCTTGCATCTCCTTAGGTAATTCTTCAATGTTACCCTAACATTTCTCCATTCCTACGGTTGCACAACACCTCCGTTTCTGTTCGATAAATGATCTCAGATCCTTCCCTCTAATCAGATCCATCACAGGTTGGTCAATGAAGCCTTGCAAGTACACTGATTCTCCTTCCCTATTAAGTACAATGTTTAATTCTTGGAAATCAAATGTGATGGGACTGAAGTAGCTCATGCAGTCAACTCCCAAAATAATGTTCCATCCTCCCAATTCCATGATCTCTAAATCAAACTTGAAATGGTAGTTTTGGATTTTCCATGCCACCCCCGGATATGCAGTTTCACTTGCCACCGTGGATCCATTTGCCATGGTTATTGAAAAAGGTGATACTCGTTGAAATGGCAATTCTAAGAATTTGACCAATCCAAAATGGATGAAACTATCAGTGCTTCCTGTATCCACCAATATTTTGATAGGTAGATCTCTCATCACCCCAACCAGCATTATAGTTTTCCTCTTCAATGCTCTTGACAAGGCATTAATGGACACCTCTGCTAATTCGCCTGGATGGCTTGTGATTTCATCTTGCTCCCCAATTGCATCTTCAAAGGAGGTCTCCTCATCCCCATCAACTTCCAAGACATTCAGGTGGCCCCCTCCGCATCTGTGACCTCTAGAATATTTTTCTCCACATTTGAAGCAAAGGCCATGAGCGCGCCTATATTGAATTTCCTCAGCAGATATCCTCTTGGGGTCTTTGGCATTGGTCTCCCCTTTCTTGGTTGTCGGCATGACAGGAGGAAGTCTATAAGCTCCCTGTGGATTGCTACCCCCTGATTGGTTTTTATATAACCCAAATTTTGGTTCAATAGCAACATTGTCGTAGTTCTTGGCATGTTTATGCTACAGCTCCATTGACTGCTCTTGCAGAGCTGCAATATCAAAGGCCTTTGATAATCTGTCCAGCTTGAACATTTTGGCCATTGGCCTGATCTCATCTTTTAATCCACTGATAAAACTAGAAATGAAGTATTGCTCGTCCAGTTTGGGATTCTTGAGCAACATCAGCGTCTTTAACTCCTCAAATTTTTCTTGATATTCTTCAACTACTCCTTTTTGTTGCAATTTGTTAAATTCTTCTACAATATTCCCATTTTTCTTATTGGCAAACCTTTCAATGATTAATTCACAGAATAAGGCCCAGGTCAAACTCTGTTTCTCCACTTTAATTCCTTGAAACCAAATATCTACCTTCCCTTCCAAAAACATCTCTATTACTTCCACTTTCTGATTTTCCGGAACGTTGTAATTAAGGAAATACTTTTGGCATTTCCGCAGCCACTCATGGGGGTTTCCACTAGAAAACACAGGCAGCTCCAATTTAGGTGGATTTGGAATAGAAAACTTACTTTTCCTATCATAGTTTGCCCCTGGACCCTCAAGCTTTGAATTGAGTCTCATGTATGTCGGAGGAGTCGGTAAGAGAGGTTCCGACGCCACCGTCTCTGCCTCCGAAATTCCTTTCTCCTGCACGATGTGTTTCAAGACTGTGTTGAATTTCTGCTCCAAGTTATGGAATCGGTGATCCAAATTAACCACCATCGTTTCTAGCTTACGGTGATTCCCTTCTTCCTCCTGAAATTTTTGCTGCAGATTATGCTGGCAACTCTCCTGAAAGGTTGCCATGGAGTCCAGAACTTCCTGCAACCGAGATTCTTGTTTCTTGATTTGCTCTTCCAGCAAACGGTATCTGGTGTTTTCCGCCATGGATTAGCGTCAGCGCGGCCGAGGATCGACCGCTCTGATACCAATTGTCAGGGTTCGAACTAGATGAATTGGGAAATTGGGGACGAATTAAGGAAGTAGAAGCTGAGCTAAGAACAACAGCTGAGAGAGTAAGAAAATGAAAAGAGAGAGAAAGAGAAGAAGAATGAAGAAAGAATCTGTTATTGACAAATTGCTTAACCGAATTTGTTACATTGGGCCCCCTTTTATACATCTTAACATGTGGGCTTTAACTACTCTGGAGAGCCGAACGATGCCGTCCTACTAATTCCTTTGCAATTGACAAAACGCAATGCCTTCTCCTTAAAACGACAGTCTTCTACACTTGGGTTCCTGACACAAACCACACTTAGAGGTAAGACCCACTAGGCAAGTCCCGTGCGACGAATGCATGTTCCAAGAGTGGTTCGAGCCTGAGGTAACAGGAAGTTATTGTACCAACTTTACCACCTCAACCAACTTCAAGGAACACGGTTCTTCTGCTTTTGATAAGGTTACTAGTTCCTTTTATCTTTTCTTTCTTCTTTTTATTTTTATCAGGTCTTATTTGATTGATGAATGTCTGTGCATAATGTGGGTCAAGTAGAGGTCCATCATGCAGCAATTTTCGTGCTTCAATCGTGCGTATATGTGAAGAAGGGCAAATGAACTTCTACCAATATGAAAAGAAAAAGGGAGAAGAAGAAGAGGAGGAGGAAGACACGTAGAAATAATTAGTTACGCATCACCCAAATTTCAAAATAAAGTAGTCAAATGTATATTAATCAGCATTAAGAGATTAGTTTTACGTAATTTATTGCTTAATGAAGAGAATTTCATGTGTGGCATTTCTTTTAATCTTTGTACCTCTTTTACAAAATTACAAAATTTCTTTTGTCTATCATCTTGTTGGAATGAAGTAACTGATCGTTAATCTGAAGACCGTACATGTAAGTCCACTTTATTTCCCATGTCTTGGATAAAACACAGGTATGCAGAGCATCCTTGGTTGGAAAGATGAATTATGATTCTTTAAGTTGCTTTTGAATTGAGGGATTTAATAAAAAAAAATTGAAATCCTTTCAAATTCTTATAATTGTTTAGATTATTTAGGAGATATTTAAATTTGTAAATCACAAATTGTTACCATGTTTAAAATATACTTTGATAATTGATATCCTATAAATCCAAATGACTAGTAAACAATTCAAACAAGAAGAATAATTTGGATAGATTTCAAATTTTTCATGAAATTCTTCAATCCAAACGTATGAAAAATAGGATTAACTTTTTATAAACTGACAGTGTGGTGATTTTTTATATTAGCAATTTCGGATGAATGCCACATGTATATGATTTAAATTTCAAATTTAGATTTATGTTATATGACATAATCCAAACATTCTAGTATAAAAAAAAAAATTATACACTGACTTTATATAAAAAAATTATCCTAAAAACTGTCAAAACTTTTAGAAAACAAAAGGTTGCAACAGTTTCCATCATTCACCCTTCTTCACAGGACGGATCATTTCCTCAACTTCTCCTTTCTTTTTTTTTTGGTTACAAGGGAGAGTGAGCTCACTCTAGACCGATACAAGACAAGGTGTAGCCACCCCCATGGCATCTGCTGCCAAAATAGCCCTCAAACCAGCCGGAGGTAAATGAATGAACTCTTGCATAATCTGTTGCCGAACACTTTCCTTAGCCAACCAGTCTGCACAATTATTGGCTTCTAACCACATATGCTTCAGCTCGCATTTCCAGTTGTTTTTCAACATGGCTCTAATCTGCTTAACCAAATTGGAATGGGTTGATTCAGCTTTTGCTTCAGAAATTAAGCTTAAGCCTGCTTTAGAGTCAGACTCCAGAATTACCTGTGTATAACCTTTTTTCCAGGCCAGTTGTAGCCCAGTTAAAATTGCCCAAAACTCAGCTGCTATGTTCGTGGCGATGCCAAGAAAGACTGAGAGACCTTCCAACCATTGCCCAGATGCGTCTCTAATCAGCCCACCCATGCCGGCTCTGCCTGGGTTCCCTAGGGAAGCACCATCAACATTGATTTTGACCCATTGCTCAGGTGGTGTTTCCCAAGCTATCAAACATTCACGAACACTTTGTCTACCCTTTGGCTTCGCAATAGACTCCTTGACCTGATTAACTAGGGTCTTGATTCTACTGTGAGAGATCTGTAGTAATGACTCATCTCCTGTGTGCACGAAGAGGTTCCTAGCTTTCCAAGCAAAGTGGGAAATGAATTGAAAAGTTGTATGCCAGTTAGTAGCACTCTCCCTTCTGGCAAATTTACAATGTAAACACCAGTCTACCCACTCTTGTAGGTTCCTACTCTTGAATTCATTCCAATGTTGAGGATTGAGGAAATATTGCCAGATTCGACTTATCCACTGACAATCTCTTAATGCGTGCAGTATCGTTTCAAGACTGTCTCCGCAAATTGGGCAGCTGTCATCGACTTCAAGCTTCCTTCTTCTTTTCTCTGCTTGGGTCAACAGTCTCCCATGTCTAACCAACCAAAGAAAACATTGCCACCTACCTGGGCCTTTCATTTTCCAAATATTATCCCATGCTTTACTTTCCTCTTCTAGCTCTGGACTCTCCCATGCCAGTTGGTAAGCAGAGGATATGGAGAATTTTCCATTAGCCTCTGGTTTCCAGCTGAGCATATCCACATTATCATGATGTTCCAAAAGGGGCAAGGAGTTGAGACGCCAAAGGATTTCTTGAGGTAACAGATTAGTAAGCTCACCCATATCCCATCCTTGTCCCTCCCTCCAGTAATCACTTACTTTTTTCTCAGCTTCAGTTGGTGGGACTTCTCGAGCTACAAGCTCAATAAACGGCCGCTCAAGCAGCCACACGTCTGTCTAGAAGTTAATCAGTTTTCCATTGCCCAACCTCCATTGAGTTCCTTTCTGCACTATCTGGTTACCTTCCTTCATGCTTCTCCACACATATGAAGCTCCAACTCTCGGGGAAAAGGTTGCCGGATGCTACCTGCAATACTTGTTCTGCAGTACCTTGACCCATAAAGTTTTCTCCTTATTGGTGAACTTCCAGCACAATTTGCCCAGCGTTGCAGCGTTAACTTTCCTCAATCTCCGAATACCTAAGCCGCCTCTATTTTTTGGTTGGGTGGCCAGATTCCAACTAACATGATGAATGCATTTTGTGTCATCTGTGTCTCCCCACAAAAAATTTCGCGCACACTTTTCAATTTCCTGAATGACTGAATTGGGAAGAAGGGCTGTTTGCATGGAATATGTCGGGATGGCGGCTATGACAGATTTGACTAGAGTGGCCCTCCCTGCAAATGATAAATGCTTCCTTTTCCAACCTGCTAACCTGCTCGTAATTTTATCCAACAGCCCAGCGAAGGTGCTCTTTGAAATTCGGGAGGTGATAAGAGGCATTCCCAAGTATTTACCAAGGTCTTTAGTTTCTTGAATCCCAGTTAGCCTACTAATCTCACATGACACACTTCTGGCCACATTAGAGGAGCATAGGAATTTTGACTTTGCTGTATTAGTCTTCTGCCCTGAAGCTTGGCAAAATTTTTCCATGACTTGACCAATAACTTCTGCTTGAGCTGTGCTTGCTTCGGCAAACAAAAGAAGATCATCTGCAAACAATAGGTGTGAGATTGATGGACCAGATGCTGAAGCTTTAATTCCTCTCCAAGCCCCTTCATCTACCGCCTTAGATATAAGCATGCTTAGCCTTTCGATGCAAAGGACAAATAGGTATGGGGATAAGGGATCCCCTTGCCTGAGTCCTCTACTTGGTGTGAAAGCCTGAGATTTAGTGTCGTTCCATAGCATATCCATTTTTCCTACTTTAACACAATTCATTATAAGCTCCACCATTTCTTGAGGGAATCCTACCATATGCAATGTTTCTTCCAAAAACTCCCAATTGATTCTATCATAGGCTTTTTCAAGGTCTACTTTAATCAAGACTGCTCCTTTCTTTCCCTTTTTTCTCCGCATGGAGTGTAAAATTTCCTGGGCAATAATTATATTATCAGTAGAGTGCCTTCCCGGTATAAAACTACACTGTTGGCCATTAATAAGCTTCCCCAGATGAGGTCTTATTCTTTCCACTAGAATTTTAGTGACTACTTTATAACTGACATTACAGAGAGAAATAGGTCTTAACTGAGAAACCGTTTCTGGTTGGTCAACCTTCGGAATCAGGGAAATCAACGTATCATTCATACCATCTGGAAGCTTTTTTGATCTGAAAATTTGATGAATGGTGGTCAACATCACCTTGCTAACCACGCCCCAGCATCTTTGGTAAAAAATTGCGGGAAAGCCGTCCGGTCCAGGCGCACTATCTGCTTTGATGTTGAAAACTGCCTTTTGAATCTCCAGGTCTGTTACTCTTCTGATAAGGCCTTGAGCTTCTGTGGGAGTTAATTTCCTAGCCCCCTCCTCTCCTAGTTTAAAAAGACTAGTAGATTGGGCAGAGTAGAGTTCTTCAAAAAAACTGACCACAATATTTCTTATAACTTGGGGATCCTGCTGCCAGATTCCATCTCTATCCTTGAGACTTTGGATATTGTTCCTCCTTCTGATAATAGTAGAGAGATGAAAAAACCTTGTGTTTTTGTCTCCATCTTGTAGCCATTGGGCTCTCGACTTTTGTTGCCAAAAAATTTCCTCTTGCTCAAGAATTTGATTGTATTCACGAACCAACTTTTCCTCTAACTTCTCTAGGCCGGGAGAATGCGAGTGACAAAGTCTAATTTGTACCCCATGGAGCCGGGCTTGGCATCTCTTTTTCCGATGGAAGATATTCCCAAAAACATCCCTATTCCACTTCTGCAGCTCAGTCATAAGGTTGTGGGTATTTTTTGAAAGATCCATAGAATCCTTCTAGAGCCTCTGAACCTGGTTAAAGAAATCTCCGTGAGTAAACCACGCCGCTTCCAATCTAAAAATCTTCTGCTTCGGACCGTTACTAGGAGTTTCCAATTCCAACAAAATGGGGTGATGATCTGAGTGAGCCCTAAACAAGTGCTTTACTTGCGCTTCTGGGAAGGCAACTCTCCAAGTGCAGTTACAAAGAGCACGATCTAGTCTTTTCTTTATATTCGCGCCTCCTTCACGCCTGTTACTCCACATCAAAGCAGGCCCATTGAACCCCAGATCAATGAAGTCACAGGATTGTATGCAGTCCAAGAGGCTATGCGACGCTCGTCCAACAAACTGGCTGCCTCCTCTCTTTTCACTACTGTTAGTAATCTCATTAAGGTCTCCTATTAGCAACCAAGGGTGACCGGTCTGCGAGCCAATCTCCTTGATATAATCCCAGAGAAATTTATGAAGCCGAGGTTCTGGGGATGCATAGATAGCAGAGAGCAGCCACGTTAGACCCTTTCCAATTTGTATTACCGCATTTAAAATTTGCCAATTAACTGTCAAAATTTCCACTTCCACTTCTTTGTGTATCCAGAAAAACCAAATTCCTCCTGCAAAACCTTGAGCTTCTACACAGGACATCCTATCAAAATGAAAGGATTTTAATATTCTGTCGGCTTCTCTATTTGGACTGCTAAAATGTATTTGCCGGCATCTTAGGCATTCACCTAGTTCATTGCCCATTCTTCAGCTGCCAATTTCTTCATTTCCTTTGAGTACTTGAGTGGCCAGAATTGGTGATTCAAATTGAAACCTATTGGCAACACTGAGTCCAACCGCATCACTTAATGCTGCCTTGTCCCTGCTAGTTGATGGATTGAGTATTCTATAGGCATTATATAACTAGGCCAAGATGCAAATGAGGAACGACCACTTATAGTTTCTAAAGTTTGGATGGAAGTAAATGCAGCTCCAGATGTTTCAATTTATATGCATATTTTTACCAATTATTAACAGAATCAAGTCATGTGTTAGCAACAAGGTTTTGAAAAAAAAAAGATTAAAAGATTAACAAAATATTGCTCACCATAATTTATAATAAAAGATGACTAATTACTCATATGTTGGTCATGTGCGTAATTAATCTTTAATCTAATTGTTTTTTGGTCAATTGAATTTTTGTGTTTTTGGGATAAAAACTAATTACTCACATGTCAAGTCATGTGCGTAATTAGTCTTTAATCTGAATTTTTTTTGTCAATTGACTTTTTATGTTTTTGGGATAAAAACTAATTACTCACGTGTCAGCATGCAAGTAATTAGTCATGTTTTACTACAAATTATGATGAACATTGAACAATGTTTATTTCAAGTTTTTAAAGTCTTTTTAAAGAATTAATTGCTGATACCTGGTAGCAATTGATAAAAATTAATAAATACCACTGGATTTCTAAATATTTGAGAGTTCAAAACTGTATAATTCTTTCTGAACGTAAAACATTTCGAGGTCAACAACAGCTACAGGACTTATTTCCAAATCGCAACCGAAACCACGTCGTTTCTTTCTCTCCCAGTTCCAAATAACCGTAACCTATAGATGTGACGCCGGCAACTGCCTCCGCCACCTGCACCTGATATGACCACACCACCACCGTCACCAAAGCCTCTGTCATCTCAAGAATGGGAGACATTAATCGAAGATTACAATTACGGCCGCCATCACCGGTGGACTTCCTCCGACTACTCCGGTCCCCCACTCGTCGACCTCGCACTCTCTTCTCTCCTCAGAAAGGACTTTTCTCTCCACCTAAAACTCCATCTACTAATCTTCCTAGAAGAACACTCCATTTCTCTCTTCACTTCCCCGGCGACCCTCTCCCGCCTCCTCGAAACTCTCCGTCTGATAATCCAGTCCCCCAATCCAAATGATGCCGTCTCCCTTTCCTTCTCATTTAAAGAACAGTTCCTCACTTCAACGACTTCAATTTTCATCGTTCATGGTACCTTTGCCACTACTGATTTCGAAACCCTAGAGGGTTTGGTGGAGCTGTTGCTGACTATTGTAAACCGTCCGAACCACGGGATCGACAGGCAGACGAGGGCTATAGCTTGCGAGTGTTTGCGGGAGCTGGAACTGGCGTTTCCCTGTTTGTTATCGGAGATTGCTGCGCATTTTTGGGGACTTTGTCAGAGCGAGAGAACCCACGCGGCTCAAAGTTACGTTTTGTTACTTGCAGCGGTGATTCACAGCATTGTAGCTCATGGTAAGGCGCCCAATGTTTCTATTCTTAATGCTTCTACACCACTGTTCCCGTTTAATGTGCCGCGAATTTTTGTTGAAAATGTTAAGGATGGTGATGATAGTGATGTTATTGTTGGTGGTGATGACGAGAAAAATGCTTCTAGTGCTAGTAGTAATTTTAAGGAGACGAGGGTGAGGTATATGGAGTTAAGGAGGGTGATCTCGTTTTTGTTAGAGTGGCCACAATATTTAACCTCTGGTGGAGTTTTGGAGTTTATGAGGATGACAGTGCCGGTGGCCAATGCTCTGGAGTTGCAAACTTCTTTGCTCAAAGTACAGTTTTCGGGGCTTATTTACACGTTTGATCCTTTGCTTTGTCATGCTTATTTAGGGATGTATTTGAGGTTCTTGGACTCGTTTGATGGGCAAGAAATGGAAATCGCTAATCGACTAGTTTTGCAAAGCAAGGAGTTGTACTTGTCATCTCAAAATAATGTAGTTTTCCAACTGCTTGCTGTTCACTGGTTATTAGGTTTGATTCAATTGGTCATAAGTAGAGATGTGACAAAGAAAAAAAGTTTTGCAGATATGATGAGTCTGAGTTTTTATCCGGCTATTTTTGATCCACTAGCATTGAAATCATTGAAACTTGACATAGCTGCTTATTGCTCTGTTCTACTCAATGATCTGGGAACTCTGAAGAAGTATGAAAATGGAGGAATGATGAATGTGGAGGCAGGTTCGGACGTTTCTGTGGTGAAACTGCTTGAAGATGGGCTCATGTGTGTATCTGGTTTCAAATGGTTGCCTTCTTGGAGCACAGAAACTGCACTGGCCTTCCGCACCTTCCATAAGTTTTTGGTAGGCACGTCATCTCACTCTGATGATAATGAGTCTGGTTCTTCTTCCAAAAGGTCTCCCATGGAGTTGCCCATATTTTGTGCTGTACAGGTGCTTTCTTTTGGTTCCTGTCTTTAACTGCCTGTTATTTATTCTTCTTTGTTTTGATTATCTTAAGAGATGAAAATTGCTTGAGATATGGTAGCTATTTCAGTATTAGGAAAGTTTGCATTTTCTTTTGCATCTTTTTATTGGAGTTCCAAACAATAATGGCTGTTACAATTTCATATCACGTGGCCGTGTCTTGGATTGCTAGAAGTGTTTAAACATTAGCCTGTCACATGCTATGACTATTTAAACTTTCCTGTTTCTACGGTTCACGGTGGGACAATAAGTTTTGCAATTCCAAATGCTGATCTTTAGAATGACTTAAAGTATTCATTTGTATTTTCCCTTCTCCTAAAGGTTCAAATTCCCTCTGATAGTGTGAATTAAGAGCTCAGAACAGTGCATGATCCAAAATTGAATTGAGAGACATTTAATGCTCAGAAAATTTTTTTCTGTCTGAATATTCCCTTGTTTCAAAACCTTGGATGAGGCATTGAGGACCTTGATGATGATATAGGAAAATTATGTTTTTTAGAGATATGGTAAGTCAAAAAGGCTTGGAGCACAGGCTGTTTAACTGATTTCGGTCCCCAGAAATCATTTAGGGATTATTTTTACTTAATCTTGTTATACTTGTAGCATATAGGCTCTGAATATTGTGGATCAATGATAGGAGTTTGTCTAGAGGTGCTAGAAGGGTAAAGGGATAAAAAAAAAGGTTGTCAATAAAAGAGCTCACTGATCTTTTCTAATAGCAGTTTGTCGTGCTAGTAACAACTATGTTGATCTCTACATAGAGATTGCTGGACTGTTTGATGTGCTTTTTGCTGAGGATGTAAGAGAAAATATCTATTTTTGAAGGAATCACCCCTGGAGTACCTTAGGTATCACACAATTTGATGCATGATGGAGTTGCATCATGCAATTGGTACATGAATGAGTAATGGTGATCTCATTGATGTGGATAAACGTAAAATAAAATGTTGTCAGAATTTTTTTTTATGATCAGCAGCATAAAGAAAATTAGAAAGTCAGCTGAAAAGAGGCAGTACATAATTTCATGATGGGTTCTACACATACAAAGACTAGCATTAGGAGCTATTGGGTGGCTGATGAATAAATTCTTATTCATTTCTTTTAATCGGTGTTTCATTAGCTTTTGGCTTTTTACATTGTTTTACAGCTTGAGCTTAAAGGGTGATAATTTGAATTAGACAAGAGCTCTAGTGGTCCTAATTTTTAGGTACCAGCATCTACAACTACTGAACGCATAGAAAATGGTATGCAAAATTTTATGGAGAAAAGTATGTGTTGCTACATCAGCCAGAGCAGCAATGCAGCAGGTAAAAATGGATTCTAGGTGGCCTTAAACATAAATAGGGAACTAGATTATCTAGGCTTCAAGTGAAGTGAAATATTTCCTGAGTTTGTAAAGCTTCAAGTTTCTGAAAGTTGCAAACCCTGCTTATGGAATTTAAGAAGAGTTGCATGGAAATTAAGATAGAATTTAGCAAAGAGGTGGGAATGATATTGAACTGAAATTACTTCATTTTGACTGGCATGATGCTCAATTATAGTCCAGGAACTTCCAAAAAGAAGTTTGAAAGTACGAATCATTTTTTGGCTTACCACTTTATTCATTTGGGTACATTTTGTGTTTACTTTATTATTCAGTATATGTAAGGGAAATAGTAGGAGTATAACATATGTACCTCTTACGTTTTTGCTTATTTGTCAATGTTATGCTACACAAACTGCATTAGTGTACTAAGCCGTAAGTTCAACCCATGAAGCCTTGCTTTGTTATGGTTGGCAAAGGCCTTGTGCAATTGATCAGATTACATTATATAGTGCAGTAATTGTAGTTTTTTATGTATTTGAATAAGGGGCTAAATCTATATCCATGCATTCTAAATCCACACACCTAGTACAATGGTCCATTGATAAATTATCTATTGGATCCATTGGTTGTTGGATATCATTTTCAAACTCTGCGCTTAGCATCAGTAATTATGATCTGTTGTAGGATTAGCAAGGTCTTCCACCTTATCATGACCTGGATGGATGTACTGAGATGCCTTCTCAAGTTTCCTTTATCAAGGAAAAGGTTGACTGTCAACTAAGGCAGGAATATATCGCAGGCTAAATTTGATGATGTAGCATGCAATAGTGAGCTGTGCATAGAAGAAAGCCTTGGCAAAACAGTTGTGAGTTCTAATTTATGAGTTCCTAAAAGTAATTGTTAATGCAAATCTCAGCTCACTCATTACAAATTTGAGCATCCAAGCTAATCAAATCATTCCAGCCTTAAAAGCAAATTTGCATAATGTGTTTAAACTCAACTGATATGACTTTCAAGTTGAACAATGTTTCTGTGTCTTGGTGAAGGAACTTAAAATGCTCAAGTCAAGAGAAATTACCTATGCAGTTGCACAGAGTAACCCTGTCCACAAAATTTGCACCTCCTGCTCTTTCGTCATCAGAGTTTCAAAGTACTTCTCAGGCTGGTGTCACCTTCTTCTTCTTCTTCTTCTTCTTCTTCTTCTTCTTCTTCTTCTGTTTCTTAACTATAACAATAGCAGTTCCCATCTCTGAGGAACCTAATCCAGTATTGGTCAGATCATCAGTTTGGTACTGTCTTGGATTCCATATCTGGTCCAAAACACAAGGAAAACTACACCTAATCACAAATTTAATAAAAGTTGAAACAGGTCCAGTAATTTTTTTTTCCCTTGGAACGACTAGAGTGAGGAATGTATTTTCAATGTAAAAATCTACAGCAAAGAGTGAAGCTTCAACTTTTCTTGCAGTCACCATACATGACTCAGTACCATCTGCCATTAGTTTATTATTTGGTTTATAGGGAACTGAGAATCAAACTAAAAAAACATAGTAACTGATGCTTATAGGATTACCCTCCTGGGATAAATAAAGAAGTAAAATATTGAGAAGATAACTGTCCAATTAAAATCCCAATTTGGAGGCAGATAGTCTCAAGTTTTACTATTCAAAGGTTTGAAGGCATTAGACACTCCAGTCCATCACATTTGCTGTACTAGTTTTTCCACTGACAATTCCTCCCTGCATTTCAGATACTGCTACATAAAAAGTTTTCAAGAAGAGTGTTACTTCATCATAATCACATAGTTACTCATGTAAATTAGATTTTGAAAGAATATGTACCTGAAAATTCATGAGTTTTGTTTGGAAGCTGAAATGGAGCCAGTGTCAAGTATCAAATTTGAATCCTGAAATGGTGAAAACTATTGCTAAAGGTTTATAAGTAAGTGGAGTGGGGAAGATACTAATTTCTCTCTTCTAGTTTGTGTATTTGAAAGTCTGGGAAAGAAAAGAGTTGATGAGGGGGAGGAGAATGAAAAATGAAGGAAAGAGGAGGGAGTTTGAAGTTGAGGCCTTGTCTTTTTTTTTTTTTTTTTTTGGTGGGGAGGGGGTTTGGAACTGGGAGGATTAGTTCAGCTGAACTGAGAGAGGACTAAGAGGGTAGAGTTGGAATCTGCTAGATGCGGCTGCTGCTGCTGGGCACTGAGTTCGAGTGGTCTTTTCTTGTGTGTTGAAATGAGCCAAAGCCTAAAAAGGGGAAAGTGTTGGGTCACCAAGTGGACTAGGATCTGATTAAAAATGTCTCTGTGATAAAGATGGGATCTGTTGGGTTAGTGGAGCCATGATGCCACGCCACTACATAAGTACAACATCCAAATGGATATTTGTAGCTTTTGCCCGTGACCTTTGCAATGATGCTACTTTAGTCTCTTTTTCTTTTTTGTTTGGATACATCAGATCCTTCTTGTTTTGTACTTGTCCAGTCTCACCTTAGTTAATTAACTTTGTTATTGTATTTGGTTTGCTATTATTATCTAATTGTTGTAGTTTATAATGTGTGGTAGTTTTTTACATGCCTTAGTTTTGAAAACCTGATAGACTAAATGTGCAACGAGTGAAATGTAGTGGGAATACTAGTAATAAAAAATTATGAATGATCAAAATTTGTTGGAACTGAAACATATATGAAATTGAAATTAGTACAGAGTATGTGGACCCTGAGCTCGAAATTGCTCATTTCCATGTACTACTTGTGTACTCTTTGCTTAAAAAATCAAGCAATGCTTGAGAAATTTTTGTTTCAAAATTTAACAATATTACTCATGATATTTCAATCTCCCCAATTGCCTTTTACTGTTGAACTCAATTGTGACTTTTTTATTTTCATTTGATTTTTCTGCTCATCAAATGTTCAAGAGGGATTTCAGAAGCAATAGTAATTCATTAAGAAATTGAACTAGATACAGATGCTGTTGTTGACCTCCTTACTGGATTTTACTTATGAATTTTCTTTGTTATTTTTTGGTGCAACATTTTAATTTCAAGAGGCCCCTGTCAAGCATATTTATAGGAAATACTGTCCTGATCTCCTTGCAAAAATTGGGGGAAGCAAACTGAACTTTTGATTTTATTGAATTGTAAACCTTAGTTAATTAGTAACTTTTGAAGAATGATTGCAGGGGACTATGGCTTCCGGGTTTCATTAAGTCATAAATATTTAACATTCTTATCTTTTGCACACCCAAAAAAAAAAAGAAAAAATTGTAGGTTCAATGGAAATTACTGAACTAATGACAAAAATGTCCAACAAAGTAACTTTTTTCTGTGGCTTGCACCAAAAATTTGTTTTGCTCTTTACTCCCTCATCTTCCTCCTTGAGACTTGAGCAGTAATGCCTTTAGTAAAAATAAACAGACTTTTGAATCCATAAATCCTACTGGATAAATAGATTGATGGCCTAACAGGCAGAGAATATTGAAAATTAACATGCTACTAAAAAAGTTTGACAGTGGTCGCAGCAGAGCTGTCTAATTTTGCTAACCAGAGGGGTGGTATTCTTGTAGTAATGGTTAATCTTTTAGGGGAAGGTAGTTTACTTTATTGATAAAAAAACAATGAACAGATAGAAAGATGAAAGTGAAAGCACAGACAAATTGGAGTGGCACCAATGTGCATTCAGGCATAGTATCTGAAGCAAAATTGGTTTATATATGTATATCTGTTTCCATGACTGTATCTGTTTGTATTAATGCATTAAAGATGATGTTTGCATTTCTGGTTTTATTTTCTTTTTGGTTCTGGCTTCAAGTTGTACTTAAAACTGGCTGAAAACAAGTTCTATTGTGAAAGTTCAGTCTATGATAAATCTGTATCTTTAGAACACAGTAGAGAAGCACTGAAGGGGTTCTTTTTGGTATTATGGTGGTGTGGTGTTACATGGAGTCTTTCGTATATAATCACTGCAGTTATTATTTCTGTGATAATTGATTCTGGCAATGAACTAGAACTTATAGGAGCCCAACTTAATTCATCATTCAAATAAATTGTCCTACTGTTTTATCATTGTTAGTTGTTTTTAATTATTTTAGAATTTTTTTTTTTTTTGGGGGGGGGGGGGATGACTTCTGTGTTTCTTTTGCTGTTCTAATTCTTTTTTAAATGTATTGGAGAACAGAATCACTTTAAATGGTCTAGCTTTAATACAGTAATGCAGTGATCATGAGAACTCAAAAGTCTCGCATAAAAATGTAGTTTATTATTAAAATGTATGCTTATTTTTTATAATTAGCACTTAAGATTGTTAAAATTTCATAACTGGCACTTATGATGGCTGAAGCTTCTTTCTTCATTTTGCATAGGGAATACTGATAGAGTCAACATTAAAATTTCAAGGGTTGGTGCCCATAATTGTTTCCTTTGTCGACCGTTTATTGGGATGTCATAAACATCGCTGGCTGGGGGAGTGGCTGCTTGAGACATTCAATGAATCTTTCATCCCGAAACTTAAAATAGACTATAAATTGGGATCTTATTTCCCCATTTTGGAAAGAATATCAGTGAATGACAAAGTTGCTCCAACGGGGTTGTTAGAGCTTCTTGCCAACTATATGGTCGTCCTGATTAAGAAACATGGTCCAGATACAGGGTTGAAATCGTGGTGCCAGGGGAGCAAAATTCTGGGCATTTGTCGGACTATGATGATTCATCACCACAGTTCCAGTTTGTTTCTTGGACTTTCTCGTCTGCTTGCATTCACTTGCCTTTATTTTCCTGATTTGGAGGTTCGTGACCATGCAAGGTACAATAAAGAGCTCTTTGTAGTCCTTTCTGAATTTACAAATATATTTAACTTTTTTATATCAGGTTTACTTTCAAAAAAATGAATTTGTTCATTTCTAGTTTTGTGCATTGGATGAATCCCTTTCCTAGTGGAGAATGATGTAAGATGGTATACTGCAAATGACTTTGGAAAGGAAGAAGTGAAATTTGGAAATAGGACAATTGCATATGCTTCATGTGATTAGGCTCCTATTGATTTGTTGGTTCTTTGTAGGACCTATCTGCGGATGCTGGTTTGCATTCCAGGAAAGAAGCTTCGCAACTTGCTGAACATTGGGGAGCAGCTTCCTGGAATTTCACCAACTACCAATTCTAGTTCATTTTTGAATCTTCAGTCTCCTCGCTATCATGATCCAAAGAAATCTCAGAATATTTCATCCTACATTCATCTTGAGCGCATTGTGCCACTTTTAGTGAGACAATCATGGTCCTTGTCATGGCCAGTGCTCAGCTTAGATGATGATAAGCAGTCGCTGGAAAGCTTCAAGGATAACAAAACCACAGGTGAGCCAAAGGAGCTTGACAGTAGTAGTAGTGTTGAGATTGTTTCTGATATTAACAGAATTAGCCAGCTTCAGGAGCCACTACGTGTGATGGACTCAAAAGTTTCAGAAATGGTGGGGATTTTGAGAAAGCATTTTTCATCAATTCCTGATTTTAGACACTTCCCAGGACTCAAGATCAAAATACCTTGTGTTTTGAGCTTTGACTCAGAGTTGTTTAATCACTCATTAGGGACCAGTGCATCCACTGATAGCTGTGGAATAGATGCACTTCCAGCCATATACGCCACAGTGCTGAAATTTTCGTCTTCTGCACCATATGGCCCTATTCCATCATATCACATTCCTTTTCTTCTCGGCCAACCCATCAAAAAGGATTACTCTATCAGCAAAACTAACTCACTAGATATCGTTCCTGTTGGAAATGGATCTGCTGAGGAAAAAAGGTCTAAAGCTCATGTAATGATTGAATTAGAGCCCCGGGAGCCACAACCTGGTCTCATCAATGTACATATTCAAACAAATGCAGACAATGGTGAGATCATTCAAGGACAGCTTCACAGTATCAATGTGGGAATTGAAGATATGTTTCTCAAAGCTATTGTTCCAGAAGGTGTCCCAACAGAAGCAGTAGCTAACTATTGTCTGGACCTGTTCAATGCCTTATGGGAAGCATGTGGCACATCCTCTAGCACTGGGCGAGAAACCTTTGTGTTGAAAGGAGGCAAAGGGGTTGCCGCAATCAGCGGAACACAATCAGTGAAGCTGCTTGAGGTTCCTTTCATGTCTTTGATTCAAGCTGTTGAGCGGTGCTTGGCACCATTTGTTGTCAGTGTAACTGGCGAACCTCTTATTAATATTGTGAAAGGTGGTGAAATAATAAGAGAGGTAGTATGGAGGGATTCTGATTCAGATTCTTTGTCTGAAGCTCCAAATCCAGATGCGAGGTTGGATGGAGGTCCTCTTTATATCCAATACATGGATGACGAAAATGAGAAGGGGCCTCACCTGCAAATTTCCAAAAAGAACATGGGGTGCTTCCTCATATTGATATTTCTGCCTCCAAGATTCCATCTTCTCTTCAAAATGGAAGTATGTGATGTTTCTACTTTAGTTCGGGTTAGAACTGATCACTGGCCATGTCTAGCTTATGTCGATGAGCTTTTGGAAGCCTTACTTATTGAGTGAAACTTCTCCTTACGTTTTTAAGTTAGAGTTCTCTCTTGCAAAATTCTCCGCAATAAGTGGGCTTAGTATTATTCCTTCCCGTTGTTCTGTATAAAGTATATTTATAAATGCTTTTGTGTATAGTACTAATCTAATTTCTTTTAAAACTAGTGTGGTTTCTTATTTGCTCATAAAATTAGAATGACAAATAGTTTTCAACCCATTCTTGTTGGAAAATGATTATGGGTGGAAGAACTTTTTCATTTTGTTCTGTTCTTGTGTTTGAGTGGGATTGGGTCTGTTTGGATAGTATATTTTTTGATAGTTTATTTAAAATTTTACTGTAATTTAATATAAAAATTTTATAAAAATTTTTGTATATTTGAGTGTTTAGGGAATGATTGAAATTTTTTCCTATTTTTCTTTTCATTTTCTTTTTTCTTTTTTCTTTTTCATTTCTTTCTTTTTTCCTTTCTTCTTCCTCCTCCCGAATCCACCCCTGCCACCCTGCTTTCCTTTCTACCCCTGCCACTGTTACCACCCTATCCCCATTTTTTTTTTTTTTCCTTCTTCTTTCTCCTCCCTCCCTCCTCCCTCTTTTCCTTTCTGCTCCCTCCCTCCTCCTTTCCTCTTCCTCCTTCCCCCTTCCCCCATGACCCCCTCTCCCTTCATCCCACCCCTCTCTCCTCCCTCATTTCTGGTCACACGGATGGCAACACGACCACATTAATAAGTATACTTTAGTAACAAGAAACATTATTAGTCACATTAGAGTTGATACTTAATTCATATTGTAAACTAATGTGAGATAAGTATAGTGAGGGATATTAGTCACATGGATACGTGCACAAAAAGATGAAATCATCTACTTGACTCCTATCTCTTAGGCGTTCATAATACATTTTAGATATCAATTTTGATCTATAAGTATGAATTGATTAATAAATTGAATCAATGATATATTTAAAGAGTTATGTCTACACATATTTTGCCAATATTTATACATGCATAATGGTTCAAAGACATTAAGAGTTGAGTAAATAGCCAAAAAGGTCATCAAATCTTTCAAAATTGGTTGTTTACTAATTTTCTGTTTTCGAGTCAAAATGAACAGTCATCTATTTAAAACAAGCCATGTGGGTCCTTCCAGCAAGTTTATTAGCTAATCCAGATGAAAACACACTAAATGTGGTTTTTTAGTAATAGCACCACTCTTTCTTGCAGGTTGTCTACCACTTAGCTTTTTATTAGCACCAATCTTTACTAATTAACTTCTAATCGTATCAACCTCATCAGTCTCAATCTCCTCTATTACTATTACTATTGTGGACTTCTTTCAAACTAGGTCCTTAACGAAAATGTTATTTTCAAATATTGTAGAATTCTTCCACTGGAAAATGGTCACAATATATTTCCATCAATTTGAACTCTCGAACTTAGCTAAAGAAATTTCTAATATGTTGATCTGTTTGTAGTTCCTGTAATCCATGAATAATATCACTAATAGGATTATTGCAGTACTATAAAATAATGCCATTCGTGTGCTTGACATTCTCTATCCATAAGAAACATCAAAACGGTCAATCTCTCTATTAAAATAGCCCTTATATTTATCTCTTTTAATTTTGCCACCCTGATGTAGTTTAATCGAAAATAGATTATACCCACCAACTGCAACAAGAACCCAGTCATTAGTATGTTATAGGCTGACCTTGTGGATTAATATACAGTGAGAATTAGTTTTTGAACATGTAAAACATCGATATGAAACCAATTTGGTCAACAGACAAGGACAAAAGATACAAAATTCCAATTCATTAAAAAATCCAATTTTTTTTGGTCTGCATTTCAAGTTGCTTTCTTCAACACATAATTATCAAATATAATACCATTAATCAACACTTGGGGATCTAAATCCAACTTTAATTAACCCAATAGAAATAGTAGTGTAAGACCCCTTGTAACCTGCTGTTAAAAAAACAAAAAATAAAAAGGAAGAGGTGCACACTCTCTTGTCCCTTTCAACCTACTTTGTTTCATCTCCATTTAAACCTTACAATTATTTTCACCAAACATTAATTTATCACCAAATTTGATCAGCGATAGAAACTATAAAATCATGAAATACCAACCACATCTTCAACAAAAAGAGTAAGTTTTAAAGGAGATAAATCACGATAATACCCCCTTTTTTCATTTCACCCAATCCATTGCAATCATCAAATTGATCATTTGCTAGATTAATGAAGATGGTTGTCCAACTTGGCTGCGATGTCAAATCTTTGATTCCTTGGCTTGTCACAAAAAAAGCCGTGAAGATTTTTTGATCGAAAGGGTTTTGACAGAATCAGTAAAATTATCTTACTGAAAATGCGTTTTATATGTGCCTGCACTTATTTCAAAAGCTTTTGGATCGTTTTGACTTTGAAACCTGTATGTGCAAGTCATTTTAATGTGTTTCTGTCTGAATTAGCCAAGTCATTTAATGTGTCTCTCTAGATTAACCAATAAATTCACTGGAAGGGCATGTATGACTCTTTTAAATAGATGAATGACCGACTTGGCCAAAAAAATCAGTGCAATTTTAAAAAGTTTGATGACCATTTAGGTAGCGGTGACCACGGTTCAGGTTTGAACCGAAACCGAACCGGCGATTTATTGAATCTAAATAGGAACCGGAATTGAGAAACCGGAACCGGAACCGTAACCGTGACTAATTCAGGTTCACAAAAAATTTGAATCGGATCTGGAACCGGCGGTTCAAGACCCGTTCAAACCGTCTAAAATACTTTTATATCCTAAATTGTTGGGCTTTTTTCTATTCAATTTAGAATTCAATTTTAATAACCAGTACCCAATATCAAACAGTCTCAGTTTTAGTCCAACAACCTATTATCCAAAACTAGAGAAACCGAAACTGGAAACGAAATAAATCAAAACCTTAATTGAACCGAAACCGGCGGTTTTGGAACTATGGCCACCCCTACATTTAGACCAATTACTTGTAAGCGTTTAAAGAAATTCAAGTAGAAACTTAAATAATAAGTATTTTTCTCTTGTAGTTTAATTTATGAAATAAGTATTTACGAAACAAACTTGGAAAACTTGTATATAAATAACAAATGTTCTAAGATAAGAGCAAAAATAGGAATGGCTTTGTTTGGATTCCTTGTTTTTTCCCCTATTTTTGAAAAACTGTTTTCCACACCCCAAATGCTACAGTAAAAACAACCCCAAAAACAACCATTTGTTTTTCACAATATTCCATTTTTTTTCTATTTCTTTTTTCTTTTCCATTTCTTTTTCCTTTTCCTTTTTCTTCTCTACCCTCTTCTTCTCTCCCAACCCATTCGGTCCTTTGTGTTTTTTTTTTTCTCTTCCTCCTCCTCCCTCCCACCTTCCCACACCCTCCTCCTCCTCTCCCTCTCCTCTCCTCTCCCCACCACCCCATGGAGGGAGAGGGGAGAGGGGAGATGGTGGGGGGAAGAGGGGAGGAGAGGGAAGAGAGAGGAAAAGGGGAGGGAGAGAAAGAAAGAGAAGAAAAGGAAAAGGAAAAAGAAAAGAAAAAAGAAAAGGAAAAGAAAAAAGAAATAGAAAAAAAAACAATCCAAATACATCTACATTAACTGTTTTTCGCTATAGTAATGCTACAGTACTGTTTTTGAAAAACAACTCCAAAAACAGCTAATCCAAAAACAGTACTGTGTTAGTGGATAATCTGTAAGTACCTTTGTAAACGATCTATAGTCTTTGAAACCTGCCCTAACCCATAGTAGTGGCTGGAGTCGAACCCACCCAAACTATTATTTATCAAAAAAAAAAGTGTACTTTTTTATTTTTTTAAGAAAAAAATACAAGTACAATGGTTCCAAATGGTCCTACACTACGGCTCTCGGGGGGAGGGGATGGATCTATCTAATCTGTTGAAAGGCACAAATAAAACTAAATAACCCTTGGTCAAGTTCTTGAAAATTCTGGAAAGGAAGCACAGTCGGGGGTTTACCCTTGACCTGCACCCAATAAGGATCTTAAGATCCTTTTAATGGCTTGCAAAGTGTACATTTGTCTATAAAAAAACACATAAGAAACAGGTGTCAAATAGAGCCTATATATTAGAGAATATATTTTAATTTAGTCCTGTGTTCACGAAACAGACAAAGTACCTCTTGAAGTGGAATTCCTATTTGTGTTTTGTTTGTCTTTTTAAAGTGATTGACCCCAGATTTTAATAGTTAAAATATGAGGGCAAATTTGTCCCTATCAGTGGAGGGAGCTGACGGATCCATTTTATATAGTCTAGTACTTATTTTGGTGGCACCAATCGAAAAGTAACTCCTCCAAAAATTTTGCTGGCTCCAATTGAATAAAAATGAATCACACCAGAAACATCTCACACCCAAGATAGAGCAAAAGAAGTAAATAAGTAATATTTCTACCATTAGGAAATAAGATACCATATAACACTTCCATACATGATTATACATTAGCCCAGTTACCAAGTGAAAAATAGGAATGATTTCCTATTGAACCACAATTTAGGATTTAGGCAAACAACTCACCAAATTTCTTACCATGACAAAACTAATTCTGAACACTAAAAAACATATTTCAATCCTTAGTTAAATAAAAGATAACCGCTTCATATTTATGAAGTTTTAAACGGTATACTAATATATCTGTTGGTGTTAAAATTGTTAGAGATTAAAAGTTCCAATGGTGTAATTGTCTTTTCATAACTGAAAAAGATAGAATTTAATTTATGCAAAACAGAAATTACATTTCGAGAGGTATTGTGTTTATTTCATGAAGACGAGGGGTGACTTGAAATCAATCACTATTTACAGGCGAATTTCTTAGAAAAATATCAAAATTCAAAAGAATAAGAAATCTGGGGTTTTGTTGGGGGTAGTTTCTAAAAATATAATCACTGAAAATGTCGGATGCGGTGACCCATAAAAAAAAATTTGTTTTGAATTTTTTTCACTAGATAGGTAATCCGTCAGTGAAAAAGCCCCCATAACATCTCCATATCCTGCAATGTAACAGTGGCTCTCCTACGGAAAGATGGAATGTGTGGGTCTCCTGCTTCCACCTCTCAATAAGTGCAATAAGCAGTCTATAGTCGAATTTAAAGTGGACTACCTGTGTGACGCCCCAAAATCGTGCCCGAATCAGATCCTCTCTAATTCGCAGGTGCATCTAACATGTTACTAAGTCTCCAAAGTACCCGTCACGTCGCTTGAACTCAAATTCTTTCTGAACTCCTAAAAAGACCACCATATATTATTTGTCCTATAAGTATAATAGACTCCTATCTGTAGACACCAAATTTTTACTAGTTTTTCATGTTTTCCTAGAGCTTTGTTGATTTAATTGATCTGTATTTTTCCACATTTAATGTGAATTTTCTTATTTACAGGTTTATCAAAAAAAAATCAAGAAAAGAAAAACCAATCAAAATAATCAGTGGAAAATAATTTGGAACTTCAAAATATTAGTATTTTCTCATTTTTTATTTTCATTTTGTTTTTATTTTTTTATTTGTGATTTATTTGCTTTATTCTACTTTATTTTCTTGGTTTTTCAAAAAAAAAAAAAAAACGAAGTAAAATCACATCAAAAGATTTTTTTTTACCAACTCCCTCCAACTCTCTATCTCTCTCTCGGTTTTTCCATCACTTCACACACACACAACAATTCACAAGACAAAAAAAAAAACCCATCCACTCTCCCCAGCTCTCCTGACACTCTCGGCTCTCTTACTCCAAACACACATCCTCACACACGCAAGACACAAGCGCAAAACACACACAAATTGCACACAAAAAAGCTCTCGGTTCCCTCCCACACACAACTCACAAAAAAAATTCACTAGAAAAAAAAAAACACTCAATCCCCAATTCCCGCCATCTCTCTCTGGTTTTCCCTCACTGTCCACAAGACACACACAAGCACACAACACACACGGGTCTCTTCTTCTCTGCACACTCAACACACACACACGCGAGCAAAGAGAAAAAAAAAATCAGAAAATGGAAAAAAAGGGACAAAGAGGAGTGCTGCTACTGCCAGGGAACTTCATCAAGAATCAAAGCCACAAAACTCACGGAATTCTTGAAGAACAAGCACTGTAAATTTCCTCAAGCGTTTTCCTTTAAAATTCCAATGTAAAAAGAATATTTCATGTGATTCTCTTTTTATTCACTTGACATGCATATATCTGTGATTGGTAGTTGGACCGTAAGGAATGAGTTGTGGTTTGTTTCCTGAATTTATGGCTCATTTATGATAGTTTTTTGCAAGAAAAAATAATGTTTATATCATGCCTTTCATATGTTTGATAAAATGCCTAGATAAAGGACCGGATTTGATTCTTGTTAAATTAAGTCTTAGTTGTATTATAGAATTCACAAGGATCGTTTAAATATAAGTTTTGTGAATTTTGGGGCTGATTTGAGTTTTTTTAGAATAATTTTTAGTCGGCTGTAAATCACACGTTTGGACACTTTTGGTGCGTATTTCGCAAAAACTAATTCCGGAAATGAATTCTACGTGAAAAATCGAGTGGGGAGGTATATTTTTGTGACCGGAAGTTCACCGGCGACCGGTGGCCGGCGGTTGTGCGGCGGCGCCTCCATGGATGCCGGCGAGCTGCTGCGCTGGTCTGGCTGAGGAAAAGAGGAAGAAGAAGAGAAGAGAAAAGAAAAGAAAAGAAAAAAAAAAGGGCTTGGGCTTTTTGTTTAGTTTAGTCAGGGCTTTTCGATTGGGCTTTGTTTATTTCATTGGGCTTTTGTATCAGATTTTTGGTTAATTTTTTTTGGGCTTTTACTTCAGGCTTTTGTTAAGTTGTTTTATTTGTTTGGTTGGGTTTTTATTAATTTTCGGATGGGCTTTTGACATCAGACTTTGGTTGATTTGTTTGGGTCTTTTGTTGGGCTTTTTGATTATTTTATTTGGGTTTTGCACTTGGGTTTTGTTTAATTTCGTGTGGGCCGAAGAAGTATTGGCCCAATTCTTAAAAATTCCCAGCCCATCCTTCGGTCCATTTAAAATAATTTATATATTAGCCCCTGATTTCTTAATCAGTTTTATTTCGGCCTTAAAACTTTTAATTTCCTTCACATAGGTCCCTATTTTAATTGTATTTTGACCCCTAAACTTTATTTTCATATAATTTTGACCCCTAACTTTTTGGAAAATTTGTTCAGACGCCAGAAGGTTTTCAAAAATTTTCAATTACACCCCTAATAGAATGTTGACTTTGCAATTATAAATGTTTCTTTTCTTTAATTGTTAAGTATAAGCTTCTCATGTGCATTGTTTTCCTTTAACATTTTGATTTGAGTTATTCATTTTTTATTAGCATTTATTTATTGCGGTATTTTAACGTGTGTATTCGTTTTGAATAAGTAACCCGAAATTCCCATTTGAGTCGCGGGGGAGGTATATCTAAAACCTTTAGAATTTTCTCTTTATGTGCCTTATGTGTTTTTTTTATTGCATGAATTTGCATGTTTAAATTTATCTTCCTTAGTTTTATTCATTTTTAGTCTTTAATCGCTTTATTTAATTTTCAATAATTATTTGGAAGGCACTTGAATGCCAAGTTGTAATAGATAGGTTATTATTTTGATTTCCCCCTTTAGAATTGTATATAGGTTTCCCCAATGTAATAATTAGGTTTTATATGCTTTATTTGTGTGTTTGCATGCTTATGTGTTTACCGCTTCCCTAGGTTTTTGCATTTAGATATTATGTTTATGTGTTATGTGTCTATGTGTTCTTATGTGTTTACTTGCTTTATTATCATGTCTACATGTTTTATTATGTAAATGTATTGACGCCACTACATTAGTCCAACGCTAGTTGTGGTCTTTCCTTTCGATTTATCACTAATCCAATGTTAGTGAGAACCTTTAGACGAAAGGTAGTCCAATGCTAGACCCTTAAGGCCGTTCATGCATTAGATACAAGTTTCACACACTTTTTACTTTTAGGGTTTCTTTTCCATTTTTGCATGTTATTTTTCTCCCATCCCGTATGCGAAACATCTCATTTAGTTTTCTTTTTCGTTAAAAATAGATTAGCTCTTTTTTTAGGGCATTACCCTTTTAAATAAGCGAAAAAAGCAAGTATGACTCTCTAAGCCTTAGCACGCTTTTTAAATCTCTTCTATGAAAGGGAAAATTGAAGTCACGAACTTAGTTCTCCGTACCCATTATGTTGCATTATCCCTCTTTAGGACATACATGTGCATTATTTTAAATTCTATCAAAATCATTCTTTAAAAATCAAGTTTCTTCTTCCTGTTTAGCAATTCAAAGTCAAAATCCATTTTTCTTAAAATTTCATCTTTTGAAATTCAAGTTCCTTTATGCACTTAAAATTCATCTTTTCAAAAATCCAATTTCTTTTCCCTTGAGATTTTATAAAAATTGCATTCTTTTGAAAACCCTAGTTTCCCGTTTTTTTGAGTCTCATCATTTGCATTTTCCGTGATTTCCTCGAGTGATCAAATTTGGATGATACAACTAATGTGATCAATTCCAATCAAACCTCAAGGAGACATTTTGCCCTTCCCGACCCAACATTAGATTTAGGTTTTGCATCCATATAGATAACATCCAAATGTGATAAATTTTAAAGTTAGAATTAGGAAATTTTAAACTAAATCATGCAACTAGCTTTGGCTAGATTATAAGGGTGCCTTAGAGACGAGTAACATCGAATCTTTGCCTTCCCTTCTTTCAACTATGACTCCCGAACCTTTTTCTCTAGTTTTTCAAAGACCAGGAGTCGTCTAAAAAGGGTTTTCTTAGTTTATTTTCATTAATTAAAATTTTTGGGTGACTTGGTACACCTAAACTCCATACCAAGTGGCGACTCCAAATTTTTCTAAAAACCCTTTTCTAGACTTTTGTTTTTGGGTCCAAATCGTCGCATTTTCTAGTCCCATGACCTATTTCTTTTATTTTTATTTTTCAAAAAATCAAAAATCAATTTTTAACTAAAAAACCTTTTTCAACTAAAAACCTCGAAACGACGAGTCTTCTTTCCTTTCAAAAACGGGGCGTGACAGTTTGGCGACTCCACTGGGGATGTTCCTAAGAGGGTCCGAGCACTTGATTTAGTTGATTATTTCATTTTTCTAACTTTCTTATATATCACATTTGGATGTTTTAGGTTGCATTTCCTTTTTCTTTTTCTTTTCTTTTCTCTTTTAGGGTTTTTCCCACGCAATTGTTCCTTACACATCGCGTACATGATAAATTAATTATTTGTTTATTTATTTGTATTGGTATTTATTTGTACCGCGCCTTGCATTTGGGGTGGGTGTGCATCTACCCTAGAGCCTCGAGAATGTTTGGTATTTGAATTTCTCCTCTCAAAGGGAATCACTTTCATACGTGCATATGTATTTTATTTTGACCCTTTTTTTTACTTTAGTGGCTTGTCACGCCACTCTTCCTTGTTAGGACTAGGATTGATCCACTTGGGCATGTGACCATGGCACGACGTGCCCTTAGCAATGTCCGAGGGATCACTCGAACCACCGATTCTTAGGCTTTGGGATTGATGACCTTTCGCCTTTGGTCTGAAGGTTTGGAAGCCTGTAACCTTTATCGAGTCTAGATGCATTAGTGAGCCTAACCTCATGCATCCATGTTAGAATTTGCCTAAGTTAGAGTCTACCTCACCCTATTACGTTCACTAGGCATTAGAAGAGAGATTCCACCCCTATTTCTTTTACTCGCTTTATATTTCCCATTATTTTGTTGCTCCAATGTGCTATGTGAGCTAACCTTTCTTCGTTTCTTGTCTCCATTGCATTCATAAGCTTTAGGAATAAAAGTTCTGGCACGATACTCTTTTAGAGCCTACCCTTTAAAAATAAATTATTGCACGTTTAAATTATGATTCATTGCATTCGCAGCCTAATAATTATATGTCATTTTAGGCCCACCCCGGTATATAAATGGGGTCCCTTTAGGTCATGTTTTAATTATATCTCTGCATCTTTATTTATTTTAATAAATTGGCATCATGAATTAGCCTTAGAGGGAATGCCACTTAGGGAATCCCATTTTAAAGATATGCCAACCTCATTCTTCCCTGGGTACGTAACCCTCTGTGGGATTTCATGTTTAAATTTTGGTAAAACTGGAGAGGTGAGGCCTGTAGGTAAGGTATTTGACTCAATTGACATGCTTCAGATGGACAGATCTAAACGCATCAAACAATTGTTAACAGTCCCGATAGAAGTTCAACGATGGCCAGGGTTTCTCTTATCCACTGAAATCAACCAGGTAGCAGTTCATCTCGGACCAATCGGAAATTTCAAAGATATTGAATCTGATGGGTATTTGGTAGAAGCTTTAATTCAACTGTAGGATCCTAGTTGTTCAGCATTTAGAATAGGAAATAAAGAGATGACTGTTACAATTGAAGAGGTAGCTGGCCTTCTTAATCTGTCAATGGAGAGTACAGCTGTGATTTATCCTATTGCTTCTGGGAAAACTGAATTCTGTCATTTTACTGGGTTAAAAGAATCTGTCGTGCAAGGATCAGATTAGAGTATAGATACAAAATTCCTATTTGATAGATTTGCGGTGAAGGAAGGATTCGACAAGCATTTCAATGACTTTTCATTTACATCCAAGGATATTTGGGAGCGCAAGAGGTTGTGGGTATATGGACTTGTCATGGCGGGAATCTACCTGTTTCCAAGAAGGGATAAGAAAATTGGTTTCAAAATTACCAAAATTGTGCATGATTTATTTTGTAGGATTGGAAAGCGACGGGGCTCCATAGTGCCAACAGTGTTAGCTGATATATTCATTGCTTGTACTAATTATCAGAAAGGGGCGAAGTTCTTTCATGGGTCAAATTGGATTCTGCATATGTGGGGGATGGAACACTTTAAGAGACGATTACCTATTCCTGATGGTGTGCCACTAATTGGATATAATTGGATAGCTACTCACCACAAAAGAGTTGACAAGAATAGTTTGCCGAGAAATGCTTTGGAATGGTTGGATTTTTTGGATACACTACCAGATCAGAATATTAGGTGGGTATTAGATTGGACAGATTGTCTTAATCCTGCCCTTCGTACCAATTTTTCAGATTTCATACCATTGTTAGGAGGTCAAGGTATCATGTGTTACACTCCAAAAAGGTTTCTCAGACAGTTAGGGCGTGTTCAAGGATCACCACCAATGCCGGATTTGACAAAATTCACCATCAGTTTTGGCCAGGGAATCTGTCCTATTGAAATTCCAATGAGGGTGCCGATCACCGATGCTTGGGGGACATTGTCTAATGATGAGGATATTGTTTATATTCCGCAGTTTAAGCAGATGGCTTTAGTCACCCCTTAATACGAGGGGTGGCTCAGTGATTCTGATGCAAAACGGTCACAATTGGTACAATCTAAGGAAGTCAAGAGGTTGATGGCGATCATTGAAGCAAAAAACAGAGAAAATGTTCAATTGAGACAATCTGTGAAAGCAAGCAAAGATCTGGTAGAAAAAAATGGAGAGCTGTATAAAGAGGCGCAAGGAAAGAATAAAGAGTTGAAGAGGAAATGTGCTGAATTGTATGATCAAGTTGAGCGCATGAAGAATCTTTATTCTAGAGAGTCCAAAGATGCTGTGATAGATAGGTTGAAGAAATTCAATGACATTGTACAAAACCGTCTTCGAGAAATGATGTAGATGATGTATATGAAATTCTGGAACTTTATTAATGAAATTGTCTTTCAACTTTCTACAAATTCAGTCAAAGTACAGGTTTGATAAACGGACCTCACCTTGAAGGTCTTGCATCATTGTAGGCCAACCCTTGGCAGAAAAAGGGCTCCCCCTAGGACATGCATTCGAAGTATATAAGCATTTACTAACTTTGTTCTTTTTCCTTTTTTCTTTTTGAATAGAGTTTTGCAGTTTAATGGGGAATAAATTGCTAAATCGGCTTCTTTCCTAAACTCACAGGTACTTTTAAATATAGCTTCACAAAGAAGCCCCATCGTCACTAGATCCCGAAATAGAGCCTTGAGACAATCGGTAAACATGAGTTCATCGCCAGAGATTCCGGAGAGATCTGCTATAGTGACATCACCAGATTTGGCAGCATTGAGAGCTCAACTAAGCAAAGTATTGGGCAGGTTTAATGAATTGAGCACAGAAATGGCCGCACAAAGGCAGGTGGTTAACCAACTTGTAGCGAACAGCAGTGGTGGTGGTATCCCAAATGACCATTATCCTACCAACAACAACCCACTTGGGCAAGACAATCAGCCATCTCATATATCCCATATCCAATCTACTTTTATTCCAAACCCCAACAATCGCCTCGAAAGTACTTTTGTCCGTCCCAATCCTGACCTTTCACACCTACATCCAAACTATATCCTCATAAATCCGCCTAATAACTAGATCACTCAAACCCAACCACAAATCAATCTGAACATTCCTCCTAATCCTTTGGGACCTTACCACCCTATTACAGAGCCTTTTGCGTGGGACACTGCTTCTCAAGGAAAACCAGAGGTGGATGAACATGTTGCGCCAATTAATAAAGATTTGTTGAAGAGATTGGATCGATTTGATGAATTTATGAAGAAGAGCCAAGGATTGAATAGACATGGCGGATTGGACTATGACAAGCTCTGTCTTTTTCCAGATGTTCAACTGCCGTTGGGTTTTAAGACTCCCAAATTTAGCAAGTATGATGGTACTGGGAATCCAAAAAAGCACCTCAAGATGTTCACCAACAAACTTGGCAAACCTGTGGATGATGAAAATTTACCTATGCGTTTGTTCCCTGAGAGTTTGGAGGGGGATGCGCTGGATTGGTACTCAAACCTGAAATCTCAAGAGATCAAGATTTGGTTGGATTTGTCAATAGCTTTTGTGAAGCAGTATGAATTCAACTGTAAGTTGGCACCGAGACGGACGACATTGGAAGGAACCAAGAGGAGACCTTCAAAAGATCACAAAACATATGCCAAGCGTTGGAGAAAATTAGCTGCCAAGGTGGAGCCTCCTATGACTGAAGAGGAGATTGTCCGTACTTTTATCAAGGCACATGATCCACCTTATTTTGAAGAAATTTTTCATATGACTGGGAGTTCATTTGCCGCAATTATTAACAAATTGGAAGAATATGATGAATTTGTCAAGACAGGAATGATTGTTAATGTGTCAGCACTAAAGCAACAATTAGAAGCTCTGTAGAATTTGAACAACAATGGGAAGAAACCCCAATTTAAGAAGAAAGAAGGAGAAACTGCATTCGTATGGGATCAAGGCCCATCTTTTAGACCAAGAACTCAACACTATCCTGCCTACTCAACCCCTTACCCACACTATCCTAACTCTTACCCTGTCTACTATGCTATTGCCCAAACCTCCCACTGTCGATCAATCCATCTAAATACCACACTCCTCAACCCACCTATCAAAACTATCCTCGTCAAATTTATAACCCAAGACTGACCCCACAAAGCAACAACCTTATCCAAAATCCTGTCCCAACCAGTGGGATTCCCACTCAAAGGCCATTTCGAGCTTTCACTAATTTGGGCCGGCCAATTGATCAATTGTATAAGCAGTTAAAAGCAGCTGGAAAGGTTGGAACAGTTCCTCCCAAAGCCTATCCTAGAGTTCCACCCCCTGATTATGATCCCCAGGCCATTTGTACTTACCATTCTTGAAGTCCAGGTCATATAACTGCTAACTGTTGGGCTTTAAAACACAAGATCCAGGACATGATCGATGCCGAAGATATTGTTCTTAGAAGAAAGGGAGAACAAGGACCGAATGTTAGCAAAAATCCTCTACTGGAGCATGGAGGTACTGTGGGAGTAATCACCAATGATGAGGAGTTTCTTGACCCCGTTCAATACATCATGGACGAAACTGAAGTGTTTGGTATAATGGAAGCCAATCAGACAAGAATGAGGAGAATGTTGTCCTCTAAAGAGTTCGTGGCCAAGAATATGGATGATATTTTTCACGGAAAATTAAAATCGTCTTTGTCTGGAAAAGATGATCCATTTGTTGTAGAAGGAAACTCTCCTGATGAGATTGAAGTGGGTTTATCTCAATTATTTATGGGAACTATTTATGAGGTTGGATCATTTAAAATTTTCAAGTTCCCATAGGTTTCTGAAGGAGACATGCAGAATCGGTCAACTGATTACCTTCCCTCTCAAAGGGAATTTCGGTAAATTTAAGGGATTGTCTTTTGGTTTAGGGCCATCCACATGGAGCTCTAGTTTGGATATTTTGTCAGAAATTATTTTCTTATTTGGCCTTTATTGTCATTTCAGTATTTCAAATTATTTTTCTATAGCGTAGTATATTTTGTTTAAGGAAATTACTGAAATGGAAATGAGGGGCTAGGATGGAGGTGTTTTTAAATAGGATTCATATCTATGAAATTGTTATTTTGATTAAATTTCAGTGAATTTTTGAACTCAATGGAATGAAAGATTTTCCTCTGTTCTTTAATTTTTTTATGTGATTTATTTTGCTTTTAGATGGCCACAAATAAAAACCTTTGGACCCTTTGGATGTCACCGTTTTGGAATTTGATGAATGCAATTTCGATATCTCTCGTGAATTTGGATGTCACCATTTTGGAATTTGATGAATGCAATTTCGATATCTCTCGTGGACTTGGATGTACCATTCGTAAGATGATCGAAACACACTGAGATTGGCATGAGAAACTGCTTTTTGCATTGCTGGCATATAGAACTGCAATCAGGATTTCTACTGGAACAATTCCCTATTCACTCATGTATGGAATGGAAGCAATATTATCTGCAGAAGTTGAAATTCCATCCTTACACATTCTGATGGAAGCCTAGTTAGAGGAAGTTGAATGGATTAGGAAACGCCATGAGCAGTTATCTCTGATTAATGAAAAGTGGATGAATGCAGTTGGTCACGGGCAGTGTTACCAACAAAGAATGACTCGTGCACACAATAAGAAAGTCAAACCCCGTTTATTTGAGATAGGAGACAAGATTTTGAAGCGAATCCTTCCAGTTCAACAGGAAGCAAGAGGGAAGTTTGCTCCAAATTGGCAAGGACCGCTCATTGTCAAAAAAGTATTGCCTGGAGGAGCACTTGTTTGCATAGAAATGGATGGACAGGTTTTTTTCTCAACTAATTAATTCAAACATGTGCAAAAAGTTTTTCATATGATTACTAAAATTCTTTTAAAACTACTGCAAAAAAAAAAAAAAAAGGATTGATGTCGGCATTTCTTCTTTGCCCATTTGAATACTTTACCCCTAGCCTTCGCTTTTGAGCTTTCAAAATAATCCGTTCTTTTCATTTGGCAATCCCTGAAGATCGCAAACCCCACATTGGGGAAAATTTTAATTCGTTGTTTCCACTTTTGTTTGAAAAAAAAGGAAAAAAAAGAGAAAAAGAAATGTAAAAAAAAAAGGAAAAAAAAAGTCAAGAAGTCAAAGAAAAAGAACAACCTAACCACAAGATAACTGGGGCAAATTTTATCACCCCACACTGGGGCAAATTTTGAAAAAATGCGATCTCGAAATCATTTGAAACCCATTATATGATCTGCTTTCAAGCCTTAACCTTTTTTTTATACCCCACCTAACCCCATCACAAAGCCAAATATTACCGACTTTCATTGTTGCAGTATTTTTGAAAGAAATTTTCTTAATCAAGTTGCAAATAATGTAAATACGTCTTTTCTAAATCTGTTAGAGAAGATCGTTCCACTGATGCCACTGATTTTCAAAAATGTCTGAATTGATAAAGTTGTTGTTAAACTTGTTTGTTTATTTCATGATCTTATTTATCTCTCTCTCTCTCTCTCTCTCTCTCTCTCTTAAGGTGAAAACCTGAAAGGGCACCTTTTTCAAAAAAAACAAAAACAAAAACAAAAAAAAACAAAAAAAAGAAAGAAGAAAAAAAAAGGAGGTGGGGGTGACCTTAGCGAAAACCCGAAAGGGCGTTAAGGTAGGGGTTATGAAATGCAAAGGAATCGTCAAGGGAAAGCAAAGTGTTGAAGTTTGAAAGACTAGTGACTATGTTCATTTGGGTTTCTTTGCACACTGTTATTCTTGGCCAACATCAAGCTCTAAATGGATGACATAAAAGGGGTCAAAGGTTTTCTTTTCATCAAAGATCACCAGTTTGAATCAGTATCCAATTCTTTTACAATTTTGAATAGCTGTTCATAAATTCAATAAAAGTTTTTACTTATTTATTTCATTTATTCATTTATTTATTTTTGTACATTAGTTCTACTCCATTTTTGTGTCATTCCATGAGAAATAATGTTTTCTACGATTTTTGTACATATCTCATTTCATTTCATTGAATTCTACCCAAAAGATAATCCTTGTAATTTGCCAAAGGGTCGTTAGAAGCAGATGTTTGGTGATATGCAATAGAGAATGGTTGATTGGTACTGAAAATTGAGGGGATTCAAAGCAAGTTGCAGAATAGTTCTAAAAGGAACACGGTATCAACATCGAGAACTCATGTTTACACGGTTTTCAAGGCTAAAGGGGTCGACGATGGCGGCATTATATTGTCATCACGTTTTCTTTTCCTTGTGCAGGTAGGATTATGATCAGCATCCACACCCTCCCTGAGGATAAAAATACAACTTTTGTCTAATTGAGCACAGTTTACACTGGGGCAATTTTTTTTTAAAGGAAGTGATCTCCAATTTTCGGTAGTGCATTCAAAAATCAGTTTCGCTAGAAAGGTTTGCAAATCAAAATGATGGCAATGCATGTGCATTTGTTTCAACTCTGGAAGAGAATGTTTCAGTTATACTGCTCAAGTGTTCAAAATCCATTAATTTTAGTTTTGGTTGAAAAAAAAAAGAAGAAAAAGAAAAAAGCCAAGTCTCTATTCCTATCATTCATTTTATTTTCAAGATGAGAAAATTAAAAATCAAGAATGCAACATTTCACTGAGTGCATCATTACTTGCATTTTACATTTATCATGTTTGAACAACTTGTGTTTTATTTTCCAAAGTCTGGCAACCCAGAATTTATGTTTCAATTCTTATTTTGTTTCATCTCTCCCGCCAGTGTCTAGATTTGGGTCCAATCCCACTAGCAATTTAGACCTAGGGCATATTTGCATTTCTCCAGCTAGTCATTCAGGTTTGGGTCCAGTCCCACTGAATAATCTAAATTTGAAAACAATTTTAAATTCTTGTTGGTGAGTCTCAGCGTCCACCGCGCACCCTTCTATCCCACTGCTTCAATTTTAAATTTCTGTTGGTGAGTTTCAGTGTCCACCGCGCACCCTTCTATCCCACTGCTTCAATTTTAAATTATTGTTGGTAAGTCTCAACGTCCACCGCACCCTTCTATCCCCACCGCTTCAATTTTAAATTATTGTTGGTGAGTCTCAGAGTCCACCGCGCACTCTGCTATCTCCCCTGCTTCAATTTTAAATTTGTGTTGGTGAGTCTCAGCGTCCACCGCGCACCCTTCTATCTCCCATTCTCAAATTTTACATTCATGTTGAAATCTTTAAAAGATCCAGTACTCATTTCATCACAGTTCATTTGCATTTGAACTACGTTTGACCTGATTCTCATGGCTAGATACATAGGCAGCTCTTTACGAGTTCGGTCATATTGTGCATTTTATTATATTAGTTTGATAAATGATGATCTAACACTCACGTTGTTCACAATGGTTCAGATATAACCAGCGAAAGCAGGTAAGCAATTTGGTGTCTACGTCTTTGTCTAAAGTTTCTTCGAAACTTAGACAAAGAGGGGCAAGCTGTAGACACCAAATTTTTACTAGTTTTTCATGTTTTCCTAGAGCTTTGTTGATTTAATTGATCTGTATTTTTCCACATTTAATGTGAATTTTCTTATTTACAGGTTTATCAAAAAAAAATCAAGAAAAGAAAAACCAATCAAAATAATCAATGGAAAATAATTTGGAACTTCAAAATATTAGTATTTTCTCATTTTTTTTATTTTCTTTTTGTTTTTTATTTTTTTATTTGTGATTTATTTGCTTTATTCTACTTTATTTTCTTGGTTTTTCAAAAAAAAAAAAGAAGTAAAATCACATCAAAAGATTTTTTTTTACCAACTCCCTTCAACTCTCTATCTCTCTCTTGGTTTTTCCATCACTTCACACACACACAAAAATTCACAAGACAAAAAAAAAACCCACCCACTCTCCCCAACTCTCCTGACACCCTCGGCTCTCTTACTCCAAACACACATCCTCACACACGCAAGACACAAGCACAAAACACACACAAATTGCACACAAAAAAGCTCTCGGTTCCCTCCCACACACAACTCACAAAAAAAATTCACAAGAAAAAAAAAACACTCAATCCCCAATTCCCGCCATCTCTCTTTGGTTTTCCCTCACTGTCCACAAGACACACACAAGCACACAACACACACGGGTCTCTTCTTCTCTGCACACTCAACACACACACGCGCGAGCAAAGAGCAAAAAAAAAAAAATCAGAAAACGGAAAAAAAGGGACAAAGAGGAGTGCTGCTACTGCCGGGGAACTTCATCAAGAATCAAAGCCACAAAACTCACGGAATTCTTGAAGAACAAGCACTGTAAATTTCCTCAAGCTTTTTCCTTTAAAATTCCAATGTAAAAAGAATATTTCATGTGATTCTCTTTTTATTCACTTGACATGTATATATCTGTGATTGGTAGTTGGACCGTAAGGAATGAGTTGTGGTTTGTTTCCTGAATTTATGGCTCATTTATGATAGTTTTTTGTAAGAAAAAAATAATGTTTATATCATGCCTTTCGTATGTTTGATAAAATGCCTAGATAAAGGACCGGATTTGATTCTTGTTAAATTAAGTCTTAGTTGTATTATAGAATTCACAAGGATCGTTTAGATATAAGTTTTGTGAATTTTGGGGCTGATTTGAGTTTTTTTAGAATAATTTTTAGTCGGCTGTAAATCGTAAGTTTGGACACTTTTGGTGCATGTTTTGTAAAAACTAATTCCGGAAATGAATTCTACGCAGAAAATCGAGTGGGGAGGTATATTTTTGGAAATTTTTGTAACCGGAAGTTCGCCGACGACCGGTGGCCGGCGGTGGTCCGGCAGCGCCTCCATGGACGCCGGCGAGCTTGTGAGGACCCGGTTTAGTCCCTATTTTCTCACCCTAATTATTTATAATAAGTATTGATAGTATTGATTTTTGTAATTTAAGTGGCCACATATTAATTTGAAAACCCTAAATTGTATATTAAAACCCTAATTTGTTTAGACCCTAGTTGTATATTAAACCCTAAATGTACAAATCTTAATATGTTTTCTCAAAATCTTTATATGTAAAAATCACAAGTTTGTTATTTCATAGCTTTTATGTGTGATTGTGCATGCTCATGAGAGTTAATTACGGTACTTGGGTGATTAGTGGCCTAAGTAGGTGAGATTAAGCATTAGTAGTTTAAGTTGAATTAATGGTTTATGGAGTAAATTGATAGGAAAAGAAATCATTTGGGCAAAAGTGCAAACCAACTTAAGTTGCTAGGTTGCATTGGCTTGAGATAATTGACTTGGACTTGGACCAAATTTTGACTAAACCAAACAAATATCTAAGAGACTTAATCTATTAGCTAAAAAAAAAAGCCAAGAGGGTCGGCCAAGCAAGGAAAAAAGAAGGAAGAAAAGAGAAGTAAAAAAAAAAGAGAAAAAGAGAGGAAAAAGAGAAAAAAGCTTGGGGATTTTTGCCAATTTCAACCATCCAATCTTGAAGCTTGAGCTAGGAGGAGAAGTAGACCGACTTGGGAGCTTGCAATTTCATCTAGAACATAAGCCAAGAGGGTATTTTTTTTCCTTTATATGTAAGCTAGAATTTGGTTTAATTTGATGAACATGATGGATTTTGTTCTTGTTTTGGGTTAATTCATGATCATGGATAGCTTTTGAGATGATTCTACGGATTGTATTGGTTGATTTCTATGTGTTCATGCCTAGCCATGAAAATTAGTTAGGGTTTTGATTTCAAGCTTTAATGTTGGGAGTTGATGTTTGTGATTGTTGGTTGGATGAAATTAATGCCTGTTCTTAGCTTAATTTGTGAAATTATGGTGTAAATTTGGATGATTCCATGCCTTCAATTCTCGGCCAGCAAGCATCACTTAGTGATCTTGGTTTAGTGTTACATTGTTACTTCCATTAATGCTTAAATTGGTGTTTAATGAAGGCATTAAGTATTGTTTAATTTGAAGTTGGTGATTTGATTGCTAGATTGTGAATGAAATGGGTGAAACCCTAACGAGGAGGTGATGATCTTGGACCTAATTAGTGTATTTGGTTGCTTAAATGGATGATTGATAATCCATTGTTAGTGCATTGATGCACAATGGATGAGGAATGTATGAGTTGGAGTCGATTTGGAATCGAATTGGAAGAGTTAAGCGCATTTGGTGCATGAGTATGTAATGTGTGTGTGTCGAGGGTAATGTTGGATGTGCAAACGCTGCATTTGCATGTTTATTATCGCTTTCGAGTCATTTGTATCGCATGCGCGTGAATTGCATTTGGTTTGGACGTGTTTGGGCGCGAAACTAAAAAAAAAACAGGGGAGACCAAACCAGTGACTTTGGCTCTGTTTTTTGTGTCTATTCATTATGAGTTGGCTTTTGACCAAATCACGAAAGTTGTAGCCTTGTATACCAGCTTTCCAACGCCTTTGGAATTTCTTGATTTGGATCTTTGTATGCTGAGATATGGCCATTTGAATTAGGCCTGTCAGCAAGTCTGATATGAAGAAACTAGAACTGTTTTCGTGTGTTTTGACCCAGAAGGAGTGAATCTGGGCAGAAATGATCTTCATGAAAGTTATATCTTGTTCTCTTAGTTTCGAAACGGCACCTCTTGCACTTTAATCAGATACTTGTAGCATGAGTTATGAGTAAAGGCGCACAGGGTGTCAAAACTGCCTTTTACACCTTTTAGTGTGTGTTTTGTGTTTTCGTTCCGTTCTCGTCTGTTTTTAGTCGAACGCCCATGCATGTACCTTATTTGTTGTTTTAAGTGTTTTTAAGTGGTTTTGGCGTCTTAGTGATTGTTTGAGTAATCTTTTGACTCAACTTTTCACAGGAGGTGACGAGGTCGAGGAGACCGGGGAACCTTTCTAACCTGCTTGCTTTTGTACTACTTTTGGTAAGTAATTAGGACTTTATATGTGATTATATTTTGAAATGTGATAAGTGGGCACTTGGACGAGAGTGTACTTTATCGCACTCGGCCTAAAAACTCCATATATGGTTCTTGAATGCATGTGTTGTGTGATAAATGACTTGTGAAATGTGATATTGTTAGTGATAAGTGACCAAGTGGATGGTCTGATCCCAAGGGTTGCCTTTGGGGTCTCAATGTCAATGTTGCTCTCTGACCACTTGGATGGTCTGATCATTGAGATCTCAATATTAGTGTAGCGCTCTGACCACTTGGATGGTCTGACCTCAAGGGTTGCCTTTAGGGGTCTCAATGGTAAATGTTAATCTCTGACCAAATAGATGGTCTGATCTCAATGCCTTTGGGATCTCAATGTTACTATTGCTCAAACTGCTATGTACTGTAGACTGGCCAGAATGGGTTGATAAGGTGGACGGTAGGAGTATAAGTGGGGTCTACGAATTATCGGTTGACGGAGTGTCAATGGAAGATCAAGCGTGGAAATTGAAATGGCTTTGAAGCCACCTGTATCCTTATTTTGTGATGTTACTTTTGCTATTGATTTGAAATATATGTGGAAATGTGATTTACGTGTGCCCCCCCTGATTATTCACTAAGCATATAGCTTACCCTTTTTCGATTTGTTTTCCTTAGCAGGGGGCCGAAGCGGGAATTGACGCGTAGGAGGCACAGTGTAGCCTTTTAACTTTAGTACTTGTTTTGGGTTGAAGTTTTGGCCATGTATATTGTGTTTTGGATAGTGGGTTTGAGAAACCTTAACGGGAGTTATTCTCTGACTCTCGTGGTCTTGTAGTGGATATTATGTATATATAATGTACATATCGTACCTTTGTGAGAATCTGACGCTTTTATTGTTTTTGCTATCGAGTCCTGACGAAAGTTGAGCAGGCGATCCGCTAAACCCTTTGGTATGCCTCTAGGTATGGTGGGGTCGTCACAGAGCTGCTGCTGCTAGTCTGGCTGAGGAAGAGAGGAAGAAGAAAAGAAAAGAAAAGAAAAGAAAAGAAAAGAAAAAAAGGGCTTGGGCTTTTTGTTTAGTTTAGTCAGGGCTTTTCGGTTGGGCTTTGTTTATTTTGTTGGGCTTTTGTATCAGATTTTTGATTAATTTTTGTTGGGTTTTACTTCAGGTTTTTGTTAAGTTGTTTTATTTGTTTGGTTGGATTTTTATTAATTTTCGGATGGGCTTTTGACGTCAGACTTTGGTTGATTTGTTTAGATCTTTTGTAGGGCTTTTTTATTATTTTATTTGGGCTTTACACCTTGGTTTTATTTAATTTCGTGTGGGCCGAAGAAGTATTACCCCAATTCTTAAAAATTCCCAACCCATCCTTCGGTCCATTTAAATAATTTATACATTGGACCCTGATTTCTTAATCAGTTTCATTTTGGCCCTAAAACTTTTAATTTCTTTCATATAGGTCCCTATTTTAATTACATTTTGACCACTAAACTTTATTTTCATATAATTTTGACCCCTAACTTTTTGGAAAATTTGTTCAGACCCCAGAAGGTTTTCAAAAGTTTTCAATTACACCCCTAATAGAATGTTGACTTTACAATTATAAATGTTTCTTTTCTTTAATTGTTAAGTATAAGCTTCTCATGTGCATTGTTTCCCTTTAATATTTTGATTTGAGTTATTCATTTTTTATTGGCATTTATTTATTGCGGTATTTTAACGTGTGTATTCGTTTTGAATAAGTAACCCGAAATTCCCATTTGAGTCGCGGGGGAGGTATATCTAAAACCTTTAGAATTTTCTCTTTATGTGCCTTATGTGTTTTTTTTTATTGCATGAATTTGCATGTTTAAATTTATCTTCCTTAGTTTTATTCATTTTTAGTCTTTAATCGCTTTATTTAATTTTCAATAATTATTTGGAAGGCACTTGAATGCCAAGTTGTAATAGATAGGTTATTATTTTGATTTCCCCCTTTAGAATTGTATATAGGTTTCCCCAATGTAATAATTAGGTTTTATATGCTTTATTTGTGTGTTTGCATGCTTATGTGTTTACCGCTTCCCTAGGTTTTTGCATTTAGATATTATGTTTATGTGTTATGTGTCTATGTGTTCTTATGTGTTTACTTGCTTTATTATCATGTCTACATGTTTTATTATGTAAATGTATTGACGCCACTACATTAGTCCAACGCTAGTTGTGGTCTTTCCTTTCGATTTCTCACTAATCCAATGTTAGTGAGAACCTTTAGACGAAAGGTAGTCCAATGCTAGACCCTTAAGGCCGTTCATGCATTAGATACAAGTTTCACACACTTTTTACTTTTAGGGTTTCTTTTCCATTTTTGCATGTTATTTTTCTCCCATCCCGTATGCGAAACATCTCATTTAGTTTTCTTTTTCGTTAAAAATAGATTAGCTCTTTTTTTAGGGCATTACCCTTTTAAATAAGCGAAAAAAGCAAGTATGGCTCTCTAAGCCTTAGCACGCTTTTTAAATCTCTTCTATGAAAGGGAAAATTGAAGTCACGAACTTAGTTCTCCGCACCCATTATGTTGCATTATCCCTCTTTAGGACATACATGTGCATTATTTTAAATTCTATCAAAATCATTCTTTAAAAATCAAGTTTCTTCTTCCTGTTTAGCAATTCAAAGTCAAAATCCATTTTTCTTAAAATTTCATCTTTTGAAATTCAAGTTCCTTTATGCACTTAAAATTCATCTTTTCAAAAATCCAATTTCTTTTCCCTTGAGATTTTATAAAAATTGCTTTCTTTTGAAAACCCTAGTTTCCCGTTTTTTTGAGTCTCATCATTTGCATTTTCCGTGATTTCCTCGAGTGATCAAATTTGGATGACACAACTAATGTGATCAATTCCAATCAAACCTCAAGGAAACATTTTGCCCCTCCCGACCTAACATTAGATTTAGGTTTTGCATCCATATAGATAACATCCAAATGTGATAAATTTTAAAGTTAGAATTAGGAAATTTTAAACTAAATCACGCAACTAGTTTTGGCTAGGTTAGAAGGGTGCCTTAGAGACGAGTAATATCGAATCTTTGCCTTCCCTTCTTTCAACTGTGACTCCCAAACCTTTTTCTCTAGTTTTTCAAAGACCAGGAGTCGTCTAAAAAGGGTTTTCTTAGTTTATTTTCATTAATTAAAATTTTTGGGTGACTTGGTACACCTAAACTCTACACCAAGTGGCGACTCTAAATTTTTCTAAAAACCCTTTTCTAAACTTTTGTTTTTGGGTCCAAATCGTCGCATTTTCTAGTCCCATGACCTATTTCTTTTATTTTTATTTTTCAAAAAATCAAAAATAAATTTTTAACTAAAAACCCTTTTTCAACTAAAAAACTCGAAACGACGAGTTTTCTTTCCTTTCGAAAACGGGGCGCGACACTATCATGGGGACCCTGTATCGGATTCGGGGTAGATCTATTCCTAACCTCTATTGCTCTGGTATCTATTACAGAGTAGTCAAACATGAACTATGCAATCATTTTAAGGCACATGAAAATGAATAGTTAAATAGCAAAATGGCAATGGGGTCATTTGTAAGTAAAGCAAAAATAGATGACAAAATTACATGAAAACATTTAGTAATAAACATGAATTCCCAAATACAAACAAACCTACACATAACACAATCCATGAAAGTGGCAACATTACGATATGTTATTACACATGAAAATGACTAGAGTACGGACAATTAGAAACATTGTGCCCTATCTGTAAACAGTAACTGCACCGACGAGGTGAATTAGGGTATCGACGATCCATCTCGTTATGTATTTGGGTAACTCGCATGGGTCCAAATCTCTTCTGTTTAATCCTGTTAATGTCATAATTGAGATGCATATCAGATGTAGTCCAATAATGAATGTCCTTCAGTGGTAGGAATTACCCATGCAAAGATGCCTTAAGTGTTGCTAATGTGTGCACGTAAAACACTAGATCTCATGCATTGGTGCTCGAATTGTAACAAGCCACAATTATGTGTGAACACAGGAATCGAAACTCGGTCCATTTTCTGCATGTGCATGTGCCATTACGAAAGTCGACGATCTGTGCATTGGAACCTTTGTGATTTGGTAGTCACCCTGTAGTGATGCAGTAAATGCCATTCCTCTGGTCGTGCACCTGAATCGAATGTGTGCTCGCCTTCTCCTCATTCACTATGAAAATGTTCCAAATTTCCTTTGGGAAAGGTGTAGTAATACTAAAAGTCAATTTCTAGTTTGTACGAATATGTCCATGGTCTAATTGAATGTGAATTGTATGCATACCTCAATTGGTAACAATCTGACATTACGCAATAGATTGTTAAAAAAATACTTAACCATATTAGTTGACAGTGCCCCCACCAATATCCACCATCCTTGCACAGAGCCCACTGTTCTGCCTTAATAGACGTGCCGTTCAACCAATAGTACGCCTTCTCGTTTGCTATCCATATTTGTTGCATGAAAGGTTCATACTTCTATTCTGGCTTAATAGACCCTTCATTCAACCAATTGTACACCTCCTTGTTTGCCATCCATATTTGTTCTATGAAAGTTTCATACTTCCTTTGGTTGGTTCTGAGAGTCAACTGTCCATATAAGTTCCTTAAGTCTAACACAAATAATTGAGAAAAAATACCCAAAATCAGACTTTTATTTGATTGAGAAGTGATTTAACGAATTGTTTTAATATTAGTAGTGTACTTACTTCTGGTTTCTAAATTTTTGTGTGAAATTGGCTTGTATGTGGACAAACAATATCGGTGCACTGCAAAAGGTGCTTTCCACTCCAGCAAGGTATTCATCGCATGCATTATTTCTTTGTGTCAATCATAAATAATACATATATTCTCGACATCCGCACACACATATTGTCAAAACTAATGCATGAACTATGACCAACTCTTATCAGTTTCCTTATCCACTAATGCAAAGGCCAAAAGGAACTAAGGGTTGCACACGTCAAATCCGATGGCAACTAGTAATTTTGCTTTATACAGTCCTTTCATAAACATCCCATCCATGTAGATGACAAGTTTAAGATGTGGAAATTCTTCAATCATTGGTTCAAACACCTAGAAAACATAGTGAAAAATTGGGCATATAGCTGTGTTTTGTGGATGGTGCTCCCAAATGACAATCATTCCAGGATTTGCCATAAATAATTCCTGCACATAAGTTGGAAGCTAAGGCATGGAGGTAGGTCAGTCACTATACACTATATCAATGGCATGTCGTCAAACGTACCAACCTTTTTGTACGACACATCAGTGTGAAACTAGCACTTAATTGCTACCTAAATTTCTTTTATTGGACATAAGGGATCGTTGGCGATGTGGTTTATAATGTAATTAGCATTGATGTCCGAACTCAACTACCAGTGATCGTTGCTGTTAGACGCATGAATGCAACTGTACCCTTGTACAAAAGTTACTATCTTCCATATATTTTGAGTGTATCACAAAGTTGCCCTCAACTACCAATTGCATGGTGTCAAGTCGTTGTCTGACTTGCATCGAACATACCAGGTCGTTGGTTTGCTTTCCCTTCACTATGTACTCCCTATTGTGCTTGATCGACCACAACTTAACTGCTCATTAAATGTGCTTCTTTATTTCAAATACCATGCCTAAATGCAACTCCTTCTCTTGATCATCCCACACATTCAACTTCTTGACAACTTGTCTATGTGTAAGGTCAAAATTCATGGTTGCATTGACACATTTATTATAGTGAAGATATGGTTCAAAATTAATTGGCAATGGTGCACTGAAACCCGCCTCGTCATCTTGTGCAGTTTTTGCATCTTCGAAACTGTCAAACTCTTAATCATATTCTCTGGAGTCATCCGCTTCCAGTTCAGGAAGGGGTCATTTTTGAAAACAGGATCCACATTTATGTCCTCACTTTCTGGTATTGTAGTTGAAGGGCATGTTACGGGCGTCTCTAGTATATCAGTTTCATTCAAACTGCTCAGTTCTGCTATCAGACTATTTCTAACCCTTAATTTCTTCTTGGACCCACTAGACTGGACACGAAATGATTGTTCCTGCATCATTCCTCCATACTCCGATTGGACTAGACGACTTGTGTAGTCTAGTTCAACTCCACGCCCTAAGGCACCACCATGGTCATGTGCGTGGTATCACTCCACCTCTAAATAAATCTCACAAGCTGATTGAAATGACACTGATTTCGTATGTTACATCATGTTAATGTCATGGTACATCATGTCAATGTCATTGTCAGACTCTAATTGCAACTCGACAAAGACCACCACACTTACAAAATTTCTAAACAAAAATGCAACTTGAATTCTTCCTGATCTAATCCCATGTAGGTATACAATCTGTCTACAAGTTCATGAAAACCTATTTGTTTCTTCACTAATATGGGCTTCTTACACCTTGAAGGATCATATGCGAAGGATCCTCTGGTTTTAACTATTTTTCCTTCCCAATAAAACTGAATCACTAGTGTGATGTCCGTCGACATTTCTCGTCCAATCTAACAAATATTTTATTTATATCAATAAAATGGTTCATCTCTTATGTTTTGATTATTATATATAAAGTAAATAATTTAGCAGCAATTAAAATTTCACGAACTAAATAAATGATGCACAAACTAGAGTTAATTTTTTTGCATTGTTCAACAACACGGTAGCACATTTAATTACAATATATAATAATTACGTGTAATTAGTTTCATTGTGCAACTACGACATAATGCAAGTATTACAATAATTACAGTCATTAACAAAAGTGCTATGCTCAAAAAAAATCTAATATACTAATCATTTAATTATTTAATTTTAACTAACACAAACAATACAATATTTAATTTACACTAATATTTTAATGATTTAATTAATTTAACTTATCTATTAATTTTAATACTAAACCTAATAATAACGACTTAAATATTAAACTAATATATTTAAATTAATGTAATAAACTAACATATTTAAACTAATATAATAAAGTAAGATATTTAAACTAACAATATCTTCAAACTAATGTATTTAAACTAATAATGACTAATACAAAATATTTAAACTAATATAATAAACTAACATATAAACTAACAATATTATTAAACAAATATATTTAAACTAATAATGATGTAATACAATATATTTGAACTAATATATTTGCCCTCAATATAATAAGCTAACATATTTAGACTAATGTATGTAAACTAATAATGACTAATACGATATATTTAAACTAATATAATAAACTAACATTTTTATACTAACAATATATTTAAAACAAATATATTTAAACTAATAATAATGTAACAAAATATAGGGTTAATTGCATATACCTCTCCCGAGGTTTGTCCATATTATAAAACAAACCTTTTGGTTAGACCAAATTACATTCTCCCCCTGATCATTAATGGTTCTTTAATTTCATTAGTAAATATTGTGAAATGCCAAAAGGCCCTTCTTCAAAAATATCAGAAAATAAATCCAAAAATCCAATAAAAGTGCATTTTTGAAAGAAAAAGAACAAATTAAGCAAAGTAAAGAAAAATTCCAAATTAATAATAATAATAATAATAATAATAATAATAATGAAGACAAATGGATTAAGAATGATTAAGAAAATGGCTAAAAAAATTGAAAACGGATGAAACAATAAAGAATTGAAAAGAAAGAATCTGCTTAGTTAAACAAAAAAGTAAAAGGAAGATGATAAACATAAAAGCATCCTGCTCATCTTTTTTATTCTTCTGGAATGGTTTTTCCATTTTTTTTACTTTTGCATTTCTTTTTTTTAATGATTTCTTCATAGTTGTATTTAGATTTGGGAAAAAAAATATATCCTAATATTATCAGCAAAACATAGTGAACAAGCTAATCTCTAATTCAATTTCAATCTTCCAACAACCGAGAGTTTAAAGATCTAACACAATTCTAACATATTTATACTAATAATATCTTTGAGCGAATTAAACCAATAATGATGTAATACAATATATTTGAACTGATGCATTTAAACTAATATAATATAATACACCAACATACTTAAACTAATGTATTTAAACTAATAATGACTTAATACAATAATGGTACCTTAAACATTTACACTAACATTGATCATTATCAGTCAAACTAATATTAACCATTATCAGTGAAACATTTACACTAATACTATATGATGATAACTAATATTAAATTGCAATAATGCTTACCTCAAAAGCAACAGGCAACTCTGCTAAACTTCTCGACTTTCCAAAGCTCGGTCCCTCCTACTTCCTAACTAACAAAGTTCTAGGTGGTTTACCTCCCGAAGCTCGATCCCTACTACTTCTGGCATGGAGTTGTTATGGTAGAGTTGCTTCTGAGAAAGATGGAAACGAAGTATAATGGTTAAGAGAAAAGAGAGAAAGAGGAAGTAAGTTTTGGAATGACTTCTGTGGTTGAAGCAGAGAAACGTGAGGGTGCGTTTGATAAAACTGAAATCTGAAATCTGAATTCGTTAAGTGATTGAATTATTAAATATTATATCTAATACATTCAAGTGTATATCACATTTAGTGATAAGTGAAAAGCTTATCACTTATTTTTGAGAGCAAGTTTTGCCTAAAAGATAGAGTGCCACTTAATTAATTCAGATGTTCTATTTTTGGTTATCAAACGCATCTGAACGGTTAAGATCTGAACCCATTAAATTTAAGTATTGAATTGGGTTATCAAACGGAGTCTAAGTCTCTATTTAAGCCCATCTTTCATCGAGAAACGTAGTTTTTCCTGTTTCTCCAACCACCTTTATTGCGCTTTGATCGTGAATATTCTCAAGAAACAGCATTTAAGTGGTGCGGTTTCTATGGAAGATTGGCCAACAACTGATTACATGTGACGCCAGGAATTTCGGTTACATGTAACACTAGGAATCTTGCAGCAACTTTATTTTAAAATATTGCCTTTGAAACCGCATATGGGAAACAAAAACTCCAACAGAAACCGTATCTCTTAAATGCGGTTCTTGTTGTTTTTTTTCTTATTTTTTTAATTTAGTTTTGGTTTTTTTTTAGTCGGTGACAAATTTTCTAAGGAGAAACCGTACAACTGCAGTTTCTTTAGTGAACTTTTTGACCAGTCAAAAAATTCCATGACAAAAATTTGGTAAGAGAAACTGCATTGGTCAATTGCAAAAAAAAAAAAAAAATTGCTGTTGCTGGCAGATCTGCCAAGTTAAAAAATACAGAAGAAAATATATTTATCTGGTCGCTGAATTTCAAGTTTTTGGTGACCTTAGTTGTAAAATAAAACCCATCACAACCCCACTTTTTGGGGCAAATTCCCCTAAATAATGGTGAAATGGAAAATTATCCTGAAATTGTGGCCCAATTGTTTTATCTTATGAATCTAGCAACGTGTGGCACCAGGTCAATTCCTTTTTCTTTTTACATTGTTGAAGAAAAGAATGAGGATTTGGATGCAATTTTGTGGCATAATTTGTTACTGGTGCCACACATTGCATATGCGGCACCAGTAACAATGGAAACTAAGTCTCTGGTGTGGCACATATGATGTGCAGCACCAGATCCAATTTTAACTTGAAAGAATTGTGAAGTCTGAAGGAAATTATTTGGAAATTGTTAGTGTTAGTTTTAGGGTTAGTCTTAGGGTTAGGGTTAGAATTAAGGGTTTAGGGTTTAGGGCTTTAGGTTTAGGATTTTAGGGTTTATAAATAAAGGCTCTATACTAATAAATTCAAGTTCGAAGGAAATTAAACAAATACTTTAATACTTTATGCAAATAAAGAAAAATAAAATGGAAAAATTTTGAGTGAATTGATAAACTCGAAAAAGTGAGTACGTTTTAAATTCATGTAGAAAAATTTTGGTTATATAAGAGACAAAATTTTGGTTCCACACATCTGACCAATAAAATTTTCAAAAAAAAAAATTACAAAGTCCGAAAAAAATTTTTAGTGTTAGGGTCAGTGTTAGTGCTAGGATTAGGGTTAAGGTAGTTTTAGGGTTTAGGGTTAAAAAAAACTCTATACTAATAAATCCACAAGGAAATTTAAAAAAATACTTTGTATTAATAAAATAAACTACAATGGGAAAAAGTTTAGTGAATTGATAAACTCAAAAAAGTGAATTTTTTTAAAATTCGCATAGAAAAAATTTGGTTATATTCAAGAAAAGAGTCTTGATGCCACACATGTGGATCTGGTGGTCGACAATCATTCGGACTTGGTAAAGGTTGTCACGGCACCTGTAGTAGGAGAGAGGACTTATCGCGATGCCCACAAACCAATTTACAATGTAATTTAAAGAAAATTATGAAGTCCGAAAGATATTGATGGTGTTAGGGTTAGGGTTAGTGTTAGTGTTAGTGTTAGGATTAGGGTTAGAGTTAGGATTCTGGTAGTTTTAGGGTTTAGGGTTTTAGGTTTAAGCTTTTAGGGTTTTAAAAAAAAAAACTCTATACTAATAAATCCATGTTCGAGGGAAGCTAAAAACATACTTTGTACTAATAAATCAAATTAAAATGGGAAAAAGTTTTTGTGTAAGTGGAATATAAAAGTTGTGATATATCTAGATCGAGTTGAAGTAAATTATAAACGAATAGTCGCATCATTATAATTTGTTGCAATGACACAACGTAATTATAAACCAGTATTAGTTCATAAGAAAAATTTTAGTCCATAATAAGAAGTGTACATAAACCACAAGTGGACCATAAAGAGTTTGCGTAAATTGAAAATGTGAAGGAGTCTATCTAAGAAATGGAATTTGTACATACTTAGTAGTACATTAGAAATAGTTTCCGAAGGTGTCACAAATCAAAAGTTTTCTTTGATTTGCTGGCCTCTTGCCTTTATCCCTCAGTGTAGTTGGGCAATTGCATTTCCAATGCTTTCTTCTATACTGCTCATATTGTTAAGTCTGTTGTCAAAAAGACCTTCGTAGACCGAAATCAAGATGGAGTTATGGTGGCTCCTCATCGAGCTCATCATTAGTATAAACAGTAGTTTTACCGCATGTCGAATATGATGGAGAGCTGGACAGACTAGCCCTAGTGTCTCCAAGGGTGCAAGCGTCAGGCACTAGATTAGGAGAAAAATGATCACTGGAACCCGAGATGAAGTTTAGAATGACGTCATCTCCTACACATGCATTGACCGCACCCGGAGAAAAGGGAAATATGACACCAAATGCCGATACCTGTGTAGGAGTTTGGAATGGATCAAAATTATTCTGCTTAAACACCGGAATGTACGATGCATGGAAAGGTTCTCTAGAATATGTGGAATGCATAAGCCAATCTTGCCTAAATCATCTGGACCGGCGGAAAAAGTGGCCATACCTAAATCCTGTCCAGTAGACCTTGGGGACTGAGAAGTTGTACCATGCATAGCATCGCTGTTGGAATCGGTAGAAACCTAGACTCGTGGACAACGTCTGTTTCTTTAGCTGAACGGGTTTCACGCCTTAGGGGCCCATTGTTTAGGAGCTTATACAGCACATCATGATGTAAAGATGAATCGAACTCCTGCCGATTGAATACCTTAAGTCCAGTCCACATACCTCTCTCAATGTAGTTCATGCTTCCAAATGACTCCCCTTGGATGGACTCAAGAGATTCTTGCATACTTTCCTGTGAAGAACTTGGGGCGAGAGCTTTACATGATTGCCATACTATGTGAGTGACCGCATCTATCTATGCAATTAGAGAAAATTAAATATTATGACCATCGGATATGAAAAGGGAATGAGAATTTTGCTATAGTTTTGAATATGCATAAATATCGAAACAGTACCAGATAATCATGCTATTCAATATCCCCTCGGAGCCCGTCATGCTGGGGCTACTGTATGATAGGTAGGGTGATGTACCGGACTGTATGGTCTATGTACCAGCACAAATATGCCAACTTTGGTATGTAGGGATCTGTTGGAATGTCATGAACTAAGGACATAACCTACTTATCTCAGTACTCAATCCAGTTGGCATGTAATTGGGCCTGATTTGTCCCCTAATATTTGAAATGAGAAATGTCATATAGCTTCTCGAATGTCCATGGCTCGTTAAGAATCGACTGCTATATACTGAACTATCGAAGTACCCGATGAGGGAGATGTATCTCCACAACATGCCAAAAAATCATCGACACTCTTGCTTGCCACAAATATGCATCCATAGTGCAATATGGAGAAGGGATGCTAGTACATCTAGCGTGTATGGCTTTCAAATGAATTGTACAAATGTGATATAAAAGAAATTATTTATTAAATATATGAAAATCAATCTGCATATTTAGAATTCCCTAAATGATCCTATTGTATTTGTCTTGTACTACCTAAGATTGGTTAACTGATCTCTGTAGTATGTCAAATAATTTTGGGGGTCCTTACCCTGGTACGCTTTGTGGCCCATCTTCCTGCCTATAGGTAGTTTCCCGGTCTCATAAGGATAACAATCGATGGACAAATAATAGGAAGTCGCTCCCATACCCACTATTGAAATCAATTGAAATAAATTACTTTTAAGATGAAGTAAATATTTTGAAAATGATAATATAGTACGATCAAATGAGATTGCACTTGTAGTAGCTTATATGGACCCGATATGGCTAAAGTATTAGATCGGCATGTGCGACACATATATCTATATAGATACGCAACGACAACGCTACCCCAACTATACAGTGCCATCCCCTCTATATCTCTAATGTAATCAAACCAATGTGGACCCAAGAGATTCTTGCATGTGTCTGAAACCACTGCCCTGTCAGTAACAAAAGAATGTACATGCGGGCATAACATCGTATGACCTCGTCGAGGGCAACATTTGAAGGCTTAGCATACACGTAACGGTGTAGCACTGTTATGTTAAACCTCTTCTACTTGAACTAGCAACTATCGGGATAGAAATCCAACAACTCATTCACCGTACTCTTCAACTCATCTATGGTCCTTTCCCTTTCCACAAGAGTGATTGGTAAACCATTGATCCTCAATCCCTAGAGCATCTACACATCCTGAAGCGTCACAGTCGCCTCACCCCAAGAAAGATGAAATGTGTGTCTCCTAATGCCAACACTTAATAAATGCAGTGATTAGCTCCTGATCATACCTAAGGTGTTTCGCTCATACAACACTACCGAATCCAACTAGATCGAGATATGGAAGGATACATCTATAGGTAAAACCCTCCATTATGTCCCAAAAATAACTATCACATCGTTTTACCTTCAACTGCTGATCATGGCCAAATATTACTGCTCAGGACTAGTGCTTCTTCTGTAATGTCAAAAGTGACATATCCTCGGCGCCAAGATGAGGGTGTGGTGTATGCGCATGAAACGAAAGGAAATCCTTCATTGGCTACCTATATGAAAAAAATGTGACAAGGTTTAAAATATAGTCTATACACTTCAATAATACGGGGAACATATATACGTAAAATCAATAATTGGAGAATTCTGCAATATATGTTTCATTCAATTCAAATGCAAGAACATTAAATCACAACAAAATATGCTTTCTAAATGCAATATTACATGTGATTAGACACGTGAAATCACATAGTCTGTTGAAAAAACTGCAAGACTAAACAAGGGCATATGCCTAGAAAAGAAAATGGCTAGAATATGGACATGCAACGGTATTGTGGCCGGTCTGAGAATCGTGACTGCACCAGCGAGGAGCATCGGGACAACGATGGTCCATTTCATTGCGTGTTCTTACAATTTTCATCAGATTGGGTCTCTTTTCCTTCAACCTATCGGACACATATGTGACACGCATTTGAACTGGTTCTCAGTACTGAGAATGTCTAAGGGGGTTGAATTTCTCACGAAAGGCAGCCTGATATGCGACATTTGTGTGTTCGTGGCCGACCAACTCAAACACATTAGTATCAAAGTGTAGACATGCATCCATAATATGGGAACACGAGAATCACAGTTCAGCTCACTTTCCACACGTGCACGTCCAGTTCCCACAATGAACTATGTGACGATTTACCCTTTGGCCGTTCTGCCGTTGTGCGGTCATTATACAGTATACTCCGAGTCTACTATCGTAAATCTGGACATAGTGGGCACGTGCCTTCATCTCATTGTCTGTGTAAATTTTTCACATTTTTCTTGAAAGACGGTACTTGGAATTGGCAGTAATTTTCCTCTTCTTCTCAAACAATTCCATACTCTAGATCAATGTGAATTGCATGCATGCCTTAATTGGTAATAGTCTGACACCCTTTAGTAGTTTATTAAAGCATTTGGAGATGTTTGTGGACGTATGACCCTACCTATAATCTCCATCCTTACATAGCGTCCATTGTTATGAATGCACCAACCCACTGGTCAACCACTGATTGCTGCAATTTGATTCATCCATTTATCATACTTCCTCGGTTGCATCATAGATCCAACTAACAACATTAAGTCTTTCAGTCTGCGACAACACAAATACAAAGCTTTAATGGACATGAAAGTCATGAAATGAGATTCGTATTTATGGGAAGGTCATGAAACAACCATACATTTGATTTTTAAATTTTTTTTATAAAATTTGACTGGACATGAACTAAGAGAGCAATGAAATGCAACGGGTTCCGTCAACTCCGACAATGATTGCATGGTATTAATAATGCCATTATGACGGTCGGATATTATACATATATTTTTCACACCTTTGCATACGTTTTGTCAGAGCTGCAGCATGAACCATCCCCAACTCTGACTTGTTTCTTCATCAACAAGTGCAAATGCAAGGGGTAACATATGATTAACTGCATCAAATCACGGAAACTAGTAGTTTTAATTTGTATGTACCCTTCATGAAAGTCCTATCAACATAAATGACCGGTTTCGGGTATGGAAAACACATAATCAAATATTTGGTGTTGGGATGTGCTTTGGAGATGAAACTCCCAAGCCACTGCTGTGCCAGAATTGGTCACTACCAATTTATTTATGAAAGTCAGTAACTTAAAAATGGAGGTGGGTCAGTCATCATACACCATATCAATAGACCGTCACCGTGCATACCATGCCTTTTTGTATGATATATCGGTGTAAAATTACACCTTCACCTCCATCTGGATTTTCTTTATCGAGAATGCTGGATCATTTTGAATGTGGTGGATGATAAATTGGGTGACGATATCAGAACTCAACTGTCAATGGCCATTTGAGTTTGACATTCGAATACATGTATGGTCTTTCACAAATATGACAATCATCCACATTTTTTGAGAATTTTGATATGTTGTTCTCAACTGCCAGTCACATGTAGGTAATAAATATTTGTCCATACAGATGACATACCAAGTATGCCGATTGCTTTCCTTGACCTTGTACTTTGGGTTGTGTTTGATTGACCACAACTTTATAACTATCTACACATGCTCCTTTGTTTCAAGCACCTCCCTATTTTCAACTCTTTTGTGTGATTACTTCATAGTTTTAGCCTCTCATAGGCCCCATGATCATTTGGATCAAAAGTTATCAATTCATCGATACCTTTACTATATCACAAGTCGCCCATTTCGATGTTCACACTGGCATTGTGACAACAAGGGCTTGCCACATCAGTCGGATAGATCGCTAGGCCATAACTATCATGCTCGAGACCCTCATTGCTCAAGTCATCACTTTCTGATTCACGATCTCCCGACTTGTAATAATTATCTTCCTCATCACCAGCAGGTTCTTCTTGCATTGAGGTATCGATGTAATATCCGTGAAGATCCATGTCATGAATCCTAATGGTGGCATTATCATCCTGGTTGCTACTTTGATAAATTTGATGAATATGTCTGCCTCCACGCCTTCTAGGTCGGGAAATGTTAGGTGGCAATACACTATATTCAGAATCACTAATTTGGGAATCATGTCCCTCAGAGACACCTGTCCCTACAGGCACATCATACAACATTGTTGGCTACACCGACTCCAGAGGCACCTTCTGTGATATCGTGGTGTTCATGGGTTCCGGTGCCACTTCATATGAGGTTGGTATGTGTACTGGTTCCAGTTGCTCAGCCCACGATGTGGTTTGTGTATAGTCATTCTAGTGACTGACCTCACGAGACTGTTCCATATTCGGCGCCGCCATCATGGACACGTGAAATGGTCACAACTCCCATGTAAATTTCACAATGTGAATATGGAACGCCTAGCATCATGTAGTACAGAGTCTCCACATCATCATCATCTAAGTCTTGCAAAATTTCAATCTAACTGCATAGCCGTATGTATTCTATCCAATAATCCATCATAGTAGACATCTTATTTTATTAGTATTACTTTGTTGCACCTTAGAGGGTCATATGACATTGATCCTTTAAAGTGAACTATTTTTCCACCCTAATATAGGTGAATTACTAGACCTTGGCAATCCGACATTTGTACTAGACTCCGAACTGTCATTTGGCCACAAGGTTTCATGTCTATTTAGAATTTATTTTACTTCCTACACATACCTAAATTTAATCATCTTCCTTAAGGAAAAAATAAAAATTATTACAATTCTCTTTGTTTAACTTTAGGAAAGGAATTTTCAATTTTTTTAAAATGTGAACACTACATGTTCAAGATGACCTAATTTGAATCATTATGCCGAATTCATTATAAATTCATTTATTTATGTTGTAAATTTAACTCAACTCAACTATTTATGTACGTAATATCTAATCTCTAGATATTCTCTAATGATAATTAAACAATCTCCATATAATCTCCATAACTCTAAATTCTTATACAAGATAATAAATATAATATTCAATATCTTCAGTTAAAATTTTCTATATTTTATCATGGAATTGCAATTACATATACAACAACTATTATATGTATTTGTCTTTATACAACACGAACAATTATATCACTTTAGTAATTTAATTAAATAAATAGAATTGTAATTAATTAAATATACATTCATTTATCAAATAGACATGCAATTAATCATATAGAGATGTAATCACATAAAAAACCATAATTTAATTCAATAAATAGAATTGCAATTACATAGACATGTAGTTGATCAAATACACATATAACTAAACAAGTAGAATTTTAATTAAATAGCTATGCATTAGACATGCAATGAATTTAATATGCGTGTAATTCATCAATTACACACGTATTGCAATTGATTAGAAATGTAATTACTTGAGTATTCATTAATTACAAAGTACACACATATTGCAATAACTAGACATGTAATTAATCGACTACACATGTAATTAATTAAATTGACATGTATGGCAATAAGATATAAAATTAATTAAATATACATGTAATAAATTAATAGACCTGTATTGCAATTAAATTAGGTACACATATATTTAATTAAACTGAATTACTTTACTTAAATTAAACCGACAAAGTAATTAAAATAATTACTTACCTAAACCGCAAATAGGATGTGCGGCAACGCTGTCCTCAAGTCCTGAGTACGACTATCACAGACCGTGAGCACGACTATTACCAGCAATAGCACCTTCAGTTTGACACAGTGAGGCTGAGAGAGAATTTGTCTCTGATCCCATGAAAGCGAATTGAGAGAGTGAAGAGAATTGATGAGAGAAGTGAGAAGAAAAAATTGGCATTGCACCTCAAGTCTGTTCGGCCTTTTATAGGAGGCTTAAGCTTGCCTTTATCCAACGCTACATTTCTGTTTCAGATCGTTGGATGGCCGACCGTTGGTGCGCTAGACAAGCTGGATTATTTATTTATTTATTTTATATCTATGTTCGGTGCCACACATCTCATGTGTAGCATCTGAAACATTAAATTTCAGTTGCAAATCTTTTTTTTTTAATTATGTGTTTGGTGCCGCACTTCTAATTTCCTCTGTCCAGTATATCGGACACTAAATAATTCAACAAATTGCATCCAAGTTCTCGTTAATCTTTCCTCCAAAAAAGTGAAAAAAAAAAAATCCAACCGGTGCTGCACATCCAATGCACGGTATCGTTAGATGGGGAAATAAAAAAAAATCCATCACCAATTTGAGGATGATTTGCTATTTTGACATTATTCAGAGGAATTTGCCCACTTTTCAGATGCTTTTGATTTTTCTTATTATCCTAACAAATTCGCCTTGTTTACAAAGGGCTAGACATATTTAAGCCATTCTAGAACTAGGAGGGGATCACCGTGCAATGCACGGTGTGAATAATGGAAGAATGCCCAGGAAATCGGTATTTCAAAATAAGTTACATTTATCAAAAAATATACGTTAGTAGCCATATTAAAAAACGCCACTACTATTGTTTGGTAAAACCTCAACTAATTGAATTAGTATTATCGATCAGTGTCGAAAGAGTAAAAGATATCACCATAAAAGTAGTAGCAATTGGACTTCCTATATTAAATGATTGTAAAAATAAATATGACTAAATAGAAAATGGACATATCCCTTTCTCCCCTGCTAAGGATTATTACAACAGGAAGAAAAAGTTATCAACCTTTTTTGAACTTCACAGCATCCAGGAGCAAACTACCCGTACTCTCCATCACTCTCACATCTGGAGAAAAGAATGTATTAGAAATTGCGCATGACAGATATTTCGTCATAAAACAAAGCATCAAGATAATAATCCTATTAAATCCACAATAAATAAACCGGCAGTCATTGCCATGTTTCATAATTACCAACACACTCACAAGTACTTGACATAAAACCTGTATACTTAGAACATTAAACATCAGTAGACTTGGTATCTTTGCCTACGCAAAATTAGATAAGACAAGAATTTGGCAATGCAAGTATCTTTGGGCTAGTGATTATTAATTTTAATCAACAGAAGAAAGAACTAAGGATTCCTCAAGAATTATAAACTTATGACTAAAAGTTAAGCAAAATTTGTTCACAATATCTTGCCAAGAGTTGACAGCAATGTCCACGAGAATTACTACAAGACCAATTCTGAAAGTCTAGAACATATCGTTCCCCAGGAAACTCATCATATAGAAAATGCTGCTATTGATTCAAGGGTAGTCCAAGATTTTGGTCCTTCGTCTAATCATCTCAGTGGTGAAATTGCCCAGAGAAATCAAATTTTAGTCTTTCAAATTATCTATACCCTGAGTTCAATAATTGAATTGTTTTAGCTCCACTTAAAAACCAAGAAATAGAAAAGCCAAAGAAGGGTTAGATATTACATTAACAAAAGGTAAGGCTAAGCAAAACAATGGTGATAACAGAAATAAGAGAAGAAAATCATTGAGAGAGTATGAAAATAAGAAGTCTCACCAACAGGTGTAAAAAAAAATACAAATACATGTCACTTATGAAAATCCCCCAAGGGGAACAAGAAAATATACATACCCTCAAGAGGAACAAGGAAATATACATATATAGTAAAGCATATTATAGAGAAGTTTATATGCGTTATTTAAAAAATTTTCTTTTCCTCAAAATGTAAAACCAATCCAACATTGAAGGTCACTATTGTGAAGCATAGCTTTGCTATTTTCTGGACAAATTTTTGTCTATCATGCATCGAGTCAAGTTGTTTGAGGTATATGTCAACCATATCGATCTACACCGATGTATGAAAATTATTTCCTTATTCCTCAACAGTTAGCTCACCCAGAAAATTACAGTCGCAAATGATATACACAGCCTACCTTTTTTTTGGCTATGAGAGTATTTTGGTCACAATTTCAAAAAAAAAAAAAAAAAGACAAAAAGGAACACAGCAGGGGAGCATGATACAAAATTATAGAAGAGATAAAATGGATTCATTATGGTAATTCTTGAAAAAGCAACACATCTCAAGAATGCAGGTTAGAGTTTGATATTATATGCAATAAGGTAACATCAGCATGCAGAACAAATATGAAAAAAGATCTACAAGTTGATCTTTGTGATAGAGGCCCAAAAACAGGAAAAGGAAAAAGAACTTTTGAAGAGTGAGTAACACTCCTTTGGCTATGGGCAGAAATTAAACAGAAAAAACCCCTGAATCATCAATTAACGTAAAAAAGAACATAAAAACCTAAGGGAAAAAGTAGAGAAAGTTAACCATCGAGAAAGAGTATAAATTGCGGAAGATTTTTATCAAACCAACTTGTTGCCCTTTGATCAAATTTAGAACCACCTTCTGAAGAAACAAAAGAGCTTAATAAATTCAAATCAACTCAACATCATCGATTTAGAAAGCATGTCCTCAAGCAATAAACTAATTTGGTGCTATACAAAAAAAAAAAAAAAAAAAAACAGCGAATGTTATGAACAAGATCACATCTTTAAGACATATTACCATTTAGGCACTTTTGATTCGTCTCTAGAAATAACAAGGTCATATGCTGCCATCACCTTCTCTTTCATGATTATATCTAAACCTGAAATTATACAGGAGTAAAAAAATTTAAATCATCTTCTCCATTATGGATTACTTAGAAAACAAGAATGGGAAAAGAATTTAATAGTCCAATAAAAAGCAGATATAACACACCACATGAAGAGAAATAACAAACCTAAGTATTGATTACTCACACCTTTCTTAACTTCCTAGAAGCTAGACATTGAGTGAACCATTATGACATAATTTCACATATTAATTAAGAAACAATCAATAGTTTTGGTTGGCAAAAGTATACTATAAGAAATACCATTTAGGTGAGAAGATACACTCCAAAAAAAGGGTCCAAAACATGAAAAATAAATTAATATATAAATGAAGACAAAAAGCAATTATAGCATAATTCCTATAATTGACCAGGCCTTAGTATGAATGATTCTTAGCATGAAAGCATATAAATTAATATGAACATCCACTTTCTGATAAGAGATAAACGAAGTTGGCCAAAATAGCCGGATGTTTCAGGCAAAGAATGTACTATGTAAAGCCAAATAGAGCTTGTAGGCATCACACATAAGGCGAATCATTTGAAAGTTAGCTTGATCAGATTGCTTCAAATTTTCATTTTTTTTGTCCTCTCTTAAATAACTTATCCCAATCCAGCTGGGCAGAATGTTCAATGTTATCACTACCACTAAATTATCATCTACTTATGCATTTTAAATATTCATGACTAATACCTATAAAGTTTCACACAACAGTATCTAGCAACGAACACAACACTCAAAAAACTACAGAGCACAATTTTTTGATCAATAAAACCCAAATAAATCTTCACTTCTCTTTAATAATATTCAAACCAAGATATCACAACGAAGGCAAAAGGAAACCAAAAAATAAAATAAAATAAAATATATGAACCAACTATAGTAGCCAATCATCTAATTCAATTTAAAGAAAAAGTCAAACTTTATTAGTTTGAAATAAAGTTACAGCATTTGATTGGGAACTGTCCCTCACGGCTACTTCCTTTTTGTAAATTTTACGCCTCCACCATTGTTGGACAAAGATGTTACAGTTAAACAGTCTTTCCCTTCTACAGGGTATTAATTGATAGATCTAAAACTTAACTGCAAATAAGACATAAAACTTCAGTAGCATCCTTCCCAATCAATCTTCAGTAGCAAACTTCAGTATAAATAGCAAGCATTTGAAATCTGAGAGTTCGACATGGGAACGTAGTGAAACTGAATTAACTTCAGTAGCATCCTTCCCATTTCACCAAATTACTACACACACAATAATCTTTTCCTTTTTTCTTATCTTTAACTTTCGAGATGTTCAAACATAAGAAAAAATAATTTGGAAACATAACAGAAACCCTCCCCCCCAAAAAAAAAACAAAAACAAATAAAAAAAGTTTAGAATATGAAGTTAAAAAAATAGGTAAAAAAAAAAAGTGAGGTTCACAAGAGACGGAAGAAGCTAACCGTAATCTGGGTTAGTCCTTGAGAAGCATTCAACCTTTTTCCCTGCAAAAACATGACAAGTACCATCAGATTTTTTTTTTTTTTTTTGGTTGGGGGGGAGGGGACCCAACAAATGATAAAGGAAAATACCAACTTTTTCTTTCATCTGCAGTCACTGAAAAAGAAAAAAAGTAAAATCTACATCAGTCTACAGTCCCATGGATGTATTATTAATTACCCAAACCAACTTGTTGCATGACCTAGACTATTTTGAAAATGAATTACAGAATTTTTCCAAAAAAAAAAAACTAACTAAAAGATAATGAATTGGTGGTGTAGACAATGGAATTTTAATTAATTTGCTAAATTTCCATTGGTCTATAAATTATATATTTCGTCCAATCAAATATTGCCATATGTCATGCACACGTGGAGATTTGGTTATTTGACGGCCAATTATATTTTTCTAAGTGTCAAGTTGAGGTGTTCTGGCCAACGAAAATATTAGAATGTTTCAGCCAATCAAATGGCACCATGTCACATGCTTCTTGACTAAGCAAATTTGGATAAATATCTCAATATTTATTTCTTATTAAAGAGATAATATTTAGAGTTATTTAGTCCATATATATGTCTTATATACTGCAAAGGACCATCCAATGAAATTGTGCCACGTCATATGTCTCTACAGGCCAATCGGAAAATACATGTTGGTAATATCTCTTTGTTAATAAATACAAAATAAAGAGATAATATTCAAGAGATTCAGTCCTTATAAAACTGGATGTCTTGCAAGCCAAGCACATATGTACCCCATTCTACAACTATAAACAGGGGGGGTTTCTCCACCAAAGCTCACACATCAACACATCTCAACACACAAGTCTTCTTGAAGCTTCGAAAGTTGCAAAGGCTCTGCAAGTTCTTCAAGTCGTCTTCATATTCGAGGTGTTCGTCACGTTCTTCAAATCTTCGATATCAAGATTTGAAGAAACCTTCTTCATATTCAAGGTGTTCATCACGTTCTTTAAATCTTCTATATCAAGATTTGAAGAAGTCGGCATTTGATCCAAGAACAAGCTACGAAGCCCTTGGATTAGTGTTCGAAGAGAAGAATCGAGGGAGTCTCTCTCTCCACAGGCGGGTCGAATAATTACCTTTGGGCTAGAGCCATAGAAAAATGCTAGAACCTCCATTAAAATCGCCATCACTTCCTCTTCATTCTTCATCATCTTCTTTCATCTAAGCAAAAATAAAAAATATACAGCCATCTTTCCAAATCCAAATTAATCTAATAAAAATATATTGAAAGATGTCAGCTAAATCCTTAAAAGCGAGGAAAAAAGGAACCATAGAAGAAATAGATTTCTTATATTAAGGAATGAGTGTATCAAAACCCAAAAAACATGAAAAAATGAAGTCTTCATGCTAATTTTGGCGTATAATATAGGAGAAAAAATATTTGAAAGCATGACTTACTAGGGACACAAAGGAAGGGAAGAAAAGTGATTTGTGCTTTTAGTCAAGAAAAGATTAGCAAAAAATAGCAGAAAAATGAAGAAATGTACCACAATTACTCGAGGGAAGGAGAAAGGAGGAAAGAGGGAGATGAAGAGAAAAAAAGACAGAAATCAAGAAAGAAGTACCAGCACTTTCTGTTTTGAGACCACCAAATCAGCTGCCCAACTTCCTCAGAAGAAAAACAATTTGGAAGCTTTACAAAGTGGTATTTTGGAAGCCTTGATTCTTGAAGATCGGTCTTCTCAATCAAGGGAAAAGGCAGAAAGCTGTTTGTCAGGTCTCTACAGTGTCGGTGGGAACTTTTCTATACCCCAAAGTCCATAGTCAAACCACCCTCGGTAACAGAAAATGGTAGTTTTGATTTCAAAAGAAGGGCAACATTGTAAAATAACCAACAACATTGAGCCCAACGCTCAACGTGCTGGAGTTGCCTTTTTCCTGACTGAAGAGGCTGACATTTGAAAAGATAAAAATCATGCTCTTTGGGCAACAACCTCAACAAAGATGTTCGAGTCCGTTTTTCCTTCCAACTTAATCACGTGTGTAGCACGTGAGTGACGACCACCATCCATCCAATTGGGAGCTGCCACGTCAGCAAGCAACCATGCGTTTTGGCCAAGTTCATTCCCGCTTTTACTATATAGGTAGATAACAGAAAATGGTAGTTTTGATTTCAAAAGAAGGGCAACATTGTAAAATAACCAACAACATTGAACCCAATGCTCAACGTGCTGGAGTTGCCTTTTTCCTGACTGAAGAGGCTGACATTTGAAAAGATAAAAATCATGCTCTTTGGGCAACAACCTCAACAAATATGTTTGAGTCCTTTTTTCCTTCCAACTTAATCACGTGTGTAGCACGTGAGTGACGACCACCATCCATCCAATTGGGAGCTGTCATGTCAGCAAGCAACCATGCATTTTGGCCAAGTTCATTCCCGCTTTTAGTATATAGGTAGATGAAGAGGCTGACATTTGAAAAGATAAAAATCATGCTCTTTGGGCAACAACCTCAACAAATATGTTTGAGTCCGTTTTTCCTTCCAACTTAATCACGTGTGTAGCACGTGAGTGACGACCACCATCCATCCAATTGGGAGCTGCCACGTCAGCAAGCAACCATGCGTTTTGGCCAAGTTCATTCCCGCTTTTAGTAAATAGGTAGACTAGAAATTGGCCGGCTGTGCAAAGCACAGCCGTTGCCCAATGTGTTGTGTGATAATATTGAAAAATTTGGTGTCATTTACAGTTTTAGTTGAAGAGGTAACTATATGTATATTGAAAATAATTTGGTTGCTTGAAAGTTAAAATTTTAATTAGAGTAAGTAGTCATTTATCTAAAAAATTGAGAGCGTGGAATTTGTGAGATAAGAATGAAAAATGAAATATATGATTAATATATGGGTGGTGGTGTTGTTGTTAAAATAATATATAAGAGAGAGAAGAAAAAGTGACAGCGATTTAAAAAAGTTTTATCAGGGAGACAAATGAAAAAGAAGGTTGAGTAGAACATATCTCACAAGAATTAACAAAGCACAGGAAATCTGTAATTACATATAAAAAAAGTTTTAAGGATGTGTTCACAATATTTTTTTCTGAAAGAAAAGATAATAAACAAAAAAAGTCATTGTACAAGTCTGTAATTACTTATAAAAGGAATCAGAGGAATGACTAAAGAATCAAGTACAACTCTGCTTCACAAGACTTTATAGATTTTCAACAAGACTTGATTAGACCTGGGGTCATTGCTTCAATCATTGCCTCCATTATCTTCAAATTCTTCTCTGCCTCTCGAATTTGTGCTGGTGTAACCTGTTTGTGCATCAATGAGGAATCCATTCATCAGAGCACTTGACCAAACAAAATTAAGTACCAAAATTTCAACTTCTTGCTTGTTGATCCACAACTCCGGAAATGTGAGCTATCTAAATTTCTTCACACTTACAGAAAACAGGAAGAATATGATTATTTTTTCAAACAACCAAATACCTTCCCCATGGCAGGTATCATTCCAATTACACGAGGCACGGAACCCATCCGTGCAACTGCACAGGTTTGCTTCAGGAAGTCACTGAAATCAAATTTAGCACTCATGATCTTCTTCTGCAATTCTTCAGCATCTTCTTGGCGCATCTGTCCAGAATTTAAAAAAAGACATAAATAATATTGTAATCCCACAGGATAAAAGGAACAATTAAGTAGAGGCAAATTAGTTGCACTCACAACTTCTTGAGTCTTTTTGACAAATGATAAAACATCCCCCATTCCTAGGATACGTCCAGCCATACGGTCAGGATAGAAAGGCTCAAGATCCTCCTTCCTCTCCCCTCTTCCAACAAGCTTGATTGGCTTTCCAGATACCTATGATTGTTTAATTATTATTGGCCATCAATTTCTTTTCATTATCAGGAATAATTAACATTTTAGGTGATTTATCCTTGTTTAACTTGTTGGGAAAAGGTGCACTGACTAATCTTTTGAAGACTTCATACGTCAAAAACCATTTCGTTACTATATTGCAAATTCATCCCCTTCCAATGACCTAAAATAGTAGGCCTAGAAGGGTTAATGTCATATCACAATTTTCATGCTGTAGAAGATGCTAAGGCAAAATGACATTTTATTAGAGTGTCATTTGTATATCCTATAAAGAAAAACCACAAATGGCTGCAGTATTTATTCCCCCACAAAAAAAAAATCATGCAACATGCAATCTTAATATCTGGGCAAAGTAATTTGAGGAAATTCCCACTTCACTCCTTTAAAAATGAGGAATGGGAAAGCCAGGGGAATCATCATAAATACAGCGTCACTTCTTTAAAAGGCATTACCTCTTTCACACTCAAAGCTGCTCCGCCTCTGGAATCTCCATCCAGCTTTGTTAAAATGGCACCAGTGATTCCAATTTCAAGATTGAAAGTTGTGACCAAAGCTACAGTTAAACTATAGTGAGAAAAGAACTCTCAAAATATCCAAAAAGAATCTCACTTTCCAAATTAAATTTATAAAATATATTTATAAGTCTATAATTCCAAATAGACATGAATGCACACTAACTTGCAGATAACTACATTAGTTTCTACGTTTCGATAATCTATGGTTCCAAAATTTTTTTTCTAAATAGAAATAAAAATATCAGATTGTTTTTTTTTTCAAGGACAAAATATTTGAGATGATATAACAAGAGATCCACTCTGTTGAAGCCATCATTTTTTTAAAAGATTCTAAAAGGGAAAGGAAATAAAAAAGGCACTTGCTTTTCTCATAGCAAAACAAAATGCGTATTACATTTCTTGAACTAACAATTTCACGTGAATAATTATACTAAGGTACCAAACCCGGATGTACAGGTCATGGTTCTGTATTAATGAACATGAAAAATGAGAAAGGACACATTGTACAGATCCACATAGTTGAGATGACCAGAAGACAATCAAGCAAATGACTGGAATAACAACCTGATGTGGTTCAATAGACTGGCAAGCACATTGGATAGGGAATAACAATTCTTTTGCTCTTAATGATCCTAAAGGATCAGGGGACTTATTAATGTGGAAGCTTTATCTTTTATTGTGTACATTTATCATTAGACATTCTTAGGACAGGCCATCCTTGTAATCAACCACAAGGAGCAACTTGACCGTATAACAAGCAATGTGCATGTCAGATTGAAATCAAAGATGTGAAAACTATAGTTAGTCTGATAGGCTCTTGTGATATGAATGACTTGATTCTCCACCATGAATACAATGAATACCATCGTGCCTGATAAAAGGTGCCATCACGGTTGATGGACAGGCTTGGGAAAAAAGTCCAGGCACAACAGTAGAGACATGGGGATTCTGTTAACGTAAACTATATATTTTACTTGTGCAAGACTCAAAAGGTGGTTGGGTAACATGACATTCATGTCCTGGAATGTTCATTTCAGGCAACCTATCTCTGACCTCAACATTCATTGCACTAATGCAATGATCTTGAGATCCCAAAAAACTTGAACATAATTCGATATGCTCCTTTGATGCTAAAAAATTTTCACCTTTCTCATTCAATAATACTCGCTTACTACAAGGCTCATTAAAGAGGTCATCTATCAGATCAGAACTGCGATTAATGTTTCTCCTTCTCTTCATACTGATGAAAACCAGAAAATGAATTTCTACCTAACTATTAATCAAATGGCCGACAAATAAAGGGTGCACACACAGAGGCAAGCTAAATCCGGACACAAGAGTTCATCAACATGTGGCAATCCAAAATACTTATACTTAATATACAGAAAAGGCAACACATAAATGAAACACTAATTATATGAAAATAGAAAGCTCAAACACCAAATAGCATTACTATTTCTCAGGCCATAAAACTGATGACTAATGAAGGTGGAATCAGATTTATGCAGCACCAATAACAATAACTAACATCTGAACAAGCAAAACAATTTATTGAAAATAGTTGTCACTAATGTCTCGATTATACGTCTTTTCAGAATAGCAGTAACTGAAGTGAAAAAGATTCTTCGGTGTTAGCAGAGAATCCAAGAGGGTACCAAAAAAGGCACAACCACAGAGGTAAAACAATTAGTGAGAGCCTTCACCGATTATTACCTTCACAAAAAAAAAAAACAAAAACCACACAGCCAGCTAATTAATAAAGAGTAAGACCATATCATGTTAAAATCCCAAAAACATACGTTGACATAAGAAGAAGCGACGTCCAAAAATATTGCCAACGTCATCAGGCATGCAGAAATGGAAAAAAAAGAAAAGAAAAAAAGATGGTCAGTAATACCTGGTCCTGAGGTACTTAACGCTATATATTTTTATGTAGTAAAAGGCAACCCGCAATCCTAGCAGTCTACTCATCTTCACCTAGCTGTACATCCTGTAAGGTTTAACAAAAAATGTTTGCTTCAGTATACAATTTTTCCTTTGGTTTTTTTATGTTTTGGACAGGACAGGAGGGTCTCTTTTTTATTATTATTATTATTATTTTTGGTTTGGGGGAGGGGTGGGGTTTGTTACTACAGAACTAAGGAAGCAATCTAACTCCTAATACTTAGCTTTACTTCATGAATAAGGATGACATAAAAGATCCATCGAATACTGAATCTAGCTAAAACAACTTCAGTAACATCTGCTAAACACACCCAACTTTTTGCCTACTAATTGTAAGTATTCAACTATGCCATAAGGACAGCACAAGGGCAAGCTTCAAAAACATACTGATTCACTCATGATGGAATTCATGGAACTTAAACACTAAGTTTACGCCCAAAACCTGTAGGAACAAACATTATACAGTTTACACTTGGCCAAGTTAAAATACAATAGACATGTCTTTATATGGCATATTCAACAACCTAACGTATATGAGTGCACTCAAACGAAATTCAACTAAGGAAAGAAATGCAAGGGGGGGGAATAAAAAAGAATAGAGAAAGATTCTATAAAATTATAGATAAAGTCACTACCCCCCCCCCTTCCCGCCCTATTAGTATCTATTTTTCATTGTTTTCTCATATTCTATGTGACAAAGTCTTATAACAAAGAAAGAAGGAATCGAGGTAAGTTTGCTTATTCTACTTATTTTTCTTTTTTATTGAATACACTTTTTATTGGTGCGGATTAAATAAATCAGGGACTTTTTCACCACGTCCTTTTTTATTTTCCAATTTACACGTGTAGATGAAAATTTTTTTAGATATGCAGTATCAATCCAACAATTTTATCAGTGTGTATTTTAACTGTCAACTGAATTTATTGTATTTTTTTCATATATTCTTTTCGTAACATTTATATTGACAACAGTTTATCGAACAAATATAATTCATTGTGATAAGTCAAGTGGATCTATTTAGTTTCGTGTTCTAGGTTTTTTTTTTTTTTATTTCAAACCGCGGGTTCTACTATATGCAAGGTATATGAGTGCACTTCAGCAACACACAACAAAAATAAATTTGAATGTAGTTCACTTTATCTGCATCAAACTAACCCTAAAGAGATTTCCTCCCACCCCTTTCGCTGGCAAACTTCCTGTTTTTGTCCCTACTAAATTCCACTACAAAAATAACTCGGAATGTATAACTGAACTCCAGTACATTTGGATGCAGTTCAATTTAGTTAAAGCACCCCAACCACAAAGAGATATCCATGACAAGTAAGTGACAGATACTTCCTGAAGTTGATGACTAAAACAAGAATATTGTCTGGTTTGTTCTAATTCCCTCCCTTTGAATGACAAATTTCCTGTTTCTTTTTTCTAATCAACAACTCCCCTTTTTGCTTAATAATCATCCTTAAAGACCAGAATGTGGTGGTCAGACAACCTAACTAATATGCACTGCAATTAGCTAAACAATTTCAATTGAAGACTTCAAATTTAATAAAACATCTAAAGCAAGCTGTGGGTGGTAACTTTCAATCTCCATGTAGCGTCGAGAAACTCTCGGTGCATCTCCATCAACGACAGTAATTCCCCAAGAAAAAAAATCAACAAATGTTTCAAAACAGCATTGCAGGGAACCATCTACTCAATTCCAACCCATTCACTAGCTTACTCCAATTTTTTTTTAAGGCTCAGGCATAGAAAACTATACCTAACTAATTTAGAAAAATACTCTTCAAAGAGATTAAAACCAAAACAGTACAAGTTCACCAATCACACAACACAGAAAATAATGAAAACTGCAAAATTTAGCTCGCCTCCCATAATCAGACAAAACACGCATTATAGTAGAAGAACAACTATCACCGACCACTCCAACGATGACACACAAAGGAGTTGATATATTACCTCGGGGGCAATTACATGCCGAGCCTTGCCCATCGAGTTCCAGGCGGTTCTTGTACCTATTAAGGAGATTGACAAATAATAAAGTTGATTGATAGCGTCTATTCTTTTCTTCTTCAGTCTCAGATGTATCTTGGCCAGCTCCTTGCAAAGCTGAATGATACTCTTGCACCTGATTCCTAGCATCAGCTTTGGTAGTTTGCGGAATAGGAGCATGCTGTAGGACATTGGGACCATTAATCTCACTGCCCAATGTAACAAGATTTGTAGGTTGCTGAAGGACCGATGAACCATACAACCTCAATGCATCGGTTCCATGCCATCCCATGCCGCTTGAGGATCATGGGGTATTCAAGTTGATCTTCTGGTCAACATTAGACAAGGCTGAAACCTGTCCTTGAGATAGGATTGCAGAGGCAATTCGTCTAGACGACATAGCACCTTGAGGTTGCAAGTTGAAACCACGATCTTCGATTTGGTTATAGCCAAGGACACCATGAGCAGGAATAGTGTCCCTAAGCAAATATAATCTTGTATTTTCGGGAGGCCTCCCATTTCTTGAGCTTTCAGCTTCTTCACCTTTAAACCAAACGATAATTAAATTTTTGCTCATTTTTAGGATTAATGTGACTATCAATTTAGCCATCACATATGCTATTACATTTATGTGTATTCTTTTCTTTTTTTTCCTGCGGGGGGATATGACTTGACACCTGTAAAATGAAATTCGTTCCGCATAGGTTTCTTTTATTTTGTCCTTTCATTCTCGTCCCCCTCACACCAGCCCCCTTTGTCTAGGTCCTGCAATTATCTACTTTTTCCTCCCTTTTTCTTGTATAGGTTTAAGGAAATTCAAGAGTGGACAAACATGATGTCACTGTATCTGTCCAAGTAATAATTTGAGCTGGAAGCAAAGAACTAACCTTTGTTCTGTAAAGCAGTCCTTTGTCATGTGGGAAAACATGGGGTATAAATTTGTCGTCAATCTTGTCACTCTCGACTTCAGTTCTTTCAAACTCTTACAGCTTCACTTCCACGAGAATAAAAATATTATCTGAAAAGGAGTAAAACTTATTCAAAAAATCCAGAATAAATATTTGAATTGATGAAATCATCAAACCAGCTTGTATTAACCAAAAGTAAAAGCAGTTGACACGTAAATGAATTTAATGGACGGGTTTTCTAGCCAACAAAAAACAGGTATATCATTACGAGGTTGAGGTTCTAGTGCTTTCTTGATGTCCAATTCAGCCAAGTGTAAATCTGCAGTTTCCATATAAGCTTGAGCTCGCCTGTACAAAGCTTTCACATTGGAGGACTCAACATCAAGGACCTAATTAATTACCAATAATAGTTAATATTTTGCATGCACACCCCTTAAGAAACTAATATTTTGTTCTATTGCCCAAAAAAAAAAGAAAAAGAAAAAAGATCTAAGGCCAGAGAGGAAACCAGATGCATTTATCTGCACATATTCTCAATAAGAAAAGGAACCATGAGCACTTTTGCACATAATACCCAAATCATATCATTCATAGTTTCCATAGAGAAATTTATTTTTATTAAGGAACAGCTCATTCGAATGAAGTACATCTCATGAAAAGAGTTAAATATGCTATCAATTACTCCAACAATTTGCAGTTCACAGAAATTTATTTCTATTTCTTCATGATTTCTACAAACATGGTTAGTTACAATCAGACATTCTACAATTAAATCAACCAAAAATCTCCCTATCATCCAAATTCACAATTCTACAAGGTTCTGAGACATTGAAGATTTGTGTCCATAACCTATAAATGTATAGAAGTACACATTCTTTTGGTCTCAACAAATTGGCTACCATTACATGCCCCATTAAACATCTCATACATATGAGCCATTGTCGTTTGACTTTTATTTCCTTTCCATTTTTACAGAAAAAAGAAGATAACTAAAAGGGTGAACATATATTTGAACCAAGTGCATATAGTTGAGAAGACAGAACTCAAAAGACCAGCCAACTTTTATTTTTTAGCTTTAAGCTAAACATAGTTTGGTAAACAGTAGCAACACACTAATAAAGCATCATAGCATCATGTTTATGAACCAAGCAAAAGAAAACATGAATGAGTCTCTAAGAAACAAATCATCAAACAATATGCATGCAACTTTTCTGAGACATAACAACATACTTGAATGGAGCAACTCTGGACCTTAGTCTTACTCAGTTTTCTGATTTGCCACAAAACAACCAACCACTACAATGAAAAAGATCACCAGTAATGCGTCATCTTTTCAAAACGAAGAACAAAAAACCAAAGAAAATCAGAAAAAAATTCTTACCAAATGACTGCGATGAGTGTTATTTCCCGGAACATTAAGTTTCAGGCCATTTGTTCCCATCTTAACATTTATTAAACCACCACAGCTGCTCCCCAAAAAAGTCTGGGTGTCTTGAGTATTGCCACAGCCCTTTGTCAAGGCTGGGAACAACTAGCTTGCCCAGATCTTTTAGCTTCTTATTTCTACTCACAAAATCATGAAGTTGTGTGTCAGCATAATAAGCAATTGCAGTTCCAGACAAACATATTGCTATTCCAACAAAGTCAAAGATATCTAGTTGCTTGTTCTCTAAATGGGAGTTCATTAAAATTGTTCATATAAGCCAATTTAGAAAACAATGAACTCAATTTGTGTATGCATACAGATAGTTTGGGTAACAGAGAAAGCTAAAGAGAAATTGCAAATGGTACCTCAAATTTCCTTGCTTAGTGGGTGAAAGTTCTTCTGTAAAATTGGCAGAAGAGAGTCTCAGAGAGCGGAGCAGTCGCTATATATGGAATTCCTTGACTGGTTCTCCTCTGTAAACCGGAGAGTTACCTAAAGTGAACCATCTAAATTTCCCATCCCATCAGGTCTGAAAGTAGGTTTTGTTGAATGATTTCTCTGTCAAAAAAAATCTCATGGGCACAATCGATTATCAAGTATAGGCTCAGCAGATCAAACGGCCATGGATGTGTGATGCATAAAAACCCATAATTTTTTGGGCTCAAAGCACATGACAATCTACCAAACAATCTGTACCATCCATGGCAATAATCACCATTAAGCGATCAGCTATGTGAATGCACAGATGGGGAAAAAATGAGTAAAATTTAGGATCAAAAGTGGCTGATTCAGTGATGATGGAGAAGAAATGGGAAGCTCACCTGCTCCCTTTCCCGTCAGTGAGGGAGATAACCGAGGAAGAAGAGAAACGAAGCGAAAGAAAAATGTCTGATTCACTCATGATGAAAAAAAATGGGTAGGTCACCTGCTCCCTTCCCAGCCAGGGAGATAACCGAGGAAGGAGAAGCGAAGCAGAAGAGGTCAAGCCAATTTACCGAAACTATCCCTAAACAGTAAATTACTGTTTGCCAAGCCTGGTATACATCGGTGGGCAGAAGAGTAATTTAGAATGAAAAACCAAAAAACCCCCTTCAATAGCTCATGACTATTACGCAGAGACACTACTTTTTGAGGGCAAACTTGACAAAAGTTTGAGCTGAACACTAACACTCCATCCGACGTGGCTGAATGTGGAGCAAGGAAACTTGTGTTTTTATATATATACTAGAAACTTTCTGCTGTGCAAGGCACAGCCAATGCCCAATAATTTGTGTCAAGGGAGTTAGAGGATGTTTTTGTGTGCGTAGTTGCGAGATGGGGGATAATTAAGGGCAAATGGAAGAATTGATGTTAGAAGTGTTTTGTGTTTGAAAATGTTTGATATAAGTAATATTGATAGTAACGACGCGTAGATGATATTGGTATGTATAAAAAGGCTTTAGAGTAGCTATATGATGAACAAAATGAGAAATATATAGATAGGCTATCTACGCTGCAAATGAGCACACTTTGATAATCACAGTTTCAAACAAAAAGGTTAGTCTGCAAAAGTAGACAGTAAATGTAGATGCGGATTACATCATAACAGTCATTTGAATCATGGATTTTGCCGCGGGAATATAGATACTTTCATGAGAATAGGATTTGGGCGCCTATGGAGAGCTCTTTTTCTTTTGCGAAACGAGACCAACCCTTGCTGAGATGTATAAGGATTCCATTTTTCAGTACGGTTCCAATAGTCCACTTAGTGCTGCTTGCATCTATAATGTCTACTGATTCTTGAACATTATGCAGATAAGTGCGAGAGAATTTGTATGGCACGTAGAGAATGAAAGAATGGTTGAGATTGTACCGCTGCATGGTAACTGAGAAGAATGGATTGTCTGATGCAAAAGATTATGGACGAAGAATGTTGGCTGTGATCTGTCTGCGTCTTTGAGAAGTTTTTTTGGGTTTGTTTGTTGAAGTACTTGCTGTTTGCATGTTTTTTCCGAAGAAAAGAGCTTTTGCAAAGTGTAGAGCTTCATGAAGCTGTTCTTCACTGCTGCTGTCAGAAGAAGATGAAATTTCTATGTAGTGGTGAGTAGTTGTGCCAAGCTGGGTTGGAGTCGCATAGTCTAGTTCTGGATAATCAATCTCATCACCATATGTGTCGAAGATTGCAACATGAAAGTCTGGACCTCCTTCATATCTAAACCAAAAAGAGTATAGATGGGCGATTGAATGGCTGGCAACAAATTTTTTCCACCTGTTACAGAGGTAAAGGCTATTTTGTTTGTGGTCGACTGATACGTGGTAATGAGCACCAGTTCTGACATAGAGTCTAATATTGGAGGGGAGTTGTGCACCGTATTCTTTGACGAAGTTTTGTGGTAGCTGAAGTGTTCCTTTATCAATGATGTCCTGAGTGATTATGCAACAGAAACTTGAATACTTTGTGCCCTGGTTTTTGCCCGTGCTATCCATTCTTCGTCTGGGTTCAGGGAGTGTGAAAATGAATAGATTTGTTGTGTTAGCTGGTAGGGGGAAAATATGGTATATTATGAGAGTTGTGAATGTAATTAGGAATCAAAAACTGCAGTAAAGTAAATAGGGTGCATATGAATTTAAAGTTTCAAGAGTAAGGAAATGAGAGGAAAATCTTATTTTTCTAAATTAAATTTATTCGATGTTGTGTATCATGGCGGATTGTTGCAACAATTACAGGATAAGGCACGTATATAATTAACAAAAATGGAACTAATGTGAAATTTTAACCTAGTAATTCATGGATCTATGAAAGAAATAGGATTAGAAATTATTTGGATATTATTAGTAGCTCTCAATTTTTATACATATAAGTCCCTAAATTATATATTTGGTATATTGTGAATTGTAAATACAATTTTAGAAAGCTAAATAAGTAGATTTTGTATGATCATACAATGATTTAATAGTAGTAGGTGACGGTCTATATAGAGAGTAAATATAGTAAATAGGAGGTAGATTGTGGTTTATTAATGTGATGTACAGAAATAGGTGAGGACATAACAGATAGAAAAGGGGGAAAATTATGAAAAAAAGAGATTAAGCTAACCTGGAAGCAGAGGAGTCCGATGCAGAGAAGCTGTGTGTTGAAAAAAAGACGAAAAGAATAAACAGTTAAATACAATAAATACAGGTAAGATGAACACTTGATTCATTTGAGGGAAAAAACAAAAGGGAAAATGAAGAAAGAAACGATAGAATAGAGTGAATAGGAGCAATTGAATTACTTGATCTAGTACGGGGGAAATGAGAAAGTAAGTGGGAAGCAGTAGTATTTGAGGAGAGCTGTAAAATGAAAGAGAAACGAGTAAGAAAGTTCAGGGAGAGCTGGAAAGGGGCGGAAGAGGAGGAAGTGAGTTGAGGTAAAAAAATGAAGTGTTGATTGAGATGTTTTTGTGGAACCCTAGAGGAACGTGCAATGACTGTCTTGACCTTTTTCTAATGAGTACAGGAAAAGAAGTGGTAGCAGGAAAATATGGCAAGTATTAGTCAGTATAATTTTTGATTTTGTGTGTGGCTATTGAGTTTTTTGTATATTCATAGAAAATGAATATTTGAATGTTCATAGAAAAGTAATATTTGGGTGTTTTGTTGATGAATTTTTTTGTTTATGTAGATGATACTTTTGTGTGATTTGTTTGTGAGAATTTTGATAATTAATAGTATAAAACATGATTGTTTGTAATATAATTTATTAGGTTGTGATGTGTGAAAATTTAGATTATATGACACGTGAATTATAGTCAAAGATGGATATTTAAAATAGTAAATATGTGTTTTTTGTTGTGTTTGTAGATTTTTTATTGGCAAAAATATTTAATGTTAAGCTTGTATTTTTTATGCGATTGATTTTTAATGGTAAGTATAAGAGTAGATTGTATATGAGATATATTGTAGGATTATTGGTTTATTAGATAATGTTACAGTGAAATGATTGGAAATATTTAAGTTTTAATTTAAATGTGATGTTGTATGGAAAAATGGTTATGATTTTATAAGGGGGTTTTGAAGATAATTGATGTCAATAGGAAAATATTTATAATAAACAATTATAGATAATATGCGAGAAGTTTGTTGTGTCGAGATGGAACATGAAAATCTAATTTAATTGTTTAGCTCTTTATTTTAAAGAAAGAAGAAAAAGTTATTAAATTAGGGGGTTCATTGAATGCATGTATATTGCGGTAATTTTTATTCTGATGTTTGTTCATTATTATCGAAGTTATTATATATATATATATATATATATATATATATATATATATATATATATAGATGTATACATATGTGTGTGGTGAATTGTAATTTTTTATTCATTGTAATTTTATGGAGGAGAATATTATTTTTTATAAAGTTCGTTAAAGTTAAGGGAGTGTTGTTTGTATAATTTTCGAGTCGTAGTGGATTTTGAAATTTGTAGTTTAAAGTGTGGTGACAATGAGATTAATGATGGTGAGGTTTATTTTGGAGTATACTGTATAATAAATATGAGTGGTTATGAATTACGTTTGTTAGTAAATAAAAAAAATTATAAGGTATATGATATATAAAGGTTTTTAAGCAATTTTGAATGATTGGTATCAATTGTTTGTAGAAAGGGAGTGAATCAGTGCAATAATGAGTGGGTTGTTTGTAGGAAAAAATAAGGAGTTTTTTTTATTTGTTATGTATGAATTAAATTTAGGGGGAAAAATTAGAAAGTAGATAATGTATAGAATGGTTGAATAGTTTACATGTTTTATATGAATAATGCTAAAAATAGAGTGGGTGGATGAAAATTTAATTGTATTATTTACACCAAAAAGTAGAAAGGTTTATTGATTTATAGATTGTTATGTTTGTAGAGTGGTACGTGTACAGTTTTATGTTGAGTGTAAATGAAGTGTTTATATGAAGAAGTGGTCGAGTAACTGAAATAGGTGAGGATTTTTTTTTTTTTTAACGGAATTATAATTTGATGAGGTAAAGTGACATGTTTAAAGCATTGAAAAATAGGAGTGATATACAAGTATTTATATAATAAGGTCAAAGGGGGTTGTAAAGTGTTGACCAGAGATTTAAATATACTTAGATACATTCATAGATTTGAGGTCATATGAAAGGTTTGGTTACATGTAAGTATTAAGATGCATTGTTCTATCAAAAGATATTGGAACAATGGATCTTAATACTGCATTTTTAGCATAACACAATGCAAAAGTTACAGTGGAAGACATGATGATTGTTTATGAGAGGTTCTATGAGGCATCAGTATTAGAATAGCTTGCTCTAGCAAAATATATTGGAGCAAACTATTCTAATACAAAAGTTGATCTACAGTAGACCTCTGTAAGAGAGAGGAAGATTTCTCTAGAGTATTAACAAAAGAGTAGTGAGATGTATGGCATCTCAATTGGTTTCCTTTTGCTCTTTCATTTTCTTCGCTGGACTGGGATGCCCTTTTTCAAAGGAGCCAGGTTGGGGACCAGTGATTGCAGTAGTTTCTTCGAACTTTGTTTTTTCCTCTGATACTGCCTCTGTAGCGGTTGTATACTGTGGGTCTGCTTCAGTAAAGGTGAGGGATCTTTTTGTTACTGTAAGCTGAGAGCTGGACTCTGTGATGTGACTTGGAGATTGAGCTATCTGTTCGAGGAGCAACTTTGCAGTTGGTGTGAACATCTGTTGTTCTGGGGGATCTATGAGCTTGCTGGTTGATGGTGATTGGATTGCTGATGGGCCAACAGTTTCTGTCGCATGTGAGAGGGACAATGATGGTTCAGGGAGTTCATCTATAGTATAAGCTTTGATGATTGTGTTTTTCCTTTGCAGCTGGCTCTGGAAACTGGTTTCGTATGTTTTGAGAAAGCATACGAGTCTATGCTTTTTAATTGCAGCAGATATGTCTTCAGTCATTGGTATTCCCTGAGGTCAAGTTGATGAATGGAGAGTGTTACATATGAAGTTTTGTATATATGTTTATCATTTGTTGATGATAATGAGTAAATTATGACTGAGAATTTAAAACAGACATGCTCATCTGATTCTTTAAGCTGAGCAGCAGTGAGTGTATGAGCCTTTCTGCTTCAATTCCAGTTATGAGGCAGTGAATACTGCCGGTTGAGTCAGTTAGTGTTATTCCAATGCGGCACCTTCAGTAAGACATAATGACTGTAGTTTATTATGTAAAGTTGGCTATTAATTAGTCAGAGATGATTAGAACTGCAATCATACCTTAATTCAATTTCCACTTCTTGGCCGCACGATAAGCACCTTATGATCCAATCTGTATCTCCTTCAACAGTTTTGAAGCAATCTGAGCATGCAGTATACCAGAAGCGTGATTGACCAAACGTGAGATGCACATCTCCACTTACCCATGCTGTTTTTTGCTGGATAAAGAAGTGCAGATTGAATACATAAGCAGTGCATTTTTCTTTAAGACTGAGAGTGTAAGATGGAGTATTTGGTTTTTTTTTTTTTTGTGGGGGGAAAAGTCTTACTGTTGTAAATGATGACTGTGCATCATGAATGCTCTTTATGTCTTCTAGCTTAGGTGGTGGCAATAGGAGCGCTGCATTTCTGTATGTTTTTGCATCTAATAGTTCTTTCACTTCTTGCTTATGAATGCTATACCTGTATTGGATATATTTAAGATCATGAATCTGAGATGTTGTATTGTACTAAAAAGAATGAAGTGATTCTGTGCTGAGGTAGAAGATAGTGAGAGAATACCATTGACGAAGTGAGATCTCTTCTTGAACAGGTGGGTTGATCAAGATTCCTGACAGTCCGATTGTGCTAAGGGACAAGTCTGTTGAAGTAGGGGAAAAAAAGTGATAATGTATGACTAGTATGATGCTTGTTTGATTAGGAGTAAACAAATAGTTAAATTATTAATCTTACTATTGAAGGTGGAGACCTTGACCCTCATAGCAAAGATCATTGGGACAGTTGCAATGGTATTAGCAAGCATATTACCTTCATACTCTGAAATTCATTCCATAGGGTGAGGAGCATCAACTTTTTCCTTTAAGTTAAAAGAAATTAGTAAGATATATAAGATGCTCATCTAAGGTATAAACTCAATGATAAATGAAAGTGCAATTTGTTACTCTTCATTGACTATAACAAAATCTCTTGTCACTGAATCTGCACTGGTTTCTTTCTGTGGAAAGGCATGAATGACAAGTGCTTTAATACCTATTATTCGAGGTGGCTCATTAAAACTTAACATGAATGGACAGAAGAGAGTTAACAAAATGAATCATATATTTAAGTTTTTTATCATGATACTTACTGATGAGAGTGGTATCTGATTCGGCATATTTATGGGCATTAGAGAAACAGTTAAGGTTGAATGTGCAGGGCAGCATTGGAGGTATCGGCTCAAGGTAATGCTCAACCAAAGTGGAATAGTGGAGGATCCAGGAATAAGGATATTCACTGACCCTGTAGATAGCGGCAGTATCAATCAGGCTTGCTCCGGAAATGTAGTATCGTTGGTTGGGGACAAGCAGGTTTCTAAACAACCGGATGCAGTTGTCATAGGCTGCTGCAGAAACCTTAGTTCCCTGCTTTTTTGATATGAGTAAGCTGATTAGGATCTAATGAGAGAGGAGTAATGTGTATATTAGTTTTATGTGCAGGATTTGTAAAATTATGTGGAGTACATTGAATATGAGTTGTGTATTTGTATTTTTAAAGAGCAGGAATTGTTTCGAGGAAGATGCAAATTAGCAGGGCTGGTAAATTATTTGGTGGATGAAATCTATTGTCATTTGTGGGGGTTAATTGTTTGGAATAATTAAAGTATATGCAAATTGATGAGTAAAAAGGAAGAAGGCATCTGAAAGCAAATTTTGTGTATTATCAATTAGAAGTAAAGCATTCTATTAGGAAAACTGGAGAGTGAACTATGCATTAGGAGTAAACAATGTTTGAAGTGAAAAAAACACTAAAAGTGGACGTTGAATAATTATTCGTAGAAAAGATAGAAAGATAATGACTTGTTTATGTTAGTGTAGGGAGTGTGTTATGGGAAGGAAAAAGGCATGTATTCTAGGTAGTTAATAAACGCTTCAGTCTTGTGTGGAGTAGTCAACTATTGTCTCATTGTGAGAAGTAAATTAAATTATGAGTTGTGTGACTTGTATGTTAAGTGTGTTAGTCGTATGGGAGGGAAAATAGTCATATCTGAGGGCTAAAAAAACGTGAGACAGTGTATGTGAAGGACTATGTTTTGTATAAGATATAAATATGGGGTAAAAAATGAAGACTTTTTGTAGACATTGGTAAATTTCATTATAAAACATAGCAACACTTTTTTAGTATGTAAGAGTAAATATATAGACAGTATATATAGTAGAGAAATGAGCAGTATTATAGAGGGGAAAAGAAAGATAGAAGCTACTGTTAGTTGGACAACAGAGCGACATGTAATAAATTAATACATAGTTAACAGTAAAGTAAAGGTAACTGAGAAATTTAAAGGTAAACACAAAAGCAAAGGAAATACCTGTGGGTCAGTAAGCACAAATCGTTGGATCCTTTTAGGAGGGACTTTTCGTGTATACTGGATATGTCCCCTTTCAATGACCTGAACAAGGACAGTCCATCTCTGCGAGTCCCTGTTGATGTCAAATACACCAGAGACATGTCGAGGCATCTCTAGAGTGACTGTAAAAAATGTTAAATGAGTGAAAGTTAGGCTGAATGATAAGTGTGAATAGGTAAAGCAAAAAAGCTGGATGAGGAACACAGAAAGTATACAAATAAGTGCAACCATTAATAGTTATAAGTGAGAACAATAGTGGTTCTTACGCTTAGTACCTATGTCTCCGTGGATCGAAGAATTTCTTTTTATACAATATTTTTTGTTTTGTCTACATTATGTTTACAGAAATATGCTGGCTTTATCAGTATTTTGACTGCTGAAGACATTTTTGCTCTGGAAAGAGCAACATATAATTGGCCATGTGAAAAAACAGGTTCTTTTAGGTATATGCCAACAAAGTCTAATGTCTGTCCTTGGGCTTTGTTGATAGTCATTGCAAAACACAAACGGACAGGAAACTGAATTCTCTTATAAGGAACTGGATATTGATTATCAGTTGGTGGCTGCATTGGAATTCTATGAATGAAGACATCTTTTCCAGAAAAATCGCCAAATGAAATAGTAGCATGAATAACGTTTCTGTTTAGGGATTTCACTGTTAAGCGAGTCCCATTGCATAATCCTTCAGTTGGATCAAGATTTCTTAATAAAATTATTGGAGCACTTGGTTTCAGGATCAGTCTATGTGGTGGTAAACCACTTGGATTAAAGTATTTATTAGGTCAACATACTCAGTCTGTTGACTTTCATTGAGTGTTTGATCATAACTCAAATATTCTGCTGGTTCTCCTGGATATTTATCTATGAGTGCGCTGTTTATTTCATCAACAAAGGGATTTTTAGTAGCAAGAATAGCTCTATTTAATGATGAAGACAAAATCTGTGATCCATTGGTTGTCTCAGGATAGACCATATCGATCAGTTTCTGTAGGGCATTGGTTTCATCAGTGTAAGGAATTAAAATTGAAGATGGGATTGTGATTAAATCATCATCTTCAGTATTGATTGCTCCATCTCCAATTTTCAGTAGAAAATCTGTATACAAAGGATCTATCCTGGCCCTCATATTTTCTGTCAAAGTTAATTTGTGAAGTTTATTCCAGATTGGAGAGCTGATTAGAGAAGCATTTATTGTTTCATTTTTTGTTCCTTTGCGGACAACTGGAAGTGTCTGCCTAAAGTCTCCTCCTAGAACAACAACTTTTCCTCCAAAAAGATTATCTGAATCCATTAGGTCTCTTAACAGATCGTCCAGTGCCTCTATTGCTGCTCTTTTAGACATAGGTGCTTCATCCCAGATTATTAGTTTTGCTTCTCTAATCATTAATGATAGAGAAGTCTGTTTGCTAATTCTACATGTTGTTCCTTGGGAAACATCAATTGGGATCTTAAATCTGGAGTGTGCAGTTCTACCACCAGGTAAGATAGAAGCTGCAATGCCTGATGTGGCAGTTGCAAGAGCAAGATATCCTTTGCTTCTAACATCTGCCAATAATGTTCTATAAAGAAATGTTTTCCCTGTTCCTCCTAGACCATCTACAAAGAAAGCACCACTTTTTCCAGAATAAATGGTCTGAGAAATTATAGTGAAGGCAGTCTTTTGCTTTTCATTGAGCAAGTCAATTCCATCTAAATCAGAAGATGGAATAGAAATGCTTCTTTCAGCTCTTAATTCTCTAGTTTGATCTTCTACATCTTCATAAATCATGTCAGAGGGGATCAGATTATAAGAGCGAATGTTTTTCCCCATTGTTTGTAGGAAACCATCTATTTGCTGTAAGCCTTGCTGTTCGATCTGTTTAGAGGTTAAGTATGTGAACCTAGCAAAATCTTCTAGCATTGGAGTTTTGAATTTTTCCCAAAGGCCTTTTGGATCATTGGGAGAAGAATAAACGAGAAGTGTGGCGAAGAGGCTTCGCATCTCATAAGGCATTTTAAAATGAGAAGCTTCTTCTAAGCAAAGTTCTTGACTATTATCATCCTGCAATAAGCCTCTAACTAATGCCGCTTCCCTAAAAGTATTCACTATTACTCCATTATAAGTTCGTAGGTCCTCAAACGAAATGGGGCATCGGACTTTTGACAGAAGAAGTCTAAGGTAATATCTCTCACCTTCTGTTGGATGTACAGTCATTATGCGACCAATAGAATCTCCCCTTTCCCTATATTTCCAATATCTCCCAGATGGTTTCCACACAAAAAAATCTGGAAATTTTGAGTATGTACACTTTAGTTTCTGTGCGATCTTATCTGTCCTATTCATATAAAAGAATTCTATCAACATGGTTTTCTTAAGATGTGGGTTCTGAGCAACATCCTGAAGATTGGTTCGTTTTTTGAAAGTTATTGGCTGATAATTTTCTATATGGAGCTGTAAATGGATGACTGCAAGTTTTATTTCACTTAAGGGGAATCTGTAGATTCTCCATACAGATTCAGGGGGAGAAACCCATCTTGCAGAGACATATTCCTGGATTTCATCCACAATAGAATCAAATGTTGAGGCTGTCAAGTAAAAGCTAGTTCTATCGTGACCTTTACATATATACTTATATATATACTTGACAGCTTTAATAGTGGAGCATATTTCGACATTGATATGGCAGTTAAATTTAGCCAATAAATATGGGTTATATGGCACAACCCATCTATTGTCTAGGATGGCATTTCTGACAGTGACTTCAATCCCATTGTCTCTTCTTCTATATTGAGGATAAGCATCAACTGATTGAATGGTCTCATTACAAAATTCTTTTGGGAAATTGTTACGACAGAATCCATTTTTTGTCATGCAAATATTCAGTGGATTTGCAGTGCCACAAGGACCGTGAAGCATATGTTTAATAACCATATCGTATAGATGGGGATGAGTTCTTTTGTCTGGAATTTCTGCACAAACTATTTTATCATATTCTTCAGGACTATATAACTTATATTTAGATTTTAATATCAACAAAAAATAGGCATGAGGCATTCCTCGTTTTTGATATTCAATAACATATGTATAAGCTGCTATTTCACCAAAAACACATTTTTTCAGCAATTCATTTTTTAGCATTTATAGGTTTGAATGAAAGATTCTGGCAAGCAAATCCGGTCTATTTTGTGCTTCTTCTCCATCAATAAGGTGTTCTTTAATTTCTGGCCAATTAGGATTACACGTCATTGTTAGAAAGATATCTGGTTTTCCAAATTTCTGTACCAAAGTCATTGCATCCATATATCTACGTCTCATGTTTCTCGGTCCACCGATAAAAGAGGGGGGTAATACGACTCGCTGTCCTATCATTGATGCCTGGGTCTCACCAGTACCCACAGCATCAATTATTCCCTTTAAGAATTCTTTTCGAATCTCTTCTTGTTGACTTCTAAAGAAGTCAAGCCTCTGAGTTTCCAATTTTACATACTGATCAACAACATGCTGTTGGAGCAACCGAGCAAAGTGCAAAAGCAACGACTCATCATTATCTCGGATTTGTAGCTTGTAAGCGTAATACTCTCTAATGGAAACAAAGTTTGGATCGTCTTGGTGGCGATTCATCACTGTATGAAATGAGTAAAGTATTATGTAAATATTATTAGGAATATGATACTTTTAGTATGATAGTGATGATGAATATCATAATAATATGCTCACCAGCTTCTTCATTTTGAACGAGCTCGTCGACATTAGACACACTCGCTGGACTAATAGATTGAACCGAATTCTTCTTCCTCTTTCTGTTCTGTCTATCTGATAGTATCCCTTTCCTAAGTATGCCTTGGTGCCATCCAAGATCACCAAAAGGAAACATTAATGGATATTGAGGTGGATCATAACAGCCATAGTAATATTGTATGTTTTTTGAACAACCACTATGAGTTTGCACTACAATATCTCGCTTCCCAGATTCACCGTTCTCTTGGCCCTCAACCCATAAAGCTGCTACCTATGAGGTGGCAGGCTTATTGTACACTCTTTGATCAAGATGAGGAACACTTCTAAGAACAATGTGATAATCATCAAGATTAGGCACTTCGCTCAGAGTCCTGAAGAATCTGGCGTATGGATTATGTTGTAACATGGACATCAACTGTTTAAGTAAAGGTTCTGATAATCTAGAGCAAGATGCTAAGCGATGAGCTAACTCAATCTCTAGATCATGGAAGTACAATTGCAGAGTGTCCGCATTAGTAGAAACTGGCTTTAGGGGATTTAAAAAGTGATAGATCTGGCCTTGCACTCTAAATGTATATATACCTTTATTTCTTCTACACATATTTTTATCACATTTAACACCAAAGGATGTTACTCCAAAATGGTTATTATATGTCCTGATCATAGATCTGAAAGGTTTTGCCTCTTCCGATAATGATGTTAGAAGGTATTTCAAAAGATCAGGAATCTTATTCTGAGCAAGAACAACCTCACCACTTGAGCAGCAAAAGTTTTCTGTCTCAGAATAAAACTTTTTTGCTTGACAATACTGGCATTGTGGCTGTGATGGTAATGTATCAGGACAGTCAACTATACGATCTAATAAGTCCCTCCCACTGAGATGCATTGTCCCTAGAATCGAGTTCCCACGAGATAATTAGTGCTGACAAGGCAATAGAAATGTATCCTCATTAGGAAGGACAAGAAGTCGAATGTAAACCTGAACGGGTGATGTGTGGGCGTTGCTTAGACTGCTCAGGATGATGGTGTTCAATGAGGTGACCGGATGTACCTACGTTGCATTTACAAGAGAAATATCTATCAAGTAAATGACATATTATGCAAAAGACCATGTATAAATGGATGCCCATTTCTGAGCCACAATTTACGTCTTCTATAAAGAGGAAAATGGTGGCACCTGGCTGGACTGATGGCTGATGATCAACAGTAGGCACAGACTGGACAGAAATAGCTAAGCGTTCTGTGCAGGTAGGCCTGCTGACTGCATTATGCTTTCTTTGGCATCTAATATGTTTAGACAATCTCTTAGATTTCCACCTAATGTAAGCTTCTTTTCTATACTGTTGTGTGATGAGATACTTTTCAGATGAACTGGCTAAAAGAGAGTTAAAATTTAAAGGAGAAAATGGCATTGATTGGATAGGTAGCTGGCAACTGGAAGCACTGGGTGCTTTGCCAATAGCATGAATCTGAAACTCCACGGGAGAGTTATTTTTAAGAATAGCATGCTCAGATGACATATTCATCTTTGAGGTTCTAATAAACTGAGCAGAGCTACACTCAGCACTAAGGTTCGATTGGAGAGAGTGCAACAGTGGAACATATACAGAAGAAACAGAAACAGCATCGCTAGGTCCACTATCAGCTACATCAATTGATTTCCCATTACTATTTAGAAGCACACCGGTAGTCTGGTGTTTCCTAGAATTGCTAATGGAGGAGGCTAAAGTAGAATTAGTTTGACTAAATCCACGCTGATCACTTGGAACTTTACAATAGACGGCTAGAGGATCGGGACGATTCACTTGATCAAAAAGGGGATCTATTGATAGTTGTTCGTATTGCTGAACAACAGAATGATTGTTTGATCTGTCTATTAATGATGACTGTTCATTATAGGCGTCATCGAAACATTCATCGAGCAAACTGAAGCTACCAGGTCTCTTTCTCTTTCTCGTCATAAAGATCGAAGGAAAGAGAAGTAATACTAACCAATGAGTGGTACTAAAAGACGCAAATACAAATTCTGCAAATAAAAAAAGACCAAGTTGGGGAAAAAGCCGGTACACAATATGCATAAAAAGATAAAGCAAAGAATGAAAGAGACTATACTTAAGCTATGATCAGAACAAAAGATTCAAAAGCTATAAGTAGAATTATAAGAGGCTAAACCATGTTATTACTATTCAGATATAAAAATAAAACAACAAGGAAAATAAGATGTGATTGAACAGAAACACTAAACGTTCAATATTAAGCAATCAAACAAGAGGGAATGTGTCTCAAAGAATGGATAAGAAATGTGATATTCAATTATACATACAAAAGACGAAACAATTAACAGACACATAGGGGAAAAAAAAGAAGAAGAAGATAAGTGAGTAAAAAACAATGGCAAAGAGTAAAGTTTTAAAAAAAAAACTATAAATGGAATCCAAGATATTACTCATTCATATTAATGATTCAGACAGATAACCACATAATAGCCAGGCAGCACAAGAAAAGAAGGGCAAGAGAAATTAGAAGCTAACCTGAAAGCAAAAGCAACAGCCGAGGGAAACAGACAGGCTACAAAAAAAGTCAAATGGAAAGTGTCAAATACAAATCATAAACAGCAACTATGCACTTTATGTGAGCCTGTTGGAAAAGAGAAATATAAGCTACCAATGCAAGGATGATTGTATATCAGGGGAATTCAAACAAGTGAGGCAAGAAACAAAAATTAGTGAAAGCAAACATCCACAGAACATGAAGAAGAAAATCTAAGAAATCCGACAAAAGAAAAACAATGAATCCTAAAAAAGCAACTATCACAAAAAATAGCGAGACACGGATCCTTTTCAAGTAGGTGGAAAAAACAAAACGAATCCTTTTTAGGTAGAGAGAAAAAACAAAGAATAGCTGAACCATAAAACAGTACACAATCATACTAAGGAGAAAAGTAGAAAATAATTAGAAAGCTGAAGAGAGGGAAAAAACCTGATGACACCGAGAGGGGGAAAAAGAACAAAAGCAAAAACGCAAATAATACACAGATGAAAATGACGCAGATGAAGAAATTGAAAGATGAAAACCTAAAATCTAGAAGGAGAAATCAAAAACCTTGAGAGAAGAGACTACCAGAGAGCTGAGAACCGTGGGTATGCAAAATCCAGAAGAAAAGGATGTGAGCAACGCAGAAGGCTCTGGCAATTGATAAGTATTGACCCTTGATTTCTGATTCCGTACCTTCGCACAGGGAAAGAAGAGTGAACGACGAAAAGGCGTTTTTTCCCGAGCTCATAACAGAGAAATGGCAGGGAAGAAGTCCCACCTGAGTCAATAATAATTGAAAAAGGGTACAGATTACATGCGAAGGGAAAATTGGGAGAAAATGACCTCATGGCTGAAAGATTGGAGATAGCATGGCAAGTGGCAAGAGAGGATCAAACGGTGAGTGGCGGATGAGGCAGAAGGAAATGATCATCTGTCTGACAAAGATAGACAGTAATCAAATCGGAACAAACCTTGCACGCGAAGCTAATATAAAGCTCAAACAAACGAAACAGAGCAGGTTACCATCTCTGATCAACCAAAGGGGATTAGGTTACAGTCTGCCATGAATTAGCAGCAAAAGAGACGAAGAAGGTAAAGGAGTATTGACCGAGGAAGAGAAATAGCTCAAACAAACGAAACAGAGCAGGTTACCATCTCTGATCAGCGAAAGGGGATTAGGTTACGGTCTGCCATGAATTAGCAGCAGAAGAGACGAAGAAGGTAAAGGAGCGTTGACCAAGGAAGAGAAATCAAAGTAAAATGACGTTGGCAACAAAACACAGTACGCAACTGTTCGGAGCCCATGCTCTAACGAGGAGGGCAAAATAGTACTTTCAGTATGAAAAGACGAAATTACCCATGAACAGGTTGACACTGCAGGTAGAAAGAGCCACTTTTGAGGGGCATTCTCGGAAGGGGACAATCCTCCCAGCAATTGGTGCTGTGACGTGGCTCATCCTGGGAGTAGAAAGCTTAGGTTTTTATTACATTGGAAGATGCAGGACAGAAGAGTAATTTAGAATGAAAAACCAAAAAACCCCCTCAATAGCTCATGACTATTACGCAGAGACACTACTTTTTGAGGGCAAACTTGACAAAAGTTTGAGTTGAACACTAACATTCCATCCGACGTTGCTGAATGTGGAGCAAGTAAACTTGTGTTATTATTATTATATATATATGTAGGATAAGAAGAGTTGGAATTTTTGAATTTTTAGAGCTTTGAAAAAACTCTTTAACGTCGCCGTCCTGCCTCTTTCCCCACACACCACACGTACAAACGTGGAGCCTAACAAGACCACCAAATACTTTTAACCTCCTGCTCTTTACTCCGACCACCCTTAACTCCGGCTGGCTCCCGCCGATGGCACTTGCTGCAGCAGCTTCAGCCTTCTCAGCTCTCGGACTCTTTAACTCCGGTAAGCTCTTACCTTTGTTTTCCTCGTTGATTTACAGAGTTATTGAATTGACGAGCTTTTCTTCCATTTCAGTGGGAGTTGGAAGAATCCAGTGGCGAAAATTAAGCCCCCCGAATTCGGTGCGATTTTTGAGTAATTCTGGCAATATTTCTGGTAAGAATTCGAGGGTTCAGTTCCGGATTTCTGCTTCTGGCGGAATTCAGAGTTATGATCCTGAAAATGAAGCTGAACCTCGGACTTATGCCTGGCCTGATAAGAAGGTGTCCCTCTGTCATTTCCTTTTATTTTGGTTGTTTTTGTGGGTTTTGACGTCAAACTTTAGTTGATTTTATTTTCTTGTCAGCAAATCATGATGCACAATTTGGTTTTGTTTGTTGGATTATTTATTTAATTACTTGCCTTGAAAAGTATATTATTAGAAAAATTTGTTAAAAAGGTGTCCTTGGAGCACTGCTTCATAGAAGATGGCACAATCTTTGACTATTTATTATATAGGGTATTGGTTCTAACTTTAAAATAAATTAGAACTAACTGTCTTGTAAGGAGTAAGTTTTGTGGAGAATTTTAATGATAACCTTCTATTGTATATAGCGGACATTTATTATCTTTAGCATTAGGGCTCCAAGGGCCCCCCACAGATTTTCTTAAATTATTGGTGGTCTACTGCAGCAATAATTAATGTTTGAATTTACATTGGTTAAGGCATTGAGCTTTGGCTTGTTCTACTTTAAGTGTTTCGTCTCTTAGTTTGTTGCAAACCCTACCTCTAGTTGTATGTAAATGGGAGCTAAGGGGTTTATGTCAAATAAAACCCATGAAGAAAGTAGGCGGACTTAAATTGCAGTGTATTTTTACAGTTGGAGGAATTGGGTTATGCTTGTTGTACAATATAATTTTGAACAGAACTCGATGCAGATAATAATTTGGAGGCCCAAATAAAATGAATAAATGGTTTAACGGCTCAAATGTTAATTGCGAATATTTATTGAATCTTGGTAGCTTACTAAGCTTACTTGGCCTTTACATAAGTTTTGGAATCTTTTGGATTGGAAAATATTGAAGAAAATGTTTTAACTACTAGAAGCTTGACCAAGTTTGAGAAATAGAGAATTAAACTGCAAATTTTGGTGACTTAATTATACTTCCTATGAAGAACATATTGAAACTGAAAATATGGCATTTTTCATTTGGTTGTTGATTTTTATTGAAGCTCCAGGAACTCAATGTGTTCGTTTTTTGATTCTTATTGCATAATTTCTTGTGAGGATTATGCTCTTTTGTTGCAAAATGTAATTTGCCGAGAACTTGGCCATCCTTGTAGTTCTTGTCTTTGAGTAATTGGTGTAAGCTATGAGGCATTAAGTCACAGTCAATTTTCTTGGCAAGGAAAAAAAGGAAAAAAGGAGGTTTTTAGTGATGTAGATGCGCATGTTTTATATCAGTTAAAATGGTATATTGGAGATTTGATGTGCATACATTTGTTTGCTATTCCTCTTTTCTGAACAATTGGAATGGTTAATGTGTTAGGTCCCCTCTGTTTAAGAAAAATAGCAGTTCATTTGACGTATAATATATGGGATTAAATTGAAAATACATCTTTTTAGTTGCAGATAATAATTCTTTTGGTGGTAGCTAGATTACATGTTAAATTTGTAGTGAAACAGTTTATTATGCTTGCAGCGACCTAGAGTCTGTATATTAGGAGGTGGATTTGGAGGACTTTACACTGCCTTAAGATTAGAATCACTGACTTGGCCGGATGAAAAGAAACCTCAGGTAAGTGGTAGACAGTGTTGATAAGCTTCATTTCTGAGTATATGCTGGTGCTTATTAGACCTTTGGCAAATATTATGGGGGCCAAATTAATGTTTTCTCAAGTATGGTTTGACTCGAAAGCTAGATATTCTCATTTTCCTTTGATGACTCTGTTTTAGCTATATATTAAATCTGCATGGTTAATAACCATTGAGAAGCCATTGGAAAACTTGCTGATAGTTTTGTACAACCATGTTTCTCACAACCACTTCTAACATGGGCACGAACCACATGTTTGTCTGGTACATATGCTATTACTAACCAACAATCTCACCATGACCACATGAAGCTACTCTGAGTATGTCTTTCAGTAGATTTCTGTCCATCAATTCTCCTAGCTGACTCTCTCTCTCTCTCTCTCTCTCTCACTCACACACACACACAGAGAGTAAAAATCATTCATTCCATTGTTCATAGCCTCCACTTGTGACAGGAACGAAACTTGAAGAGACAGCATACTGCATGATAACAGTCTTGTGGCTGTGATCATTTATTGTGTGTGTTTCTTTTATTTTTTGTTCTTTATTTTTTGGGAGGAGTGGGTTTGAAAATCCTGACAATTTTCAGATGTTTACTTACCGTGGAAAGCATTTATTTGAAATCATAGGTGGCTCTTGTTGACCAATGTGAGCATTTTGTTTTTAAGCCAATGTTATATGAGCTACTTTCTGGAGGTACGCTATTTATTTTCTTTTTTGTCTATCTTTCTGGCTATCTATTTTTCTGGTTTAAATTTTCTATTTTTTACAAGAATGCTTAAGGGCAAAAAATCTTATGTTTATGCAGAAGTGGATCCTTGGGAAATAGCTCCACGTTTTACAGACTTGCTTGCAAATACCAGCGTGCAGTTTTTCAAAGACAGGGTTAAATGCTTCTGTCCATCTGACTGCCTAGGAATGAATCCGCCTACTGTCTCTAGTGCAGGCGGAACTGTCCATCTTGAAAGTGGTCTCCTAATCGAATACGACTGGTATACTTTTGTACAAGTATTTTTAAGATTCGCAATGCTGCTTGATGGATGCTTAATTCAGTTGCAAATAGTTGCCAATACAAGTACATATCAACAAAGTGGGTGCCTGAGAAGGAAGGAAATAAAAAGTCTATATGAATTGATGGTTATGTGAAATTTTTTCCGATAGTTCTTTGAAATATCTGATTGAAACTTGTTTAATTGAAGTAGATTTAAACTTGTTGAACTTTGAGACAAAGTGAAAAGCTGTTTAATTGGACAACTATTTCAAATAGCTGGTTTTCTTTCTTAATTTCTTCCTTCTCTGTTTCTATGTATGTATCATTTGACTGTTTTACTTGTGTGAGGTTCCTCATTGGTTCTTCATTAATATATAATTTATTAGTGAACTTGCATATACAGAAGCAAGAAGCTTTCATTGTCTTTCAGATAATTGAGTTTAAGAAGGTAGTTTAAAACTTTTAAAATAAAGGTAAGATGCTCTTGATCAGATGAAGCAACAGTGACTCCTCCTTTCTCTTCATTTTTTTTTCTTTTAATACATCAGCTCACAGCATTATTGTTGGTTTTAAGTCTTTTTTTTTTTTAGAGCAAGACTTCTTCAATACGTTGAAAATGGAACTGTTTAAAATTTTTTTTTTACTCACTTATGTTCATGGAATTTATTTTCATTATTTTCTGTTTTGCACCAAAAGCAGTAATAAATAGTAACATCTTTTATTATCTGGACAAATAGGTTAACAATATCAATGGAAACTACAAAGCATATGTTGGAAACAAGCTTGTATTCAAATCACTTGTTCTTTCTTCATCATGTTTACCTTTCAGTAGTTTAATTTAGTATATTTATATTTGTACTAAATCTCAGTGATCTTTTCCAAGCTTGTTTCATATTCTATTCAGTGGGCATAAGCTTTTAATGAGCCAAATGGAACCGAATACTTGGTGCTCAGGCTCTGTTCGTATATTGTATGAACTGGTTTTAAGTTCAGTCAAATATTAAACGAAATATACATGTTGTCGAATCCGATTTGTTAGTTTGTATAAATATTTGAGTTCAAATTCGACTCAGCTTGTTAAACTAAACGAGCCGAGTTCAACCTTGAGCTCAAGCTTGAATTTGAGTTTGGAAATTATTGAATTATATTTAAAAAAAATTACTTAGAATAAGTTTGCTTGTATTTCTTTGTTTTGAAAAAATAAATAATTCTAATTTTATGATAATTACTTTTTTGAGTAAAATATAACACACATATATATATTATTAAATGCATTTGTACTTGTATTTATTTATTTTTATTATTATACATGTGTTCACGAACTATTTGAATAGTTTGCGTACAGGTTCATGTTCAGCTTGATTATTAAACAAGCTTAATATTGTGTTCGGACTCGATTCGTCGATTGATCTTGTTTCAAACTCGAACGAGTTGAACACGAGCATGTTTGCGAACAGTTTGGTTTGTTAAAAGCTCTAGGACATATAGATAAACATTAAATGACCTTAATGGAAATTTTTTCTTTTCTCCTGTTACAGATTGTACAAATTTAGTTATCTTTGGATACATTTGAATTTCCTATCATGGAAAGTGTTTTTTTCTGAATCTTTAGTAATTTTTCTCTTTGTTATCAGGCAATAGCTGTCCTGAATTTTCTAATTATTGTCCTTCAACCAAATAAACACACTTACTGGCTCTTGCTAACAATCAAAATCTTTCTTTTTGAGTAAAATATTTTATCTTTGTTTATATATTCCTTATGGAGGAAGTGGTATGGATGAATGAATTGGACGGTACTAAATTGTTAGTTTTTTTGGTGCTTGGGCAGCCAGGTTGGTACTTGCACTAGGTGCTCAGCCAAAGCTTGATTCTGTGCCTGGTGCTGCAGAGTATGCATTGCCATTTTCTACTCTTGAAGATGCTTGTGTTAGTATATGTACTACTGGACATATTTATTCAGTAATTACTTTAAATAGTGTTGGAGCATGTAAATGACAATAAGGTATTGTCTTGGTCTTCTTGAAATTCAGATGGTTGATGAAAAACTTAGAGCATTAGAGCGCCAGAACTTTGGCAAGGACTCTCAAATACGCGTGGCTATTGTGGGATGTGGTTACTCTGGAGTTGAGCTAGCTGCCACGATATCAGAAAGACTGCAAGATAAGGGTATTGTAGAAGCGATTAATGTGGAAAATACAGTTTTGCCTAATGCTCCAATTGGAAATAGAGAAGCAGCACTTAAGGTGTGCTAATTTCCTAACTTTTCAAATTAGTTGTGCGAAAAGTGTTGCTGCTCTGAAGTATATTGTACTTGCTAAATTCCATTTGATGCACAGGCTAGTTAACTGAAACATATGTTTTCCTTCCTTCATCTGATTTCATTTAGAATGATTATTATGTCAGCTTCTTTTGTGATAAAATAATGTCCAAGTAATTTTCACATATGGTCATGACACATGACTAGTTCAGAACAATCTGAGGAGCTATGGGCACCATGTTTGTCCTCTCATCAGTGATTAATTGTGGCTGCTATGTCTAGGTTTAGTGGCAATAAATATATTGATCACAGCCATCTTTTAATTTTGTTTCTTATTTTAGGGCCCCTTTTCTTGTGTAATAGTTGTAACAGCTGTTGATGGAGCATAGATGGCCTATGATATTAATTCTGAATGCACCCCAAAATATAAGTTCTGCTTTTATTTAGGTTCTTAGGCAAACAACATTGTAAGCCGGGTAACTGATGATTAAGTGGAAGGTTGCCATCAGGTTCTCTGGGTTTAAAAAAAAGTGCATATCCACGCACTATTTTGAGATTACTAAAGTTTTAATATCGTATCTGTGAAGCCTCTTGTTTCATGTGTCTGAAATGCCCCTTGCCTAATGCAGATATGACATAGATTCTTGTGTTATCAAGGTTTTCATATCTTGGCTTGACTGTCAACAGTAATTGATTTTGAAGTTGTATTTGGTTTCTTGACAGAATTTCAATTGTTGTCAAATGGTATTGTATTTTATAGGATTTGAGGAGAATTTAAATGGACAACAGTTCCAATTCTTCCAAACCAAAGACTACCTCAAGGAATATCCACTGCCATATCTGCTAGTGCCTAACAATTTTATTACTTGGATTCCCATTGATTTCGAAAATAAATAATATATAAGAACATTAAGGCTTCCTTTTGTAGTTTTCACACAAGTTCTGTAATGGATTTTATTTATTTATTTATTTAATTTTTTTTTGGGTGGGTGGGTTCAATAGACCAGTTATTTGTCATTATTATCAGTTACCAAGTCTGAAGAAGCGCAGGAACAGTTAGTTTTAGACCGTCTATCCTTTTGAAGCTAATTGATATATAAGATATGATATTGATGGAAAGTGAATTTTTCGAGAAGATTGCGTCCAAAAAGTTTTGAATGAAATGAATCTATAAGTATCAGCTGATGATTTTCATTATTTTTAAGTCTGACTATGGGCTTTTACACTTCGTACACTTCGCTCAAGACCTTTAGGTATACGTTTCTTCAAATCCCTATCATGCTATTAACCAACATTGACATCCTAATGTAATGCTGTAATGCCATGATAGTTTTGGATGGTTTTATTCTCGTATAGTTTAAGGATGTTATTGGTCTAGATTTTTTATTATTTATAATATTTCTAGGGGCTTTTTTATTTTTTTATTTTTTGGGCCAACACAGGGTGAGGTGACAATGGTCAGATACAACTAATATTTAACAAGCTTTGCACTTAATTTCCCCTAAAATGCATATCCACTTTCATTGGATACCCATTAGAACAGCTAGCCATTTTGAGTATCGTCTTTATATTAATATACATGTCCTTTTTGGATAAGGGGAACTCTTTTCTTTAATATAAATATATGATCCCTATTCACTTGATGCATTCTGTTTGCTCTTTGCTCCCAAATTTTCTACTGAATTTTTGCATGAACCTCTATGTTGTAAACCACCACTAAAATTGCTGATGATACTTGCATATTGGGTGATATAGTGGTTTAGTAGGTGCTCGAGCACATGGTTTAAAAGTTGGAGGTGTCATTCTTGTTATCAAGCTCTAATAGGTGCTTTCTTTAGGACTTCAATTCCTTCAATTGGCTCTATCTCAGAAGTTTCTTTCTTCTGTAAAATAAAGTGGATGTGGAACATTTGTAGCAAACTTGAGTTTATCTTTTGTATGTTCTGTTTTAAATCTAATGGAAGAATTAAAAGCTGGATAAATATGCATTTAATCACAACTTTTTTTTTTTATAGCTTTATATAACTTTTTGTCCTGTATATAGACATGATGTTTAGTAACAATCCTGCATATCCAATGCACGAGGGTGTACTTTTTCTGAGAGAATTGCGTGGCATGGGTGTTGCTCTTTTTGTATGGGTGTTACTTTAAGAATATATTTGGGTGATGCTCATTTAGTGTGGGTGGGACTTTAACAGCCTATTTGGGCCTCAATTTTAGCCATAAGAACAAGCAAGTTGCAGGTAAGTCATATGGAAGTTGATTAATGTTTCTGAGAGAAAACATGGCTGAGAGTACTGTAGATTAAGGTCCAAAAATTCGGGTAGAGGATTTAAGTGGAGTGATCAAACAGTATCCTATTATTCCTTTTAATATATGAAGGTATATCAAGTTTAAGTTTTTGAAAGTGTCCACATCTACAATAGACACCAGCATATGAACATACATGTATGTAGGTCTTGAGGTAAAATCACATGTATAAGGTGATACAGTTTAGTATGAAAACCAGATAATGAGTATTGAAGAACCTCTAGAAGCAGATAAAAAGAGATGGAATGTTAAACATCTCATCCATTTTTTCCTACTTATATTTCTACTGATGGTGTAGTTACTTGTTCTTATGCTAGTTCTTGGTGTGAATTATTTTGTGCATACAACATATCTGATTCTTTCTGACTAAGAACACTGCTTTTTTTATTATTCTTTGCATAGTTTGTTATATTTTTCTTAGCTGGCACTCTGGGTGACATCATATAAGTTGTTATTCATTCATTAAAAAGGTAATATTTATGTTGCAGGTTCTTTCATCCAGAAAAGTTAAACTTTTCCTGGGATATTTTGTCCGTTGTATTAGAGAAGTAGACAAGTCTGGAATTCATGATAAGGAAACAGTGCTAAGTCATAGAAACCTATTACTAGAGTTGCAGCCAGCTGAAAGGGGTGTACAAAGTCAAATGTTGGAAGCTGATCTGGTTTTGTGGACTGTTGGATCGAAGTCTTTACTTCCTCTGCTAGAACCCTCTGATAAGCCACATGAAATTCCTCTTAATGCCAGGGGACAAGCTGAAACAGATGAAACTCTTAGGGTTAAGGGTCACCCTCGTATATTTGCAGTTGGTGACTCATCTGCTTTTAGAGACAGCAGTGGGAAGTTGCTTCCGGCTACTGCACAGGTACATTTGTGAAGTATTTGTTGTTTTTCTTTTCCTTCTTCAATGAATGGAATTAATTTAAAGGAACAAAAGCTACTGTTTCGGCTAGTAATTACGACTCCTGTATCATCTCATTTACATTCTCTAACCTCTCTAAATTTAGAGTCTTAGGTTTTAAACTATAGATTCTGGTGAAACAAGCTGTATTTGTTTTGAAGCAATATTGACTGGATTAAATTCTAAGTTTCTCAAACACATTTCTCTGCTGAGGAGGCCTTTTGTCTAGTGGCCAAGGTTGAGGCCCTAGAAATTAGAGGTCTTGGGTTCTAATCCCCCTGCTCCCTCTGCACATTTTAATTCCCACCCCTCCCCTGCTGGGGGGATAAACATATTTCTCATTTCCAAGTGGAATATTGTGCAACCATCATGCAGTCTTGGTGGTACCAAAACCAGGATTCTGCCACAAGTGTCCAAAATTATTTTTGAGCCTGTAAATAGGTTATCAAATTGCGATTCCAAACAAAAGATAAGCATGTAGGTATGCTTTCAACTTGTGATTCCAAATAAAAGATACTAACTTTCATACCCTTGGAAGAGAGCTTAGAGTTGCTTACTGTAAGACTAATTATGCGGTCCAACAACTGAACATCATAATTTAACTTGGGGTTAAGGGCTTCTTAAGGCCACAATTGTTTGGTAGTTTATTCCCACCTTTCTCTTCTACATTCCTTTCTTGTTCTTTGGATGCGAGCTGCTCACTTTGTGCCTAAATTGCTCACTTTGTGCCTAATATTTTTTCAATCGTCCTGAAAAATGATAAAAAGTGAATTTGTTAGTATTTTCATCTTGTATGGTATGATGGTTGTGTGATATATTTCTCCATGTCTTTGCCCATACGACCTACTTAAAGATTTGTACATATGCCATTGTCATATTGTATTCAATTCTAATGTTCATTATTGAAACATCTTTTTTAGGCCATTATCTTGATATGTCAATCTCAAATAAATTAGCTAGTAACCAATCAGTTTCGTTGATTACTAGCAGGGAAAATTATGAACATATATTTTGTAGGGTAAAAATAGCAAAAATTATCTTTATAATAGATTATGATACTTGCTTTTCATTTTTCTATATGTGCTATCAATCACAGGTAGCATTCCAGCAAGCTGATTTTGCTGGTTGGAATCTATGGGCTGCAATCAACGAGAGACCTCTGCTGCCCTTCAGGTTAAGATGTGAAGTTTGTAGATATCAATGTTTTGTTATACTAGAGTGTGACCATGTTTTGGTCTGTTCAGTCTATTTCAAATTATACATGTTGTTCTAAAATGGATCGTTGAGCCTATCTTGCATCGGATTCTGTCAATGCAGTGATAGTGAAACAATCAGCATGGACAGATTTAAGTGCTTGAGACGTGTGTAATTTCCTTTTGTTTCTCCCAATTTAAAAAATTTTATAGTTACACTGACAGCATCTTTCTTCCTGTAGTGGCCTTCAGTATCTTAAGTCTGTGAAGCTTGATTGCTGTTCTTTCTCTAATAATGCTGATTAGAGTTCACATTACAGATTTCAGAATTTAGGTGAGATGATGACTCTTGGGAGATATGATGCTGCTATTTCACCAAGCTTTGTTGAGGGCCTAACGCTTGAAGGGCCTATTGGTCATACTGGTATGTCTAGTCCATTGTTACCTCAGAAGTCTTTGGCTCACTACTCTTTCTATGATTTAACTATGTTGTTTCACTGATATTGCAGCAAGAAAATTGGCATACTTAATAAGATTACCAACTGATGAGCACCGTGTAAAAGTGGGGTTTAGTTGGTTGGCAAAGACAGCAGTTGAGTCTCTTGAATTTTTGCAAGACAACATCACAAAAGTAGTTTCAGGTTCATAGACCAATGTCTCTCTTTAAGCTTTTGAACATGTATTGCATCATATGTAGAAAAAAGAGCGATTTTCATGAAATAACGGGACAAATATCAGGCTCTGATTTTAAGCTTTTCAGAAATTATTTTTCCTTTTCCCTTCTCTCTTTCATTTGTAAATTCTTAGTCAGCTGTCCTTGTACATTTCACTGAATACGCTATCAAATAGGTTGAGCTCATAGTTCAAAAAGTTGGGTTTTGCTCTGTGAATTGAGTAGAGGGGGTGAAGCAATTCCACTGAAAAATTCTTTCATCTGTTGGCAGTTTATCAATTCTTAAGCTCGATTCCATAGTTTGTTCATTTGGCACATGCGAAATTGACAAATTTGATGTGTGATGGTGAATTGTAGAAATACTTTAGGAGTTTTTAACATCTAAACTCAACGTAATGGACACTTTCACTTTCATCTCTAAGGCTTCTGCATTTACAGGAATATTAGTTGTATCGGAGCCTCATGCAGTTGCCCGGCCATAAGTTCTTAGATTTGATTAGATATGTATGCGGAACAATTGGATGGTTTATTTATAATTTATTTTAAAGTAGATACAATTTTCCCTTAGCTCGGACTGTACAATAGATAATTCGTTGTTAATAGAATGTGTGGAAGAAAATTAAAATACTATGGTAATTAAAGTGTTGTTGGGTTCTGTACATCTATGGTTGTAAATTTGCATGCTAAATAAATTTTGTAATGACAATCTATCTAAATGTGACTATTATCATTAGTATATTAATTGAATTTAGTGGTGACACAAACACGACTGGCATTGGTAGTTTGTTTAGCTCTAATTACTGTTATATATATATATGTATAACATAGGTGTATATATGTTTGGTGAATGATGGACGTACAATCTAAATTTGGATATATATATATATTTGTACAAAAGTTGCAAGGGTATATTTTTTAATTGGTTTGAGTTGAATGTTGCTTGATATAGACCATTCTGTTACACACGTGAGATGTAGACAAAAATCATTCCCATTTATGAAGAATAGGTATAAACAGGTATTGTAAGTAGTTTTTGCCTTGCTCCAGTTAATTGCGTGAGCAATTGTTCTATTATACCAATTTTGCAGATTATCTGCCTGTGGAATGGATGGGGTTATTCGAGGTAGTGGAACTTGATTGAGTTGTCAGTGAAAGCTCTGCATAACAAAAGAATATAAAAAAAGAGATTTATTCTCAAACGTTGTTATTAAATAATCGTGCATTCCTTGTTTTCTAAAATCATAAATATGGTACCTTGTGTATAAAGAACTATTGGCCGGGAAATGATAATCATTGGTCTTTGATTGACTATTTGTTGTAGATGAATTGCATCAGATTCTAAATGAATTTTGGATATGGCAAAAATAAGTGGTTGCATCCTGCAAAACAAAGAATGCGTTATTTAAGCTGAGAAGTTAGAAAAGAATTTTTCAGATTTAGTTCTATTATGTTTTGATATTGTACTCTTCGTTGCTGATGACAACTTCTTGGATCCATATTTCTGTTGATCCAGTTGGTATGTATCACCATAAAGAGAATAGCTGTATGAATTAGAAACTTGATGTTGGATAACATTGATTGAAATATCAACTTGCATTAAAATATGTATAGATACATACCGATTGTTTGGTTATTTTGTTGAGGTATAAACAGAAGTTCTGAGAAATAGGTAAATCGATAGAAATTATGAACTAGTAATTGATGTGCTGATTCTACTTGGTAAATATAAGTTTGTCTTGTCAAAATTATCTAAAATGGAGTTGGTGTGATTTGGATCACCCCGGTGGCTAAGGGTTGGATAGTTGCATTTTCTGTGCAATTAGCGGTAAAATATCGTGGTCATATACCGTGCCTTCGGTTCTATTATTTCGATAGTTGCATTTGCTGTACAGTATGTTGAATGTAGCTGATGCTGTGCAATGAGCAGTAAAATATCATGGTCATATGCCATGTCTTGGATTCAATTATCCTGAGATTTATAGTATATGTTGTTGCCGAATATTGACACAAAATCTGGAAAATTAATTTAAAAAAAAAAAAAGAGAGAAACTGTTCTTATGATATCATCGGCAAAGATGTAGCATTGATAGATCGAGTTCTTTTGAGAGCTGCATGGTAAACATTTTTCAACAATTGCTAGTTTTGCAATTCATCCAGTCGCATGTTCATCCAATTCTTGAATCGGAGTAAAATACTGTGCTATCAGTACTAAATTATATGATGTTTGAAGATGTGGAAAAGAAGTATTCGAGGGGTATGGTAATAGATGTAATGCTGACCTAATGTGGATGTGGTTTAAGGTTCTTACATACTTATATGAAGAAATGTCACATTGTTATTAGATGTCAGACATTTGGTTATATTTACAGGTAACTTGGAAATGCATCATGAATGAGGTGGCAGTCAATTGGAATAACGGTTATTCATGATTTGCTTTGTCTGAAGTGAAAGATTGATAAGTGTATACTATGTGAAATATTTTGACAAGAAGCTTTTTTAAAATAAATCAATATGAATGTTGCGTGTTTTTGATTCAGCAATTTTTTTTTTTTGGTATTATTATGATAAGTAGTTGCTTTATTTTGAGATTAAGATTGCCAATTTGTTTGATCAGAATAGTTGTTTAGACATAATGATTTTTGCGAATTAATTTTAGAATAGCTGAATAACTTTTTTTTTTTTTAAACTGTATTTCGCAAAAGCTTGTGTTGTTAGCTTTATGAATCATTTCGTCTTGGAATAGAATGGAAAGATAATCTACCTAATTTTTCTAGATTACGAGATATTACATGCTGTAAGTGGAGTGCTTAAGATGGGGCAAAATCTTTTCAAGAATGATGATTCATTAATTATGATATGTGAAATGATTTTAGATGATGTGGAGTCTGTTTCAAAGAAAGATGGCTGAAGCTTTAATTGATCCATGTGTTTTTATTAATTAATATATGTAAATTTAGTCAATTTAAGATTGTAAATTTAATTATATGTATTAATATAAGTGTGAATAGTTTAAGCGAAGTAAGTTAAGTTATATGTATTACTAAAAAAAATGAACTTCTGAAGCAAGCTTTTTACTGGATTGATTTACTATGATATTACTAAAAGTATTTTAAATTCGGGAATGTGTCACATGTTTTTGGTTTTTAATTTTCTGTTAGATTTTTTTTACACTATTTTTTTAAATTATGCTAAAAAGGTGCGATGATGAAATATTGATTAAGCTTATTAAACAATTGCTATCGAGAATAATTATTTATTGTCTTGTGATTTTTTTTTTGTATTTATTCCTCAAAAGAAAATATATTAGACAAAAGAAGTACTAAAGTTACACACTAAATAAACCAATATTAGCAGTATTTACAATTAATTTTTTTTGTTTGTTGTCTATTGTTGTTATGTGAGAGTTTGCTTTGGATCCTCTGGAAGTCGTATAGGGAGAAAAAAAAAGATAGAAGCTTTACTTAAAATATGTGTATTTAAGAGCAGACACGCACACACATACACACATAGAGACATACACACACACACACACATATCTATGTATGTATGTCTGTGTATAAATATACACACATACACACACATATGTATGTATATATTGTTTAATAGTTAAACAAGACATATTAATTATAATCAATGAACAAAATATATAAGGATGTACATGGTTGAAATTAGAAGAAGTCGAATTTTGATAAAAAAAAAAATTGAATAGAACTGTATGGAAACTAACAATATGTGGATTGTGTTTATTGGAAATTATAATAATATATTTTTTTATGAGTTATGAATTATGTATAGTGGAATGTGTTGTCAATTATGTAATAAAAATTTGAACTTTTTTTGCAAGGATTTTGTTTTGTTTGTTGCACTAATTACAAAGAAAAATCAAAAGAGTTAAAAATGAATGTGGATGATGTGTGGATTTTGTTTTTATTGGGGCTAAATTTGCTACTAATAGATGGTAAGATAACTAACATGTATATAATATGAAAAATAATATTTGATTACAAATCAAGCTGAATAAATCACGATAAGCTAAGTAAGTAAATACAGAATAATTTTTACATATATATTTAAACATGTCCATCTCCTCCCATTGAGTTGTACCACAATCTTAATGCACTGGCTTCAGGAATATCAACATTAGACAGTTGTTTCTAGTTCTGTGACTAAGGAAATACCTAAAAAAAATTAAACTATAAGATTTAGAAAGTAAAAGGATTGAAATATGAAGTCATATTATTTATGTTTGTGGTTAACTGCCATGAAAATGAGTTATTTTGGGTCTACAAATTAATATGATTGGGTGTTCGTGTACAATCTAGGAGAGATATAAACCATCAGTATCAGTAAAATTATCCCAAATCGCAAAGATCATGGGCATCATCTTACAAAAGATACACAGTAATATTAAATTGAATTAAAGAAATTTAAGTCATAAATACTTACTCTTGATTAAGCAAAAAAATTCTTACACTCGAATATATCTAGTTTCAAATAGAAAAATTTGCAATGGGAATACTTTGATTACAACACCAAGCATAGCGATGGAAAAAAAAGATTTATCTTTAGATACTTGTGATTAATGATAAATTTTAATTATTTAATAGTAATAACAGATGTGATGATGGGAGACAATACTTACGAGTAAATTGCGACAATGTCCTAGTGAGTCTATTTGCAAATCGTGTCAAATGATAAATATTATCAATCAATAAAGCCAAATTTTCGTTAACAAGTTGAATAAAAGTATATTGCATCAGTGTTATTTCAAAAGGCATGGAATCAAGTTTTACTGAATGACTTAATAATTGATGGATGATTGCATTTCCAACATAGCATGTGGAATGTAATTGTAAAAGCTTCATTTAAAATGGGAGGATTATGATGATAATTAATGGCCTGAACTCGATTGCCTTACAAAAAAAAAAAAAAAAAAAATGGAGTTTATTAAAAATTTTCAAAAAAAAGTTTATAAAAATATTAACAAGAAAATTTATATCATACCATGCTGTCCGAAAAAAAACAAAGCGTATATAATCTTGGTTTTGCCAAATTATTAAAGCAAATAAGGGTGTTTTCCACAATAACAATAAGAATAGCCCGTTCTTGAAGATCATCATAGAACTAATCAGTTGTAAGCAGGTTCTCTTCCATATGATAGAAATATAAAATAAAGAACAAAGCTAAAACAAATTATGAAGGATCACCAAGTTCTACACTTTGATATCTGGTCGATAATACAATAGTATAACAAATAGTTAAACTGCAATAGACTTTTATAGAACAAATATAATGTCTGCATATACACTGGCATTGTAAAATTTTTCATTTGGGATGTGTGTAGAATATTATGTAACAGTGGCATTAGAGATTGGCTAAGTTGGCAGTCATGCAAGCTCAATATTTTGTTTGGATGCCAAGTCATACAAGAGTTAATTAATATACATATACACAATTTGTATAACATGAGTTGTCAATTGATATTTTTTTAATATATCAACTTGTTGTGGACATTACAAAATTCCTTTTATTGGAATGAACATTGAATTAATTTTTTAATTTAACTTTATTTACGAAGCGATGGTAGCTATGAACATTAACTTGAAAAGTTAACAAAAATTATCAATTTTGAAACCATTTTACATAAATAATATGACTACATTTAAAAGTTAACAAAAAATTATGAATTGGAAACCATTTTACATAACTAATATGACTACATTTAATAGTGAAAATAAAAGACTATAGAGTTAATAATTGTTAATATATGTCTAGTATTATGATTTAAATGACGAAGAATATGTATGGTATTTGATTTTTAGAATTATGTATTTATAATAAAATACCGAGAAATTGTATTCTTATTGTGTTTAAAAAAATGAAATTTTTTCGATTAGATTTACTGTCAATTTAGTTACCAATGAAATATTCCTATAGTAGATGAGAATTCTATTATTATAAATAGATGTGAGTGTTATATATGAGTGCCATTTATTTTTTAGAATGACAATTATTAAAAAATTTGTCATTTTGAGGCTAGTGCAACTTACAAAATCACGTGTGGATAGTGGGTGACTTATTTATAATCTATGTTTTATGTCTATTAATTTCCTTGAATATTTATGTTAAATATATTAGAAATGTAACATATCTCTAAATAGTATCATATGTAAGCTGATGTATGATTTGGAAAAACAATTAATTTTTAAAAAAAGATGATTATTTGTATTTGATGTATTTGCTTTTATAAACAAACCTTATTGAAACTAACCTAGCTATTAAATGTCATTATTGGTAGAGAAAAGTTAATAATAGAATATTTGTAAAAAGCTGAACACTTTTTTCTTTTTTATTTTTTAAGTATTCAGAAATCATTAGAACATTTGGTGTAGAAACAGAAGGGTTGATGATTCTTTTCTGATCTAAAAAAATTTGATTATTTTGAAATACTTTTGAAACATTTTGTTGCCTGTTAACAATAGCATATTTGTAAAAAGCCGAATGCTTTTTTCTTTTTTCTTTTTTAATTATTCAAAAATCATTAGAATATTTAGTGTAGAAATAGAAGGATTGATGATTCTTTTCCAATCTTAAAAGAATTTGATTATTTTAAAATACTTTTGAAACATTTTGTTGCCTTAGATTGGTATAAATAAAGATGTTTTAATACGTACTAATAATTAGACAAACATAAAAAATAATACATAATTTACAAATCTCAATTGCTTGAACAAAAATAAGGGATGATTAAAATTATGTAATGTTGTGCATGCGTTAAACACATTTATAAATAGGCAACTAAGCCATAGACGTACAATTGAAGTAAATAACTAACAATATAATTGTTTTAACGAGCACATCAAGGATAAATAGATATGGTCTTCATAAATAGATATGTTTTAACGAGCACATCAAGGATAAATTAAGAGCTAACAGAACAAGCAACATTCATTTTTAGAAATAGATATGGTCTTCATAGTTGCTGGATTTGTAGAAAGTTTAAATGCATGTTCCATCAAACACAGAGATTAATAAATGAGTGAACTTCAGGACATCAGTTAGCTATCTCAATCTGGCCATCATAGGGATACGAGTACTGGAGCATAATCTTATATTATCTACGGTTATTTTTTCAGCTCCATTCTCTCTAAAGATCAACATACAATAATCAACCATAGTTTTAGGAATAAACACTAGGATGTCATTGGTGGCTATGTTTTGCCCTGCGCAAGCACTCCAAGTGTGTGATCTAGTAGGCTATTGTTGACATCAGAATGATTGAACTTGTTATATCTAACAATCAGAATCAGTGGAGGTTGTCTCTCTTTTGCAACTGGTGGTGGCATGTCAAATGGCAGTCGCTACAAATAAAATGATATTAATGATGGTAAAATTAAAAGACAAAAATCATAATAAATCTATATCGATAATATGATCATACCAGTTTGCGCAATTCAAATGCAGTAACTTTTTGATGAATGCCGGATAAGCCAGATGCTGAACAAAGTTAAGTGGCATCCCTGTGCACACTTCTTGATGTATGCAATATGAATGATCATAAAACATACTCTGTTAGACAACCTTGCTTTCCAATCATAGTCTCTTTGCAAACCATTTCTACCGAAAATGATTGTATGCAATTCCATAGTTCCACAATATTTAAACAAGATGGTGTCTCCTCTTTGCAGGGTATGGTGTCATGTAAATTCATCCCAACCCTCACCAAAAATGTAGTTGTTCACGTGAATCATCCAGTGAACATTTCTTGCTTTGACAGTTATGAATGTATGGTTATATATCTCCACCGTGTTAATGAAATCTAATGGAATACCCTGAAAAACATTAAATGTATAAGTTATTGTTGTAAAAATATTTATGTACATTTATCTTGTTTACCATTCTATTCCTTGATGAAGATTGAAGAACAAAATAACATGGTATTGGAGGATCCGTAAATGGCCTACTTTGCAGAAAGGGTTCTCCTGTCATAATAATTAATATAAGCAAAATTAGATTTTTATCTAAATATTGTTGGTGTTATCTATGAATGGCTTTAGGATACCTGGGATTGGACAAACATAAAATGAAAATATCTGTTCCAACTAGTTTGGAATCAACATTATATTGGTAAGATCTGGTAAGCCTGCATCTTCAATCAGTTGTGCATGGGAATCAAGGAATCGCTGATCTAACTTGTATGTATAGTGCTTTGCATCTCTCTCGAGTCCTGTTGCAATAATACATCTATTATCATTCGGAGCAATGAGATGATATCTAAAAATTTTTTGACGTTGCAAGTTCATGGCCATGCTTATCATCCAGGATATATATGTTTTGTTTCTCACTCGAACATACATGCTTCATGAAAAAATGCAACAATTATTTCATATCATATTACTGAAAAAATATTAAAAAAATATCACTTTAAAAAAATGGCTTGAAATTTTTGTTGTGCATATTTATTTAGGTGTGAGATTTGTAATAAAATAAAATCATGATATAAGTTCAAAAATGAGTTTAGTTTGATCATAATAGAGTTTGTATATTTCAACTGAGTTGCATATAAATGAGCAAATAGTAGGAAATGTAGCTAAACTATTGACTTTTATGTCTTTTGATCACTAAATTTTTTTTTGGCCAAAAATATCCTTGAACTCATAAAATTGTGTATTTTTTTTTACCATTCTATCAAATATCGGCGTTAAAGGGAACAGAAGAAGTGTCACGCAAACCAATCTCAGGGGAAAATTCGTCACAACATTTTTAGAGCATTATAGAAAGAAGGGATAATATCAGAAACCTTCCCTGAGGTTTCTCGTAATGTCACCTGGCACCCCTATAGTTTTAAAAATATCACTCACCTCCCTTGGTAATTGTAAATTGACTATATTAACCTTCACTTGGTACATGATTTACATATCAAATAAATGGATGCCAAAAATGAAAGAAAAAGAATCAAAAGTCACTTTCTTCTTTTTTCTGTTTATCCAACATTCTTTTTTATTCTTTTTTTTTTGGTATGGCTGTACAATTTTTTACTTATAAATTGTAATAAATTAAATTTTATTTTTTAATTGTGATAATGTGGAATATGAATGTAAGATTTTTTCCTTTGTTTTGAGTTGACTTTTATAATGAATTAGTACAATTTAAAGACTTGGGTCACAAGTTGTGAAGATGTTAGGCAAAAAAATAAAATGGCTCATAATGAATCAGTTTTAAATATATAAATTAAATTGGTACTAGTATATTTCTTTACAAATATCTTTTTTTTTTTAACTTTTTATTTTTATGAATTATAGATTTGTGATATAGTGGTACGAGTTGAAATTATTTTTTAGGTGGTGATTTTTTTTAATAAACAAAGTGGTTAGGAGTATTTTTATTTAGCAAAATGAGCAAAAGGGTAGTTTGGGATTTTTATAAATTTTGTTACACAAATAACAAAAGTAAGGGAGGTAAGTGATATTTTCAAAAGTTTAGGGGTAACAGGTGATATTAAGAGAAATCTCAGGGGAGGTTTCTGATATTATCCCTAGAAAGAATAATCGAGAGGGTTTGACTTTTCGATTCATAGAATTAAGCAAAGAAAAAGGTATTCTCTCTATCTTGACAGCTTCCTCTCTCATTCGTTTAGAGTATCTTCCTCCACCATCTTTATGGTCTTAGGAATATCTTCTACGCCATATACCCAACAGATTCTTCCCCACTCCAATTAATCGCTCTCCTCCTTACTTACTTTCTATGTTGGGCTTAAGAATCAGTAGGAACTTCAATAGTCAATGCCAGATTTGGGTGTACATCTTACCAATTCTAATTCTTCTTTCTTAATATCTAACCCCTCCCTTTCTTTAAAAAAAAAAAAAAGGAGGATTCTGAATTTTCTCCTTCCACACTTCTTCCTTATTGGAAAACAACCTTCTTATTTCTTCTCTTTTGCAAGTCCAAGGAGTGGAGTTAAGCAAATTCAGTGACTATAGCAAGCAAAATAAATTTCACTAAATGAATGGAAGCAAACCTTTTCCAAGGATTTTACATGATAAAATAGTGTGATCCCTCTCCTCCATAAGCAATGATCAAAAAGATCAAAGCTTGATGAGATGAAAAGCAAGAAAAGCGAAGGGCATCAACATCTTGGACGAATTTGCCTAGACAAAAGGCTTTCCGATTGAGGCCGATGCTAGACTCGAATGGTTTGAGTTTGGGTGAAATGGTTTGGGCATCGGATAAAAGGGAAGATGGTAGGATGAATTTTGTAGCGTATCTTGAGATTTTCAATAGCTTGTCTACTCCATCGCGTTTGGCTAGGTAGGCTTTGAGAAGAAGCAAAAAGTCTCCTTTTTTACCGTCCTCAGAAATAGGATTTTGTGAGGATGATGGAGTTAATGCTTTTTCTTCCAATGTTGCTGGATTTTATAGAATTTCTAGGCTGGAATTGACTTGAGAAAGTTTTTAAATGAGAACCAAAGGGGAAAAAGGTTTGGAAATGAGATGGAAGGCAAGACGATGTTTGAGTTTTAGAAATGACCCCCTGTCTCCGGGAACTATTGGTAGGCAGGTCGCGTGATTCCCTTTCCGTCCCACTTGACGTCCACATTTAAAAGAATGGTAAAAGTACATGATTTTATGAGTTCACTGACATTTTGAGGAAAAAGAAAAGTTTTAGTAACCAAAAGAAATAAAAATCAATAGTTTAATGTCAATTGGTACCATTTACTCCACATAAATTATATTGAACTACAGTTATGGTTGACATAAAAATATTCACTAATTGAATACCAGATTGGATTTCATATGTAGCAAGTATTATTTTGCAATCACAATATAAATCCTAAATGAAATTTATCAAAAAATAAAAAAACTAGTAAGAATGTGAATTAAGATGGTGTCTTAATAATTGCATTTAATAGTGTATCTCATAATAGAGTTTGCCCATTTCAACTTAGGCCCCGTTTGACAACTCAATTCAGCACTTAAACTTAATAGATTCAAATCTTAATACGTTTAGACCATTTGATAACTGAAAATAGAATATCCGAATGAATTAAGTGGCATTGAATTTTTAGGCAAAACTTGCTCCTAAAAATAAGTGATAAGCTAATCACTTATCACTGAATGTGATATACATTCAAATGTAATAGATTCAGTACTTAATAATTCAATCACTTAATGAATTCAGATTTTAGATTTCATATTTCAGACTTCAATTTTCAGATTTCAGTTTTATCAAACGCACCCTTAGTAGCACATAAACTATGCTGACCCATAGTTATAGTTGACAAAAAAATATTCACTATTTGAATACTAGATTGGGTTTAATGTATAGCAAGTATTATTCTGCAATCACAATAATAAATCCTAAATAAAATTACAAAAATTTGAATCTCAAAAAAAGAAAAAAATAGTAAGAATATGAATTAAGATGGTATCTTAATCATTGTGTTTAATAGTAAAAGATTAAAGGTAAAGTGCATAGATTTTTAGTAATAAGAATATTTATATGAAATAAATCTTGAATTATTAACATAAATAAAAAATAGCAGCCATTAACTAATTCTATAGTGAAATATATTTGAAAACAATAAAATATTTTGATATACTAATAATGATAATAAAAGTAACAAGTCATATAGTATCATTGGTGGCTTAGAAATTATGATAAAATTTATTAATATTTTTAGTGATACATGCATAGTTTAGAATAAATAATTTCATCATATAAGAAAGAATAATAAATGAAATATGCTATTACATTGCAATAGCAAGAAATTTAGAATAAATAAACAGTTGATGAATATATGGTATATTATGTGAAATAAGTGAAATTTGGATTTTTCTTCTGCAATGAAGTAGATGAAATCTAACTAGATTAGAAATGTTTGTATATATTGGTTTAATAAGAATATTAGTTGATGTTTAAGAAAAGCCTAAATTAATGGTGTAACTAAATTTCAGTGATGTTTAAAAATAATGAAGGTTAAAAAAATTTTCATTTTTTACTTGGTAAAATGAATTTAAATTTATTATTGTTCCAAGTTTTATTATATTTTTATTACCAAAGTAATAAGCTTGCAATTGAAAAAGAAGAAAATAGAGCATCAGAAATATAATAAAATATAGTCTGTTAACATAGTTTTTTTCCCTCCATTTCTAGACCTTGTTAATGAGATCGCTGACATACACAATATTATACACTAAAGCAATATGAAAAATAATAATCGACACAGAAACTGCACAATGTCATAGATCTGCAAAATTAATGAGCTTTTCAACTAATAGAGTTTACAGATCTAAGAAAAATGAGAGTAGCAAAATAAGAATCCAACATATTTTGTGAATCTTGTATGTGATACATGTAGATACGATTATATCACAGTAAAATATTGGTTTGCATACTTTTTTGTGGGCAAGCCTTTTGACTTCTATCTTCGAATATGGATGGAAAATAGATGGTCTTTTTGTTCTGGTGATTCAACAGAAACCCCTAGAGCTTTTCTTTTTTATGGTAGAATGACCAAAGTAAAATTTTAGTATAAGATATAGTACAAAGATATGGTTGGTTTGGAGTAGTTGGCTCTATTTATTATCATTTATTACATTGATTGGAATTTTTTTCATTGCATAGAAATAGTTATAGACAGTAAATCTCAGCTACTGTTTGATAAGTGAGTGGCGCAGGTAATCGATAAACTAATCCTGTAGTATTTAAAAGGCTAACAATTCTTTATATATTTGTGAGTTCTTTGTTTTTTATGTGTTATTCATTTTCCATCCATTTATAATATTAATGATGGATTTAAATCAGATAAAATGAATAGAAAAGGAATATATGAGTGCAATAAAATCATATTACAGCACATCAATGGCAATACCTTTGGAAACACTTTTTCATAAAACTACAATTGGTTTTGCTTATAAAAGAATTATTTCATTGTTCATAATAAGAAGATGAATCTCTCTAATTTTCTTTCAATTTTAAAAATAACTATATAATTATATATTAAAAAGTATTAATTAGAAATACTATAAAAGACAAATGAAACTGACAAGAAGCTATAATGTAAGAGCATCAAATATGATTATTCTGAATTTAATATGAATTAAACATAAATATAACTAACGGAATACCTACAGTTTGTAATAGTGAATTAAATAGCTAAAAAATATATTAACAAATACGGTGATTCATATGTAAAAAATAATGCAATAACGAATTTCTTATTTTATCAAATGAAAACTTGAATAAATTCTTTTCTGATCGATATTATATAAATAAATTATTTTCAAAAATTTTTCTTTGATAAATTGATGTGTAATTGCTTTTGTTGTATACAATCAAAAAGGATAAAACAAATAAATAGAGTATAGTATACTTCTTCAATAGTATGTATAATCTAATCTAAATTTTATATGACAAGATCACAAATCTATACTTATAAGGATAATATTTTTCTATTACAAATATATAATTATATGTAATTTAATATCTAAAGCCCATGAACTGAATACATCTATATGTTAGAACAATGCATGTGGCAGCAAACATAATGAAACATGGCATACATGCAGTAATCGATAATCTTTTTATTGGCCAGCACATAAGAAACATGTCAAATATATTTGCATAAAAATAACATGATTATGGTTTTAAAAGCATGTGTCTATATAAATATTGTATATATGTTGATGTGCTTATCTTTGTATAGACATAAGTTTTAGCATTGAGGTAGAGGCGGCATGCTTCCCATATTTATTTATGACAATATATTTCTTTACTATAATTTATAGCTAAACAATGTACAGAGCTTAAACCTGAAATATAGATCATATCATAAAAGAAATTACAAAATAAGAATATCTATTCAATGTATTTAAATATGAACATCAAAAGAATATATGCTTGATTCTTTATGAAATTACTAGGGTTAATTTACACTTTACCCCTTGCACTTGGGAGGTTAAGTAAATTTTGCCCCCTTGAACTCAAAATCTATACACTTTACCCCTTAGTGATGTCAGATTTCTAGAATTCCATAAGAAAATTCAATGAATTGCCATTAGTGCCCATACATATTACCTGTATAGACAACTTTGTCCATCAGGCGAGAATTTGGTGTCTTAATAATAGAACATCATGCGATGTTAAAAAACAAAACAAAAAATAAGGAGATTAATGGATGAAGCATCCTATTCGTTGTGAAATGATTAGAGAAACAAGATTAGGGTCTTCTCATATCATATTTTGAAGCCCTAAGGTATGGGTTTTATCAAATTTTTATCAAGACTAATTTATATGTTTGTTGTGAAAAACATGTTTACTTGTGGTTCTCCACTTGTACTCAAGAATCATTAGTTTAATTAGAATTAATAAGCAATAATCTTACTAGTGCTATATTTGTTTGACTTTTCTGCATCAATTCTAATTTATGTAATTTTTTTAACATGTTATCTTGTCTGCTTTTGGGAAAATAGTAACATGTTTTGTCTAGAAGTATGCTGTAGGGATCACTTTATGGCCAATTTGGAAATGAAGTATGTCAGGGGAGAAATAGTGTATTTTAATGATATTGATCCAGATTATATGCCCGTGATTGAACTTCGAGAGATGTTGAGACTTTGCAACTTCCCAACAATATTCCCATTAGATATAAGGTTGCAAATGGTGACTTTAGAGTGATTACCAATGATAACCAGGTTCTTGAGATGTTTGGGTTCTTTAGAGATGAACCTAGTATTACATTATATGTTGATGACACAGTTGCAGCTATAAATGGACCAAACTTATGGGGTTTAAATGAGAATGGGGATGGTTATCCTTTTCCTAGTAATTAAGAGAATAATTTTGTGAATGGAATTGGAAATGTAGAAATGGATAATGCAGTGAATGTTGGTAATGATGATATGTTGGGTGGGGAACTAGGGGCTGGTAATGATGGTCAACAAGTTGAAAATGCATATATTGATAGCCATAGTGATGATTCTGATCACAGTTATTGTGATAGTTGTGATTAGGGGTGTAAAATTTTCGAGCTACTTGACTTGAGAAATCAAGTAGCTCGATTTCAAGCTCGACTCGAGCTCGGTCGGAATCGAGTTCGAGTCGAGTTCGAGTTATTTGATATTAAAATCGAGTCGAGCTCGAGTTTTGAAATTGCCCTATTCGAGTACTCGTCGAGCTACTTGGTTTGACGAAAATTAATTTAAAAATTAATATATTATATTTATTAATTTACCATTTTAGCCTTGTTAATTAAAAATATTACCATACATTTCGAGTTCTTGAGCTCGACGAGCCCAATCGAGCTCGATCGAGCTCGAGATCGAGCTTGATCGAGCTCGTCGAGCTCAACGAGTCGAGCTCGAGCTCTGCTGGCTTGAGTCGAGCTCGAGCTCGAGTATCTCAATATTCGAGCTCGATTCGACTCGATTTCAGCCCTAGTTGTGATACATCTAGTGATGATAGGTCTAACTTAGAGTTTTTCTTAGATGAAGACAACATTGATGATACATGTGATCCTATTAAGGAGAATGATGTTGTAATAAAACAAGCACATAGAATTAATCTTGGTGAGCTAAATTGCTTGAATGATTTCTGAGTATTATGCAGCTTTTACTATTGCTAGAAATGAAAATAAACATTAGGAACCTAAGCAGTTTCGTGATATTGAAATTCTAGAAGTGGCATCCAATTCCTCTGATGATGAAACTGAAGTGAAATTTCTTGAGTTTAATAAGGAAAGGGACATGGCAAATGCTAACCTATTTATAGGGTTAACAGTGCCCACAGTTGAGTTATACAGAAGAGCACTTAAAATGTATTCCATCCAAAAGGGATTTGAGCTACAAATCTTTAAGAATGAGAAAGATAAAGTAACTGCTAAGTGTGCAAGAGATTGTGGATAGAGAATCCATGCAAGTGGACATAGAGGAACATCTGGCATTCAAGTTAAAACAATCAAAGGTGTTCCTCATAGACATCTTTGGTCCTTCAAAAATAAAAGTGCAAATGCTAGATGATTGGGAAACCAATTCTAATAGACATAGATAATAATCCAGAATGCCATGCAAGGTTTTTCAAAAGGCTATTAAGAAGAAATATAGTCTGAATATGGGAAATAGGCAAGCTTATAAAGCAAACAAAACTGCTTCACGGCTAATCCATGGTAAACATAAGGACTAATACCTGAGACTATAATGCTAAAATTATGGTTAGAAATCCAGGTTCTGTGGCTATATTGACAACTAAAGCTATAGGTATCAATAGGAGTTCAGTCCAGCTTTTAAGAGGATGTTTGTGATGTTTAATGCTCAGAGTCGGGGCTTTATGGAAGGATGCAGGCCTGTTATGGGCCTTGATGCTTGTCATTTGAAAGCTGCTTTTGGTGGACAATTGATGCATGCTATGAACAGGGATGCTAACAACCAAATGCACCCTTTGGTAATGGCGTATGTCACAGCTAAATATAAGAATAATTGGTGTTGTTTCTAGAAACTTTGGCATCCCACATTGGAACTCCACCAGCATGGGTTGAGTGTTTATTTCTAATAGGCAAAAGGTAGAGTTATTAATTTGAATTCTATTTTTTATGAATATTTTCAGTTAATTGTTTCACTAAAATGATAATTCCTTTTGGTTTCCTTCTGTTGTAGGGACTTGTTGAGACATTTGAAGAGTTATTTCCTAGTGTTGATAAGCCAATTCAGCACTTAAATTTAATGGATTTGGATCTTAATACGTTCAGACTATTTGATAACCGAAAAAAAAACATCTAAATTAATTAAGTGGTACTGAATTTTCTAGGCAAAACTTGATTCCAAAATTAAGTGATAAGCGAGATGTGATATACCTTCAAATATATTAAATTTTAGTACTAAATAATTTAATCACTTAATAGACTTAGACTTTAGATTTCAGATTTCAATTTTTAAATTTTAGTTTTATCAAATGCAGGCTTTGTGTTAGACATTTATATGCTAATTTCGAACTGAAGTTCAAAGACAAGGTATTAAGGGACATTTTATGGACTGTTGCAAGGACATATATACAAGTTGAATGCGAAAGGAAAATGAATGAACTAAGAGCTGCTAATGAGGAAGCACACAGGGGGTTAAGTGCCATTCTACCCAATTTTGGGCTAGGTGCTTTTTTAGTCCAAGAACAAGATGTGACTTGCTTAGCAACAATATAAGTGAGAGTTTCAACCAATATATTGGTATGAGAGATCAACCAATATTGAGTATCTTTGAGGATATTAGTAGTCTTATAATGTGTAGATATCAAGAAAAGAGGGAATTGATTTCTAAAGTGAAAGGTAAAATATGCCCAAGAAACATGGAAAAATTAGAAGAGAAAAAATTTCAATGTGTGGATTATGATCCAATACATGCATCAGAAGGAGTTTTTGAGATTGGTGGCATCCATAGAAATTTTGTTGTCAATTTAAATGATAGGATTTGTAGTTGTAGGGAATGAGATTTGATAGGAATCCCTGGTGTTCATGCTTGTTCAACATGTATACATGGCAACAAGGATCCTGAAGATTATAGTGTCCAAAGCTATATCAAGTCATAAAAGCATGTTATCATGCATATTCTAGATCAAAACCAGTGGGTAGATGCAGAAGGTGACAAGGTTGACCCTCCTATTTTTAGAAGAAGACTTGGGAGACCAAAAAAGCTTAGGTGAAAGGGTCCTAATAAAACAATTGTTTATAAGACTTTTGGTGAGGCGACTAGAAAAGGAACGGTAATGCATTATGACAAACGTTGACTAAGTGGCCATACTGCCAAGACATGCAAAACTACTCAATTTGCTCAGGTAATTAGTTTACAGTTAAACTATTATGTTTTTTATTTGAATTAATTTAACAGTTTAATGAGTGAATTTTTTGTTTTAGGGACAAAGAGAAATTGAAGGCACTCAAGATGCAAATGCAGTTAGAAGTTCTGCTACAACAATGAATAGTAGGAACTTTTTTATGGACCAATGCAATTCCGTTATTGTAGCAGCTAGGAGAGGGACAAATGTTGGAAAGGACAAAAGTAGGAATGGAAGGGGTATAGAGAGTAAACAAGTACCAGAAGGAAATAATATTGATAACACTAATTTAGGCACCCATGATAATTTTTCGCTAGTGTCAAAAATTAATTACTAGAAATTCGAAACACATAGTGGTGGAAGTCCAAATCGAAGTCACAAGAAATAGTTGAAACTTTTGATTCCCTTTGTTAAGATAATAAACAGTAAATTAGAATAATCAAAACTACAACTAAAATTAAGACAATAATAATAAAAGATAACAATAATGAACAACAAGTCAAATCAAGAACATGAAATTCTTTATTCTGATTGATCATCAATATCTAAAAATTCATACTTTAATCAACTATTTGACCTAAATTCCCCGAACGTCAGCAGTAACTTGCAGGATTTTCTAATATCAGCAATAAGAATGATGGATTCAAATTATATTCTTGCTACTATCTAGGTATTGATGCAATCCCAATTAACCTAATAACAGCATTAAAAAATAAGAATCAGCCAAAATGACAATAACCCGTGACGCACACAGTCATGTAGTCAACACCATGACTCCTTTTAAGGGTTTGTAAAAGAGGACAACCAATCACTAACATTATTTTTTCATATAGAAATACTAATACAAGACAATCATGGATTAAGATTAGTATTTTGGCACGAAGAATACATGCAAAGAGAATTATTGGCCACTTACTCTACTATACATGCATCAACATATAATAGAAATGAAAGAGTCACAGATAGCAAATTAAAGATTGAAAAAATCAAATCTGGTTTCACAATCATTGGAATAAGCATTTCAATCTTTCGTTTGAATAGAGAATTAACTAAATGCTACCCTCAAGAGAGAAATAGAGATGATCATAACCAAACCCTAGTCTATTTATTCTAATACTATAAATGCTGAATAAGAGAAAGTAGCGGCCTATGATTGTCCTCCCCTCTTTGGCTCTCTCTAGAAACGATCAAAACCCACCATTTATAGAGTTAGAAGGTAGGGTTTTCAGTCGTAATTGGATAAGTGCATTAAAACCAAGAAATACATTTTCCAGTCAATGTCGAGTCCTGTGTGGGGTTCGATGTTGGGTGCCCATCATCATTTAACTCTTCAATTTAGATGAAATCAAGTTCAACCTTAAATTGGCCCTAGATTTGTTCCCCATTCTAGCACCCATTAACTGCTGCCTTCATACTTCAGAATTTTTCCTTTCAAATTGAGCTTGTTTAGCATCATTTTCACTTCAAGTGCCAAATGATCTTGTCAAATCACAAAATACACCTAGGTAGCACATTTAAAGATAAATATATATATAAAATCTAAGTGATAGGAGAGCATAAAAATATATTGAACATGACACATCAAATTCTCCCATACCAAATCTTTGCACGTCCTCAGGCAAACCAAACTAGAGAATATAAGAACAATATCCAATAAACTAATTAACTCGTCCCTAAAATATTGAAGTAATATTGTCCCCACAAAACAATCAGAGTATCAAGAGCCAAAGTATATTACCTAATAAAATATTAAATAACTAAGAATCGCTTAACACAATATATGCACCCAAGTACAAAACAAACCTAGGTAATAGACCTCACAGAATGATCTCATTCTCTCTTAAGCATATGCAATAGTCACATAGATAGAGCTATATGACACTCAATTTTGTTCTATAAAAGCGCACTACCATAAGCTTGCAAAGGATCTAGTATTTCATCACCCCAAAACATGCATAATATGAATCATACGGTCTTTGATTTTGGTTGCAAGGGGTCAAAATTAATGGTAGGATATTGATAAGATAATGGAGAATCCAAGGCCAACAATCCTTGAACTAGTAGAGCACTCTCCACTGAAAATAACTCTCAAAACTTCTCTCCAATAATATAAAATAATCATAGTTTGAAATTCCAAATATATCCTTACGAGCAAGAAGTCATCTTCAACCATTAGTTACCCAATGAATAATAAAGCTCATAATAGACTCATAAACCACCAAGAGAACACTAATAACGATAAAGTATACTTTTTATTTCTATATGTTCTTCCTCTTTTTTTTTTCTCTTTTTCCATTTTTTATTGTCTTTTTTCTTTTTCATTCTTTTTGTTCTTTTTTTTTTTGTTGCATCCTTGTCAAACTTTGAACATAATTCCCCTAAGCTTAAACACCAAGAATTTGCCCACTATATCTACCCAACATGGATTCAAAATAACCCTAATTCATTAGAAGTAATCCATTCCTTCAACATAACAATGCCCTACTAGTTAGTAAAGATAAATAAAGATTTGAATAGAAAGCTAAAAATGATAAAGATAGGGACAGTTGAAAAAGAAAGGAAAAGGATCATTTGGCCTAATAGGTATTATCTCATTAATTTTACTAACAACATTAATAATTGAAACCATATATATAAATGATAATGTGCTAAAAATGACCAAAAAAGTTAAGGGATCATAATTGGAACAAAATGGTAAATTGTCAGTCCTCTTCATTGCTTTTTATCTCATTAATTTTGTGAACATAATCACTAATTGGACTTAAATGTGATAAATAGGAGAGTTCAGAGTTCAAAGTTGTCCAAGCTTAGGAAATTTGGGTGAAAAGTGTCCAAAATTGAAGTTTAGAGTGCAAAGTGAGAAAGTGATACAAGTTCAGGGGGTGCAAAATGGTGTTAATCCTATGCCTTATCATAAACAACCATATTCATGGAAAATTTAAAATTGTGAAAATGGATTGTAAGAAGCATTTATTGAAGAAAATTGAAAATATTAACGTGACTTACTTTTAATTTTAATTAAAAAGAACATGTGCTAACCTTAGTTGATGAATCATTAGTTTTCATGATTAATAACTAAAATGACAATTTGAACTAATGATTTTATGTGAGATATATGCTAGAACAAATCTTTGGTCTATTGGAAAAGAAAAGGGAGCAAATCAAGAAGAAGTGCAAGTTATCATGTCTGTCGGATGCAAAAATTGGACGCAACTTGGAGTATCGGATGTCGGATAGAAAGCGAACATTCATCGAACACAAGGATTGGGTGCACACCTCATCTATCAGCCTTCGAATGTTTAAAACTAAATATGGCAACATTCTGCTTCTGTCGAATGCAGAAGAGTTGGATCGAACATTCGATCTTCTATTGGATACTGCCTATCAGATGCTTCCTTCCTATTAGATGTCTGATACTCCCAACGGCTAGTTTTTTAGCAGTCAGTATTTTGACCATTAGAGAAGCTTATGGGGCAAATTTTCTTCATCTATAAAAACCTCCCAAGGATGAAAAGATAGAGGATATTTGCCTACACAAAATACAATCTTTTAAGAGTGATTTTTGAGTAGAAAAATACTTTCATTATTGTATAGGTGAAGGGAAAGTTGGGTTGTGAGGTTTCTCAATAAGGAGGAGTAAAACCTTGTAAAGGTGAGCATCATTTGAATGATAGTTGTTAGTTGGTTGGTGGGTAAATAGTGAGAGTTAACTTGGTTGAATTTATAAAACTCTTGGACTCAACTAAAAAGTGTTTAGGGTGAGTAAAGAGTAAGTCTTCTTATGTATAAGGTGATTCGTTACACCATCAACTGAAAAAACTATCTAGTGAATTGGAACTTCAAACTTGGTGAAATTTGAGAGCAAGTGGAGGTGCCATTGAGGGTACCATTTCATTTGGTTTCCTTTCTATTTACTTTTCTAATCTTTTTTTGCTCAATAATTTTTTTTGATTGTTTTATCTACTTGATTTATTTCTTTCTTAAGTGTGTGATTACTTAGGTAATTTGGTTCGGTAAAATTGGGTGGAAAACTTGTTATCTTAGGTTGCTTTGGGACTTACAATTAGTATCAAAACTTGATCTTCCAGAGATTAAACTCAATCAGTTTAGGAATCAAGATTTTGGCAACTGATTTTGTGTTAGGAAGATCTGTATATGAACCACCAATTTTTAATGGTACAAATTATGATATGTAAAAAATAGGATGGAAGCCTTTGTTAAATCTATTGATTTTGATTTGGGCTATATTGTTGTAGACGGACGTTATAGGGTTTTAATTACAAAGAAAGGAAAAACAAGAGAGAAGATTAACAAGGAGCTAAATGAAATGATAAACGAATGTTGGCCCAAAATAGACAAGTTATGGATATTATTAGCAAAGTTTTAAATTAAGATGATCTAAAAAGAGTAAAAGTTTGTAAAAATGCTCAAGAGATTTTGAGAACATTAGAAAAAATCTATGAAAATAAAAATTCTAATTCTAGTGAAGAAAAAGAAGAATGTTCAACCTCAAATTCTAATGAAGAATAAAATATAAATGATTTAATGGTTGAAAAGTTTTTTAGAAATTTGTTTGAAAAGTTAAAAAGAGCTAATGAATTGAATAAGATGTTAAAATCTCGATTGGAAGAATGTAAATTAGAGAAGACACAAATTAAAGAAGAAAATGAGAGCTTAAAAATCACTGTTGATAAATTAAAAGAGTCTAACAAAGAAGTTGAAAACTCAAACAAAAATTTAAAGAAAGAAAATGAGATGTTGAAAGAAAAAAATAAATATTTATGAATTTTAAAAGTTGAACATATAATATTAAGAAAAAAAAAGATGATTTGAGTCTCTGAAATGAGCTTACCAATAGAAAAGAAGAAACTAAAACTTCTTGTAAAACTAAACGTGATTTTAAAAAGCTAATGATAATAAGAAAAATTTTGTTAAGTTTAAATTAACTTGCTATTTTTGTAAAAAACATGGTCATAAAATTAAGATATATTTTAATAAAAGAAATTTTGATAGAGGATGTAAAATAGTATGGATTAAGAAGGACAAATCTATCATTTATAAAGAAAAATAATATTGGGAATGTGTCTATAATATTTAATGATCAAAATACCAATAAAGGAAAAGCATATCTTAATAACATGAATACACCTTTGAATCATTTTAAAGGAAATCAAAATATTTTGTGTGATGCACCAACATATAATAAGCATAGAAAAATTTTCAAAAGTTTATAAAAATGTTAAGAATGTGAGATACAAGAACTATCAATTTAGCTTCTATTTATGGACATGATTGTTCAAAATGCTTATAAAAATTTAATAATAAATATATGTATAATCTTATACAATTTACTTGAGTTTTAAAAAAAATGAAAACTAGATTTAGAATGCCTAATTATTTTGAAATTCTATTCATATATGTCCTATATGTGCAAGTGCTATTTAAAATGATGATTTGGACATATAAATGTTTGTTTATAATAACCCTCATATTTTTCTCAAATGTGTTCATGATTTACAAAAAAAGAAAAGAGAAATTATTTAACAAGCACTTTTGATATTGAAAATATTGACTTAATTAAGGGGAACCAATGCATTATGCTATGAGGAGCCCTTTTTGCTATATCACTTAAAAAAATGCTATGTGTTTGATTTTAGGGTAAGTTATCTACAATTTGCTCTTAATTTTTTTCCCTCATACTTAAATGCACTATTTTTTATGATGCCAAAAGTGTGACACCCCCATCTCTCCCTAGGGCGTACCCTAGGGTATCAGCGGTGCCCGCTCAATTGTTTAACTAAATTTCGGTGAGTGTTCAAGTGCATGTTATTTAATACTTTATTTAATGTTAATGATTTGAAAAGTATGCTTGTTTGATTTAGTGAGCGTGTACTTTATCGCGCTCACCCTTACTTGAATTGAATTGGTTAAATGCTCGTACTTGTGCTTGTTCTTGAATTGTTAAAACCAAACGGTTGTATGTACCACACTCAAGTGAGTGGGAGGTACCTCTCCTCCCATTTTGGTTAATTTTGGCCAAGTCGATTGGAGCGCTATCTCGTCGACCTCTTTTGCCAAGCGGTAGTATGTACCACACTCTATTGAGTAGGAGGTGCCTCTCATCCCATCTTGGTTTACGGATAAATTCCATTTTGACGAGCGGGCCCGGTACAGGGGGTGTAAGTAGACGGGTGAGTGTAAAATGATGTCTACGGACAGTGAGATAGTGGTTGACAGAGTGTCAACATTTCAATTGAAAATTGTAACTTGGATACGGACCAAAAGGTGATGGTGGAAATTGCAGAAATGTGGTGCAGACCACTTGTATCCTTTTATATTAACTTTTTTAATTGTTTTATGTGAGTTCTAAGTTTTCTCCTGATTTACTGTCTTAATAATTTTATTATCGCTTTGACCTGCCTACGTGTGATTTCTTGGCCTCACTGAGCTTTGCTCACCCATTAAGTTTGTTTTCCTTAACAGGTCTTGAAGTGGAGATCGTAGATCGAGGAATTAGTTTCTTTTGTAGGATTTTCATACTTTTGTATAAGATTGATATTAATTGTGATGGATTATAGTACTTGAAGTTAATATTATTGTAATTTTGATAAAGTTATTGAAGTTGTACTCTTGTAAGTTAGCTAGTAATTTTATTGGATTTAAATTAGGGTTTTAAGAATTAATGTTTGTATTTATATTTGGATTTTGTAGTGAGTCCTGGCGAGAGTTGGGTAGGCGTTTCACTGATACCCTAGGGTACGCCCTAGAGAGATGTGGGTCGTCACAAAAAGGGGAAGTACATCAAATGATTTTTCTTTGAATATTGATGTATACTAAGGGGGAGTTTATTTGAACTTATTTGATCAAAAAAAATCACCATTTTGTTTGTGATCATCAGGAGATTGTTGATCTTGGTTGATCAAATCTTAGTTTTGATGATTAACAAACCAAAATGACGAGTTGGACTAATGATTTTATGTGAAATATATGTTAGAACATATTTTTGGTCTACTGGAAAGAAAAGGGAGCAAATCAAGAAGAAGTGCAAGTTCTTATGTCTATCAAATGCAAGGATTGGAAGTAACTTGGAGTGTTGGGTGTCTGATAAAAAGCGAGCACTTGTCAAACATAAGTATCGGACACACACCTCATACGTCGACCATTCGAAAGTTCAAGACCAAATATGGCAACATTTTGCTTCTATCAGACACAACTGTCAGATGTAGAAGAGTTAGATCGGACATCTGATCATCTATCGGACACTTCCTTCCCATTGGACGTTCGATACTCCCAATAGTTAGTTTTTAACAAGTAGCATTTTGACCATTGGAGAAGCTTATAAGGCAAATTTTCTTCCTCTATAAAAACCCCCCAGGCATGAGAAGATAGAGGACTTTTGTCTACACAAAATACAAACTTTCAAGGGTGATTTTTGGGTAGAAAAATACTTTCATTGTTGTATAGGTGTAGGAAAAGTTGGGTTTATGAAATTTCTCATTAAGGAGAAATAAAGCCTTATAAATGTGAACATCACTTGTATGATAGTTCTTGGTTGGTAGCCAATCAATCATAGCATAGTGAGAGTTAACTTGGGTGAAGTTATAAAACTCTTCACTCAACTAAAGAGTGTTTAGGATGAGTATAGAGTAAACCTTCTCATGTATAAGGTGGTTTGTTGCACCATCAATTGAAGAAGTTATCGAGTGGATTAGAATTCTAAACTTGGTGAAGTTTAGGAGCACGTGGAGGTGCCATTAAGGGTACCATTTCATTTGGTTTACTTTCTATTTACTTTTTTAATCTTTATTTGCTCAATAGTGTGTTTCGATTGTTTCATCTACTTAATTTATTTCTTGTTTAAGTGTGTGATCATTTAAGTAATCTGATTAGCTAAAATTGGGTGAAAAACTTACTCTTTTAGGTTGTTTTGGGCCTTACAACATGTTCTAGAATTTTAATAACTTTCTCATAAATAATTTTCCTATAATTACAAAAATCCAAACTTTTATTGCCTTTGCATTTGCTGATTTTATGGACCGGATGTGATAATTTCTGCACAACGTCTTGATAAAAAAAGTTTATGTTATATCCCTTGATATTTTATAAATAATAGGAATATTGAAAACATATAACATAACTTCATCCACTAGGTACTTCTCTAACTTCTCCGTCCATACATATATATATATATATATATATATATATATATGTATGTATATGTATAGACATATTCATTCTAGAGAGTAAAATTGCGCACGTGTGTGAAATAAAGTTCAACAACAAAGACACAGAAAAGGGTAGGAGATTTGATAGAACTCGGTGGCAATGGAAACTTCACTGGGTACCGCAGGTTACCCCAACCAAACTCCTAGATGATGCGAGTAACATACATGAGCATGGGTTGTAATTTAAAACAAAACATATTAATCCACCATTGTCTTTGTCCGCAGCTGCCATCACAACTATTGATCATATGATAATGGATGGTGACTGCATCGTCCGGAAGCAAGACAGATTCATGCCAATAGCTAATCTGATTAGAATAATATGTAAGATTCTTCCTCCACATGATAAGATCTCCAATGATGTGAAGCAAACTATCTAGGAATGGGTATTTGAGTACATTAGTTTCATCACCAAAGAAGTTAACGAGCATTACCAGCGTGTGCACTGAAAGAGTATCACTACTAAGAACGTGCTTTGAGCCATGAGTAAGCTTGGTTTTGATGACTACATTGAGCCTCTAACCCTGTATCTCCACCACTATTACGAGTTCGATGATGATGAGTGTAGCTCTCTATTGGTCATAGTTATCCAGTAAGGAAAAGGGCAAATATTGATCATCCAACTATAGCTGCTAGCTTAAGAGGATAAAGAGGAGGCTTTGCACCCTATCCCCCAAGTCACATGAATGGGTTTCTCAAAGATCCATCCTCAAGTGGAGGAGGCCAAGCAGGTTCTTCCCATGCTGCTGCTATGGTGGCTATAGTTGTCATCAAGAACAAACATTTGGCTAGTGCAAGAAGCAATAGCAGTACTTAATAATTGATCAACTGCCGCATCAGTTGGTGATAGGTGGTTATTCTGGATCTTATTATAGATAGAGTATCAATGACATTATTTTACTTTGTGGTAATCTATTTTAATGCTAGCACCATTCCATTGTTTTGGGGGAAAAAAAGAAAAAGACATGCAACAATGACATCAAAAATTTTTTTTTTATCTTGATGAACTCTAGGAGTAGAGTATAAAAAGCTGTTATCAGTTGCAATCAAAGATTGACATTTAACCAATTGCTATTTGGTTAGATTAGGTGAAATATGTCAAACAAAAACAAAGTGGTACTTCAATTGTGTTAGGAAGGAAAAATAGTATCGATCAGTGGATCGATATCATATGACTTTCCACGGTGCAAGAAAATTTTATTCTTACAATAATGAATAGGTTTTGATGAGATAGTTGATACAATATCAAATATGATGTAGCTCAATTGAGATGTATTTAAGATCAACTTATGGTTTAGGAATGCTGTAGGTGCAATGCAATTGTAGGGATGCCTAGGTGATCAATCACTGGATATACTTTCTCACATGGACTCAATGTTCCTACAAAATGCTTGTGAGAGCTATGTCAAGGTCGAGGAGCATCCTCAATTTGTGAAAGATGACATTCATCTTGCGATGGATGCACCAATGCAGCTAGATCCTCAACTAGTGCCCATACACAAGATCCGATACATGTGGAGGAAATAGTATTCCGATATGATAGTCAATTGACATAAGTCCCTATATGTAACACTAAACCATGCAGTTAGAGGCATAGTCAAGACGGTTGGTGGTAGAGCCTTGATCCCCCTAGTAGTAATGATATGGACAAGTATATAGATGTGGAACAAATTCCAACATTTATACAACTTTCACTTCAATTATAACTACATAGTATTAACTATTACATATATGTTATATTACTACCCCACAATAAGGAACTAATAAATCGTCCATCCTATATCATACTTGCATATCTATTAATAATACTTACATGCTATATCATCCATGCATGTCCTACTAACTTTGACCACTTTGTCTCTTTAGTTTATTTAAAATTTTCTTCTCTTGCACTATTATTTTAGGTAATTCTAAATCATCACTAAGCAAGGTAATTCTAGATCCCACTATCTCTTTGTTTTATGAGATTATTTGATTTTGATTAACATCTTTCTATATATAAAGCATGAGGCATGACGCTTGATGTTAATTTTTTTTTTTGTATATCAATTTTATCCTCATGTAAGTAACAATTTAGATGTAACCATTACAAATAAATTTTTGGAAATTATTAAATTTCAATAACTTCCAACAATTTCTGCTATTTTAATAACTTCCAATAGCTTCTACTATTTTAATTTTCAATACTTTGTTTTATTCTTTTTGAAGATTAGACTTCTAACTACTACTACTCTTTCGTTATTCAAAAAAAAAAAAACATTTGTCTAATATGCATATCCATAGAATGTGTTTTTTCTACTAGTTATATATAGTGCCATTTTACAGCATAATTGACCATTCTTTTTCTTCTTGGCTTATCCTGCTGTTACATTGTTACTACTCTTTTTCTCAAGTCATTTCACCCATTTTAGCTACATTTTCTCCACACCAGTTTCTTCTCACAACCCATTCCACCATGCTTCTTTACCCAAACTAACAATAAAAAGGACACTTGATTCGCTGCTTAGTAGTCCATATTATTTTCCTTTATACTATCCACTATGTCATCACAGGCCCATTAGTTACAATTAGCATTTACTACACGTAATCATTATCGCCCGCACATAACCTGCTGAAGCAGCTCATTCTTACGAGTCCCCTATCTTATTTTATTTTATCTTATTTTTTTAGGATATGGAGTGCTCATGTACTTGTATTTACACTTGGAGGGGTATCCTACAATTGCCCCTCATTATACCTTCCACCACCCATTGTCCAACTATTCTTATCTTCCATACTAATGTTGGTATCCACCGTTACCAAATTTCTAAGTGAAGGATCTAATATCTAGATCCCCCCACAGTCCCACTGCGTGCCTAAGTTTCAACACTGTGACATTTGTCAAGCACTCCTTCATTATTGTAACTTTATTCTGTATGGGAACATCTACACTGTTCCCATCAAAGAATGATCCCACTAATACTGCGCTGCTCTTTTTTTCTCCAGCAACATTTTCTACAACAAGATAGGCAACAAAAATAGATTATATAAAAGAATCAGCAAAAAAAGAACAAACAAAAAGACAAGTGAAACCACCATTACATTAATTTCACATGCTAGATGAATGAATCCACAAAAGGTGCAGAAGCATGCAACGTACTCCAGCTAGAACAAATTCAATGAACTAAAATGATTTTCTTTCTAATTTAATATCATAATATGTGCAGCACTTTTCAACATTTAAAAACCACTAATGAAGAATCCTCATATTTGTGAGGGTTGTTTCAAATGCTCAATTTTCTACCAATGCTATCACGCATCTAAGTATTATTACAAGAAAAAAAAAAACCACCATTTCGAGCTTCTACATTAGGAACTACTTATGATTGACGTAACCACCAAAACATGCTGGACAAGCTAGTCTCCAGATAGGTAATGGACAGCTCTTTCACCACCAAACTCGTGAAGGCACACTGACTGCATTGTATTGATACAAACTATGTTATAGTCCAATTTTATCAAACAAATTAAATCTCATAGGTCAAATAATTTGCGACTTCATTTCCATATGGATCTTTCTTCCATAGAGCACAAACAACAGATGCCTCATAAACTTATTTGCATGCTCCTGATTCCCATTGCAAAGATTATTGCCAATATTTAGAAGTCAAGATGTCAATGGATAAAAGGAGATGTAAACTTTGACTAGCCCTTTCACCATGAGTTTTGAAATTCACAAAAAGGAAAAGGAACCAATCATTCTTCCTACCTGAGGAACAAGGAAGAAATCAAGAAATCATATTGTAAACAAGGATAACTTTTTTTTGTTAAACGAGGATAACTTAACAACCAATCCAAGAAAATAATAATAGGGCTATTAAACAAGCAAACAATTATAATCTCTTGAGGCATTTCTCCAATAACAATGCAATGAATCGGGTAAGGCCATGTAGAACCATAGTTGCAGACAAGCTGCACAACAGATAAAACAAAGACAAAGTTATCTGAGCATCAAACTATTGCTAAGCTAAAAAAAATAAAGGTTCTCATACCTAATTCCACAATTTAACAACCAACAAGGTGGAAAGCTAGTAGCATTGTCCCAATTGAAAAGTTCAAGAGATTCCTAATAATGGAGAAGTAACAAGCATGGATATACCAAGGCTATGGCAAGGTAATAATCCATGAATAACGTTTCAAGGTATGTTAATAAAAAGTGGTTCACTTTTTCTCACTGGTGGGGAACTTTTCAGAATGCACTAGGATTAATTAATGAAAATGCACAAAAGCCCTTTTTCCTCCCAGCAGACAATTGGTAGGTATTTAGAAGTCCTTGAACTTTATCTTGTACTCAGATCTCTAGTACAATATATCTGTTAAATTTTTAGATCTAGAAGATAGAGAATGAAGAGACATCATAAGGTCCTAGAAGATCAGCACACAAATATCTACTATCACATTACTAAGAGCAATTTTGAAGCTAATAAAATAATCAAATAAATTCAGAAATAGTAGATCAAACTTATTAAAAGTTAAAAAACAAAATGAATAGGAATTAGTGTAAACGATCCACCTATAACCAGCTAGACAGAAAAATTCATTAGATTTTGAAAGATTTTACTGGATGTGGTACCTAAGGTGCACATAAAGATTCATTAGAAAAATAAAGGATCTATTTCAACGGATTTTAACATAGTAGCATACAGACTTAATAGTTGGCACTCAAAATGAATACCTAGGGTATGCTTAACAAATGCAAGTTGAAAAGGAAGCAGTGTTGTTTCTGTCATAGCTTGAATCCGGGACATGACACGCCACATATTAGTTATTACCCCAACATGTAAGGCTCAAGAGCTTTATTAATTATCCATGATGTCAATTACAAAACTTCAAATGAATTAACTCCAATCACCATTCAATAAAATTCTAGAGTACCCATAAATGTGCTAGCAAATTTATTGGATAGTAGTCTAACTTTGGCATCCAGGCCAAGAATAGCAATCTATGAAGTCGAAAATAAAACCAAAAGGGCATTATATCTACCAACCCCGTGGACCTGACTCTGGCTCTTCTTTAGGACTACTAAACTCCTCTGCAAAACAAATATTTAATGTGGAATGAGCAACCACAAAGCTCAGTAAGTAGTTCGAGTTCTCAACCACCAATCTGAGCATGTTACCTATAATAAATAATTCATGCACATCCACAAGCTGGCATGCAATTACGTAGTTTAATACCAAACATTGACATTGCAATTCCGTAAATAGACAACAATTAAAATTATAATTCTTGCAACCACTTTAAGTACGGAAAGAAACTACTTATTAATCAAAGCAATCAATCAATGGCTCTAGGGTGACCAAGCTATGTCGACAATTCAGAATATCTAACCTAACATTAACCCATTAGGAAGGTACAATGGTTCCAGGTACTTCCCCCTGGAGGGTCCAATATTTCCAGATTCTCCCTCCCGGTGGGTCCAATAGTTCCAGGTACTCTCCCCTAGAGGGTCCAATGTTTCCAGGTACTCCTCGCTGGTGGGTCCAATAATTTCTAGGTACTCTCCCTTGGTGGATGGAAACTAAGCCAAACCAAGAGCCAATTCAATTGACCATTCGAAAACTTCATAATAAGCATATTACACGTATAAGCAAAGTTATTTGCTATCTAATATTTATACACTTAAGAATACACACATACACATGCTCAAATTGAATTTTTATATCAACGTACTAATTTAGTAAAAATTACAAGTCGAATATTATACTTTGAAAAAAAAATGGAGAAGAACAAGAACCACTTACCTATCAAGCAATTTGATATACTTGAGACTAGCTTAAATAATCCATAATCTTAGAGTCTTGGCCTATACATAATCAAAACATCTCAAGTTTGATTGTACAATATATACTAATAGAAACTATAAAAACAAATTCTAAAACCTTAGGCTACCTGTCAAATAATTTATACTTCTGATTCCACTTAGATTGATTGCATGCATGTCAGACTTGTTAAATGGTAAGGAAACAATCCTTCTCTATGATCAGGTTTTCAATTTTTTTCCCCAATAGCATGACTAGGCAATTCTATTCATTCTTGGTCCACTGCAAATTTCTTTTTCATTCGCAAAGCATTGCTATACCATTGAAACCTACCCCACAAAACCAAACAATGGATGATTACAAGTCCCAAGCATCAAAACTTCACATAAAACGTTTGCATGAGAACTAGTATCCAGCATATTGATACTTAAGCTATGGCTTACGAATTGTCATTCTAACGAATAGAATAGGCATGACACCCCAGTTCCAAAAATACATCAATATGCATACATGATATCCAAAATCGAAGGTTGCTAACAATGAGACATCCCCAATGAGAATTAATATTCCGCCAAATTTTCCATAGCCATTCAATAACCCGCTTATACTATTGTAATTAATTCTAAAAACCCTAATTGTAACAAGTTCTCAAGCCAACATAGTAATAAGGAGAAGGGTCACATAATACCTTGTAAATTTGTCGAACTAGTAAACTCCCCACTGATAGTTCCTTCTTTAGAATTTTGCCTGAAATTTTCTCTCTTGTCAGAAACTAGTTGATCAAACGGGTGGAAGTAGAAGAGAAGAAAGAAGAGCTAGTAAGTTTAAATGAAGGTATCGATGTTTAGCAATTTAGAGGTGCAGTTATTACTATTAAACTTTGAATAATTTGCTTCCAAGTCCCTCTAATTAATTACCCAATACCTAACTCGTAATAATTATAGTTCAGGCCAAAAAATTTTTTTGATTGACTATTTAATTAAGTCTTATAATCTATGGCATTTAGAATTGGGTATTTACAGTTTCCCTTTTAAGTTTCCCCACTATGGTGATAGATGGGTAATCCCTAGAGTAGCTATTTATGATTCACCTAAAAAGCAGAATTCTTTATCCATTGTGGACTAATGAGTAGTTGAATACGTGCAATTTGGTTATCTAGGGGAGGATTTATTTGTTTTGGGATTCATATCATTTATGCATGTTTCACAATGAACCATTTCATTCTTGCAAACTTATTTGGTTTACTAAAAATTCTTGACACTATTTCCAAGGGAAAGATGCCTTTTTTATTTCTTCCACTAACATGCTTCTAAATGACTTATATCTGACATTTAGATACTAAAGCTTTTTGGAATCAAAAGGTTCAAAGACTTTTTCAAAACAACAATTTGCTTCACTTGTTAATCATGTATAACCAAAAGGTTCACAGACTTTTTCTAAGAATAGCACTTTCATCTCCTCCCAAGTGCAAAAATATCCTGTGTGTTGCATCACATCTCTTTCAACTGCAAACCACCACATCCCAGCCCATTCAATCAGTTTTGTCTTGGCAAATAGGGTTTTATTGTAGTCCACAAGATTATGGTAGTCAAAATAATATTCTAGAAAAGTAAGCCATCTATAAAATATTGTAAGATGACCCAAGCCATAAAAGATGAAACAAACACTGGGGTCATTTGGATTAGCTATTTTTTGAGTTGTTTTTCAAAAACAGTACTGTAGCATTACTGTAGCGAAAAACAATTACTGTAGATGTATTTGGATGGTTTTTTTCTTTTCCTTTTCTTTTTCCTTTTTTTTTCCATTTCTTTTTTCTTTTTCCTTTTTCTTCTTTTCCCTCTTCTTCACCCTACCCCAGGTGCCGGCGACCAGACCAGGTTTTTTCTTCTTCTTCTTCTTCTTCTTTCTTTCTTTCTTTCTCTCTTCCTCCCCTCCCTCCCCTCCCCCTCCCCCCGCCACCTCCTCGCCACCAGCCACCCCCTCCCTTCCCTCTACCCTTCCCCCCTTCCACCGCCATCTCCCCCTTCCCTCCCTCATGATCGGCGACCGGCACCTGGGGTGGGGGGTAGAAGAGGGAAAAGAAGAAAAAAGAAAAAAGGAAAAAGAAAAAAGAAATGGAAAAGGAAAAGGAAAAGGAAAAAGAAAAAAAACATATAATATTGTGAAAAACAAATGTGTTGTTTTTGGGATTATTTTTGGGGTTGTATTTGGGATTTTTTTTATTGTAGCATTTGGGGTGTGAAATACAGTTTTTCAAAAATAAGGCAAAAACAAGGCAATCCAAACGGAGCCATTGTGATTTCCTTGAAGAAAATCGGTTTGGGCATTCAAACACATAGAAGAAAAAATATGGCTGATAAAGAGGGAGAAAGTTTGGCTCTACTACCAAATTAATGTACTCCAAGATAGATAAGATCTTGTCTTACTAGCGCTAGTGGAAGCAAAGGAGGGTCGAGACTATTTCGAGTGGTGAACAGTAAAATTGCAAGAAAGAGATTAAGAGGAGGGGAAGAAGAAGGGAAAAAATTAATCAACTAAACTCAAACTTTATTTCATCAATTCTTCCCTAAGAGCAAATCCCTGAAATGATCCTTCAAGTTTTTTACTAATCCAAACTTGGTCCTCCATCTCAAATTTGGGACAAAGTAGTCCTCCAACAAAATTTTTTGGGCCAATGTGGTCCTCATGTGGCGGAGCAGCCACCAAATTCAAACCAAACCTCCACCGAAAGAATAAATTATGGGCATTTTCGTCACTTCAAGTAGGCTGACTCTTGACCCGGTCAAATACTTGGAAAAAACACCCAAAAAAAAAAAATAGCAGACGAAGATCGAGCTTCTCTCTCTGGCGAAAATTGGGGAAAAAATTGATGAACCCTAGCAGCTTCCATGGGGTGAATGTAAGTCGAAAAGGGAGGTGATTGACGGTAGGAAGGACAACAACACAACAAGCTGTGGTTCTGGACTTCACTGCTCAGTGGGTTTTGCTTGTGAGGAGTTTGTGGTCAAGGTCGATAAAAAGCGAAGAAAGCATGGTTTTGGAAGGCAACGAATCATCTAGAAACGGTAAGTATTCTTGGAAATTGCTGTTTATGTTGAAACTTTTAACATATGTATATATATGCTGTGAATGCTTCTTGTACGAAGCTAAGTGGGATGTTTTTTTTATTCGCTTCTTGTACGAAACTTTTTATTTGTTTTACTTTAGTACACTATCATATGTGGGAGGAGGTTAATGTTGTTGTTAGGGGTTTTGTGATTGACTAGCTTGGGAGGGATGACCAGTTTACTTTTTTATTCCATGTGCCTTCGTTTCTGCTTCCAGTAAAGTGGAATGGAATGAAAAGTGGTCCCTGTCTGAGAAAGAAATTTGATGCTTATTGTAATAGAAACTAATGACAAATTAAAATAATAGTGAATAAATGTGTGTTATCTGTTCTTGTCACAGGAGACAAATTTCATTACTTAACAATGATATACGAAGCCAAGTGGGAATTTTTTTATTTGGTTACTGGTGTTTTGTTATGCTTTTTTCATATGAAAAGTGGTCCTTGTCTGAGAATTGCTTTATTGTAATAGAAAGTGATGAGAAATTCATTGTGAATAAATGTGTGTATGCTGTCATTGTCACAGGAGACAAAATTGATTACTTTACCATGATATTTCATCATGGTGGTGTAATGGTGGGGGAAACTGACAAACAGTATACTGGTGGAGTTGTTTATACCATAAATGATTGTCCAGCTCAAACAATGACCTTGTCTATGGTCAAAGAAATTGCCACAAAACATGGTTGCGTAGAAATAGCCACATTTTATTATGGTGTTCCACAAAATGACAAGTCAACTGATAAAATTAGGGACCTACAAAATGAAGATGACATAATTGATATGGCCGCAATTGGACTTGTGTATGGTGAGGTTAGAGTTTATGCCCACTCTGAGTTTCATATTAGGCAATTAGGCAGGGAAGGGAATGGAGTAGGACAGAGTGGTGGCTATGAAGAATTTGATATTCGATTGACCTTTAGTGATATACTTGAGGAAAATAAAAATGGGGATCAGTTTGACACATGTACTGATCAGGCTGAAAATGAGAGTGAACATGATTTACTCGATGATAGTGAAAATGAATTTGATGATGATGATGATGATGCTACTATTTACAAAAGATTTGGGGAGTTTGAGGTTGGGGAAACTGGTGAGTTGATAGGTAAAAGTACAGTAAGGGGTCTTGATACATCAAAAAAGAGACATAGAGAAGCTGAAGTAGGTGGCCCACAAACATCAACTAGGAAACGTAAAGTTGTTGGAATCAATAACAGTAACACTAGCAAATCAAGTTCAACTAGTGGCCTTTTCATTGATGAAGGTATGACAATTGAAGTTGAAAATGACTGTTCGGATAATGAATCTGATGAACTGGAAAGCCTGCCTAGTGAGGAAGATGAAGAAAATGGAATAAATCATGTGAGAAAATTTGAAAAATTTAGGCCAGCTGTTGACATGGAGAACCCCAAATTGAAGGTTAAACAAAAATTCACTTGTAAAGAGGATTTTAAGAGGGCTGTTGAAAACTTTAACATAAGCATAGGGAGAGATGTTAAATTCAAGAAAAATGACTCTAACAGAATGAGAGCAATTTGTAAATAGCCGCATTGTAAGTGGTATATCCTTGCATCAAAGCCAAAGGGTCGTGACTATTTTCTTGTCAAAACAATGGGCCCAAAGCATAGTTGTAGTAGATCTTTGAAACTAAAAATGGTCACATCCACTTACCTGAGTAGGAGATACATGAATTATTTGAGGCTAAACATGAGTATTAGCATTGGTGACTTTGCGGAGAAGGTTCACAATGACTTAAATATTAACATCAGTAGGAAACAAGTGTACAGAACCTTTCAAAAGGCTAAAGCTCTAATTTATGGGCTATACAAAAATCAATATGGTAAGCTATGGGAATATTGTGATGAGATAGAAAGAACAAATCCGGGTTCTTCCATTGATTTGGTGACTGAAGTTGATGAGGCTTCTGGTAAGGAGAGGTTTAAGAGGCTATACATCTGTCTTGAACCACTTAGGAGGGGATTTCTAGAAGGTTGCAGGCCTGTAATTGGAGTTGATGGATGCCACTTGAGGGGCCCCCATCCTGGAGTTCTTCTCACTGTAGTTGGTGTGGATCCGAACAATTGCTTATATCCAGTTGTGTATGCTGTTGTGGAGGCAGAGAACAAGGACTCATGGAAGTGGTTTGTTAGTCATTTGATTGAAGATTTTGAACTGTATTCCCAAAAGAAATGGACTATCATTTCTGATAGACAAAAGGTAGCATCTGTTTATGCTTATGTACTACATGGACATTGTTTTGGGTTTATTTTTATGTGACACATTATTTGATTCACTGATGCAGGGCTTAATTCAAGCAATTGATGAGGTGCTGCCATGGGTCGAGCATAGGCACTGTGTGAGACACTTGCACAACAACTTCAAGAAGCTGCACCCTGGTGAAACACTAAAGGAGTTACTGTGGAATTGTGCAAGGAGCACCTACATGGTCAAATTTGACAGTGAAATGGAAAAATTAAAGGCAACTGATGAGATGGCATACAAATGGTTATTGGAGAGAACAGAACCTCACCACTGGAGCAGAGCACATTTTAGGACCGGGTCAAACTGTGACGTACTAATAAACAACCTTTGCGAAAGTTTCAACTCCACAATTTTGGATGCAAGAAAGCAGCCCATTCTTGGCATGTTAGAGAAAATTAGAATTTATTTAATGATGAGGCTGCAGACAAAGAGGGATTGGATGGCCAAACAAGAGGTAGTTGTCTGTCCTAAAGTCCAAAAGAAATTATATAAATTGGTAGATAGGGCAGCAGCATGTATTGCTAGATTAAGTGGAGAGAACAAATTTGAGGTCTGACACATGTTTGGTGAGAGGTTTGCTGTTGACTTGGAAAAAAGAACATGTGATTGTAGAAAATGGAAGCTGACTGGACTACCATGTGAGCATGTTATAAGTGCATCTGGATGGACAAAGTACAGTCCTGAGCATTGGGTTGATGATTGTTATAAAAAACCAGCATATATGAAAGCATATGGCCCGGTCTTATGTCCACTTAATGGCCCAAATGCTTGGGAGTCATCAGATAAGCAGCCCATTTATCCACCTAAGAAGTTAAAACTAGTTGGGAGACCAAAGAGGGCTAGAAGAAGGGAGCCAGATGAAGTTCGGACTACCTCATCAGGTGTGACAAGATTGGTAAGAACTGGCATCACATGCATGACATGTAACTACTGCCATGGAAAGGGACATAACCTCAGAACATGCCCAAGGAGAGTTAGCATGGCAGGTGTCCAGGTTGACAATGATAGTGGTCAGCCTTTGAATTCGAACAAGTGTGGTCTTTGCCATACTTTCGGACACAACAAGAGGACATGTCCATTAAAAGAGAGCCAACAAAATGATGCCTCTACCGAAGGTACTCCTGTTCTATTTAACACTTTTTTTTTCCTTTTATGCATGTAATCATATCTGCTGCATTTGAGTTTGCAAGTTTGACATACTATTTAATATGCAGGTGTTGCTATTAGTGCTCATTTTCGGCCACAACACCAGTCAACTCCAGGTCATTAGCTGATTTCCAGTTTTAATGCATTACTTGATTGCATTAAGTCTAATAAATTGAAACAATTGTTTACTATGGTGTAGGAACCTGTTCAAGCACTCAAAATGTCCATACTACTGAACAGCATCGAACAGTGCCTACAGCTCATCCACAACACCAGTCAACTCCAGGTCATTAGCTGATTTCCAGTTTTAATGCATTACTTGATTGCATTAAGTCTAATAAATTGAAATAATTGTTTACTATGGTGCAGGAACTTGTTCAAACACTCAAAATGTCCATGCTACTGAACAGCATCGAACAGTGCCTACAGCTCATCAACAGGTAGAACAACAGCTCATCAACAGGTAGAACAAGAGATAGGCACACAAGAGAGTGTAGCCACGGCCACTGCCAATGCTAATGCCACTTCTGCTCTGCCTAGTGCAACTGATATTTTCAATGCTAATGCCACTACTAATGCCACTACGAACAGAAAATGTTGCTTTTGCAAACAAAGGGGGCATAATAGGCAAACCTGTCCATCTACAGTTGCTCAAAACTGGAGAAAGAGAAAGGCTGCCAGATTTGTTCCATGAGACTTCACAATTTATGCACACTCGAGCATATTGGAGGAGTGTTCTGTTTTTTGTACTTTTGGGTCTAATGTAAAGGGGAAATAGACGTGTATATTTTTTGGTGTATATTTTGTACTTTTGGATCTAAACTTATATATTTTGATGGTGACTTGTTGCTTTTGATTATCATTTTGGAAGTCAAATTGCTGGTGACTTAATGTATTGACAGTAATGTATTTGGCTGGCATTTAATTAAGTTTTTGGTCTTTTATTAGTTCTCATTTGTCAAGCATCTCACTTATTTATCCACCGTATGGTCTCCAATGAATTTCTATTAAAGCTCATTCAATTAAACTGCCAAAAATTTACATACTAATAAGCATGTTCAAATGCATTCACTTACTGATATTGCTCAAAACATTACACTAAAATCATTGCTAAGAGTAGGTACAATGTAACCATACTTCACTTCACTTTCACGACTCTAACTCTAACAAGTTTTTCTGGTTTCTAGCACTTGGACCTATCAATTTCATAGCCATGCCTACCAAGAGCACAAAACAACATACTAACATGCAGGATAAAATTCTTAATCTAGCTTTGCATCGCTGCAACTCAGTTGTTAATCTTCCATTTTCTGCTTCTAGTGCATTCATGTTCCTCAAAAGTCCTGGGATAACTTTCATTGCCCTGCTACAGATTGGACCATCCAACCACTTGAAAAAGTTGCAAGCACCGCTACACTGTCATTCAAAAATTCACAAGAATTTATTCAATCACCAACCCAAAAACAAAATTCATGCACACTTTTGCGAAATAATCTCCGGCTGTAGTGGAAGAAGCAAAAATACTTACCCCATATCTAGGACATCCATAGAATCTCCGGGAAGGATTCGAAGGCTTCCAAGATGTTACTATACGCGCTACAAGACCACAATGGCAACGTATCTCTTCTGCAATCCTCCAATTTGAGGAGGATTCACTCATCCCTTCAATTGTTGTGAAATGGATTTGCAGATAGCTTGTTCGAGAGCTGCCAACTAAACATGGCTATAATCAAACAGAAGCCTGGTGACTAAAGCTGAAACATTTCCCATCAAAATTTGGCTATGCCCTTTCGATTTTCTTCCCCATGGAAGCTGCTAGGGTTCATCAATTTTTTCCCCAATTTTCGCCAGAGAGAGAAGCTCGATCTTCGTCTGCTATTTTTTTTTTGATTTTTGGGTGTTTTTTCCAAATATTTGACCGGGTCAAGAGTCAGCCTACTTGAAGTGACGAAAATGCCCATAATTTATTCTTTCGGTGGAGGTTTGGTTTGAATTTGGTGGCTGCTCCGCCACATGAGGACCACATTGGCCCAAAAAATTTTGTTGGAGGACTACTTTGTCCCAAATTTAAGATGGAGGACCAAGTTTGGATTAGTAAAAAACTTGAAGGATCATTTCAGGGATTTGCTCCTTCCCTAAATCTGAACTCTTTTAGAAACTTTAACTAGCCTTAAAACTCTAATTCTTGTAAGAAAAATTACCTTGTAATAAAAGATTCCAATTCTAATAAAGGACTCCAATTACTTACCTAATTTAACAAAAACTAAATAAATGACTCAAGATATAATTCTAGAATTCTAAAAATTTCTAGCTATGACTAAAAGACCAAAATGTAAATAAAATGTAAATAATAGAAAATACTGAAAGACACTGCCCCGTTCCTAGTTGAAGCTTGAGGAATATAGAAATTTTTTATTTTAGATTTTCTAGAACTCTTTGTTGATTGCATCACTAAGTACTCCTTTAAGAGTAGCGCTTTCATCTCCTTCCAAGTGCAAAAATAGTCTTTGTGTTGCATCACATCTCTTTCAACTACAATCCACCACATCTTAGCCGTTCCAACCAATTTTGCCTTGGCAAATAAGGTTTTGTTGTAATCCACAAGATTATGGTAGTCAAAGTAATATTCTAGAGAAGTAAACAAGAACTCTTTGTTGATTGCATCACTAAGTACTCCTTTAAGAGTAGCGCTTTCATCTCCTTCCAAGTGCAAAAATAGTCTTTGTGTTGCATCACATCTCTTTCAACTACAATCCACCACATCTTAGCCGTTCCAACCAATTTTGCCTTGGCAAATAAGGTTTTGTTGTAATCCACAAGATTATGGTAGTCAAAGTAATATTCTAGAGAAGTAAACAATCTATAAAATATTATAGGATGACCCAAGCCATCATAAGACGAAACGAACATTGTGATTTCCTTGAAGAAAATTGGTTTGTGCACTCAAACAGATAGAAGAAAAAATACAGCTAATAAAAAGGGAGAAAGTTTGGCTCTGAATATCAAATTGATGTAGGACAAGATAGATAGAATCTTGCCTTACTAGCACTAGCAGAAGAGAAGGAGGGTCGAGAGTGTTTTGAACTGTGAATAATATCTGTGAACAGAGAGTAGGAAGAAAAGAGATGAAGAGGAGGGGAAGAAGAAGGGGGAAAAAGATTAATCAACTATTATCGAATTTTATTTCATCAATTCTTAGTGTATCAAAGTAATGTAGATACATAGGTATTTATAATTAAAAACTTCCTAAAACTTCTCCCAAAATCTCTCCTAAATCTAAACTTCTTAGAAACTTAACTAGTTTTAAAATGCTAATACTTGTAGGAAAAGTTATCTTGTAATAAAATAATCCAATTCTAATAAAGGACATCAATTACTTACCTAATTGAACAAAAACTAAATAAATGACTCAAGACATAATTCTAAAATTCTGGTATGACTGAAAGACCAAAATGTAAATTAATAGAAAATACTAAAAGACACTATCTCATTTCTAGTTGAGACTTAAGGAATACGAAAAGTTTTGATTTTAAATTTTCTAGAGCCCTTTGTTGATTGCATCGGCATATCAACTCTTTCCTCTGGATTCCTTGCTGTATCTTTTTCTCTATCAGATTTCCCACCAGTTTTCCAACCTGTTTCCCAACCTATTCTCTAACTTGTTCCTCCACCAAACAATCAACACATTACGCAACCAATTTTGCAGCCTGTTTTCCAAGGAAGTAGTAGTTCTAAGCCAATTCATCATCAATTTCAGTTCACTGCTAGTTCACCTTATGGGATTCTATCTTCTGGCACAAGTACTACATCCTATACTCCACCTCAAAATGAATATCTATCCCAAACCCAACCCCCACTTCAAAGTCAGTTTTACTACAATAACAATATGCCAAATTAGCTAGATTTTAGCAAAGAGTAAAATCGGATGTTCCAGATTTTTATGGGGATAGTAATGCTGATGTTTTTCTTGATTGGGTGTCTAGTTTAGAGTCTTATTTCAGATGGTATGGCATGAATGAGATCTGATAAATTTATTTTTCTGAAGCTAAGTGGAAGGGGACTGCTCATGTGTGGTGGATAAAGGAGCAAGCAAATCATAGGAAACTTGGACTAAGTAATATTCAAACTTGGGAAGAGATGAAGCAAGCCATGACTTGCCACTTCCTTCCTTCTAACTACAAGTAGCGAGTTCATCTTCAATTCATAGAGCTACAGCGAGGAAGAATGATTGTTGATGAATACATTAGAGAATTCTATCATCTAGCAATTCATAGTGACTATGAATGGGATGAAGATGTTATGATTACTTCTTACAAGCGTGGGTTGTAACCACAGGTTTCATCATGACTATTAACTTCGGTGCTCTTCACTTTGAGCGATACCATGTGCCTCGCTCACCAAATTGAAATTGATTATCTCACTAATCCTTCTATACAACCTCCCATATCTAATGGTCATCCTAATGATGTTTCTAGTGCTAATTTTCACAACCTAATCACTACGCAAGGCAATTCAAGATCTGCTGATCCTTAGAGTAAGGCTCTGATCATTGATGATCGTTGAAAAGCTAAGAAGGATGGATTTTTTCATTGTGTGCAACATGGTCATATGAGTTGGCAATGTCCAAGCAAAAAGACTCTCCATCTTGATGTAGACCCTAAAGAAAGGGAGGAGGAGTTTTTTCTTCTTGAAGCTGAAGAGGTTGATGAAGATGAGCAAGAAATAGGTGATGATGAACAACCTTGTTTGGTCTTACGCCCTCTTCTTAGTACCCATAAGAGTGATGAGACTGAAGACTGGTGATGAAGTAGTATTTTCGACACTAGAGTAAGGTGTAATGAAGCCTTATGCACTATGATTATTGACCCAGAAATTTGCAGCAATATCATATCTAAGGATGCCGTTCATAAGATGGGCTTCACAACTATGCCTCATCCTAGTCTCTACAAGCTTGCTTGGGTTAATAATACCAATCTAAAGGTAACTGAGAAGTGTTTGGTGACCTATTCAATTGGTAGATTGATTGAAAATGTTAACTGTGATGTGCTGCCCATGAAAGTTTGTCATCTTTTTTTGGGATGGCCTTGGCTCATTGACCAAAAGGTGCAGCATTATGGGTATACAAATGCTTATACTTTTCAACAAGGTGACCTAAATCTGAAACTTGTTCCATCCAAGGAATTGCGACCACTGAAGCTAAAAAGGACGTTTCTTATGAAACTCATCTCTCAAGGAGATGGTATTTTTGGATCCCATCCCAACTTGTTGAAGTCAAGTTCTTTTCAGTGGGGGAGAGATGATGACGCAACCATAAGTTGGTTAGACATATATTTGCATCTTTGGAAGTCTAAGAATAAAGCAAAAGGGTCTGTGGCAAATAATAAGAAGTTTTGGTCCAAGGGAGTTTGTCCATAGTGATTTCTAGAGTCATGTGTCATATTCAATTATAGTTAATTTCAATTCTCTATTTAGTAAATTTGAGTTTTTATTTAAGTCTGACTCTCCTTAGTTAAGTAATTAGAGTCGTTTATTAGAATTGGAGTCTTTCATTAGAAGGTAGCTTTTCCTATAAGTATTAGAGTTTTAAAAGTAGTTAAAGTTTCTAAAAGAGCTCAGATTTAGGAAAAATTTTAGGAGAAGTTTTAGGAAGTTTTTAGTTATAAGTACCTATGTGTCTATGTTATATGTTACTTAGAGATAGATAATTGATGAAATAACGTTTGAACTTAATTGATTAATTTTTTTCCCTTCTTCTTCCCCTCCTCTTAGTCTCTTTCTTCCTACTTTACCGTTCACAGTTCGAAACAGTCTCAACCCTCATTTCTTCCACTAGTGCTAGTAAGACTAATACAAATCTCATGTGTTTGTGTTCTTGCTTAAATCAAACCCTATGTGATCATCAAAGTCCATCAAGGGTCCATTGGGGTCCTATGATCAAAGTGAAGAATGAGACCCTTGTTGAGCTTAGTTGACAATTTTTGGTGTTTGTATTTTTATCCTTTGTTATGTTCTAATTAATAAGATAAGGCAGAATTTGGCCTTGACTTGAAGGCTTAGTGGGCCAAATAGGGTGAGGATCGCATCAGTTGGTAATTAGAATGTGGGCTAAAAGGTATCATCGTATATCTTTCTTGCTTTGTCCTTTTGAGTCTAGGGTTTTAGTCACTTGTTTCTTCCTTGATCCATACCTTGTGTTGTTTGTCTGAAGTGTGTTCTAGTCTAGTTGATCCGTGCCTTGTTTCTTGAGTATTGTTGCTGTCCGAATCTTTCTTGTGTGATTCATGAGTCATTTGCATTTTGTTGGTCGTGTCTTGTGTCTTGTGTTCTTGCTAATTCGTTGTCAAATATATATATATATATATATATATATATATATTCTGTCCATTTTGCTTTCTTGGAATCCGAAGCTTGTAGCTAGGGTTCTTGTGTGTTGCCTTGAATTTTCTTGAGTCATGCTAGTTGTTTGTGTGTGATTCTTGGAATTCTTGGTTCAACTTATTGCTTTTCTTGAAGTTCTTGACATATCTTCAACTTTCTTGAAAACTTGAATCCAAACATAGCGAGCCTTTGAATTCCTTGCAGAACAATTGTGAAATCTTAGAATTTGATCAAAGCTGTCTGAACCTTGGACTATTGACCCTTCTTGTTGATTAAAATCCGTCCAAAAAATGTTTCCATATCAAAATTGGAAAGAAAATTAGGTTGGACTTTCCAAAAAGCCTTGAAACTGACTTCAACTTTCCAAACTTGGATCAGAAAACTTCCATTTGACCAAAAAAATTACCCTTTTCCAAGTTAGTTAGGGTTATCTTATCTTAAGCGAGCTGGACTTTATGTGCTTGACCAGTCAAACCCGAACTTTTACGTGTTTCACTAGTCAAAGTTGTCTTAACCCATCAAGAACTCACCAAATCTGATTTGTTTCAAGATTTAAAGTCAACTTCAAGATTTGTTGAGTTGTTTTCAAGAATATTCCCTAGAATTGCATTTGGGAAAGTTGTGAATTTTCAAATTTGCCCAATTAGTTAGTTTTCTATTCTAAACTGAATTGGATCAAATTTTCTAGTATTATTTTCATTCCTTTTAAGGGCAATTTCTAGTTCAAATTGTGTCTTAAATTATCTCTACAAATTTGATCTAGCTTTTTCATCTATTGAGTCAAGTTGCCATAATTTACTTGTTGATTGTTTGATTAAGTTGAACTTCATTTTTTGGTTGACATTAACCTATTCAGCGAAGGCAAATTACAAGCATAAGAAGCTGCTTTAGAGAGCTTATTGGAGTGCTTAAAACAACTGAGTGACATACACGAGTGTTAAGGGAAATTTGTGAGGGAGTGAAGCAAGGAAAATTTGTTTCTACTAACCCTTTTGCAAGTATCATAATCATGTCAAACGGTGGAGAATCTCAAACTCTTGATATAAAATTTCACATGGATGCAATGATGAAAGAAATCCAACAATTGTTGAATGATGCTCTTGAACCTCTTCATAGACGACTTGATAAAAGGTTGTCAAGAGGAGCAGTTCCATGCCATGTAGCTCCAATATCCAAGTTTCTTCTTCAAGGTCAAACTATCCGAAAGGAAAGGAAAAGTTTCAATCGATTTTGTCTAAACCTAAACCTAAGGTTGAGTTAGCCAATGAGGAGTCAGTTTGGGAGAGCTATCTGAGCCTTCTACGACAAAAACAATTGGAGGGTCCAAACGGCAACAATCAAAATGCAATAGAAAAATCTCATTCAATTCTACTATTAGATGATAAGGTTGCCATTGAAGAACATCCATACATTGAACATGATCAATAAGTGCTTAGAGCTCCAACTGCACTAGCTAGTCATCAAGAGCTATTAGAAGATAATTGTGTGAGATGCTAGATGAGAGTCAGGAAGAAAAAAAAAGAGATCTTGACAGAACCTTGTAAGGAGGGAAAAGTTGATGTTGAATCGGTCCAAGTGGGGAAAGATGAGAGAAAACAATCGCTAATAGCAAAAGCCATTGGAGTTGATGAGGAGCTTCTTTGTTTTACTAACTTCTTTAGCATTGCCTTGTTTATTGTTTCTTATCTTGTGCATAGTAAGAAAAGCAGAGTTGAATTGATCTTGAATTGTTCCATCCCAAAGTCTATTGGAGAATTCTCGAGTTTTCATGGAGTTTGTGTCTTAAGCGTCACTTAAATTTGTTGTCACTTCATGAATCATTTTAAAGACAAACCTGATTTACAACTTGGTAAAGGAAATGGTGTTCCAAGAGGTATTGAAATCATGAAACCAGCATTGTTCTAGCACCAACTGAAGCTGAATATGATCCATTTAGAGTTGAAATTGCACATGCGAGTTCAAGGAATTATACTTTGCTTCCTAGCCGAAGTGTCATTGAACAAATTGGTGTAGTCTTTCTTCAATAATTGATGATTGAAAAGGGAAGTTTCAAGTCTGACTTTCTTACTTTTTATGATGATATGGTAGCGCTTGAATCGATTTTACTTATTTTGCATGTTCTTAGTAGTTGCGCGTTTGTAGTTTTAAGTGATTGTTCTTCGCTAGTATCTTTGGATTTGCTTTCTAATACAAAATTTAGCACATTTATTGGTGTTTTCCAACCTGTTTGTGTGACTCTACATGATGATATTCATGAGTTAACATTAGGTTTGCATGATGTTCAAGTTATATGTTTGCTTGACAATCGTTATTTGTGTCTTAATCCAAATACTTTGCATTCTGTTATGGCTTATTATACTTGTGAGTGTTTTCTTGTCTTTGCTGCATGTTGTCCATGAATCATGTGGATTGGAATACAAACTTTCACTGCCATTCAGTTGAGTTAGGTTTTTTCAATCCTTCACGAATGATTTATTCTATACTGGAGCATGAACTGTTTAACTTCTTTGTTGATTTGCGTTCTATAATGCATGAAAATCAAGTGTTTTGGTCTTACTATCAACTTGGTAAGTTTAGTGATTATGTGTGTTTCATCCTTATTCATTCTGCGTGTTTTGTTTTTGACTCAGATATTGGTTCAAAGCCGCATCATTCTTATGGGAAGGTAAATCATGAGCACGTGTATTGGTTCGAATTTGAGTGGAAGTTAGAGGAAAGGCATGCTGCATGGCTTGCCTGCCAAGCAACATTCCTTGCATTGTTGCGAGCCAAATGAAGTGCTAATTTGAGGTCGAATCTTCTCAAGAGCAAGGGAATGATACAAGTCTCGTGTGTTCGTGTTTGATACACAAATCAAACCCTACGTAATCATCAAAGTCCATCAAAAATCCGTTAGGGTCCTATGATCAAAGTAAAAAATAAGACCCTTGTTGAGATTAGTTGACAAGTTTTTAGTGTTTATTTTTTTTTTCGTTTGTTATGTTCTAATTAATAAGGTAAATTTGGCCAGCTTAATCCATGGAATGGTCCGAATTAGCATTCGCTTTATGGTAGGTTCTATTTGTGTTAGTTGAGTCTGAATTAGGTTGTTTAGTCAAAGTGGAATTTCGGCCCACTAAACCTTCAAGTCAAGGCTGAATTCTGCCTTAACTTATTCCTAGTTTTAGTAGATTTTGTGGAGGGTATAAATAACCCAAGTTGTCGTTGTTTAAGAAGAATTATTGGTGAGTTTATAAAACTTCCAGATTTGCATCTTTTCTAAGAGCAATTCTTTTGACTTGTGAAAGTTATTCTTGAACATCTTAAGGTTGATCCTTGGATATTCTTCGACTTATCAATCAAGTAACTTCTTGATTGTGACGTCTTCTAACCTTCGTTTCATGCTTGTGTAGTCTAAGTTCGAAATCCAATCCGCAACCAACGTTGACACCTCAATTCCTGGACTTGTGAGACGTTTCTACGTCTTTCTTAGGTGTAAGAACCGCATCAAAGACAAGATCTTATCTATCTTGCCTTACATCAGCCCCATAGTACCCTGAAAGCCTACATGTATTTTGTATTCTCTGGCACAAAAAAGGACATTAAATAACTGCTTACAAACTGACAATGTAATATGTTTTTTATGAACTATGTCTATACTTACTAGTAACTAATGAGAGATGACAGTAAATGCAAGTCATCCCTAAAGAATGAAATGTCTAGCTGTTAATTTATGCGTAAGCCATTAATGAAATGTATGCGTAAGTCATTCCTAAATGAAATGTATGCGTAAGCCATTAATGAAATGTCTAGCTGTAAACAAATCCAGGTGCAGAACTAGGAGTAAGGGATGAAAGAATTGCATTAACTGTCAGGAAGTGCCACAAGTTTGAAAGATACAGCAGTCTAGATGCATAAATGGTACCACCAGGTCTCCTAGTGTTTTTCCTTTCATTGCGTAACAGCGCAAACTAATTGGTGCAGTGCCACTAAACCACTGTTCATGTATCACGTTATTAGTTTCACTCTACGCAGTTGAGCTTGTAGTATTAAGGCAACAAACTGATGCACTTTGTTTAGAACGAAGCATCTCTACTTTAACAGTTAACTTTCTCCATTTTCCCACTGACCCACCCAGTTTCTACTCTCCACTTAGAAAAGCACAAGAACCAAAACCATATGAAGAACCAGAAAAGGCCACCCAGAAATGTTAAGGAAACAAACATGATTGGCAAAAACACGATCAACAATTCCAATAAAGAATCAATATAACTCAAAAGCGCCTAATACCACCAAAACGTTACCAAAAGGAGAAGATAAAACCCAAAAATCACCTAACAAATGAATACAGGCTTCAAATAATAACATTTGTCAGATGTCACTTAAAAAAGTATGACACTTCAAGCAACCCACCAGGGGACTTAGCTAATTCTACCAACCTCCAGTTGTAGCCTAATTTATCTAATCCTTACATGCTCCAAAAATTCTAAGCCACCAAAAACTCACCTACAAGACATGCGTATACCACAGGTGTAAATTGTGATACAACTAAACAGCAGGTTAAATAACATTGGTCAGTCAGACTGGTCAGAAGTAGCAGTAGGCTGCACTTGTTGCCCCACACTCCGAAAAGGGGAAAAAAGTGTGCGTATCTCTTATGGGATATAAAGCCACCTCGTAGACAAAGGATCTACACCCCGGTCTCATACTTTTGCAGTGCAATACTTCAAATAACAAGTCAGAAAGATACTAATGCAGATAAAGTACCTGGACAAACCACAAAGCTATGCATCAGATTCAAAAACTTTTCAAAATCTGACTGCATCTCCTCCAACCATAAAGTATATGTAGAGAATAAAAATCTAGTGCGATGTCTACAGCAACACTATCTGATTTTGATTTGGAAATAAATAAAATAAGTGTAGATAAAGCACCTGGACAAACCTATAGAATAAAATTAAAATAAAACATTGAGAAAAAAAACAAATTTACAAGCCAAGGAACAGCATGTATGCTTTAAGTTCACATGAATATTGATTTACACAAGAATTATCACCATAAATTAGAAACTGACACTCCACATGGTTCCCCTGTAGGAAGTCAATACGAACACTAGTCTTCACTAATGTAATCAAAATGTCATAGAGGCTAAGAATGTTAAAATTGATATTCAAAATTTTCTTGATTTCCAACAATTACAAAAATTTTCATGCGACAGCTTTGTACAATTTACAGAATTAATAATCCTAAGACCCAATAAAATTTGCAGCCAAAAAAATACACAAACAAACACACACTCTCTCTGAAATTACCACTTGCCAAGGATGGATGTATATCCGTCCATCATACTATGTCTTAAACTGAATTTGAGCAGCTTGAGATTCCCATCACTAGCGAGTGCTAATTCACAATCAACCTCAGTGCAAATTATTACCCATTGAAGGGTGCAGATGCCGCATTTTCCATTCCCAATCACCACCTTTAACTTTGAAAAGAAATTAAGACAAAATCAGACAACTTATAAACTTGAAGACATGAAAGTGGATATAATTATGCAACTTGCACCTTTGGACTTCAACTATTAGACAGAGTTTGAAAAGGTCAAATCTTTGATAATTCCATCATCTGTGACCGTAATTTAATGCCATAGAATAGAGTCAATAGACCTTTCATCCACCATGTGCATAGCAAGAACCTCTAATGGAATCAAGAAAAGGATTTCCAAGTATTAACACAGGCAGATTAAAGTATTCTCAATACACCAGAGCAAAACTCAAAGCTTGATATCTAGTCGTTAACCGACTATTTGAGTAACCCTTAGTTTCTCAAGTTTTTTTGCCATTGTCAGCACTGTATCTTCCTTCCCCTCGTCAAGAAGAGCTTGCTTTAAGTTCTTAAACATTGGAGTTGGAGGTCTAATTCCCATATCTAACATCTCCTGAAAATATCTGCAGGCATCTTCCAATTTATTCTCATGGCACAAACTGTTAATCAATGACGAGAACATATGCATCCCAGGAAGGAATCCCTTAGCCTTCATCTGATTCCATATCCTCAAAGCCATATCTGTCCGCTCTTCATTGCAGAACATCCGCACCATAATCTCATATGTGCTAATAGTTGGCTCGCATCCTGGTTCATCACTCATTTTCTGGAAAACAGCATATGCCTCTTGTGCTCTATGAGACTTAATAAGATGATGAAGTATTATATCATAAGTTCGTGAATTAGGACCAACACCACATATCCTCATCTCATCAACAATCCGGTAAGCATCATGGATTCGCATTGACCAACAATATGCCCCCACAACTGCATTGTAAGTAGGTGCTTCAAGAGTATGACCACTAGTCTTGGCCAGTTCGAAAAACTTGAGTGCCTCACTCAACCTTTTCTCTGATCCCAAAGCATTGATCAAAATACAGTATATATGAGGAGTTGCTTTAATGCCCTTCCTCTCCATTTCATGATACTTTTCAACTGCTTCGTGATAGTTTTTAGCCTTGCAATAAGTATGGATCATAATGCCATAACTTACAACATCTGGTGCAAAATCATCATCTCTCATTTCACGATAAACTTCATTTAATCTCAACAAATTCTGCTCTTTGCCCCACCCTTCCAACAATATGGTATATGACTTAACATCAGGCTTAAACTTTTTACTCTTCCATTGGTCAAACAGCTGCTGTGCCTTCTCCGGATGCCTGGATTTGCATAAAGTATCAATCAATCTGTTATAGTCTTCCAATTCTGGCCTCAGCCCAAATTTTTCCATACTCTCAAATGTGTCAATGGCCTCTTTAACTTTCCGAGCTCGGGCATATCGACGTGAAATTAAGGCAAAAGAGTCTTTTGACAGCACACCCTGTTGCCTCATTTCCTCAACTAATTTCCAGATCATTTTAAACTGTTTGACTTTTCCCAGGGATTCAATTAAAGTATTGTAGCTCTCTGAGGTGTGCTTGATTCCTTTCTGCTTCTCAGCCCACCTAAAAAAAGATAAAGCCAACAAACCAGCGTTGCTGAGCTTCTTCAAAACTTCTTGCATCAACAATTGAGTGATCTTTATTTCAACTGAAGCAGATTTCATAGCAGAGTCAATATTTCCTGAGCCATGATGGTTGGACAATATTTGGCAGATTCTATCAGCTTGTTTGGCAATTTGGAGGTCGTTTACATCCCGGATAGGCATTGCACTCTCATGAGTTGACCTGTAGAAGTAAAGAAAAATAAGCTTAAAATGGGGTCTCGAGAAAAACCCAATTGAATCAGGGAATAGTTTTCAGAAGACCTATATATTTCACTACTGATCTGATCTTTGATGGGTTTTAGGACATTTAACTGAGAATCAACTCTCTTCCTTCTCCATTGTCTTTCTTTTTCTTTTTGAATTTAGCTTAAAGGATAAAACAACTAAATGAATGAACTTGCAAGACGGATTCAGTTGGGAATACTCCAAATCCAGAAGCTACACCTGTTAGTTCAGATTATGAAGAAGCAAACAGAAGAGAAATTGACAAAGAGAGACAGGGAAGAGAAAGGACAGAATCGAGCAGAATGAATCTCATTCACAAGGTTTGAAGTCTGTTGGAAGCCTTAAACTGAAATGCAAATTGAAACGCTTCATATGGAGGTGCCTGAGGCAGATTTTGCCAGTGAATGAAGTAATCTTCAGGAGGACAGGACAAGGAAATCCCATCAGCAAGCCTGTGGGCAGGAGGTCGAAACAATTGACCATACACCCCCGACATGTTCTGAAGCTGTGAAGGTGTGAATAGTGGCACCAGTACAGTGGATGGGTCTCAGAGATGTAAAACATAACTTATGGGACTGGTGGGAAAAGCTAAAGCAAGTAAGTAAACAAAGTGAAGGTAGAGATAGGATTCATGTGACTCTCAACATTTTGTGGTAAATTTGGAAAGGGAGGAACAAATTCTTTATTGAAGATGAGGTTGTAAAAAGATTATTCAGAAACCTGACCAGGACAGGATTGAATATGATCAAATTAATAAGACTCAAGTCAATGGGAACATCAAGGAAACAGGTTGCCAGACTACAAAGGAAAAGTGAACTTCCAGCATTATAAGGATCAATGTAGCTACCATAGTTTACGCATAGTAGCTAGAGATTCTCAAGGAGACATCATTGCAGTTTGGGCAACAGGTAGTCCAAAGAGCTCTAGCAAAATTCAGGAAGCAGGAAAAATTAGGGATGGAATCACTAAAGCTCAGGGGAAGGCTGGAGCAGAATTTATATTCAACCTAGCTGCAAACCTGTTCTCGACAAGCTTGAAGCAGGTCAAGTATGGGATGTGGTGCCAACAACACAGTCCAAGTTCTGTGGTTTTCAAATGCTACTTATTCTTTTAAAAGAAGACGAACTGGCAATACAACTAGCCATCATGTCTGATTCCGTGTAGCTACAAGAGTTAGCATAGGTTGACATTGGGCAGTAACCCAGTTGGTTTTAAGTTTATATTGGCTATTAAAATTATATCACTTCAAGGGGGAAAAATGAACAGACAAGAATTCTTCTTCTACATGCACCTTCAATTTCCTTCTCCCATAGAAGAACATGTAGTACAAAGAGCCATCTTGAAAACTGAAATGGGATAAACATGCAAGTTATAAACTAATTATGATGTAGAAGCACTATGTCATTACTGACAAAATCAAGCCTCTAAAGATTCCATATCAATTAAAAAATACAGGAAAAAAAACTGAAGTGTTCAATTCAGGCCTTTAAATTTTAGGTAAAGATCAAAATATATACGTTAATGGTCCAGCTAGCAGTCCAACTTGTTGAAGCTAGACTTTCAATCCTTTATTGCTTTGAACTTATAAAAGGAAATTATGTTTATAGATTTTTGGTGTCTTTCTCTATCTCACTTCTCAGCCAAAGAAAATTCACAAACTTTCCATCAACTATCAGAACCATGCCCGAGATGCATTCTCAGAAGGGGCCAATATTTCAAGGGCTAATTGTATTAACATACTGGATTTGCTTAACAATCTCTTTGGTGGGATGTACTCCTCTTAAAGAGCATATAAAATGTTCATCAGGAAATACTAACTGCACCACGTCCAATGCTTATGGATATTTCCTAATCAAATCATTTGTCCTGCAGCTGAGGCATCACACCCAAGAACAGAAGAATAGCTCATTTCAGTAGTAGCATATGCTAGAATGCTGAAGGGGAAGATGAAACTAGTAACTACAACAGCACATAATCTTTCTAAGAAGCAATGAAATTGCAAGAAACTTATATCAGAATTAAAAGCCCTCTTCATCTCAGATGAATTCTCTTAGTTTCTTAATTCTTGCTACCATATTGGGAGGAATCAAAGCCATAAACCAAAACCAAAATGAGCCTTCTGGCAGTGAAAATTCAGGAATTTGAGAGGGAAAAGAAAACGAAATCGTTTAAGAAAAAAAAGGAAACTTTACCAGGAGCTTTTAGTATGGGAAGTGGGAGGTTCTGAGGGTGGTTGGGGCTTCAGGGATTGGTAATAGGACCGTTGGAGGAGGGTTGCAGCGTGGCGGCAGTGGCGCCGGCGGATGCTGGCCAGGAGGTGTTTCATGGCGTAGATGCTGTTGGAGTCAGGGCGGAATTTGCTACTATGACAGGGTTTTGGAACCAGGGAGCCTTCTCGAGGCTCTCCCGTACACTAGTTCGAGGGTTCAAATCATGCCCAGTGCATCAATAATAATAAGAAGAGGCTCCCGTCTGTTGAGGGTTCAAATCACGATCAATAATAATAAGTAAAGTCTTTTGTCCTAAAAAATTCAGAGTCATGTAAGTTTTTGGTGCAGTGATTAATCCTCCAACCCTCAGACTCTTTCTCCTCCCATAAAGTAGGTACAAATTAGATAGTTACCGTTTGACAAAAAAAAAAAAAAAAGACAGGGTTTTGGGTTTTAGTCAAACAACTGGGCTCAAACTCGCTGCAACGGAGGCAACGACTTTAGCAATGAAACGTTGCGTTTGTGTTTCATTCTAGGCCTGCCAATAAAACTTGGTAAGGCCTTGTTTTGCAACTAGTTTTTTATCAGGTTTGTATACTACTAGTTTTTTACCTGCTTTTGCTACAAGTACTTTAAAAAACTTCCAAAATTTTAATGCAAATTTTTAGCAAGTTTGTATAAAACTTTGTTTCCTACATTATCTGTAAGAATTCTCAAAAAACTCCCAAAGTTTTTAATATAACACCCCCAAAACACATAAAAAACTTCGAAATTGTTTGGGAGCTGAGTTTTTTTGCCAAGTTTGTATGTTGCTAGTTTTTTATCAATTTTTGCTACAGGAATCTTAAAAAACTTCCAAAGTTTTAATGTAAATTTTTAGTAAGTTTGTATAAAACTTGTTTGTTTCCTACATTATCTGCAAGAATTCTCAAAAAACTCCCAAAGTTTTTAATATAACACCCCCAAAACACATAAAAAGCTTCACTTCCAAAAATTTTTTTTACAACTTCTACCGTAATCTACAATAGAGTTTTATACAAACTCCCAAAAAACTTAGCTGCCAAACAAGGCCTTCATTTCTAAAAATTTTTTCTACAACTTCTACAGTAACCTACAGTAGAGTCTTATACAAACTTTCAAAAAACTTAACTGACAAACAAGGCAACATAAATCTAATTAAGTTTTTCTTTTTATTAGGTTAATCAGTTTTTCCTTTTTCTATATTTGTTACATAAATCTAATTAAGTTGGTTTATATTCTTCAACCAAGTTGAGTGTTTTTTCTTTTTTCAATTTAGAACCTCCTACTTTATCACTCAACTGAAACCTTCTCAAATTGAGTACTTAAATATTGCACTAGTTGCAATTTTATCAATTTGACTAGAATATAAATATGAGATATTACAGTGATTCCAGTGGTAAATTCTTATTTCTTTTTATTAATATAGCAAGTAGTTTGGTTGGTAAATGCTCATTTTATACTTGTATAATACACATTCATATATATATACTTAAAAAAACTTTCATGTTTTGTATATTTTAAAAATATTACGTATTACATTTCACCAATTAAATTTTAATTTTTGAAAAAAACTTCAAATTTAAATATGGATAATGACCTATGTTGCGTGTTATATAGAGTACAACAATAACTTTTGTCATAATTGCTCTTGATTTATAAATAGTAAAATAATAATGTGGTACGATTTTAATGAATCTAACATCTTATACACAATGATAAGAGTTAAATTAATATAAATGTAGCATAACATTGGAATATTATAGTAAATTTATCCATATTTTTAATTTATTAACTTTCAAATATATTCATACTATTTGCATACAAAATTTATCTACGTAATTTTACTACAGTTGTATTTTTGTGCCAAATTTTTAATTGTCCTTTTAAGAGAAAAAAATCATACAATGTGTGTACATATAATTTCTTGTATTATATCTGTTCCAATTTTACTAACTATAGTAAATTGATCAGGCGTGTGCTACTTAAAGTTTAATAATTTGGTCAATCACACTTGCCAAATTTATACTTTTCTCAAATTAAACTAATCCTTAACAAAATACCAAATTATTTGGTGAAATTACATGTGTGAGAAAAGAATTTACCACTGCTTAATTTCATATAAATGTCATAATGTATGCTACTCTTAAACTGGTTCACATTATCTCCAGAAACCCTTCCAGTTAAAAATACCGAGTAACTCACGACTCGCTCTAATTGGATGAAGGGGACAAATGACTTATTAAATTGCAAACCCTAAATAAGTGGAAGTTCAAGTCTTCAAGAATGCAAATTGAGGACCAAATTATCCTCAAATATGATTTTGACTTCCGTGAAGTAAAAAACATGATTTACGTCTGTGACCTTACACAGCCATGAAGGGCCGATTAAAATGGAAACAAGTTTGAAAACGATACCAAAAGGCTATTATAGACAGTTACTCTCCCAAATTTTAATTTAACCCAATAGAAGGTCTACTAGAAACTGGGCTATCTTGACTAGCAAATACCTCATGGTAGAGGTAGGCTCCCATGATAATGGAGGTAGCAATCATTAAATTGGGTTGTTGCTGTATAAAGGAGTATTTATCTAAAAATTACAAAGTTACTATTTTAAACGTTGGGTAATCTTTTTGGTTATTAAAAAAGGTTTAGTGATGGAAAAAAGGTCTTATTCAATAGTTGAATATTTTGGCTAAAAAGCGGGTTAGGTTTTGTAAGAGGGATTTTTGAGGGTATTCGACCCGCTATCATCCCTATCACACTAGCTGACTCTTCGTGATTGAACATATCCTAGTAAGAGTTGTGCCCTATCTCCAAGAACTAAGGAAGAAGGTTTAGATCACTTAATTTAAAATATTTTTTGATAAAAAGTCTAATCCTTCAATGTACGCTTCTCCATTGAAACCATGGAATTTAGTCCATAATGACCTTTTCACTTGACCTCTTTTGTCCTTCTTGACTGGGGTTAGAAAGTATACAAGGTACCAAATATTGGGCATTCCGTTCTATCTTGGGGTTGTCAAATCACCCTTGCTTAGCCTTTAAATTATATTTCCCTTGATTTAAATAAAGCAACTTTGGAATTTAATTGAAGTGATCTTATTCATTAACCTTCTACTAATCACTCTCCTATTCAAACCTTTTTACCAACTTGCTTTTTAGTTGATTTTTCATAAATGGAGCAAAAACAGCATGTCCCGTATAAACTTTGGAGCTTTCCTAGCCATTATCTTTTTTTTTTTTCATCTTCTTTGTTTAAAAATAGGTTTGAATTGCTTCACCTATGAGACTTTCTACTAATTTACATATGTATGTATATACATGTATGTATGTATGCATTTGCATGTGTGTGTGTTTAGTAATTTTTTACACACTGCCAAGACATATTTGTTTCTACACTAACAGATTTAGATCATTATTATATAATACAAACTCAAAGTTCAAATCATGCACATGTGGCATGTAACGGCCTCAAAAATTTATTTTTTGATATTATTACAACTTAATATTTTTAAATAATGTTATTATTATTATTAATTTGTTTAATTATTTTAAAATTATTTTTAAACGAATTTTTCAGAAAATTTAGATGAAAATTCAATTTATTCATTTATTTATTTGTTTAATTTATTTCATTTTGAGAAAAACTTAATTTAGCTCTATATTAATTTTTCAGGTAGATTTTCAACATTCCATTCACCTTATTTTAGAATTTGCTCTTTTTGTATCAATTATACAGAAAATGAGAAAAACACGTTTTTCGAGGTAAAAATTCGGGCAATGACTTAAGTAGTGCTGGAATGTAAGGATGATCACCGTAGTTTAGAAATGTTATCCAGTGACTAGAGGTGAGATTAAGTAGGGTTTTGGAACCTTAAGACCTAATTGGACAAATTTCCCGAAAATTAGGATTTTGACCTGTGACTGTTTATCCATTTGATGTCCTCCAAATCACCTTAATTTTTCCTCTTCCTTTCTCTCCCCTAACCGAGATAACCCCCTTTAATCTTCTAGCTAAATTTGTCCTCCCATTCTCTCCAAATTAAGTTGCAAGACATGAAATTCAAATGGAGAACAATAACCCTTGAAATAAGGCTTTAAGTCTTATTAATGCTTTATGTCATTTAAACCCAAAGTTTTTCCTTTCTTTTTCTTCCAATTACAGCCGGCTCTTTCCTCCCTCTCCCTTAGCAAAAAAAAAAATTGCTTTTTATTACCTTCTCAAGCTTTCTATTTTCAGCCGATCCTCCCTCTCATCTCCTTAGCCAAAAATTGCTCTTCATCTCCTCTCCAAATCCCCCCAAGACAGCCGGCCACCATTCCCTCTTCTCCTCTCCAAGAAAACCCTCCATTCCCTTACAAAACACTTGTTTAGAGGACTTGAAGTTTTGGAGCTTTTGATGGGTGAGCTGGCCGAACAAAAACTGGGCAGAGGAGAGGCTGATGATTGCTGCCCTTTTCAATTGGACCAAGGAAACCAACCAAGGGAGCTCTAGGAAGCAAGAAACACTTGGGAAGTTGACTAGGTTTGGACATTGGAACATTTCTTGGGAATTTTGAGCTAGGGTTTGATTGCTTGAAAGGTAAATTTTTCTATGCACCTTTAATTTTCGAAATTGCAGATTTAATTAGGTTCTATATATATGATTTGTGGTATATTTATGGAATTATTGGGTATTTGTTGGATGATTCTAGCTTAGGAGTTTATTGCTCTTTTGATGTGTTGGAATTTACCTTGAAGAAGTTGGATGATGCTGTTGAGTGGGCTCTTGGAATTCCCACAAAATGTATGAAATTGTTTGCTAGTGTTGTTAGATGATGAAATGTGTGTGTACATGTTGGAATTGGTGGTTGAAATTTGGAGGAAAAAAACCTCAATGGAAGAACCGAATTGGAGAAGAGGAAATGGGGCTGAAAATTTGCTGTTTTTCCTTTGATTTTCGTGGCTGCATTTTGTAAGTTTAAGGGCTGATTATAATGCTTAAATGATGAGCTTTGAGTTGTTAATTTACTCTACAAAAGCCCCTCAAAAGTTCTAGTAAGAATGGCATGAGAAAATTCTGCTATGGAAGCTTAATTGTTGGCTGAAAATCCTGCTAGGTTTTCCCTATTTTGTGGCTGCGTTTTTGCAAGTTTGAAGAGTGAATGTAATGCTTAAATGATGAGGTTCCAGTTGCTGATGTTTCCCACAAAAGCCTTTTAAAAGTGATAGCAAGAATGATAGTTAAATTGGAACAAGAAAAGCTGGAAATTGAGCAAGCTTGCTGTCCGGATCTATGGGCCTGTTTTGTGCTAAATTTTGATAAAATCCATCATCATTTGTGATCACCATTAGGTTTATAAAGGGTAGAAATATCTTAGGTTCGAAAATGGGGTCATTTGGTGGTGGTTTAGATGTGTTAAAAGTAATGAGAAGAAGGGGAATGAAACTTTGCAGGATTGAACCAACGTTGTCGAGCCCACTTTGGGCGAATAGAAAGCTGTCTTCCCGAGGGAATTTTTGGTTGAATTTTGGTATGAACTTAGCCTATATATGAAAGTATTGGTGTGCCAAATTTGGTAATTTTTAGACACGAAACCGTCACTCAAACATGGCTTTAAACTCTGTCTCGTAAATTCGAAACCCAGAAATTTCAGAAATGTGAACCCCCTCTGTTTGAACTGTTATAATTTCATGCTCGGGTGTCAGAATTGAGTTACATCAGTGGGTGTTGAAACTCCTTATGTACTAATATACTGTATATGAATTTCAGAGACTAACTAATTTTCTGTAATTTATGGCGAATTTTCAAAGTGGCCTGGATGGCCAGCCTGATATGCCCTGTCTCTGTACTGTAGCTGTCAGTTGAACGAAAATCTGGGCTAAATATGTCCAGAATTTTAATTGAATGTCTTGTACAAAGTTTTAGAGCTTTCAAAGAGGTTTCCAACGGTACCAGATGTGCAAAATTCCGACTTGTATAACTTGAGTTATGATTTTTCAAAGTTTTCAGCTCAAAATGGAAAGTTATCGATTTCACTTTCTTTCGAATGAAATTTGGCCAGTGAACTAGGAAAACTTATTTTCGTTCTCTTTTAATTATTTTAGGGCAAAGTGCTGATTTTGCAACTTATCAAACCTTGGACTCCGACCCCTACTTTGTCGGTGAGTTTTCCAATGCATGTTTACTGCTTTAACTTACGAATTTAGTGCTTGAATGTGCCATGTGACTTGTCATGTGCTTTTGTTGAAACTTGGAACTGTTAAACCACTCACTTAAAGGAGAGTATACTTTATTGCTCCCTTTTTGTAGAGTTGGAAATTTATTTGTTGCATGTACTGAACTTGGGAGATGGAAACGTGATATACAATTACTCTTGGCCGTGTGCCTCGAGTAAATTACTGTTTACTGTCTACTGTTGAATTATGTGGCGTGCGGGCCTGGTAGGGGGAGTTAGGTGGATGGAGTTGGCGTGAAGAGTCGTCTACTTGGATTGAAAGTCGACGGAGTGTTGACTACTATAAATGCTCGTGAAATATGGAAATTGGCTCTTGAGAACCCCCGTATCCTCCATGTGTGTGAACTTGACCTGTCTACGTGTTTTATTTATTTACTTTTAATTTTACCGTTTTAAGTGCATGTGCATGAATTTTGGAAACTCACGAGCTTTTTAGCTCACCCCCGTTCCCGTTTGTTTTTCCTTAATAGGTGACGAGAATCCCGAAGCGTAAATAGGGCTAGTTCTTGTCCTTTTGACTTTTATCTCGAATTCGGAGAAATATTTTGTATATTCTTTTGGTGATGTATATATTAGAATTATGGAAATGTACTAAAAATTTGGCTCGAGGATTTTAAGTATTTTGAGTGGGAAACTGTAATTCTAAGATTTGACTGTATTGTACAATTTTAATATTTAATGTTGCTATGATTGGAGGTTTTACTCGTTTAAGTTAGTATCTTTTCATGCTTGAGTCCTGGCGAGAGTTGGGCAGGCAGCCCGCTAACCCCTCTGGTTAGCCTTAGGGGGAGGTGGGGCTGTTACATGGCATACATCCATAACAGCTATTGCTAAAAAATCACTACATTATCAGTATATAAAAAATTAATCCATATATATATTTATATATTTATATTTATATTTATATATATATATCATTAGTACTTTTTGCTTAGATTGAATCTTAAAATATAATTTTATTAGTTAAGTTTAGTTTCTAAAATTATATTCTTGCAAACATGGCATATCAAAAAATAGGAAATAATGCCTTTGATTTCGGAATCTAATTTCAATTGTTAATAACTTTACCAAAATAAAATATGATTATGTTTGAAATTGATTAATTTTACCAAAACTGGAATGAACATTTAGATGTTTGAACCTAATAATAAGAAAACCTTCCTTAATTGCTTTAGTCTTTTATTAACCTTAGCAAATATAAGTTTGGCCATATAATACCTATAAAATAATGTTAAGAAAACATCTTTATATTTGGTTAATTGTCAAAAAACTATGAACATATTAATGGTTTGAACATCAAATCAAGAAACTATGAATGATTAACGATTTGAAACAAAAATTACAGAAATTTCTCTACTTCTCATGATATGAACACTACACATGCTTTTAGGGGGAAAGGGATGTGTAATTTATTTGACCAACTAAAATATAATTGCTATTCAAATTATTTGTAACTCCAATTTTTAAATGTATTGTAGCTCCATTTTCAAAGATATTATAGCTCCCAACATTTAGATTTGTAACCCTCATAAATTCTGAATTAAATTATATATAACTTGTTGTAAATTTTAGTTAAATAAATTCTAAATTTTATTAAAAATACACTAACATTCCCCAACTTATTCTAATAAAATATGAAGGAAATAAATATTTAGACAAAATAAGAAGATCCTGCATAGCAACATAATCCCAATACTATAGCCAAAATGAATTAAAATTTGAAATTAAGACTACTTTGGGATATGTAGGATTAATCAGAAACATGGTATTTCAGGTATATTAATAGGCTTCTCAATCGAACAAATTACGATCTTATACTTTATTTGAGATTTATGAGTGAGAATTTGCAATATTTTCATAGGTAGTGGCACTTAACTCGGCATTCATGTAGGTGAATCTATCAAGAATGCTAAGGTATCCTATCCATAAAGAGCAATACAACTCATTAAGAGATTTAAATTAAATCTCAAAATTTTCTTTGTCATAGGATCATGTGTATGTTTTACACCATAGGCAATGACTTAATAATTTTAACAATATACACATGCTTTTCGTTAAATAATTGTTTATTTAAGTACCTCAAAGAAGTAAAACATCAATCGTGCCAATCATCGACATATTGAAATCTTTTTTGTATCCTTTTAACGAAAAATTGAAAGAGATTAAAATTATAAATAGATAAAAAAAAAAAGAGAGGAAGATTCCATTAGGCAAGATATGAGAAAATAACATTCCCAAAAAAAAAAAACTCTAAACAAATGTTTTGTGAGTAGTCAAGGAAGAAAATGAGAGGAAAAAAAAGAAGAAGAAGGCACTAATTCTTTCTTATACTTACTAGTTACCATGAAACTAGTGCTTGTACAACCAAAAAACTTAGAAACAAGGAAGAAAATATTCAATAACTACTAGATAAAATTGGAAGAATAAAAATTGATCTAGAATGAAATTGACATATGAAGAAAATCAAAATCCACCTATAGAGTCTCTTGACAATTATTGCCCTTTCATCTCAGTTGCAGCTTTTAGCACAAATAAAAAATGGATTTCATGTATAGCCAAGAAAAAAAATGAAAATTGGCACAACATAGGAAAAAAAGAGAAAATCTTCACCTTAGATGCTTCCTTTGACCTTCATTTGCTTTTTATTAATTTCATACGTGTAGAAAAGTGTAGAATACTTCCAAAATATCTTAATATGAAAGTTTCCAACAAGATCAATTTCCATAGAATAATTGATGGAAGAAATCTTGTTTCGTTTAATCAATATTTACAAAAAAGAAAAAGAAAAGGTGGAAAAGGAAGATGTAGATGATTAAGAGGGAGAAAAGCATATGAAGAAGGAGACGAGGGAGAAATTTTTCTTGCAAATCCCTACTCTTTTCTTTCATCTAGAGAACATTGCTAGTCTATCTCAATAACCAGTGGATAAGCATTAAAAATTGTGGCAGAGATAAGAAACTTTGTATACAAGTCACATGAAAAGCGCAGGGAAGTACGACCATCCTTTTGGCAAACCTTATTCTTGCTTTATACTACATTTCTCAAAATCTTACTCTTCTTTCATATTGCTCATTATTGTTATCAGGAAAATTTTTTAGATGCTACCCATTTCAACTCATGAATTGTTGATGGCTAAGAAATATCCACATGGTTATAACCCTTTTCCTCTAGATTTTTCATAAGATATGGTACATCCACCCAAATTTCTTTCTCTTCATCATCCTTTTATATCATTTGATTATCTTCATCAATACCTAAATTGTTTTCTACTTGATCATCTTCACCAATATTAAATTATTGTTTCACTTGATCTTTGTGAATTTCTTACTATCTTGGAGCTCTTCTTCTTATGGATGCTATCCCATATTTTCATTGTAAATTATAGAGATATATAGCCAATAAAAGTTAATTATGATTGAATATGTTGTATTGGCTATTTAATTGATACCATCAACCAACTCAAAAAATTATAGGTAGTGACAAGCGCAGGGCATGCATACAAAATTAATCTCAAATCCATTGTCAAGTTTTATATGATGGGTCCATTTGGATTCGCTATTTTTGGAGTTGTTCTTGAAAAACTGTATTTCACATCTTAAATGCTACAGTAATATACCAACAAAAAATAATTTCAAAAACACCAATCCAAACAAATATCTTAAAAACAACTTATACATATAAAAATAAAAAAATTATCCCTTCTTCTTCCACTCCAACTCCACCATCACCCACCACCACCCACCCCCACCCCCACCTCCACCCCCCTCTCTCTCTCCCTCCTCTCTCTTCCCTTCTCTCTTCCTCCCCTTCCCCTCCTCCCCTCCCCTCCCTTCCCCGTAGCCCCCCTCCCCCTCCCATCTAAATTAAAAATTTAGTTGGGGTATTTTTAAAATTAAAAATTTATTTGAGATAATTTTTAGGATATTTTTAAAATTAAAAATTTATTTAAAATATTTTCAGGAGCATTTTCAAAATTAAAAATTTACTTAGGACAATTTGTTGAGGCATTTTTAAAATTGAAAATTTATTTAGGGCATTTTAGGGGCACTTTTAAAATTAAAACTTTATTTGGGGCAATTTTTTTCGGCATTTTTAAAATTAAAAATTTATTTGGGGTATTTTTGGGGCATTTTCAAAATTAAAAATTTATTTGGGGTACTTTTTGGGGATTTTTGAAATTAAAATTTTATTTGGGGTACTTTTTAGGGCATTTTTTAAATTAAAATTTATTTGCAGTAATTTTTTGGGTTAAAACTAAAAATTTCTTTGGAGTATTTTTAGGGCATTTTTAAGATTAAAAATTTATTTGGGGCAATTTTGAGGCATTTTTAAAATTAAAAATTTATTTGGGGAAATTTTTGGGGCATTTTTAAAATAAAAATTTATTTGGGGTATTTTTGGGGAATTTTTAAAATTAAAAATTTATTTGCGGTAATTTTTAGGGGCATTTTTAAAATTAAAAATTTATTTGAGATAATTTTTTGAGGCATTTTTAAAATTAAAAATTTATTTGGGGCAATTTTTGTGGCATTTTAGAAAAATTTATTTGGGTAATTTTTTGAGACATTTTTAAAATTAAAAATTTATTTGGGTTATTTTTTGAGGTATTTTTAAAATTAAAAATTTATTTGGGATAATTTTGGAGCATTTTAAAATTCAAAATTTACCTGGGGTATTTTTTGGGGCATTTTTAAAACTAAAATTTACTTGGACTATTTTTGTGGCTTTTTTAAAATTAAAAATTTATTTGGGATAATTTTTTGAGGCATTTTTAAAAATTAAAAATTTATTTGGGGTAATTTTTGTGGTATTTTTAAAATTAAAAATTTATTTAGAATATTTTTGCAATAATTTATTTGGAAATTTTTTTAAAATTAACCCACCCACACCACCACCCACCGAATAAATTTTAATTTTAAAAATACCTCAAAAATTATCCCAAATAAATTATTAATTTTAAAAATACCAAAAAAATTACCTCAAATAAATTATTAATTTTAAAAATCCCCCAAAAAATTACTCCAAATTAATTTTTTATTTTAAAAATGCCCCAAAAATATCCCAAATAAATTTTTAATTTTAATAATACCCCCAAAAATTTTTTCAAAAACATTCTGAAAAACACCTCAAAGACAGTTACAGTAATTGTTTTTCATATCCCAAATGCTACAGTAATATTTTTGAAAAACAACTAATCTAAATGGAGCAATAAATTCCTAAATACCCCACACTCAATTTTCTATAAGTATACAGGTCGAGATGGAGTATAAGGTATCAAGGGTCAATTCCATAGAGAAAAACGGACAATTATCGGTACTACTAAATCTTCTCTATTAGCTAGATTATCAACAAATTACCAAAAACAAAACTATACTAAAATGTGAAGGAAAATAGCAAATAAAAGCTCCTTAGGTCATTGAATTCCTCATTACTCATGCAAGTGCAACTCTTGGATCAATTAACACTATTACCTTGGCTAGTCATAGCGTAATTTCCTAATGCATATGATGCCCACTTTTCCAGCATATCAACCATATCTATAGCTGATCCATACCTACTTTCGTGGTTATGAAGTTAATTAAAGGTTCATTAGCTCTATGAAATTATATAAACAAGCCACTAAAGTCACAAAGATGCACCTCTACTTTCGTGAGTGTACTCCCTAACTCTAACACTTCTTTGAACTAGTGCTAAATTTCAATTTTCATTACAAATCCAACACCTTTAGATTATGACAATTAATGGCCAGACAATCATGATTATAAAAAAAACTACTAAATAATTTGTTCAAAATAATAGCATCAAATAGCCAAGAAGTCAACACAAAACAATCATAGAAAGTTCAACCAAAATATAAGGCACAAACTTTAAAAACACATATCCAACTATTGCGTTAACATAACTTAGAATTCAATACAAAAACAAAGGATTAAAGAGAAGAAATCCCCTATCACTAGAGCCTCTTGAAGCCTCCCAATCTTCATCTCTTCTTGCCTTCCTTGTTAAGCCAACACTAGAGTGGATGAACATAACCATTACTACTAACTAACTATACTACACTATTTTAAACTAAAGGACTAAAAGAACTACATCTTTGGTGGTATTTCTTTAATTCTCCAAAAGTTGCTGGAAGTATCTTGAAAGCCTCTATTTATAGAGAAATCAATCCCAAAAGCAATAATGTTAAAGTTATTCAATAATGCGAAAATGTTGCTTCTTCAACTTTCCATGCTGTTCTTGGGCAGAACCAATCGAAATCTTTCACTAAAATTAGTCAAAAAACTTGTGTGAAAAGGCCACAACTTACTCTGGAAATTGCAGAGCCAAAATATGGATCTGATGGATCAGATCCTTTGGATCCAAGTTTGGATCCTACTGCCCTGTTTTTTCCTTGAACATTTAACTTCATTTTCTCATGCAACTTTGATACTTCAATTCATCTTGAAAATCTTCATTGAATCAACTCCAAATAAGTGAATTGTGCATCATTTGATCTATGTTGATATCTAATTAGCCAAAACCTACAAAAACACAAAATATTATCCATTAAAGCACTCTTTTAATGTTTTGGTAATAAAATGACTTTTGAAGATATAACCACCAAAATGGGGCCAAAAGTCCACTTTAAATCCTTAAAAACACACCAAAACTAAATAGTTAAACGTACCAAAAATAAGTCAAATGAAATCTTATCAAATTCCCCCACACTTAAATCATTGATTGTCCTCAAGCAATAAGAATTACAATCCAAAAAGATGATTCAAATGTTACTACGAAATGAATTCAACCCTCAATTAGGTAAACAATCATCATGCGACTATTCAATTTACCTCAAAATACTCATAATATCAAGCAACAGAAAAAGCCATCATACCTTAATTCCTATGCATCTAATTAATCTCTCACCCTAGTCTAATCTTACAAACAAGTAGCTCATATAGTCAATGCATAGCTTTCTTTATCCATAATCTCCTCAATTTCAAAGTTAAAGAGGGATTTTATTCATTATTACTAACACTATCATACTCAAATTGTGAATGCATCTTTTGACATGAAGATCAATACTTTTAGGTAAAGACCCCGGTTATTCAACACTTCACTTATTCGAATTGCTTTGCATACTCTTAATTCAAGCACCGTTTGATGCAAAAGCTAATATTTGTAGATGCCAACCCCTGGTTACTGAGTACAAGAATCATTGGAGTAGAATAATAACTCTTATTCTTCTTTTCTTCCTTTTTTTTCTTTTTTTCTTTCTTTTTTTTTCTTTTTTTATCCCTCTTAAAGCAATGACCATAAGGAGGGAATTGCTTTTTGTGACTATATCAATCACTTGCTTGTAAAATTAAGTAAAAAGGAGAAATCTCATTCAACATGTAGAATATAGGTGTAGACACCAAATTTTGACTATTTCATTTATTTTCCTATATTTTTATCTGTTAATGTTTAGTTATTTATTTTTGAATATTCTAACACATTTTCCTCATTTTCGTAGGTTTTTCTTAAAAAAAAAAAAAGAAAAAAGAAAAAAGAAAAAAAAAGAGAAAAGTCAAAAGCATGGACCGTTCTGGATTAGTCAGCGTAACTAGTCCATATAACTCGTCGAAAAAAAAAATGACGCTGGATTTTCCGAAGCTTGGATCATCCTTTTCCAGCTGTATTTTCGATGCTTGAGCGATAAGAAACCTATTTAAACATTCCCAACTCACCCCTAACCCTAACAACTCATCTAACGTTCAAGATTAGCTCACCTCATCCCAAGAACATCAAAACCCTTAGTTCTAGGTTTGGTGGCTATAAATAGCCTAGATTAGGGTTTAACAAGGAAATCTGAGAGAAAAGAGGGAATTAGGGAGAGCTTTGAGAGAAAAAAGCAGAGAAAAATTGGAGAGAAAAAAGAAAAGAAAGGAGAAAAAAGAAAAGCTAGGGTTTGACACTTGGGAAGATCATTCTTGGAATTTCGCTTCTTCTATTGTTTAAATTCAAAGCTTCGATTCAGGGTAACATCCTTTTACCTTATTCTTGTTTTTTGATCGTAAAATTATCTGAGATTCGGACCTTTTGGTGGAACCAAGGTCTTGAATGGTTTTTCTTTTAGTTTGGGATATTTGATGATGATTATCAGCTGTTATATGAGCATGTTGTGTTTATAAAGCCTTGGTAAGGCTAGTAGGTTTGTTTTTACGTTTAAAATCAGACATTTGATGCTTCTGTGATGATGCTGTTGTGATTCCTGAGAAATTTCTGGAAAAATGTTCTTCACGTTTTGAAGATGTGAAGAAACGCGGACTACTTGCGCGGACTAGTTCGCGTAATGGTCCGCGTTTCCTCTTGAATGTTTGAAGTTGTGAAGAAGCGCGGATCTCTTGCGCGGACTACCTCGCGTAACAATCCGCGTTTCTGGTTGAATACTTGAATATGTGAAGAAACGCTGGGATGTTACGCAGGCCAGTCCGCGTAACCTCCCGCGTTTCTAGCCTGACAGGTCTTTTCCTTCCCCCTTGTTGTCCATTTGATGATGCTAATGCTTATGATTTGATCTTTGTGGGCTTAGCTTGTTTTGACATGATTTGAATGATGTTTTTGATGTTTTAAATAGATCCCTTGCCTCTAAAGATTTTGTTTGTGATGTTGTCTGAAAAACTGGAAGCAACCTTCCTGGTGTTTTGAAGATGGGAAGAGACGCGGATAGTTACGCGGCTGAGTCCGCGTTTCTGGTCCGCGTTTCCCCTCTGGATTCTGATTTTTGCCTGTAACGCGGACTCAGTTACGCGGCTCAGTCCGCGTTTTTGATCCGCGTAACCTCTCTGTTTCTGTATTTCTGTTGATATTTCCTGCTCTTTTGTTCCAGAATATTACTCTATTTCCTAGTATTATCTGTTTGCTTGCAGAATCTGTTTAGATACCCTTTCTTTGAATTTTTGATTCATTTTTCCTTTAAATTGGTACCTTGATCCCTTTTGTTGACATTGAGTCTTAGATAACCATTCCCATCATTTAAGGATTCAATTAAGGCCTCACATCAAGGGATGGTAACTTCTTTCCCCTATTATGTGCTTATTATGTGTTTTTGCATGATCTTGCATGTTTTTAAATTGAGTTTTCCTTTGCTTTTATTCATGTCTAGTCTTTATTTATGTCATTTGATTTTCGAGTAAATCATTTGGAGGCCTTGGATGCCAAGTTGTAATAGATAGGTTTAATTTTGGCAAAAAGTGTATTTATTCTAGAAAATGTAATAGTTAGATTATTATTTCGAATTTTTCCCTTAGAATGTATTTAGGTTCCCCCCCAATGTAATAATTAGGTTTTATATGCTTATTTTGCATGCTTGCATGATTATGTGTTTATTTGCTTTCCTAGGGCCTTGCATCTAGACATTATGCCTATGTGTTACGTGTTTATGTGTTTTAAGTGTTTATTTGCTTTATTATCATGTCTACATGTTTATTGTGTAAATATATTGACGTCACCACACTAGTCCAACGCTAGTTGTGGCCTTCCCCTCCGATTTCTCACTAATCCAATGTTAGTGAGAACCTTTTGACGAGGGCTAGTCCAATGCTAGACCCTTAAACGCCGTTCATGCATTAGATACAAATTTCACACACTTTTCACTTTTAGAGTTTCTTTCCCATTTTGCATGTCACTATTCTCCCCTCCCGTATGCGAGACATCTCATTTAGTTTTCTTTTTATTAGATTAGTGCATTTAAGGCATTACCCTTTGAAATAGGGAAAAGAGCGAGTATGGCTTCCTAGCCTTAGCACGCTTTTATTTCCTTCTATGAAAAGGAAGACTTAAAGTCACGAACTTAGTCCCCCACACCCGTTATGTTGCATTGTCCCTCTTTAGGACATACACGTGCATTATTTTAAAGGCTATCAAATTCATTCTTTAAAAAATCAAACTTTCTTCTTCATGTTTTAGCACTTCAAAGTCAAAAAGCCACTTTTCTTAAAATTGCATCTTTTTGGAAATTCAAGTTCCTCTTTGCACTTAAAATTGACCTTTTCAAAAATCCAATTTCTTTTCTCTTGATACTTTATAAAAATTGCATTTTGAAAACCCTATCTTTTGTTCATTCGAGTCTCATCATTTGCATTTTTCGTGACCTCCTCGAGGGATCAAAATTGGATGACACAACTAATGTGATCAATTCCAATCACACCTCAAGGAGACATTTTGCCCTCTCGATCCAACATTAGGTCTAGGGTTTGCATCCATATAGACAACATCCAAATGTGATAAATTTTAAAGTTAGAATTAGGAAATTTTCAACTAAATCTTGCAACTAGCTTTGGCTAGGTTAGAAGGGTGCCTTAGAGACGAGTAACATCGAATCTTTGCCTTCCCTTCTTTCAACTGTGACCCCCGAACCTTTTTCTCTAGTTTTCAAAGACCTGGAGTCGTCTAAAAAAGGGTTTTCTTTGTTTATTTCATTAAATCAAAACTTTTTGGGTGACTTGGTACACCTAAACTCCATACCAAGTGGCGACTCCAAACTTTTCCTAAAACCCTTTTCTAGACTTTTGTTTTGGGTCCAAACCGTCGCATTTTTGTAGTCCCATGACCCCTTTCCCTTACTTTTCCAAAAAATCAAATCTTTCCCTTTTCCCTCTACCAACAAACATTTTTCATTCGAAAAAATGGGGCGCGACAATAGGCATAATGATCTTCATTTTGTAAAATATACTTTTGAAATCACAATCAACACATATAAGCACATAAAAGCTAAATTCAAACAAATATACACATTCTCAAGCAATTTAACCAAAAGTATGTCTAACAGTTAAATCTAATCAGAATACAAGATCAAACATAAAAAAGAGAAATAAAGCACGAGTAGAATAAAAAGCAAATCATGGGGCGGATCCATCATCCCCCGCAGCTCCACCATCGCCTCCGGTGGTCTCTGGGATAGGCTGCTCAGGCGGCTGAATGCCGAGATGTGCCTCTATACGGCCTAATCGAGTGCTCAAAGCCCCGATCTGCTCCTCCATACGCCCCCATCGAGAGTCGAATTGTGTCTCCATGCGGTCCCATCTCTCGATCATCTAGGTCTGAAATCCGCCCAAAGTGTCCATGACAGCCTGCCATCCAGGCCGTGGTGGTGGTGGTGGTGGTGCAGCAGACGATGAGCCAGCCTCTCCTCCCTCCTGTCTAGTAGCTCTCTGGACTGGCTCTCGTCGAGGCCGGGCAATGTCTGATACATCTATATGTAAGTCCTTCAGCAATCCAATGCTGAGCTCAGCCACTGGCCTCAGGGGAGTAGGTGGGATAGCAGGGGGAATCACCCTCGCCCTGTGGAGGAGAAGTGAAATAAGTCGGGGAAACCCGAAGTGGAATGATGTGGACGTCCTCCTCGCCGTCGTCTTGATATGACTGATAATGATGTTCGGCAAGGGAATCTGGGCGAATGGCGAGTCCTGACCGTGGAACATACGATCTAAAAAGTATAGATCGCTGTTTCTCAGCTCCCCCTGGCCGCTCTTCTTCGGGATGACATTGTGGGCCAGGGTGTATAAAATAGCACGGTGGCGTGCTGGAAAAGATCGAGCCAGCTTCGTCTGGCTCTGGGACCCTCGGAACTCCTCATATGCGACTCCAAATCGCGCCATAGCATGTGAGGGATCCCACTCCCGGTCAGGTGACGAGAAGTCCTTCTTCAAATCAATGGCTGGACCCTCGCACCCGATTAATGCGAGCTATAGTGCTCGGGTGATCTCCAATCGGACTCCTCTAACAGAGGTCTCAATCCTCTCCCCACTGTGCCCCTTCTTGTCCTCGATGTTGCATAGAACTCATGGGACCAAGTCGAGGAAGATCTGTAGGGCAATGCAGAATCGGGCCCACCCCGGCGGTGGGGCAGCGTCCACCTCAGGAGCTATGTGCAGCTCATACACGAAGTCTATGCTCTCTCGAGCCTGGTACCACTCCTGGTTCTCCTTAGAGGAGAACAGGGTGATGTCAAATCTGGCGGTAGAGGCGTCTCGCCGTCTCTTCCTCACCAACGGCGTCTCTGGCTCACTCTCCTCACTGTGCGGAGGTGGCTCGACCACTGCCTTGCCACGTGCTCGTGACATAGTACCTTGAAAAATTTTTTTAATTGATTAATTGCCAACAATTTTGGCAAAGTGACGGGTAAATACATAAACAAATTAGAAATTCTTGGAAAATACCTTAAAACAAAATTCTTAAAAACCTGAAATTCAAACAACTTCTACAAAGCCCCAAAAAGAAACAAGATTCTAAAAGATTTCAATTAAATTCACAAAATGTAGGAAGAAATTTTTTTTTTTTTTTTTAAATTCCACAACAGTGCACAGAACAAAGAGTGCAATAATTCAACAAAATTTCCAAAACTTCAGGAATTTTAACAAAACCTATGAAAAAATCTTAAGAATTTTACAACAACAATAAAGTCTCTAAAAAAAAAATCCAATAAATTTCACAAAATCATTTAAATTCCGAAAATCTAAGAACTCAACGAAATTCCACACAAAAACCTAAAATTCAACAATTCCTATAAATTACAAAAACTTCAACAATTCGATTAATTGTGACGAAATTCAAAACTCCCAATTTTTCCATAAATTTTCACAAAAAATCAACAATTCACTAATTTTATCCAAAAATCCTATAAAAGATACAACAATCAAAGAATTCGGTGATTTCGAATTTTCACATTAATTCTACAACAGTGCGAAAATCCAGCAAAAATTCCAAACAGGACTAGAAATTTCAACAAGTTCCAAATTAAACAAAAATTCTACAATTTCTACATTTGATCACCCAAACGTGTTCAATTTTAATCTAACAATCCTATCAAACCTATTAATTAACAATACAAAAATTAAATTCACAAATTGACAAAAATTACACAATTTAAATAAATAATAATTAAACAAATAAAATAAAACAAATAAAATAGATAAATGGCTCACCAACATCTTTTAATCACATAAACAAGTCTAATAATCATTAGAAACAACAACAATAAACATTATAATTGAAAACAGAAAAATCGCGAAAAAAAGGGAAAAAAGAACGAATTTTCGGAAATTCAAAATATGTAATTTCGATAGGATTTCTTACCGCAATCACGTAGTGGAGTGTTTAAGGAGTGAAATGATGCAAGAAGCCCCAAAAAACAAACACGAATTGACCCCCAATTGACCGGTTTTAGTTTCGGAAAAAACAACCTCAATCCCGAGCTTTTGATGTGTTTTCGTGATGTTTTGTTGGATGAAAATGTTCTAAGAAGCCTAGGGAATGTTCGGTGAAGAAATATGGAAGAAAGAACGCATTCGAGGATTTGGGTGAGTTACGTGGAGTGGGAAAAGGAAAAGCCGGTGAAGAAGCCGCAGCGCTTTTGAACTGGAAATGGAAACGCTTGATCGAGACGCTGACTACAGCATTACCATATGAACGCGAAACTTTGTTAAATAGGAAACGCGGGTTGAAACGCGGAGTGACTTCAGCGAACGCTGCGTTGAAAAAATGAAATAAAGCGAGGAAAAAGCGCTGAACAAGCTGTAAGGCTCAGCGTTACACTCAGAAGATATGAATTTCAAAGAAACGCGGGATGAAACGCGGACTACCCCACAACAACCCGCGTTACTTCTCAGAGGATATGAATTTGTAAAGAAAAGGGAAACGCTGACTGTCCACGCAACCACACGCGTTACTTCAAAATTTTTTTTTTTTTTTTTTTTATAATTTTGAACTGAGGGCTATAACGCCTGGTAGTGTAGGTAAGAAACCTTGCTTTTTCAAAATTTTTCCAAAGAATTTATCCTTTCTTGATTTTTCAAAACAACTATCTTTATTTATTTTTATATGCACGCTTCGAAAATGGTCTAATCATGCATTCTAAACATTTACTCGAACTAAAGCTGACTTCCTCGATTGGACCGATTGGCCACTTGTCCCTGCTTCCCTGTAAAAGAAAAGAAATGGTGAAAAAATAATGATGACGCCGCCACCGTTCTACCCTTGTATCTCAAGCAGCCCGTAAACATGAGTTCTTGGACGTCGATGAGCGATTTCAGCTGAATTCCTTTTGCTTTACCGGTGCAGATCTATTCTGTCGTTCCGCTTGCTTCTGAATCCATATCACCCATACCTTCTTGGTAATCTAAGAGGATTGTCCTTTGATGAAACTGCCCTTTTGATGAAAATATGTGCAAAAGTTTGTGCAAAGAAACAATTTTATTTTAAAATGACATTACAACTATAGAATGAATGCTAAACATGGCATTTTAAATCAATAATAGCCAAACGTCGGAAAAACCATTTAAAACAAAAGGCGTCGCACTTGACCCCTTTGGATATCATCTCCTTGGAGTTTACTGACGGCAAGGGAGTGCTTGATATAAGGTAAACCCATGATAAACGTAATCACCGGCCTCCCTTGTCCCATGAACTTTTCCTTTCTGCTTGCCCTGTTGCTTTTCAAAACTTGCTTTAGTATCCTTTCAGATTTGCACTGAAGCTGACTGATAAGGTAGTCTAATGAAATGGACAGACTTAAACCCCAATTTCGTCAATTTAAACATGTTTGTTAAAATAGTGGCATCAGTGAGACAATCCCTTCTGGCAAAAATTCAGATAGAATGTATTTGCATCATTTGCCTTTTGATTGAGAAAGTTCTTTCCAGAAATTTTTGTAAAAAGTTGGAGGTCTATAACACTAGGCTTTTGCAAGGGGGTTAAGGTGTAGGGGCAGGTTTAAATTTGAAATTTTTTTTTTTTATAGAAAAATTTGCCCCAGTTTGGTCCCTCTTTTTTTTTTTCGTAAAATGTTTTTTTTTTTTAAAATACAAAAATTGCCCCAGTGTGGGGGTTTGTGATTCTCAAGAGGGTTTGCTAAATAATTAATTATTTTTTATAGGCTCAAACGGGAGAATTGGGGGGTTGAAGTGTTTAAACGAAAAGGAAGAAGGTCGGCTTTTTCAGACCACCTTTTTGCAAAAATTTCTGAAGAAACCTTGCTCAATCATATGAAAAATCTTTTACACATGTCTGAATTAATTGGTTGAGGAAAAATCTGTCCGTCCATCTCCATGAGAACCACTGTTCCTCCAGGTAGCACCTTTTGAATAATGAACGGCTCTTGCCAATTCGGAGCGAATTTCCCCTTAGCCTCTTCTTGCATCGGAAGGATTCGTTTCAAAACCTTGTCCCCCACTTCAAACCTGCGAGGTCTAACTTTCTTGTTATAAGCCCGAGCCATCCTCTGCTGGTAACATTGCCCATGACAAATGGCATTCAATCTCCTTTCATCGATCAAAGACAGTTGCTCGTGACGTTGCTTGGTCCATTCAGCTTCTTCCAATTGAGCTTCCTTTAGAATGCGCAAATAGGGGATTTCAATTTCAGCAGGTAATACCGCTTCCATCCCATACATGAGAGAGTAAGGTGTTGCCCCAGTAGAAGTTCTGATTGCAATTCTCCATGCCAAAAGGGTAGTTTCTCATGCCAATCTCGGTGTGTTTCGATTATCTTACAAATGACGACATCCAAGTTCATGAGATATCAGAATTTTCGTCCACCAAATTCCAAAATGATGACGTCCAAGGGTCAAAGGTTTTTATTCATGATCATCCAAGAGTAAAATAAATAAATGTGCAAAAATAAAATGAGTGGACCATAACTGAAGGACAAAAGGAGAAATTTCATTTCATTTGGCAAAGAGCAAGATAACAGATAATATCATGGAAGCATAATTAAAGGCATGATTTTAAACAAGCAAAAAGTGAGATAACAAGTGCATTGTTTTTGAAGAAATTAAAACATGATTCATTTTTCAAGGACAAACCCCTCAGATTTACCAAAACCTCCTCCGAGCAGGCAGACAATCGGTAGCCTAATCTTGTGTGGCCTCTTAAGGAATCAAAGGAAACTCCACATTCTCCGTAGGATCGGTGTCAAGGATGATCCCGACAAACAGTTGAGATAACCTTGTCTCTATATCATCATCAGACCTTTCCTTAAATGACCCACCACCATCCTCATCTTCTTCTTTAATGAATTGAGCATGGTCAACAATTTCCTCCTCCACATTGATCATTCCAACGACGTCTTTATGTTCCGGGAGAGGGTTTCTATTGACGTTCGGCCCTTGCTCATTCTTTCTTTTCAGAACTATATCCCCGGCATCCACCATGTCTTGAATTTTATGCTTCAAGGCCCAACAATTAATCGTCGGATGACCCGGGCTTCCAGAATGGTAAGCGCAGATAGCATGGGGATCATACCCAGTAGGGAGTCCCTGGGATACAGGAGGGACAGTCGATTTTCCCGGTCTTCAACATTACAGCTGGTCAATGGGGCGGCCCAAATTGGTGAAAGTCCGAAAGGTTTTTTGATTCTGCATTTCATTATGCTCAAAAGAATTTTGGACAGGATTTTGTGGAGCAGGTCTAGGAGCATAGTTTTGACGGGGGTAGGAGATAGGTTGGGAAGTTGGAGGCAAAGATGGGGGATTCAAATAGATAGGTCGGGGGTGAGGCATTTGGGCGGCGGTGTGATAAACAGGCTGATGGTAGGGATAAGGTAAGTATGAGCTTGAATTAGTGGGTGACTCAGAACTCACGGACTGAGAGGTGGGTTGATCCCACACAAAGCAGCCTTCATTCTTTTTTAAATGGGAGTTTCCTCCCACCGCCATTTTGCCCTTGTAATGTTTCCAATTCTTTGTTTGTATGGTCACATTGACAATTTTCCCGATTTTCACAAACTCATCATACTCCTCCAGCTTATTGACAATTGTAGCAAAAGAACTCCCAATCATTCGAAAAATCTCTTCAAAATAAGGCGGGTCATGTGCCTTGATGAAAGTACGAACAATCTCTTCTTCTGTCATGGGAGGCTCAACTTTAGCAGCCAACTTTCTCCATCGCTTGGACCCTATTTCATTTGTTTTCATATGTTTTTATCTATTAATGTTTAGTTATTTATTTTTGAATATTCTAATGCATTTTCCTCATTTTTGTAGGTTTTTCTTAAAAAAAAAAAAAAAAAGGAAAAAAGTCAAAACGCTGACCGATTCATGGATCACTCAGCGTAACTAGTCCAGCGTAACTGATCGAAAAAAAAATGACGCGCGGATTTTTCCAGAAGTTTGGATCATCCTTTTCCAGCTGTATTTTCCGATGCTTGAACGATAAGAAACCTATTTAAACATTCCCCAACTCACCCCTAACCCCTAACAACTCATCTAACGTTCAAGATTAGCTCACCTCATCCCAAGAACATCAAAACCCTTAGTTCTAGGTTTGGTGGCTATAAATAGCCTAGATTAGGGTTTAACGAGGTTGGAGAGGTTGGAAATCTGAGAGAAAAAGAGGGAATTAGGAGAGCTTTGAGAGAGAAAAAAGCAGAGAAAAACGGCTGGGAATTGGAGAGAAAAAAGAAAAGAAAGGAGAAAAAGAAAAGCTAGGGTTTGACACTTGGGAAGATCATTCTTGGAATTTCTGGCTTCTTCTATTGTTTAAATTCAAAGCTTCGATTGGTAACATCCTTTACCTTATTTACTTGTTTTTGATCGTAAAATTATTCGAGATTCGACCTTTTGGTGGAACCAAGGTCTTGAATGGTTTTCTTTTAGTTTGGGATATTTGATGATGATTATCATGTTATATGAGCATGTTGTGTTTATAAAGCCTTGGTAAGGCTAGTAGGTTTGTTTTACGTTTAAAATCGACATTTGATGCTTCGTGATGATCTTTGTTGTGATTCCCGAGAAATTTCTGGAAAAATGTTCTTCACGCTTTGAAGATGTGAAAAACGCTGACTACTTGCGGACTAGTTCGTAATGGTCCGCGTTTCCTCTTGAATGTTTGAAGTTGTGAAGAAGCGCGGATCTCTTGCGCGGACTACCTCGCGTAACAATCCGCGTTTCTGGTTGAATACTTGAATATGTGAAGAAACGCTGGGATGTTACGCAGGCCAGTCCGCGTAACCTCCCGCGTTTCTAGCCTGACAGGTCTTTTCCTTCCCCCTTGTTGTCCATTTGATGATGCTAATGCTTATGATTTGATCTTTGTGGGCTTAGCTTGTTTTGACATGATTTGAATGATGTTTTTGATGTTTTAAATAGATCCCTTGCCTCTAAAGATTTTGTTTGTGATGTTGTCTGAAAAACTGGAAGCAACCTTCCTGGTGTTTTGAAGATGGGAAGAGACGGATAGTTACGCGGCTGAGTCCGCGTTCTGGTCGCGCTTCCTCTCGGATTCTGATTTTTTGCCTGTAACGCTTCGATTCTGCTGTCCAGCGTTTTGATCCGTAACCTCTCGTTTCGTATTTCTTGATATTTCCTGCTCTTTTGTTCCAGAATATTACTCTATTTCCTAGTATTATCTGTTTGCTTGCAGAATCTGTTTAGATACCCTTTCTTTGAATTTTTGATTCATTTTTCCTTTAAATTGGTACCTTGATCCCTTTTGTTGACATTGAGTCTTAGATAACCATTCCCATCATTTAAGGATTCAATTAAGGCCTCACATCAAGGGATGGTAACTTCTTTCCCTATTATGTGCTTATTATGTGTTTTGCATGATCTTGCATGTTTTAAATTGAGTTTTCCTTTGCTTTTATTCATGTCTAGTCTTTATTTATGTCATTTGATTTTCGAGTAAATCATTTGGAGGCCTTGGATGCCAAGTTGTAATAGATAGGTTTAATTTTGGCAAAAAGTGTATTTATTCTAGAAAATGTAATAGTTAGATTATTATTTCGAATTTTTCCCTTAGAATGTATTTAGGTTCCCCCCCAATGTAATAATTAGGTTTTATATGCTTATTTTGCATGCTTGCATGATTATGTGTTTATTTGCTTTCCTAGGGCCTTGCATCTAGACATTATGCCTATGTGTTACGTGTTTATGTGTTTTAAGTGTTTATTTGCTTTATTATCATGTCTACATGTTTATTGTGTAAATATATTGACGCGTCACCACACTAGTCCAACGCTAGTTGTGGCCTTCCTCGATTTCTCACTAATCCAATGTTAGTGAGAACCTTTTGACGAGGGCTAGTCAATGCTAGACCCTTAAAGCTGCTTCATGCATTAGATACAAATTTCACACACTTTTCACTTTTAGAGTTTCTTTCCCATTTTGCATGTCACTATTCTCCCCTCCATGAGACATCTCATTTAGTTTTCTTTTATTAGATTAGTGCATTTAAGGCATTACCCTTTAAAATAGGGAAAAGAGTATGGCTTCCTAGCCTTAGCACGCTTTTATTTCCTTCTATGAAAGGAAGACTTAAAGTCACGAACTTAGTCCCCCACACCCGTTATGTTGCATTGTCCCTCTTAGGACATACACGTGCATTATTTTAAAGGCTATCAAATTCATTCTTTAAAAAATCAAACTTTCTTCTTCGTGTTTTAGCACTTCAAAGTCAAAAAGCCACTTTTCTTAAAATTGCATCTTTTTGGAAACTCAAGTTCCTCTTTGCACTTAAAATTGACCTTTTCAAAAATCCAAGTTCTTTTCTCTTGATACTTTATAAAAATTGCATTTTGAAAACCCTATCTTTTGTTCATTCGAGTCTCATCATTTGCATTTTTCGTGACCTCCTCGAGGGATCAAAATTGGATGACACAACTAATGTGATCAATTCCAATCACACCTCAAGGAGACATTTTGCCCCTCTCGATCCAACATTAGGTCTAGGGTTTGCATCCATATAGACAACATCCAAATGTGATAAATTTTAAAGTTAGAATTAGGAAATTTTCAACTAAATCTTGCAACTAGCTTTGGCTAGGTTAGAAGGGTGCCTTAGAGGCAGTAACATCAATCTTTGCCTTCCCTTCTTTCAACCAGACCGAACCTTTTCTCTAGTTTTCAAAGACCCGAGTCGCCTAAAAAGGGTTTTCTTTGTTTATTTCATTAAATCAAAACTTTTTGGGTGACTTGGTACACCTAAACTCCATACCAAGTGGCGACTCCAAACTTTTCCTAAAAACCCTTTTCTAGACTTTTTGTTTTGGGTCCAAACCGTCGCATTTTTGTAGTCCCATGACCCATTTCCCTTACTTTTCCAAAAAATCAAATCTTTCCCTTTTCCCTCTACCAACAAACATTTTTCATTCGAAAAAATGGGGCGCGACAATAGGCATAATGATCTTCATTTTGTAAAATATACTTTTGAAATCACAATCAACACATATAAGCACATAAAGCTAAATTCAAACAAATATACACATTCTCAAGCAATTTAACCAAAAGTATGTCTAACAGTTAAATCTAATCAGAATACAAGATCAAACATAAAAAAGAGAAATAAAGCACGAGTAGAATAAAAAGCAAATCATGGGGCGGATCCATCATCCCCCGCAGCTCCACCATCGCCTCCGGTGGTCTCTGGGATAGGCTGCTCAGGCGGCTGAATGCCGAGATGTGCCTCTATACGGCCTAATCGAGTGCTCAAAGCCCCGATCTGCTCCTCCATACGCCCCCATCGAGAGTCGAATTGTGTCTCCATGCGGTCCCATCTCTCGATCATCTAGGTCTGAAATCCGCCTAAGTGTCCATGACACCGCCATCCGGCCGTGGTGGTGGTGGTGCAGCAGACGATGAGCCAGCCTCTCCTCCCTCCTGTCTAGTAGCTCTCTGGACTGGCTCTCGTCGAGGCCGGGCAATGTCTGATACATCTATATGTAAGTCCTTCAGCAATCCAATGCTGAGCTCAGCCACTGGCCTCAGGGGAGTAGGTGGGATAGCAGGGGGAATCACCCTCGCCCTGTGGAGGAGAAGTGAAATAAGTCGGGGAAACCCGAAGTGGAATGATGTGGACGTCCTCCTCGCCGTCGTCCTGATATGACTGATAATGATGTTCGGCAAGGGAATCTGGGCGAATGGCGAGTCCTGACCGTGGAACATACGATCTAAAAAGTATAGATCGCTGTTTCTCAGCTCCCCCTGGCCGCTCTTCTTCGGGATGACATTGTGGGCCAGGGTGTATAAAATAGCACGGTGGCGTGCTGGAAAAGATCGAGCCAGCTTCGTCTGGCTCTGGGACCCTCGGAACTCCTCATATGCGACTCCAAATCGCGCCATAGCATGTGAGGGATCCCACTCCCGGTCAGGTGACAAGAAGTCCTTCTTCAAATCAATGGCTGGACCCTCGTCACCGCACCCCAGTGTCTGAGCTATAGTGCTCCGGGTGATCTCCAATCGGACTCCTCTAACAGAGGTCTCAATCCTCTCCCCACTGTGCCCCTTCTTGTCCTCGATGTTCGCATAGAACTCGCGGACCAAGTCGGGGAAGATCTGTAGGGCAATGCAGTGGGGCCCACCCCTGCTGCGGCAATAATCTGGTGGGCAGCGTCCACCTCAGGAGCTATGTGCAGCTCATACACGAAGTCTATGCTCTCTCGAGCCTGGTACCACTCCTGGTTCTCCTTAGAGGAGAACCGGGTGATGTCAAAATCTGGCGGTAGAGGCTGTCTCTGTCGCCGTCTCTTCCTCACCAACGGCGTCTCTGGCTCACTCTCCTCACTGTGCGGAGGTGGCTCGACCACTGCCTTGCCACGTGCTCGTGACATAGTACCTTGAAAAATTTTTTTAATGATTAATTGCCAACAATTTTGGCAAAGTGACGGGTAAATACATAAACAAATTAGAAATTCTTGGAAAATACCTTAAAACAAAATTCTTAAAAACCTGAAATTCAAACAACTTCTACAAAGCCCCAAAAAGAAACAAGATTCTAAAAGATTTCAATTAAATTCACAAAATGTAGGAAGAAATTTTTTTTTTTTTTAAATTCCACAACAGTGCACAGAACAAAGAGTGCAATAATTCAACAAATTTTCCAAAACTTCAGGAATTTTAACAAAACCTATGAAAAAATCTTAAGAATTTTACAACAACAATAAAGTCTCTAAAAAAAAAAATCCAATAAATTTCACAAAATCATTTAAATTCCGAAAATCTAAGAACTCAACGAAATTCCACACAAAACCTAAAATTCAACAATTCCTATAAATTACAAAACTTCAACAATTGATTAATTGTGACTAAATTCAAAACTCCCAATTTTTCCATAAATTTTCACAAAAAATCAACAATTCACTAATTTTATCCAAAATCCTATAAAAGATACAACAATCAAAGAATTGGTGATTTCAATTTTCACATTAATTCTACAACAAAAAATCCAAAGAAAAAATTCCAAACAGACTAGAAATTTCAACAAGTTCCAAATTAAACAAAAATTCTACAATTTCTACATTTGATCACCCAAACGTGTTCAATTTTAATCTAACAATCCTATCAAACCTATTAATTAACAATACAAAAATTAAATTCACAAATTGACAAAAATTACACAATTTAAATAAATAATAATTAAACAAATAAAATAAAACAAATAAAATAGATAAATGGCTCACCAACATCTTTTAATCACATAAACAAGTCTAATAATCATTAGAAACAACAACAATAAACATTATAATTGAAAACAGAAAAATCGCGAAAAAAAGGGAAAAAAGAACGAATTTTCGGAAATTCAAAATATGTAATTTCGATAGGATTTCTTACCGCAATCACGTAGTGGAGTGTTTAAGGAGTGAAATGATGCAAGAAGCCCCAAAAAACAAACACGAATTGACCCCCAATTGACCGGTTTTAGTTTCGGAAAAAACAACCTCAATCCCGAGCTTTTGATGTGTTTTCGTGATGTTTTGTTCGGATGAAAATGTTCTAAGAAGCCTAGGGAATGTTCTGGTGAAGAAATATGGAAGAAAGAACGGATTTCTGAGGATTTGGGTGAGTTACGTGGAGTGGGAAAAGGAAAAGCCGGTGAAGAAGCCGTCGCGCTTCCGCGCTTTTGAACTTCTGGGAAATGGAAACGCGGACTGAGACGCGGACTACGCCGCGTTACTGGTCCGCGTTACCATATGAACGCGAAACTTTGTTAAATAGGAAACGCGGGTTGAAACGCGGAGTGACTCGCGTAACGGTACGCGTTACGTTCAGAAAAATGAAATAAAGCAGAAAGCCGCGAGGAAAACGCGGAACAAGCCAGGTAAGGCTCCGCGTTACACTCAGAAGATATGAATTTCAAAGAAACGCGGGATGAAACGCGGACTACCCCACGCAACAACCCGCGTTACTTCTCAGAGGATATGAATTTGTAAAGAAACGCGAGGGAAACGCGACCTGGTCCACGCAACCACACGCGTTACTTCAAAATTTTTTTTTTTTTTTTATAATTTTGAACTGAGGGCTATAACGCCTGGTAGTGTAGGTAAGAAACCTTGCTTTTTCAAAATTTTTCCAAAGAATTTATCCTTTCTTGATTTTTCAAAACAACTATCTTTATTTATTTTTATATGCACGCTTCGAAAATGGTCTAATCATGCATTCTAAACATTTACTCGAACTAAAGCTGACTTCCTCGATTGGACCGATTACACTTGTCCCCGCCTTCCCTGTAAAAGAAAAGAAATGGTGAAAAATAATGATGACGCCGCCACCGCTCTACCCTTGTATCTCAAGCAGCCCGTAAACATGAGTTCTTGGACGCGTCGATGATGCATTTCAGCTGAATTCCTTTTGCTTTACCGGTGCAGATCTATTCTGTCGTTCCGCTTGCTTCTGAATCCATATCACCCATACCTTCTTGGTAATCTAAGAGGATTGTCCTTTGATGAAACTGCCCTTTTGATGAAAATATGTGCAAAGTTTGTGCAAAGAAACAATTTTATTTTAAAATGACATTACAACTATAGAATGAATGCTAAACATGGCATTTTAAATCAATAATAGCCAAACGTCGGAAAAACCATTTAAAACAAAAGGCCGTGACTTGACCCCTTTGGATATCATCTCCTTGGAGTTTACTGACGGCAAGGGAGTGCTTGATATAAGGTAAACCCATGATAAACGTAATCACCGGCCTCCCTTGTCCCATGAACTTTTCCTTTCTGCTTGCCCTGTTGCTTTTCAAAACTTGCTTTAGTATCCTTTCAGATTTGAATCAAGTCGACCGATAAGGTAGTCTAATGAAATGGACAGACTTAAACCCCAATTTCACAATTTAAACATGTTTGTTAAAATAGTGGCATCGTGAGACAATCCTTCGCAAAAAAATTCAGATAGAATGTATTTGCATCATTTGCCTTTTGATTGAGAAAGTTCTTTCCAGAAATTTTGTAAAAGTTGAGGTCTATAACACTAGGCTTTTTGCAAGGGGTTAAGGTGTAAGGGCAGGTTTAAATTTGAAATTTTTTTTTTATAGAAAAATTTGCCCCAGCTTGGTCCCTCTTTTTTTTTCAGAAATGTTTTTTTTTTTTTTTAAAATACAAAATTGCCCCAGGTGGGGTTTGTGATTCTCAAGAGGGTTTGCTAAATAATTAATTATTTTTATAGGCTCAAACGGGAGAATTGGGGGGTTGAAGTGTTTAAACGAAAAGGAAGAAGGTCGGCTTTTTCAGACCACCTTTTTGCAAAATTTCTGAAGAAACCTTGCTCAATCATATGAAAAATCTTTTACACATGTCTGAATTAATTGGTTGAGGAAAAATCTGTCCGTCCATCTCCATGAGAACCACTGTTCCTCCAGGTAGCACCTTTTGAATAATGAACGGCTCTTGCCAATTCGGAGCGAATTTCCCCTTAGCCTCTTCTTGCATCGGAAGGATTCGTTTCAAAACCTTGTCCCCCACTTCAAACCTGCGAGGTCTAACTTTCTTGTTATAAGCCCGAGCCATCCTCTGCTGGTAACATTGCCCATGACAAATGGCATTCAATCTCCTTTCATCGATCAAAGACAGTTGCTCGTGACGTTGCTTGGTCCATTCAGCTTCTTCCAATTGAGCTTCCTTTAGAATGCGCAAATAGGGGATTTCAATTTCAGCAGGTAATACCGCTTCCATCCCATACATGAGAGAGTAAGGTGTTGCCCCAGTAGAAGTTCTGATTGCAATTCTCCATGCCAAAAGGGTAGTTTCTCATGCCAATCTCGTGTTTCGATTATCTTACAAATGACGCACATCCAAGTTCATGAGATATCAGAATTTTCGTCCACCAAATTCCAAAATGATGACGTCCAAGGGTCAAAGGTTTTTATTCATGATCATCCAAGAGTAAAATAAATAAATGTGCAAAAATAAAATGAGTGGACCATAACTGAAGGACAAAAGGAGAAATTTCATTTCATTTGGCAAAGAGCAAGATAACAGATAATATCATGGAAGCATAATTAAAGGCATGATTTTAAACAAGCAAAAAGTGAGATAACAAGTGCATTGTTTTTGAAGAAATTAAAACATGATTCATTTTTCAAGGACAAACCCCTCAGATTTACCAAAACCTCCTCCGAAAGTGTGCACAATCGGTAGCCTAATCTTGTGTGGCTCTTAAGGAATCAAAGGAAACTCCACATTCTCCGTAGGATCGGTGTCAAGGATGATCCCGACAAACAGTTGAGATAACCTTGTCTCTATATCATCATCAGACCTTTCCTTAAATGACCCACCACCATCCTCATCTTCTTCTTTAATGAATTGAGCATGGTCAACAATTTCCTCCTCCACATTGATCATTCCAACGACGTCTTTATGTTCCGGGAGAGGGTTTCTATTGACGTTCGGCCCTTGCTCATTCTTTCTTTCAGAACTATATCCCCGCATCCACCATGTCTTGAATTTTATGCTTCAAGGCCCAACAATTAATCGTCGGATGACCCGGCTTCCTGAATGGTGCAGATAGCATGGGATCATACCCTTAGGGAGTCCCTGGGATACAGAGGGACAAGGATTTTCCCGCCGGTCTTCAACCTTCAGACAGCTGGTCAATGGGCGCCCAAATTGGTGAAAGTCCGAAAGGTTTTTTGATTCTGCATTTCATTATGCTCAAAAGAATTTTGGACAGGATTTTGTGGAGCGTGTCTAGAGCATAGTTTTGACGGGGGTAGAGATAGGTTGAAGTTGGAGGCAAAGATGGGATTCAAATAGATAGGTCGGGGTGAGGCATTTGGGCGGTGTGATAAACAGTCGATGGTAGGGATAAGGTAAGTATGAGCTTGAATTAGTGGGGTGACTCCGAGCTCTGGACCTGAGAGGTGGGTTCTGATCCCACACAAAAGCAGCTTCTCCTTCATTCTTTTTAAATGGGAGTTTCTCCCAATCGCCATTTTGCCCTTGTAATGTTTCCAATTGTCGCTTGTATGGTCACATTGACAATTTTCCGATTTTCACAAACTCATCATACCCTCCAGCTTATTGACAATTGTAGCAAAAGAACTCCCAATCATTCAAAAATCTCTTCAAAATAATGGTCATGTGCCTTGATGAAAGTAAAACAATCTCTTCTTCACATGGAGGCTCAACTTAGCAGCCCAACTTTCTCCATCGCTTGACCCTATTTCATTTGTTTTCATATGTTTTATCTATTAATGTTTAGTTATTTATTTTTGAATATTCTAATGCATTTTCCTCATTTTTGTAGGTTTTTCTTAAAAAAAAGAGGAAAAAAGTCAAAACGCGATTCTACGGATCACAACTAGTCCAACCCGATCGTAGAAAAAAATGACGCCGATTTTTCCAAGTTTGGATCATCCTTTCCAAATGTATTTTCCGATGCTTGAACGATAAGAAACCTATTTAAACATTCCCCAACTCACCCCTAACCCCTAACAACTCATCTAACGCTCAAGATTAGCTCACCTCATCCCAAGAACATCAAACCCTTAGTTCTAGGTTTGGCTATAAATAGCCTAGATTAGGGTTTAACTAGGTTGGAGAGGTTGGAAATCGAGAGAAAAGAGGGAATTGAGAGAGTTTTGAGAGAGAAAAGCAGAAAAAACGGTCGGAATTGGAGAGAAAAGAAAGAAAGGAGAAAAGAAAAGCTAGGGTTTGACACTGGGAAGATCATTCTTGGAATTTTGGCTTCTTCTATTGTTTAAATTAAAGGTTCTTCGTAACATCCTTTACCTTATTTATCGCTTTTTTTTTTGATCGTAAAATTATTCTGAGATTCGACCTTTTGGTGGAAACCAAGGTCTTGAATGGTTTTCTTTTAGTTTGGGATATTTGATGATGATTATACCTTATATGAGCATGTTGTTTATAAAGCCTTGGTAAGGCTAGTAGATTTGTTTTACGCTTAAAATCGACATTTGATGCTTCCGTGATGATGTCCGTGATTCCCGAAATTTCTGGAAAAATGTTCTTCACGCTTTGAAGATGAAGAAACGCTGACCACTTGCGACTGACTTCGCCCTGGCTTCTCAAATGTTTGAAGTTGTGAAGAACGCTACCTCCGGACTACCGCAAACCATCCGCTTTGAATACTTGAAGATGTGAAGAACGCTGGATGTTACGCATCAAGCCAGCCCTCCAGTTTCCTCTTTTCTTGTCTATTTGATGATATCGATGTTTGATTCGCCTTCTTCGTTTAGTTTGTTTTGACATGATTTGAATGCTTTGTTTTGATGTTTTAAATAGATCCCTTGCCTCTGAAGATTTTGTTTGTGATGTTGTCTGAAAAACTGGAAGCAACCTTCCGGTGTTTGAAGATTGGGAAGAGACGCTGATAAAGTCACGCCTAAGTCCGCGGTCCGTTTCCCTCCTTTGATTCTGATTTTGCCCGCATGACTCAAGACATGCCCACCATGCTTTTTTGATCCGCTGTAATCTCTTCGCCAGATTGCTTGATATTTCCCCTTTTGTTCCGAATATTACTCTATTTCCTAGTATTATCTGCTTGCTTGCTGCTGTTTAGATACCCTTTCTTTGAATTTTTGATTCATTTTCCTTTAAATTGGTAATACCTTGATCCCTTTTATTGACATTGAGTCTTAGCATCATCTAGGATTCAATTAAGGTCATATCCTTATTTCCTCCCATTATGTGCCTATTATGTGTTTTGCATGATTTTGCATCAAATTAAGTTTTCCTGCTTTTATTCATGTCTAGTCTTTATTTATGTTATTTAAATTTTGAGTAAATCATTTGAGGGCTTGATGTCAAGTTGTAATAGATAGGTTTAATTTGGCAAAAGTGTATTTATTCTAGAAAATGTAATAGTTAGATTATTATTCAATTTTCCTTAGAATGTATTTAGATTTCCCCAATGTAATAATTAGGTTTATATGCTTATTTTGCATGTTTGCATGATTATGTGTTTATTTGCTTTTGCTTCATTTAGATAGCTATGCCTATGTGTTATGTGTGTTTCATGTGTTTTTATGTGTTTATTTGTTTTATTATCATGTCTACATGTTTATGTAAATGTATGGATCGTCACCACACTAGTCCAACGCTAGTTGTGGCCTTCCCCATTTCACTAATCCAATGTTAGTCCTTTGACTAGGGCTAGTCCAGCTAGACCCTTAAAACGCTCATGCATTAGATACAGCTTTAGAGTTTCTTTCTCATTTTGCATGTCACTATTCCCTCATCCATAAACATCTCATCTTTTTATTAGATTAGTGCATTTAAGGCATTACCCTTTGAATAGGGAAAAGAGTTGAGTATGGCTTTTAGCCTTAGCGCTATTACCTTCTATGAAAAGGAAGATTCAAAGTCAACTTAGTCCCCTCAAGCTATGTTGCATTATCCCTCTTACATACATCGGCATTTTTTAAAGGCTATCAAATTCATTCTTTAAAATCAAACTTTCTTCTTATGTTTTAGCAAAAGTCAAAACCATTTTTAAAATTACATCTTTTGAAATTCAAGTTCTTTTGTAATTTAAATTGACCTTTTCAAAATGATCCAATTTCTTTTCGAGAGTTTATAATTGCACTTTTTTGAAAACACTATTTTTTGTTCGAGTCTCATTTCATTTTCACCTTCGAGGGATCAAAATTGATGACACTAATGTGATCAATTCCAATCACACCTCACAGACATTTTGCCCCTTCTCCAACACATTAGTCTCAGGGTTTGCATCCATATGACAACATCCAAATGTGATAAATTTTAAAGAATTAGGGAAATTTTCAACTAAATCTGCCTTCAAAATCAATCTTGCCTCTTCTTTTTTTCTAGTTTTCAAAGACTGAGTCGCCTAAAAAAGGGTTTTCTTTGTTTATTTCTTATTAAATCAAAACTTTAAGTGACTTGGTACTAATCCATACCATGGCTACTAAACTTTTTTTAAAACTCTTTTAGATTTCTTTTTGTTTTAAACGATTTTATAGTCATGACTCTTTTCTTTTCTTTCAAAAAATCAAATTTTCCCTTTTCTACTAACAACAACATTTTTCATTCAAAAATAAGGGCTGTACTGCACCCACCTAGTGGAAACCCCATGTACTTTCCTCCTCTCACATATCGCTTAAAGTAAGGAATCCATTCAACTCGTCCTATAATGCCCAAACAAAGGTACATTCTTTATCAATCCTCTAGGGTTGTTTTACTAATCGATATCAACTGAGTCGCTAAGTCGTCATTTTTTTCAATGAAAATGTTGTTGTTGGTAGAAAAGGGAAAGATTTGATTTTTTGAAAAGAAAGGGAAAGGGGTCATGGACTATAAAATGCTCGGTTTGGACCCAAAACAAAAAAGTCTAAAAAGGTTTTAGAAAAGTTTGAGTCGCCACTTGGTATGGAGTTTAGGTGTACCAAGTCACCCAAAAGTTTTGATTTAATGAAATAAACAAAGAAAACCCTTTAGACGAATTCGTGTCTTTGAAAACTAGAGAAAAAAAGGTTCTGGTCACAGCTTGAAAGAAGGGAAGGCAAGATCTGATGTTACTCGCTCTAAGGCACTCCTTCTAACCTAGCCAAAGCTAGTTGCAAGATTTAGTTGAAAATTTCCTAATTCTAACTTTAAAATTTATCACATTTGATGTTGTCTATATGGATGCAAACCCTAGACCTAATGTTGGATCGAGAGGGCAAATGTCTCCTTGAGGTGATTGGAATTGATCACATTAGTTGTGTCATCCAATTTTGATCCCTCGAGGAGGTCACAAAAAATGCAAAATGATGAGACTCAACAAACAGAAAAATAGGTTTTCAAAAAAAGTGCAATTTATAAACTCAAGAGAAAAGAAATTGATCATTTTGAAAAGGTCAATTTTAAGTGCAAAGAGGAACTTGAATTTCCAAAAAGATGTAATTTTAAAAAATGGTTTTTTGACTTGAATTGCTAAAACATGAAGAAGAAAGTTTGATTTTAAAGAATGAATTTGATAGCCTTTAAAATAATGCACGTATGTCCCAAAGAGGGATAATGCAACATAACGGTCTGGGACTAAGTTCGGACTTTGAATCTTCCTTTATAGAAGGTAATAAAAGCTGCTAAGGCTAAAAAGCCATACTCACTCTTTCCCATTCAAAGGGTAATGCCTTAAATGCACTAATCTAATAAAAAAGAAAACTAAATGAGATGTTTCTGATAATGGATGGGGGAATAGTGACATGCAAAATGAGAAAGAAACTCTAAAAGTGAAAAGTGTGTGAAATTTGTATCTAATGCATGAACGGCGCTTTTAAGGGTCTAGCTTTGACTAACCCCTCGTTAAAAGGTTCTCACTAACATTGGATTAGTGAGAAATCGGAGGGAAGGCCACAACTAGCTTGGACTAGTGTGGTGGACGCCATACATTTACACAATAAACATGTAGACATGATAATAAAGCAAATAAACACATAAACACATAAAACACATAACACATAGGCATAATATCTAAATGCAAGGCCCTAGGAAAGCAAATAAACACATAATCATGCAAGCATGCAAAATAAGCATATAAAACCAATTATTACATTGGGGAAATCTAAATACATTCTAAGGGGAAAAATTCGGAATAATAATCTAACTATTACATTTTCTAGAATAAATACACTTTTTGCCAAATTAAACCTATCTATTACAACTTGGCATCCAAGGCCTCCAAATGATTTACTCAAAAATTTAAATAACATAAATAAAGACTAGACATGAATAAAAAAGCAAAGGAAAAACTTAATTTAAAACATGCAAAATCATGCAAAAACACATAATGAGCACATAATAGAGGAAAGAAGTTACCATCCCTTGATATGAGGCCTTAATTGAATCCTTAGATGATGGGGTGATTATCTAAGACCCAATGTCAACAAAAGGGATCAAGGTACCAATTTAAAGGAAAAATGAATCAAAAATTCAAAGAAAGGGTATCTAAACAGTATTCTGCAAGCAAACAGATAATACTAGGAAATAGAGTAAGACTCGGAACAAAAGAGCAGGAAATATCAACAAATACGTAAACAGAGGTTACGATCAAAAACGCTGGATCGAGCCAGAACTCGAAGTCCAAGCATGTGCAAAAAATCAAATCTGAGGGGAAACGCGACCAACGTTGACTCACCGCGTGAACTATCCAACCTTCTTCCCATCTTCAAAACACCTGAAGATTGTTTCAGCTTTTGCATAATATCACAAACAAAATCTTAGAGGCAAGGGATCTATTTAAAACATCAAAAAACAAGCATTCGATCATGTCAAAACAAACTAAAACCAAGAAGGCCAATCTTAAACATCGATATCATCAAATAGACAAGAAAAGGGAAGGGAAGAACCGTAGGTTAGAAACGAGGATGCTACGCTGACCGGCCGCGTAACAAACCAGCCGCTTTCACATCTTCAGATTCAAACAAACGCTGGATCGCGCCAAGTAGTCCACGCAAGAGGTCCGCGCTTTCTTCACAACTTCAAACATTCAAGAGGAAACGCTGACCGCTACGCCGCCTCATCCGCTAGTAGGTCCGCTTTCTTCACATCTTCAAAACGTAAGAACATTTTTTCCAGAAATTTCTCGAATCACAAAGATCATCACAAGCATCAAATGTCCGATTTTAAACGTAAAACAAATCTACTAGCCTTACCAAGGCTTTATAAACACAACATGCTCATATAAGTACATAATCATCATCAAATATCCCAAACTAAAAAAAACTATTCAAGACCTTGTTCCACCAAAAGGTCCAAATCTCGATAATTTTACCATCAAAACAGTAAATAAGGTAAAAGGATGTTACCGAATCGAAGCTTTGAATTTAAACATAATAGAAGAAGCTTGAATTCCAAGAATGATCTTCCCAAGTGTCAAACCCTAGCTTTTCTTTTTTTCTCCTTTCTTTTCTTTTTTTCTCTCCACTCCCAAATTGCTTTTTCTCTCCTTCCCATCCTCTTTTCTCTCGAATTTAACCTCTTTGTTAAACCCTAATCTAGGCTATTTATATGCCACCAAACCTAGAACTATGGTTTTGATGTTCTTGATGAGGTGAGCTAATCTTGAACGCTAGATGAGTTGTTAGGGGTTAGTGAGTTGGGAATGTTTAAATAGGTTTCATCGCTCAAGCATCGGAAAATACAGGAAAAGCGATGATCCAAGCTTCGGAAAATCCAGTCATTTTTTTTCGCTCGATCGTTACGCTGACTATCCGCGAATCGGTCCGGTGCTTTTGACTTTTTTCTTTTTTTTTTTTTTTTTAAGAAAACCTACAAAATGAGGAAAATGTGTTAGAATATTCAAAATAAATAACTAAACATTAATGGCATAAAAAAACATAGGAAAACAAATGAAATAGTCAAAATTTGGTGTTCATAGTTGCTCTCTTTGTCCTGAAGTTTTGAAGAAACTCTAGACAAAGACGTCGACACCAAATGCTTACCCGGTTTATTGGTTGTATCCGAACCACAAGCAGAATGTTAAATTGCCAATTTTTCAAACTAAAAATGACATAATGTGACCAACTCAGAGTTGCTCTACGATCTCGACATGAGAATCGTCAAACGTAGTTCCAATGCAAATGAACTATAATAAATGAATACCTGAATCTTGTAAAATTCAAGAACGGAGATAGAAGGGCGAGGTCGAGACTCACCAACGTAAATTTAAATATCAAGAACGGAGATAGAAGGGTGTTCGGCGAGGTCGAGACTCACCAACGTAAATTTAAATTTGAAGAAGGGATAGAAGGAAAGTGTCTGAGACTCACCAACGAAATTTAAATGTCAAGAACGGAGATAGAAGGGTACCCGTGGAGGTCGAGACTCACCAACGTAAATTTAAATTTTGAAGAAGGGAGATAGAAGGGTGTCCGGCTGAGGTCGAGACTCACCAACGTAAATTTAAATTTGAAGAAGGGGAGGTAGAAGGGTGTTCAGGGTCGAATGAAACCAACGTAAATTTAAATTTTTCCAAATTTAGACTATTCGGGATTGGACCAAGCCCCGAATGACTAAACATACTATTCAAAGGATTGGACCCGAGCCCTAATGACTAAAATATACCTTCTGGGATTGGACCCGAAATTCCCCAATGACTACTATTCAAAGGGATTAGACCCGGCCCCAATGACTAAAACATACTCTTCAAGTGGATTGGACCCGAACCGAATGACTAAAACATAATGATCGCTGGATTGACCCGGCCCTAATGACTCAAACATACTATTCTGGATTGGACCCAGGAATGACTACTATTCGGATTAGACCCGAGCCTCAATGACTAAACATACTCTTCAAGTGGATTGGACCCGAAACCGAATGACCAAACATAATGATTCAATTGGGGATTGGACCCGAAACTAATGACTAAACATACTCTTCAAATTGGACCCGAAATCAATGACTAAAAAAAAACTATTCAAGGGATTGGACCCAAACCTCAATGACTAAAAAAAATCTATTCGCCGATTGACCCAAGCTCAATGACTAAACATACCGTTTCGGGATTGACCCAAGTTGAATGACTAGACATAATCGTATTCGGATTGGACCCAAGCCCCAATGACTAGACATACCGCTTAGTGGGATTGACCCAAGCCCCGAATGACTAGATGAAAATATAAATGCCGATTGCCGACTTTGAAAAATAAAAACACAAGTTGTTCAAACATGATAAACGTGAAAATGCCGAATGATGCACTCGATGAAATGGTGCAATTGATTTTGATTTTCTTGACTTGAAAGCAAGTGATTGATAGGAACAATGACTCTTTCTTTTCTTTTTTTCTTTCTTTCTTTTTTTTTTTTTTTTCTTTTTTTTCTTTTTTTTTTTTTTTTTTTTTTTTTCTTTTTTTTTTTTTTTTTCAAGAATTGATGGATTTGAAAGTTGAAGAGTGTAACCCAAACCTTCCTCCTCAGGTTGGAACAAATCCACATATGTTGCCATCGCCTTGATCCGCAAATCTTTCCCGACAAAATTAATCTTGAATGCATTATCCAAAATTGAGAGCACTTTTCTCAAAACAAATTGCCCCCTGTCAACTGAATCGTTAACCCCGCAGTAAGTCATGAAATATTAACCAATTAGTCCATGGTAATTCAAAAATTTTTCTTTTTTTTTTTTTCATAAAGTGTAAAACTCTTGTAATCACAAATACATTAAATCCACTAAAACGTATGAAAATCATGCAATAAAACACATTCTTCGATATTCATGCTTAGAAACATTGCTTGTTTTCAAGTAATAGGAAATATTCATCAAAACAAGTTATGGATTGAAATAAACCATGTGATCTTGGAAATCCAAATCCTCATAAACTAGGCAAAACTTTATTATGCAATTATTCAATTTGCATCAAATACTCATAATATCAAGTAAAAGAGAGACAATTATACCTCAATTTTAACAATTCAAACTTGATTTCACTTCATCAAATTTTGCAATCAAACGACTCATATAGTCAACTCTGCTTGCCTTTTCCACGCTTTTCTCGATTTTATGGCTAAAAAAGGATTTATCAAACACACCTCTTATTCAAATTGTAATAATGTCTTTTGACGAAAATCAACACTTTTAGGTGAAGACTGTTACCGACATATGCCTCTTGCTCAAATAGTAAAGATGTCTTTTGACGCTAAAATCAACATTTTAGGTGAAGATTCCGACTCAACATTTTACTTGTTCAAACTGCTTTGTATACACATAATTCAAGCAACTTTTAAAGTTAACATTTGTAGATGCTAAACCTCCGTTACTTAGTACTAGAATCATGAGTAGAATTTGTTATCACTTTTGCTTTTTTCTTTTTTTCTTTCTTTCTTTTTCTTTCTCTTTTTTTTTTTTTTCACATCAATTGAAAAAGGATCATTTGCCAACAATATCAATCATTTTCTTGTAAAATCCAATAAAAGAAGAGATCTCATTTAGTAGGAAAAAATTGAGGCATAATTTTTCCTATTTTACAAAACATACTTTCTAAAATGCCAATGTCTTAATCACATAACAATTATTTCCGAGTAAGATGGAAAAAGGATTTTTCGCATCACACGGGCTTTTATTTCAAAAGGATGAAAATAATTGCAACCAAAATTGGACATTTGCACCCTTTTTGAACCAAAATTCAAAAAATAAATCAATTTGTGAGGCAAATGTGCAATTTAGATTTTTTTTTGTTTTTGTTTTTTGTTTTTTTTTTTTTTTGAAAAAATTTTGCATGTAGTTTCCTATAACCTGGATGAAAAACCGCCAAAGAACCCAAATTTTCAAATCACAATCAACACATATAAGCACATAAAAGCTAAATTCAAACAAATATACACATCCTCAAGCAATTTAACCAAAAGTATGTCTAACAGTTAAATCTAATCAGAATACAAGATCAAACATAAAAAAGAGAAATAAAGCACGAGTAGAATAAAAAGCAAATCATGGGGCGGATCCATGCATGGGAAAAATTGTCAATGTGACCGCCCTGTGAGAACCTTTTGACGAGGGCTAGTCCAATGCTAGACCCTTAAACGCCGTTCATGCATTAGATACAAATTTCACACACTTTTCACTTTAGAGTTTCTTTCCCATTTTGTATGTCACTATTCTCCTCCGTGAGACATCTCATTTAGTTTTCTTTTATTAGATTAGTGCATTTAAGGTATTACCCTTGAAATAGGGAAAAGAGCAGTATGGTTTCCTAGCCTTAGCACGCTTTTATTTCCTTCTATGAAAAGGAAGACTTAAAGTCACTAACTTAGTCCCCACACCAAGTATGTTGCATTGTCCCTCTTTAGACATACACGCGCATTATTTTAAAGGCTATCAAATTCATTCTTTAAAAATCAAACTTTCTTCTTCGTGTTTTAGCACTTCAAAGTCAAAAGCCACTTTTCTTAAAATTGCATCTTTTGAAACTCAAGTTCTCTTTGCACTTAAAATTGATCTTTCAAAAATCCAAGTTCTTTTCTCTTGATACTTTATAAAATTGCATTTTGAAAACCCTATCTTTGTTCATTCGAAGTCTCATCATTTGCATTTTCGTGACCTCCTCGAGGGATCAAAATTGATGACACAACCAATGTGATCAATTCCAATCACACCTCAAGGAGACATTTTGCCCTCTCGATCCAACATTAGGTCTAGGGTTTGCATCCATATAGACAACATCCAAATGTGATAAATTTTAAAGTTAGAATTAGGAAATTTTCAACTAAATCTTGCAACTAGTTTTAGGTTAGAAGGGTGCCTTGAGACTAGTAACATCAATCTTTGCCTTCCCTTCTTTCAACCGTGACTCCCAACCTTTTCTCTAGTTTTCAAAGACCTGAGTCGCCTAAAAAGGGTTTTCTTTGTTTATTTCATTAAATCAAAACTTTTGGTGACTTGGTACACCTAAACTCCATACCAAGTGGCCATGACCCAAACTTTTCCTAAAACCCTTTTCTAGACTTTTGTTTTGGGTCCAAACCGTCGATTTTTGTAGTCCCATGACCCTTTCCCTTACTTTTCCAAAATCAAATCTTTCCCTTTTCCCTAATAACAAACATTTTCATTTGAAAAATGGACGCCTTAGCCATTACCTTAATCGGGATTTTCCTAAGAGGGTCCCACTTGATTTAGTTGACTATTTCGCTTTTCTAAACTTTCTTATATATCACATTTGATGTTTTAGGTTGCATCTTTTTTTTCTTTCTCTTTAGGGTTTTTCCGTGCAATCACCCCCTACACATCGCATGCATGATGAATGGATTATTGTTTATTTATTTACTTGTACCGCCTTGCATTTTAGGGTGGTGTGCATCTACCCTAGAGCCTCAAAATGTTTGATGTTTGAATCCTCCTCTCAAAGGGAATCACTTTCTAACGCATATGTATTTTACTTTTGACCCTACTTTTTTACTCTTTTAGTGGCTTGTCACGCCCACCTTCCCTATTAGGATTAGATCGATCCACTTGGACATGTGGCTGCACGACGCGCAACGTAGCAATGTCTAGGGGATCACTCAACCACCGACTGAGGCATTTGGATTGATGACCTTTGCCTTTTGGTCTCAAGGTTTGGGAGCCTGTAACCTTATCGAAGTCTATATGCATTAGTGAACTCAACCTCATGCATCCATGTTAGAATTGCCTAGGGAGAGTCTACCTTACCCCTATTAAGGATCACTAGACACTAGAGGAGGGATTCCACCCCTCTTTTTTTTTGTGCAATTTGTTACCCAACGTGTTATGTGATATCCGCTGATTAAACTAACCTTTGTTGTCTCCTTTCTTGCATTTCACAAACTCTAGAAAATAAGAGTCTTAACACTCTTTTAAGACAAGCCATCCTTCTAGATAGGCTATTACATGTTTGAATTTATGTTTATTGCATTTAAGTTGTAATGGCATATCACTTTTAGGCTTACCCCGGCATTCAAATGGGGCTCCTATAGGCCATGTTTCATTTTGCACCTTTACTTGTTTTAATAAACTGGCATCATGCATAAACCATAGAGGGAATGCCGCATAGGGAATCCCATTATAGGACTATGCCCACCTCACTTCTCCGGGTACATAACCCTTTATAGAGATTCATGTTTAAATTTCAAGAAAACTGATAGGTGGGGCTCAGTAGGTAAGTATTTGACCCGCTTGACGGATTCGATGGATAGACCCGTGACGATCAAACAACCGTTAGCGCGCTGCTGGAAATTCAGTTGTGGTCTGACTTCTCTCACCGCTTAGATCAATCAAGTGGGGACCTATCTCGACCAATTGGGGATTTTAAGGACATGAGTCCATGGGTATTTGGTAGAGGCTTTAATCCAACTATGGGACCCTAGTCGCTCAGCCTTTAAGATAGGAAATAAGGAATTTACCGTGAGCATTGAGGAGGTATCTCGGTCTTCTTTAACTTATCGCAGAAGGTACCGCAGCGATATTTCCCGCTACTGGAAAGGTCGAAGTTCACGTTTCACCGATTAAAGGAGTCACTAGGGTCGACGTAGTATAGATGTGAGGTTTTGTTTGATAGGTTTGCTACAAGGGATGGATTCACAAATACGCCAAAGATTTTTCGCTCAATTCCAAAGCTCCCTGGGAGCACAAAAGACCATGGGTATATGGATTTGTCATGGCGGGATCTACTTATTTCCAAGAAGAGACGGAAAAATTGGTTTTAAGATCACCAAACTTATGAATGACCTATTCTATGGGATTGGAAATCGACGAGGCTCTATAGTATCGACCGTGATAGTGGACATCTTCGTAGCTTGCACAAGTTGCCAAAAGGGGGTGAAATTCTTCAATGGATCGAACCTACTGCATATACGGGCTATGGAGCATTTCAAAAGACAACCGCCGCCCCTCGGATAGTTTGCCTCTAGTGGGATACAATTGGCTGATTACTCATTACAAGAGAGTGGATAGGAGTGACCTACCAAGGAATGCTGCCGAATGGGTGGATTTTCTGAATACGCTGCCAGATCACAAGGTTAGATGGGTCTTAGACTGATCGGATCGCTCGATCCGCTTCTTCGCACCAAATCCTCCGATTTTATACCGCTGTTAGGAACTCAAGGTGTTATGAGCTACACTCCAAAGAGATTTTGAGACGCTAGGACGCTGCTCAAGGACCGCTTCTACCAGATTTGACCAACTTAACTATCATTTTTGACAAGGGAATTCGTCCGCTGAAATTCCAATGAAGGTACCGACACGCAAGTATGGGGAACGCTGTCCAAGGACAAGGATATTGCTTACATTCCACAACAGAAATGCTGGCTCGTCACACCTCGCATGAAGACTCGGCTTAGGAATCATAATGGAAGACACCGCAAGAGGCAATGCATCGATGAAGTCAAGAGACGAATGGCACCATCGAGGCAAAGGATAGAGAGAATGTACAATTGAAGCACCGCATAGCAAACAAGGATTTGTGCGACAAGAACAAGAAGATGTAATGAGGAAATGTAAGAAAAGAACCAAGACTTGAAAAGGAAATGTGCCGAATTATATGACCAATCCGAAGCATGAGAACCCCTACTCTAAAGAACCAAAGATGTCAGTAATAGATAGGCTGAAAAAATTCAATGGTTTTGTACAAGAACGCCTTCAAGAGATGATGTAGACTATGATGTTTTAGAATTTGCTAATGAAGAACCTTTTTCATCATTTCACAAGTGTTTGATTTCAGGTTTGATGAACGGGCCCCACCTTGAAAGTATTGCATCATGCTAGGCCTACCCTTGGCACAAAAGGGCTCCCCTCTAGGACATGCATCCAAATTATATAAACAATCACTAACTTCGTTTTTTTTCTTTTTTTTTTCTTTTAATTTCTGCAGCTCCCCTTTGGAAATAAGTTTCTAAAATATGTTTTTTCCCGATTCAGTACTTTTAAAAATAGCTTCACCATGCAGCCCCATCGTACCCGCTCTAAAAGTAAAAGCTCAAAGCAGCCCAGAACATGAGTTCCGCACTGTAAGCTCGATAGGAATGCTTTGGTCACTTCACCGATTTTGCTGCCTCTGAGCTCAGCTTTGTAAGGGTATTGGGAAGGTTTAATGAGATGAACGCTGAGATGGTCACACAAAGTGCGATAATTGATCGCTTGGTGGCAAATAATAATAGAGGAGGTTCTGAATGAACAGGGACCTTGTTAGCAACCCCCGTGATGATAGTCAACTCCCCTTCCTGACCACTATTCAAACCACTTTTGTCCCACCTACTTCTAACCCACACGATGTTACCTTTTCTCATCACCATACCAATTTTCCACATTCCCACCCTAATTACATCCTACTAAGCCCAACCAAAAAGACAAACCCTCATACTCAGCCTCAGATCACTCTAAACATGCCTACTCACCTTCCGAGCCTCAATACCATACCATCAACCTTTGTGTGGGATCCGACTTCCCAAGGAAAACCGGTGATTGGATGACCTTATTGCACCGGTTGACAAAGATTTGCGTAAAAGGCTGGATAAATTTGATGAGTTCATGAGGAAAAATCAGGGACTAAACCGACATGGTGGTCTTGATTATGACGACCTTTGCCTGCTTCCCCGACGTAGCCTGCTCGGGTTTCAAGACCCTGTTCGCAAGTATGGGAACCAGTAACCCCAAGACGCACCTGAAGATGTTTGCCAACAAACTGGGCAAACCGATAGATGATGAGAACTTGCCCATGCGTCTGTTCCCTGAGAGTCTGGAGGGAGATGCTTTGGATTGGTATTCGAACCTAAAGTCGAGTGAAATTAATTCTTGGCTGGACTTGTCGACTGCTTTTGTGAAGCAGTACGAGTATAATTGTGAACTAGCACCAACCAGAACCACGCTTGAAGGGACCAAGAGAAGGCCCTCAGAAGATCACAAGTCATATGCCAAGCGGTGGAGAAAGTTGGCCGCTAAAGTTGAGCCTCCCATGACAGAAGAGGAGATTGTACGTACTTTCATTAAGGCTCATGATCCGCCTTATTTTGAGGAGATTTTCCGAATGACTGGGAGTTCTTTTGCTACAATTGTCAACAAGTTGGAGGAATACGATGAATTTGTTAAAGCTGGAAAAATTGTCAATGTGACCGCCCTGAAACAGCAATTGGAAGCATTGCAAGGGCAAAATGGCGGTGGAAGGAAACTCCCGTTTAAAAAGAAAGAAGGGAAAGCTGCTTTTGTGTGGGATCACAGCCCACCTTTCAGGCCCAGGGTCCGGAGTAACCCGACTAGTTCAAGCTCATACTCCTCTTACCCCTACCATCAACCTGTTTATCACACTGCCACCCAAATGCCTCACCCCCGACCTATTCATTTGAATTCCCCACCTTTGTTTTCAACTTCCCAACCTATCTCCTACCCCCAAAACTATGCTCCTAGACCTGCCCCACAAAATCCTGTCCAAAATTCTTTTCAACATAATGAAATGCAAAAACAGAAAACCTTTCGAACTTTCACCGATCTGGGCCCCATTGACCAAATGAGGGTTGAAGGTCTGGAAAATCGACTGCCCTCCCAAATTATATCCCAGGGACTCCCTCACAGGTGCGACCCTCATGCCATTTGCACCTACCATTCTGGAAGCCCGGGACATTCAACGATTAACTGTTGGGCCTTGAAGCATAAAATTCAAGACATGGTAGAGGTTGGAGACATAGTTCTGAGAAGAAGGAATGAGCAAGGGCCGAACGTCAATAAAAACCCTCTTCCGGAGCATAGAAACACCGTTGGAGTGATTAGTGTGGATGAAGAGTTTGTTGACCCTACTCAGTTCATTAAAGAGGAAAGTGAGGTAATGGGAGTGGATCATTTGAGAGAAAGGAGACTTACATGCGCTAAGGGAGTTCTTGACCACGAATATGGAAGATATCTTTGAAGGAAAGTTTAATCAACCGTCTGTAAGAAGAGAAGAGCCTTTTGTAATAGAGGTGGATCCCCCTGAGTCATGCAGTGCTGAAAAACCTTTCATTCTAGAATTGCCAGAGCCAGCCATACTTGAATACCCTGAACAAATGCCTGTCAACAATTTGCAAGAAGTGCCATGGAACTACGATGAACCATCCCTGCATTTTGAAAACAAGGACATGGAGGAAAGGGTGACTGCCATCACAAGGTCTGGAAGAGTCCTTACTAATCCAGAAACTAGTCGAGAGAGTCCCATGCCACCTAAGTCACCCGTGGACACAGACCTTGAATTTTTAAAATGTTGAAACGCGAGTACAAGATTGTGGAACAATTGGATAAGATGCCCGCATGATTTCCATCTTGAATCGCTTTTGACGTCCCCAACTTCATGGGAAGCGCCCTCAAGATTTTGAATGAGGCTCAAGTGCCTAAGGATCTCCCTGTGGAGAAGTTCTCACATGTCATTGAAAACGTGCTGGCCGCTAATCACATCTACTTCTCTGACGAGGATTTGACTGCCGAAGGGATAGGGCACAATAAGGCTTTATATATATCTGTACGCTGCAATGGAAGGTTGCTACCAAGAGTGCTAGTAGACAATGGATCGGCACTGAACATTTGCCCGTGGAACACACTTGTAAAACTAGGGTTGTCCGACACCAAGTTGCGTCCGTCAGCTACTATAGTAAGAGGCTTCGATGGTGCAAGGAGGGAATCTATGGGAGAAATGGACCTGGTTTTGGAGATAGGACCTACCCAATTTCAAGTGGCTTGTCAAGTAATGGATTTCACCAGCGTCTACAATATTTTGTTGGGGCGACCTTGGATACATACTTCTGGTTCAGTGCCTTCCTCTCTTCATCAGATACTGAGGTTCACCATGAATGACCAGCTGATCACCGTGTTTGCCGAAGATGATTGCACTATGGTTGTCAACCCCGGGTCCAAGGATGAAAGCGTCAAGAGAAACTTAGTCTCCTCTCACCATACAGACATAGTTTACGTGGGATGGGCCCCGATGGTAAATCGCTTCGTCAATCATGTTTTGACTGGAGCTAGTGTGATGATGGCCAAAGAAATGATCAGAGGAGGATTCGAGATGGGGAAAGGCCTTGGAAGAAATTTGCAAGGAATTCCAGAGCCGGTTGAAATGCTAACACAGAAGAACACTTTTGGACTCGGTTTTCATCCAACCGCCAAGGATAAGAAGGAGATGAGGGCACACAAGCAAGCGGAGAAGGAAGGAAAGCGGTCGACATCTACATCCCGCCTACATGCTGCACATTCCCTCGCCTGGAGTAATCATATCGAGGTTGAAGAAGAAAAGTCCGAGGGATATAGAGACGGGATTATCTCAACTGTTTGTCGGGGCTACCCTTGACACTGATCCTGAGCAAAATGTGGAGTTTCCTTTGATTCCTCAAGAGGTCATGCAAAATTGGGCTGTCGATTGTCTGCCTACTCGGAGGAGGTTTCGGTAAACCTGAGGGGATTGTCCTTAGAAATGAATCATGCTTCAATATCAATCATGTCTTCAAAAATAATGCACTTGTTATTTTACTTTTTGCTTGTTTAAAATCATGTCTTTAATTATGCTTCCATGTTACTATCTCATCTTGCTCTTTGCTAAATGAAATGGAATTTCTCTTTGTCCTTCGCTTATGTTCCACTCATTTTATTTTCGCATTTATTTCATTTCTTTTCGATGGCCTCAAATAAAATCATTTGACCCTTTGGATATCACCACTTTGGAATTTGATGCCTCGATATCTCTCATGAATATGAAGTTTTAGAATCTGAAATTCAAAACGAGGACGATACCGAGGGAGATCGTGAGTATGAATCTATTTCAAAAACCCTTGAACAATATGAGGAAAAACCCAGGCCGAACTTAGAGGAAACAGAAATCATTAACATTGGAACTAAGGCAGAGGTTAAAGAAGTCAAAGTTAGTATTCATTTGGACATGGAGCAAAGAAGAGAGATGATTGAGTTCTTAACTTTGTTTCAAGATGTGTTCGCATGGTCTTATGATGATATGCCAGGAATTTCTACAGACATCGTGGTACACAGACTGCCTACTGATCCGAATATGTCACCAGTAAAACAGAAGCCCCGCAAGTTTAAACCAGAAATGAGTCTTAAAATAAAAGAACAAATTGTCAAGCAGTTGAATGCTAGGATTATCATGGTATCACACTACCCTATATGGCTTTCCAATCCTGTCCCGGTTCCTAAGAAGAGTGGAGAGGTGCGAGTGTGTGTTGATTACAGAGATTTGAACAGAGCTAGCCCTAAAGATGACTTCCCTCTACCGAACATTCACATCCTTTTGGACAACACTGCTGGGCATGAGATTGAATCCTTTGGAGATCAAGCTGGGTATCATCGATTTTGATGGCGAGAGAATGACCGAGAGAAGGCGCTTTCATCACACCTTGGGGACTTTACGCTACCGAAGTCATGCCCTTTGGTTTGAAAAATGCAGGAGCTACCTATCAGTGAACCATGACCACCCTGTTCCATGATATGATTCACAAGGAGATGGAGGTTTATGTTGACGACATCATCATCAAGTCCAAAAGGGTTGAAGATCATTTGATTGATTTGAGAAAGCTGTTTGAGCGATTAAGGAAGTACAATTTAAAGTTGAATCCGCAAAGTGTGCCTTTGGGGCTCAGGTAAATTGTTAGGATTTATTGTCAGCAAGAAAGGTATAGAAATAGATCCAGCAAAGATTAAGGCGATCCGAGATATGCCAACCCCGAAAACCCAAAAGGATGTGAAAAGCTTCCTGGGAAAGATCAACTTCATTGGTAGATTCATAGCACAGCTAACATCTACGTGTGAGCCCCTGTTCAAGTTGTTAAAGAAAAATGCACCGATGGACTGGAATGAAGACTGTCAACAAGCCTTCGATAAGATCAAGAATTATCTGCTTCATCCCCCGGTCCTAGTACCACCAACGCCAGGGAGGCCTCTGATCATGTATTTATCTGTGCTCGATGAAGCCGTGGGGTGTGTTTTGGGACAACACGATGAATCTGGAAAGAAGGAGAGAGCCATCTACTACTTGAGTAAAAAGTTCACCACCTATGAAGCTAACTATTCTTTTCTCGAGAGGAGTTGTTGTGCTTTAGCATGGGCAGCTCAAAAATTAAGACATTACCTACTCAGTCACACCACTTATCTCATCTCCCGTTCCGACCCCCTGAAGTATTTGTTGGAGAAGCCGATGCCAACAGGACGTATGGCTAAGTGGCAGATGATGCTATCTGAATTTGATATTGTCTTTTCCACGCAAAAGGCAATAAAAGGGCAAGCAATAGCCGATCACTTGGCAGAGAACCCAATGGAAGATGACTACCAGCCCTTGCACACCTATTTTCCCGATGAAGAGATCTTGTTTGTCGGTACTGTGGAAGATATGGATGAGCAATATCAAGGATGGAGGTTATTTTTTCGACGGTGCTTCAAATTCTTTTGGGGCCGGAATCGGAGCCGTACTTGTGTCGCCAGAGGGAAAGCATTATCCTGCTGCAGCCAAGCTACAATTTCCTTGCACTAACAACATGGCTGAGTATGAAGCTTGCATGTTTGGATTAAGGATGGCATTAGATATGGACATCAAAGATTTGATAGTATTCAGTGATTCAGACTTACTCGTGCATCAAACTCTCCAACAGGGTGACCCGGATTCAAAGATCATACCGTATCACTGCAGCCTACTCGATTTGATCAAGAGGTTTAGAGAATTGGAGCTTAGACACGTCCCTCGCACTCGCAATGTCTTTGCCGACGCTTTGGCTACTTTGTCTTCAATGATTCAACATCCAGATGAACTAGTGATTGAGCCTATACAGATCCAACTCCAAGAGAAGCCTGCACATTGCCTGGTCACAGAGCGAACTTCTGACGGTCACCCTTGGTACCATGACATCAAGGAATTCATCAAAACCAGAGTTTATCCTACCGGAGCAGATTCAGCCGCGAAGGGTTTTCTACGTCGGATATCTTCAAAGTTTTTCTTAAATGGTGAGGTGCTTTACAAGAAGACGTCTGACCTAGGGCTTTTGAGGTGCATTGACGAAGAAGAAGCTGATTACCTGATGAAGGAAGTACATAGCGGTGTTTGTGGGCCACACATGAATGGGCACTTGTTGGCTAAGAAGATCATGAGAACGGGTTATTTTTGGCTTACTATGGAGCATGACTGTGTAAATTTTGTTCGAAAGTGTGTCAAATGCCAATTGCATGGTGATGTTATACATGCCCCTCCTACAGAACTGCATAGTACCACTGCTCCTTGGCCATGTTCGATATGGGGAATGGACGTAATTAGAGCTATTGATCCTCCTGCTTCGAATGGGCACCGTTTTATTCTAGTGGCTATTGAATACTTCACTAAATGGGTGGAAGCTACCTCTTACAAGCACGTGACTAAGAAGGTAGTAGCAGATTTCGTGAAAAACAATATCATCTGTCGTTTTGGAGTGCCAGAAACTTTGATCACGGATAATGCCAAGAACCTCAACAACGACGTAGTCAACTGTCTGTGTGAACAGTTCAAAATCAAACACCGAAATTCAGCTATTTATAGACCTCAGATGAATGGAGCCGTGGAAGCCGCAAATAAGAATTTGAAGAAGATCATCCGCAAAATGACAGAAACCCACCGCGATTGGCATGAAAAGTTACCTTTTGCTTTGATGGCATATAGGACTGCAATCCGAACTTCTACTGGGGCAACACCTTACTCTCTCATGTATGGGACGGAAGCAGTATTACCTGCCGAAGTTGAAATCCCTTCTTTGCGCATTCTAATGGAAGCTCAATTGGAAGAAGCTGAATGGACCAAGCAACGTCACGAGCAACTGTCTTTGATCGATGAAAGGAGATTGAATGCCATTTGTCATGGGCAATGTTACCAGCGGAGGATGGCTCGGGCTTATAACAAGAAAGTTAGACCTCGCAGGTTCGAAGTGGGGGACAAGGTTTTGAAACGAATCCTTCCGATACAAGAAGAAGCTAAGGGGAAATTCGCTCCGAATTGGCAAGGGCCGTTCATTATTCAAAAGGTGCTACCTGGAGGAGCAGTGGTTCTCATGGAGATGGACGGACAGACTTTTCCTCAACCAATCAATTCAGACATGTGTAAAAGATTTTTCATATGATTGAGCAAAGTTTTCTTTAGAAATGGCCGCAAAAAGGTGGTCTGAAAAACCAACATTCTTTTCCTTTTCGTTTAAACACTTCAACCCCAGTTCTCCTATTTGAGCCCATAAAAGAACAGTCAATTGTTTAGCAAACTCCCTTTGAGAATCACAAACCCCACACTGGGGCAATTTTTGTATTTTAAAAAAAAAATTAAATTAAATTAAGAAAAAGGGACCAAACTGGGGCAAATTTTTTAAAAAAAAAAAAATTTTGCATTCAAGTTTTAAACCTGCCTACACCACACTCAAACCCCTTGCAAAAGCCTAGTGTTATAGACCCCTTTTGCAAAATTTCTGAAAAGAACTTTCTCAATCAAAAGGCAAATGATGCAAGTACATTCCCTCTAAATCTTGTCAGAAGGGATTGTCTCACTGATGCCACCATTTTAACAAACATGTTTAAATTGACGAAAGTTGGGAGTTAAGTCTGTCTATTTTACCTTATCAGTCAACTTCAGTGCAAATCTGAAAGGGTACTAGGGCAAGTTTTGAGAAGCAACAGTGCAAACAGAAAGGAAAAATTCATGGGACAAGGGAAGCCGGTGACTACGTTTATCAGGGTTTACCTTATATCAAGCACTCCCTTGCCGTCAGTAAATTCCAAGAAGATGATATCCAAAGGGGTCAAGTGCGACGCTTTTGTTTTAAATAGTTTTCCTGACGTTTGGCTATTATTGATTTAAAATGTCATGTTTAGCATTCATTCTATGGTCATGATGCCATTTTAAAATAAAATTGTCTCTTTGCACAAACTTTTGCACATATTTTCATCAAAAGGGCATTTTCATCAAAGGACAATCCTCTTAGATTACCATGAAGGTATGGGTGATATGGATTCAGAAGCAAGCGAACAGATCTGCACTGGTCGAACAAAAAGAATTCAGTTGACACCGCTCACCGACGTCCGAGAACTCATGTTTACGGGCTATTTTGAGATAAAAGGGGAGAACGGTGGCGGCGTCATCATTATTTCTTCACCATTTCTTTTCTTTTGCAGAGAAGCAGGGACAAGTGACTGATCGGTCAAGTCGAGGAGACCAGCTTCATTTTGAGTCATGTCTAGACTGTGTGATTAAATCATTTTGAAATTGAGGAAGGACAAGTACCTTTTCGGAAAAATTTGGAAACAGGGTTTCATGCACACACTACTAGGTGTTATAATCCACAGTTCTTTTCAAATTCTTTTCTTCAAACGCGTGGCATGCCTCGATGTTCCGCCTGAGCAACCTGTCCCAGAGGCTACCACAGGCGATGATGGAGTTGAGGGGATGGATCCGCCCCCTGATTTGCAGTTTATTCTATTCTTGCTCTATTTCTTTTTCATGTTTGATCTTGTGTTTTGATTTTTAGACGTAGGTTTAACAGTTAGAAATACTTTTGATTAAATTGCTCCATCAACATGTATTTGTTTGTTTAAATTTGGCTTTTATGTGCTTATGTGTAAAAAAAAAAAAAAATTCTAAATTCCACATTTGCCCCACAAATTGATTTGTTTTTCGAAATTTGATTCAAAAAGGGTGCAAATGTCCAATTTTGGTTGCAATTGCTTTCATCCTTCTGAAATAAAAGCCCGTGTGATGCGAAATATCCTTTTTCCATCTTACTCGGAAATAATTGTTATGTGATTAAGACATTGGCGTTTTAGAAAGTATGTTTTGTAAAATAGGGAAAATTATGCCTCAATTTTTTTCCTATTAAATGAGATTTCTTCTTTTATTGGATTTGACAAGAAAATGATTGATATTGTTGGCAAATGATCCTTTTCAATTGATGTGAAAGAAAAAAAAAAAAAAAAGAAAGAAAAAAAAAAGAAAGAAAGAAAAAGCAAGAAAAAGAGCAAAGTGAGAACCAAAATTCTACTCCAATGATTCTAGTACTAAGTAACCGGAGGTTTAGCATCTACAAATGTTAACTTTCGCGTAAAACGGTGCTTGAATTATGAGTATGCAAAGCAGTTTGAACAAGTAAAATGTCGAGTAACCGGGAATCCTCACCTAAAAGTGTTGATTTTCGCGTCAAAAGACATCTTTACTATTTGAGCAAGAAGGCATATGTCGAGTAACCGGGAGTCTTCACCTAAAAGTGTTGATTTTCGCGTCAAAAGACATTATTGCATTTTGAATAAGAGGATGTGTTTCAAGAAATCCTTTTATCAAGAAAATCGAGAAACCGTGGAAAAGGCCAGCTCGAATTGACTATATGAGTCGTTTGATTGCAAAATTTGGTGAAAGTGAGAAATCAAGCTTGAATTGTTAGAATTGAGGTATAATTGTCTTTCTTTTACTTGACATTATGAGTACTTGATGCAAATTGAATAATTGCATAATAATGTTTTGCCTAGTTTATGAGGATTTGGATTTCCAAAATCACATGGTTTATTTCAATCCCATAACATGTTTTGATGAATATTCCCTATCACTTGAGAACAAGCAATGCTTCATAAGCATAAGTATCTCATGAATGTGTTTTATTGCATGGTTCTGATACATTTTAGTCATTCTAATGGTCAACAGCTGTGATCACAAGAGTTTTTACACTTTATAAAAAAAAAAAAAAAAAAAAAAAGAAAAAAAAAAAAAAAGAAGAAGAAGAAGAAGAACTAAATTGCCATGGACTAATTGGTTAATATTTCATGACTTTTGCAGGGTTAACGATTCGGTTGACACTGGGGCAATTTTGTTTTGAGAGAAGTGCTCTCCAATTTTGGATAATGCATTCAAAATTAATTTTGCCTAAAAGATTTGCGGATCAAGACAATGGCAACATATGTGGATTTGTTCCAACCCTGCAGGAAGGGTTTCAGGTTACTCTTCAACTTTCCAAACTCCATCAATTCTTGAAAAAAAAGAAGAAAAGAAAGAAAAAAAAAAGAGAAGAAGAAGAAGAAGAAAAAGAAAAAAAAAAAAGAAAAAAAAAAGTCATTGTTCCTATCAATCACTTATTTTTCAAATCAAGAAAATCAAAAATCAGAATTGCACCATTTCTTCGAGTGCATCATTACTTGCATTTTTACATTTATCATGTTTGAACAACTTGTGTTTTATTTTTCAAAGTCTGGCAATCCAGCATTTATATTTTCATCTAGTCATTCAGGCTCGGGTCCAATCCCACTGAATAGTATGTTTAGTCATTCAGGCTCGGGTCCAATCCCATCAATAGTTTTTTTAGTCATTCGGGTCCAATCCCACTGAATAGTTTTTAGTCATTCAGGCTGGGTCCAATCCCAGAATAGTCTAAATTTGGAAAGAATTTAAATTTACGCTCTCGCCCTTCCATCCCAATTTAAATTTACATGCCACTTCTATCCCCTGCTTCAATTTAAATTTACGTTGGCTGTCACAAGCTATCCCCTCGCTTCAATTTAAATTTCTGCTCGACCCTCGCACCCTTCTATCCCCTTCAATTTAAATTTCATTTGGTGAGTCTCAGCACCTTCTATCTCCCATTCTTCAATTTAAATTTACGTTGGTGAGTCTCGACCTTCTATCTCCATTCTTCAATTTAAATTTATTGGTGAGTCAGCCTCCTTCTATCTCCCATTCTTCAACATTTAAATTTCTGTTGGTGAGTCTCAGCCTCCGCCGGGCACCCTTCTATCTCCCGTTCTTGACATTTAAATTTCTGTTGGTGAGTCTCACCTATCTCCCATTCTTCAATTTAAATTTCGTTGGTGAGTCTCACCTTCTATCTCCCATTCTTCAATTTAAATTTATTGGTGGGTCTCAGCCTCCTTCTATCTCCCATTCTTCAATTTAAATTTACATTGGTGAGTCTCGACCTCCTTCTATCTCCCATTCTTCAATTTGAATTTGTTGGTGAGTCTCACCTTCTATCTCCCATTCTTCAATTTAATTTTACATTGGTGAGTCTCACCCCTTCTATCTCCGTTCTTGAATTTTACAAGATTCAGTATTCATTTTATTATAGTTCATTTGCATTGGAACTACGTTTGACCTGATTCTCATGTCGAGATACGTAGGCAACTCTACACGAGTTCGGTCACATTATGCATTTTAGTTTGAAAAATTGGCAATTTAACATTCCTGCTGTGGTTCAGATACAACCAACAAAACCAGGTAAGCATTTGGTGTCTACGTCTTTGTCTAGAGTTTCTTCGAAACTCAGACAAAGAGGGGCAAGCTGTAGACACCAAATTTTGACTATTTCATTTATTTGCCTATGTTTTTATCTGTTAATGTTTAGTTATTTATTTTTGAATATTCTAACACATTTTCCTCATTTTCGTAGGTTTTTCTTAAAAAAAAAAAAAAAAGAAAAAAAAAGAAAAAAAAGAAAAAAAAGAGAAAAGTCAAAACGCGACCGCTTGGATTAGTCAATAACCGTTAACGATCGAAAAAAAAAATGACGCATTTTTCCGTAAGCTTGGATCATCCTTTTCCACTGTATTTTCCGATGCTTGAACGATAAGAAACCTATTTAAACATTCCCCAACTCACCCCTAACCCCTAACAACTCATCTAACGTTCAAGATTAGCTCACCTCATCCCAAGAACATCAAAACCCTTAGTTCTAGGTTTGGTGGCTATAAATAGCCTAGATTAGGGTTTAACAAGGAGGGGAAATCTGAGAGAAAAGAGGGAATTAGAGAGCTTTGAGAGAGAAAAAAGCAGAAAAACGGAATTGGAGAGAAAAAAGAAAAGAAAGGAGAAAAGAAAAGTTAGGGTTTGACACTTGGGAAGATCATTCTTGGAATTTCTGCTTCTTCTATTGTTTAAATTCAAAGCTTCGATTCGTGTAACATCCTTTACCTTATTTATTTTTTGATCGTAAAATTATCTGAGATTCGGACCTTTTGGTGGAACCAAGGTCTTGAATGGTTTTTCTTTTAGTTTGGGATATTTGATGATGATTATCAGCTGTTATATGAGCATGTTGTGTTTATAAAGCCTTGGTAAGGCTAGTAGGTTTGTTTTACGTTTAAAATCAGACATTTGATGCTTCTGTGATGATCTTTGTGATTCCCGAAATTTCTGGAAAAATGTTCTTCACGTTTTGAAGATGTGAAGAAACGCGGACTACTTGCGTGGACTAGTTCGCGTAATGGTCCGCGTTTCCTCTTGAATGTTTGAAGTTGTGAAGAAGCGCGGATCTCTTGCTGGACTACCTCGTAACAATCCGCGTTCGTTGAATACTGAAGATGTGAAGAACGCGGGATGTTACGCAGCCAGCGTAACCTCCGCGTTTCTAGCAGTCTTTTCCTTCCCCCTTGTTGTCCATTTGATGATGCTAATGCTTATGATTTGATCTTTGTGGGCTTAGCTTGTTTTGACATGATTTGAATGATGTTTTTGATGTTTTAAATAGATCCCTTGCCTCTAAAGATTTTGTTTGTGATGTTGTCTGAAAAACTGGAAGCAACCTTCCTGGTGTTTTGAAGATGGGAAGAGACGCGGATAGTTACTGAGTCCGCTTTCCCTCCGGATTCTGATTTTGCCCGTAACGCTGACTCAAGCTGCTCACCATGCTTTTGATCCGCGTAACCTCTCTGTTTCAGTATTTCTTGATATTTCCGCTCTTTTGTTCCGAATATTACTCTATTTCCTAGTATTATCTGTTTGCTTGCAATCTGTTTAGATACCCTTTCTTTGAATTTTTGATTCATTTTTCCTTTAAATTGGTACCTTGATCCCTTTTGTTGACATTGAGTCTTAGATAACCATTCCCATCATTTAAGGATTCAATTAAGGCCTCACATCAAGGGATGGTAACTTCTTTCCCCTATTATGTGCTTATTATGTGTTTTTGCATGATCTTGCATGTTTTTAAATTGAGTTTTCCTTTGCTTTTATTCATGTCTAGTCTTTATTTATGTCATTTGATTTTCGAGTAAATCATTTGGAGGCCTTGGATGCCAAGTTGTAATAGATAGGTTTAATTTTGGCAAAAAGTGTATTTATTCTAGAAAATGTAATAGTTAGATTATTATTTCAAATTTTTCCCTTAGAATGTATTTAGGTTCCCCCCCAATGTAATAATTAGGTTTTATATGCTTATTTTGCATGCTTGCATGATTATGTGTTTATTTGCTTTACTAGAGCCTTGCATCTAGACATTATGCCTATGTGTTACGTGTTTATGTGTTTTAAGTGTTTATTTGCTTTATTATCATGTCTACATGTTTATTGTGTAAATATATTGACGTCACCACACTAGTCCAATGCTAGTTGTGGCCTTCCCCTTCGATTTCTCACTAATCCAATGTTAGTGAGAACCTTTTGACGAGGGCTAGTCCAATGCTAGACCCTTAAACGCCGTTCATGCATTAGATACAAATTTCACACACTTTCACTTTTAGAGTTTCTTTCCCATTTTGCATGTCACTATTCTCCCTCCCAGTATGACATCTCATTTAGTTTTCTTTTTATTAGATTAGTGCATTTAAGGCATTACCCTTTGAAATAGGGAAAAGAGCGAGTATGGCTTCCTAGCCTTAGCACGCTTTTATTTCCTTCTATGAAAAGGAAGACTTAAAGTCACGAACTTAGTCCCCCACACCCGTTATGTTGCATTGTCCCTCTTTAGGACATACACGTGCATTATTTTAAAGGCTATCAAATTCATTCTTTAAAAAATCAAACTTTCTTCTTCGTGTTTTAGCACTTCAAAGTCAAAAAGCCACTTTTCTTAAAATTGCATCTTTTTGGAAACTCAAGTTCCTCTTTGCACTTAAAATTGATCTTTTCAAAAATCCAAGTTCTTTTCTCTTGATACTTTATAAAAATTGCATTTTGAAAACCCTATCTTTTGTTCATTCGAGTCTCATCATTTGCATTTTTCGTGACCTCCTCGAGGGATCAAAATTGGATGACACAACTAATGTGATCAATTCCAATCACACCTCAAGGAGACATTTTGCCCCTCTCGATCCAACATTAGGTCTAGGGTTTGCATCCATATAGACAACATCCAAATGTGATAAATTTTAAAGTTAGAATTAGGAAATTTTCAACTAAATCTTGCAACTAGCTTTGGCTAGGTTAGAAGGGTGCCTTAGAGACGAGTAACATCGAATCTTTGCCTTCCCTTCTTTCAACTGTGACCCCCGAACCTTTTTCTCTAGTTTTCAAAGACCTGGAGTCGTCTAAAAAAGGGTTTTCTTTGTTTATTTCATTAAATCAAAACTTTTTGGGTGACTTGGTACACCTAAACTCCATACCAAGTGGCGACTCCAAACTTTTCCTAAAAACCCTTTTCTAGACTTTTTGTTTTGGGTCCAAACCGTCGCATTTTTGTAGTCCCATGACCCCTTTCCCTTACTTTTCCAAAAAATCAAATCTTTCCCTTTTCCCTCTACCAACAAACATTTTTCATTCGAAAAAATGGGGCGCGACAATAGGCATAATGATCTTCATTTTGTAAAATATACTTTCTAAAAGGTAAATATCCTAATTGCATAATAATTATTTCCCAATCAATTGAGGAATTTACTTTCCAAAGCACATATAGAGTCTCAACATATGGGTGAAACAAAACACTTAATGTTGGAACAAATAGGCCCTTTTTTTTAGATAAAATAGCAAAAATTTCAAAAAATTTTGGGCTCTAGAAGAATTTTGAAAAAGATTTTGGAGAAATTTTGTCTGAATTTCCCCTTATAACTGGACAAAACATCCTACCAATAATCCAATTTTTCAACAAAAATACCACAAGGCAACATTTCCAAATACAATTCCAATATTCCTAATATATTTAAATCCACAAAACATCATCACAAGGCATAAAATTAGCAAGTTCACATATATTCCCCTCCCCTACACTTAAATTCCATATTGTCCTCATTGTGGAAAAAGGAAAAGAATAAATGTAATAACAATACAACCCTAGAAAACTTGTTCATATCCAAATCTGGTGCCATGTGAGGAAGTTCCAACCATTAAGGTCCAAAAAATCCTAAAACAAAAATAGAAAACCAAGAAAAACAAATGTAACATGACAAAATAAGTGAAATTAGATGGTAGCATCGCCCACTTGTGAAGCATTTCCATAGTCTCCATAGACATCTCCTCCTCCATTTCTATGACATTTAAGAACCATTGCACCTATTAAAATAAGAAAATATGAATTATTTCCCAAACAGATACAACTAACCAATCTTCTCAATATAATCAAATGCACTTGTGTGAAATGCGCAACTTGCTAATCTTAGACCTAGAAAGGCATTACAAAACTCTACGATTGCTTCCAATGGATCATTGTTAAAATTTGAGAAAATCAATAATAACCACATTTTATATTAAAATCTCAAACTTCAACAACTTAGGAGCTCAAAGAAGCTCACTTAGCCTAATTAAATGAATCATTTATTCTCTACCATCAATAATGTTCAAGTTGTGCAATTATCAAGAATTTTAGGAAAATAATAAAAATACATATAATCTTCAATTTCCTAAAATTTTAACTTGGTCAAGCATCTAAGGGACTTAACCAAGCTTAACTCAATGGCATAATCAATAGACAATATAAAGTGCTATCAACATTCAAAGATTTTGGTCACTCAAGAAATCGAAAAATTGAAATTCTCCAGATTACTCGACAAATTGCCTAAAACTCAGCAATTAAGCAAGTTAATGAAGCCAATCAGCACAATGGAACATCCTAGCATCAACAAATATCATCGCATATTCACCATTGAAGATTTGATAGAAAATTCAAGAAACGTGACAATGGCAAAATCTTAAATGCATAATAAAGTTAAGAAAACTTACCGTCAATACGTAGAGTGATGCTGGAGGATGCAAATGATGTGAGTAACTTGAAGCAAAAGCCCCAAAATCAACCCCTACAATGACAAATTTCAGCTCAACTTTGTTCTTGTTCCTGAACAAAAATCCCTCAAGTAGTTGTTTATGATGTGAAATTCTTGAGGGGTTTTGATCACAACATGTTTTGGGATGATTTAATGGTGAAAAATGGGAAGAAAGTGGTTAAAAGATGAGATTAGATAAGGGGGTTTAGGGTTTATTTGTCCATGAGATGAAGAAAAAGAAAGTTCTTAAACAATTATTGCAGAATTTTGTTTTAAAAAACTGCTTGCAAGGATCCAAGGCCTAGATTCGAGGCTGGATCCACATAAATTCGAGGATGGATCCACCCCTTGGTTCCACCCTCTGATTTCAAAACTTAATCTGAGGTTTGGATCCAAGGGCTTCTTGATGGATCTGAGCTCAGATCACCTTGTTTCTACAATTTCTACAGGATTTTCAGTTCTGACAGGAAAGAATCTCAATTTCCGAAGTACACCTAAGGTCAAATTTTTCAAAGTTTAACACCTCACACAAGTGTAAAATACCCTAAACATAAATTCCAACAGCTTATAACAAATCTAATACAGCTATAATGCAAAATGACAGATGAGGTTCTTGAATCAACTTGTGTCCTCAACACTCAAAATGCATTTCTTTGTGCAAGGATAGCTCAAAAGAGTGTCAATGGACCAAATTAGCACTTTTAACAATCAAACTTACTTTAAAATCATGCAAATGCTATACTTAACCTCATATTAAAGAAGTTAAGCATTAAAAACATAAAATGAAGATTAAGTCTCTCTTTTTCACATTTGTCTACTATGCCTATGAATAAGCACTTCTTCCGACTAGTGAACCCTACAAAACCGACAAAATAAACATACTTCAAAACACACATTAGAAATGGAAACATAGTAAAATGAATTAAACTATCACAATTATTGGGTTGCCTCCTAAAAAATGCTTCTTTATAGTTATTAGTTTTATTATTAAACCTCTTTATCAATGAGGTTTTATCAAAGAATAATCCAATTTTAGACGTGGGGAATCAACAAATAGTGGCTCAACTTCATAAGCCCTATATTCATATGATCTAAGAATTGGAAATGGCTTACCTGTCTCAAGCAATTCATAGTTACTACCTTGGATTTGCAATACTTGAGACGATATCAAAAGCATGTCGGTGAGACTTTCTTGGGTGATAATACCCTTAGAATCTGCACTTTTGAAACACTTCTCAATAGGGGTTAAAAATGAATCATTCATGATTTCTTCTTGAGGTTCAAGGTTAGTTCCAAAGACATTATCAAGTGAAGTGGATATATTCTCATTAAAACAAGTAAAATCATCCTTATCATCAAAATATAATCCACTTTCACATGCAACATCCTTACTATTCTCAATAGGGTCAACTTGCTTATTATTTGACAAAATAACTTCATACAAAACATGCAATTGGTCTTGTATCCTACTTATGTGAGATGCTAATTTATCTATCCTTTTCTCAGAAATTGAATTAGCTAGCCTTTCTATAGTCAAATCTATTCGATTAGCAAATTTTTCTATGGTAAACTCCCATTCATCTTTTCCCCCTTTATGGCTAATTCCCAAGGCAAAGGTGCGTTAGCAGACCTTTCAATAGCTAATTCCCAAAATGGCTTAAACTCATGTTGGACATATTAGAGTTGATAATCATTATAAAAACATGAAGAATTAGTATACATGCATTGATTATTCCAACCATAAGCATATGAATTACCCCAATTAGCATCATATTAATCAAAACAAATATTGTAATACCCAAATTCATCACAGTAACCCACATTTTGTACTTACTTACATGTATAAGAAGCATGATATACTCCACACGAGTCACAAATCTCGTGATAAGAATTAAAAATATTTAACATTCCTCTTTTGTTCAAGCATATTTGTAATGGTGTCCAATTGTACTTTTAGTATTATATAATCAAGTTTAACCTTGAAACTCTTTAAATCATCTTCAAATGACATACCTTCAGACTCTTCTTGGTTACCTCTATGCATGGAATTTGGCACATGGTAAGGATCCATTTCCAAACTTCCATTTCTCAAGTATTGCCCTCCAAAATGGTCTACCCTCTTCAATTCCTAAAAATGCCTTTAAGCACCTCAAAAGCAAAATTAGTGAAGAAAGATAGAAACTAAAACACTAACACAAGAATAAAACATATAACACACAAGAGTCAACAAAACATACAAGAAAATTAACTACAATAAACACAAGAAAATGAGAGAAATGTCTAAACTAATAAAGTCGCTCTCCACGCCGATATTGTCACAAATCTTTCCCCGACAACGGCATCAAAAACTTGATGAGAGCAGGGCATGTATATAAAATTAAATTCAAATCCATAGTCAAATTTTACATTTATAAATTCCCAAATATCCCATACACAATTTTCTGTAAGTATGCAGGTCGATATTGAGTATAGGATATTAATGGTCAATTCCACAGGGAAAAATGGACAATTACTGGTACTACTAAAGTTTCTTTATTATTTAGAATATCAACAAATTACCGAAAGCAAAACTATATTAAAATGTACAAGAAAATAACAAATAAAAACTCCTTAGACCATGGGATTCCTTACTACTGACGTAAGTGCAATTTTTTCATCAATGAACACTACTACCTTGACTAGTCACAGCGTAATTTCCTAATGCATGTGATACTCGCTTTCATCAGCGTACCAACCATAGTTAGAGCTAATCCATACCTATTTTCGTGGTTATAAAGTTAACTAAAGATTTATTAGCTCTATGAAATTATATGAATAGGTCATTAAAGCCACAAAGATGCACCTTTACTTTTATGAGTGTACTCCCTAGGTCTAGCACTTCCTTGAACTAGTGCTAAATTCCAATTTTCATTACAAATCTAACACCTTTAGATTATCACAATCAATGGGCAGTCAATCATGATTATAAGAGCAAAAGTACTAAATAACTTGCTCAAAATAATAGCATCAAGTAGCCAAGAAGTCAATATAAGACAATCATAGAAAGTTCAACCAAAACTTAAGGCATAATTTTAAAAACACATATCCAATTATTGCATTAACATAACTTAGAATTCAATACAAAGACAAATGATTAAAGAGAAGAAATCCCTATTACTAGAGCCTCTTGAAACCTTCCAATCTTCATCTCTTCTTGCCTTCCTTGCTAAGTCAACACTAGAGTGGATGAACATAACTATTACTACTAACAAACTATTCTACACTACTCTAAACTAAAGAGCTAAGAGAAGTATATCTTTGATGGTATTTCTTGCACTCTCTAAAAGCTACTTGAAGTGTCTTGAAGGTCTCTATTTATAGAGAAATCAATTCCAAAAGCAATAATGTCAAAGTTGTTCAATAGTGCCAAAATATTGCTTTTTCAACTTTCCATATTTTTCTTGGGCAGAACCAGCTAAAATCTTTCACCAAAATTAGTTAAAAAACTTGTGTGAAAGGGCCACAACTTGCTCTGCAAACTGCAGAGTTAAAATATGGATATGAGAGGTGGATCTATCAACTTGTTCTACAAATTACAGAGTTGAAATATGGATTTGAGGGCTGGATTCGAGGTTGGCTCTACAAATGGATCCAAGCTTGGATCCTACTGTTCTATTTTTTCGTTGAACATTTAACTTCATTTTCTCACGCAACTTTAACACTTCAATTCTTCTTGAAAATGTTCGTTGAATCAACTCCAAATAAGTGAATTGCACATCATTTGATCCAAGCCGATATCTATTTAGTCAAAACCTACAAAAAACACAAAATATTATGCGTTAAACCACTCTTTTGCATGTTTTGGTAAAAAAAATGACTCTTGAAGAATAACCACCAAAATGGAACCAAAAGTCCACTTTAAATTCTTTAAAACACACCAAAACTAAATAATTTAACATACCAAAAATAAGTAAAATAAACTCTTATCGGATGGTAAATGTTAAATATAAAAAAAAAAATAGTATCTTAGAATCTTCAAGTGTAACTTGCAAATCATGAAATTCAAATTAGGACATATCTTGTGCCATTGATTATTTCCCTTGAAGGAAAGGAACTTGATTAAAATAACATTTTATGCAAATCCATGAAGATCTACCATATATATATTCTTCTTGATGGATTGTTGCATTTTTTTTTAAAAATGGTTAGAGTAAGAAAATAAAACCTTTGTGTATTTAATTTGTAGAGACTTTAGAGTAATTTTTGTTTTTACGATGGTTTGAAATTGAAATATCAAAAGATAACAATTAATTTATTTATAAATAAATTTATGGTCCCCGAGTCACACGTATTTTTTTTGTCACATATTTTAGTATCATAAAATAGTTTTTTCTTAATATCCCATCATCAACCAAGATACCAGAGGGAAACAAATGGGCTCTCTTAGAAGATCAGCGGCGAATATGTGTTGATCAGGAATGCCACCTCAAGACTCCAAGAATTCAAGTAACGGTCAGTCAGTATGAATCCAAGTATGTTTCCATGATTTTTTTTTATTGATTTATTTCTCAGTAATCACCATGAATTATTCTAGATTTAATAGATGATGGTTTTCACTAGAAATTATTTATAATCAACCATTAATAGAAGGTGCCTTTTGATTTTCTTTTTGTTTTTAGAAAACATATATGAATGTTTGATTACTAATTTAGGGTGCGGTTAATAAAATTGAAGTCTAAAAATTGAAATCTGAAATCTGAAGTCTGAATCTATTAAGTGATTGAATCGTTTAGTACTAAATCAAATATATTTGAGTGTGCATCACATTAAGTGATAAGTGATTAGCTTATGAATTAATTTTGGGAGCATGTTTTGTCTAGAAAATTTAGTGCCACTTAATTAATTTAGATGTTCTATTTTTTTATTATCAAACGCATCTGAATACATTAAGATCTGGACCCATTAATTTTAAATGTTGAATTAGGTTGTCAAACAGGACCTTAATTTGGGAGCAAGTTTTGTCTAAAAAATTCAATGTCACTTAATTAATTCGGATGTTCTGTTTTTGATTATCAAATATTCTGAACGTGTTAAGATCTGTGATGTCTGGACTATGCTAGAGATTAGGATTTTCTTTTGTTGTTCAATTGAAAAAATGAGGATGTTGGACTAAGAATGGACTACATTTGACTATACTTCGAAGTTAAGTGATGAAAAATGATAATTATTTTCCAACCAAAGTATTGACATTTCTAGACCTGAAAACATAAAAGATTGTAGGGAATTAGACAAAAAAGAAAAGCAACTCTATAAGGCAATAACTTTAGTCCATTAAAATTTTTGACTCATACATTTATGATCAAAATAAAAAATGACAGAAGAAAAACAAACTAAAATCCTAGAAAGGAAAAAAGTGTTTATTATCCAATAACTTGTTGTATGTAAATTAATTGGCTCTTTCATAATGGAGCTCTAAGCACTGCTGTTTGCCAACATAAATTTAGAGATCACTCTTATTTTCAAATCTCTTGTCTCTTGCCACGTTTTGGATATTTACTATTTTAGTTGTTATGTGATTGGTTTTGATAATTAAGTACATTAGTAGAACTATCAAAAATTTTCTTACAAAGGTTGCAATACCCATATATACTAATGCTAGTGGAGCATCCTCGTGCTTTGCTTCTGCTTTGTACAGTGGAAAAGTATAATTATGCCCAACATTAATAATAAACAATAAATATTGTGCCCAATAATAAATATTGTGTCCAAGAAAAAATATTGTGCCCAATTAAACACATGCTTTGCACGTGTTAGCAACCATAGATATTGTACCCAATTAGTTACTAATTTGTTAGTGTAAACTTTAGTCATTAATAAGAATGGATTTTCTAATATATTTAAGGAAAAATGTTTGAAATAACTAAGTAGAGTACTTTTTTTTTTTTGGGCAAATATACAGCAGTTGGAGAACCTAAAGTTGACCTTTCTATTTCAAAACCCATAAATAATCTGTTTATCAAACTACAAAACCAAGTTCTAGATGGCGCTCAAGGGCACAACATCCAAATAATCCTTTTCAAATTTCTTTGATCCAAACAAGTTTTCTAACACCTCCCAACCACCCATAACCTCCCCTTCCAAGAAAATAGGAAAAAGAAAAAGAAAGAAGGAAATGAAAGAAGATTCGCTGACACTTGACATTTGAAGCATCAACCCCATGAAGCTGCCACAACATAGCTAGCTTTAGTGGCATGGGAGTTGTTGGTCCCACTGAATCATATAGTTCTTTTTAATATGATTCGATAGTTAAATGAAAATTACATGCATATTTTAGGTATCAGAGAGAAAAGATGAAGCATTAGAGAACATTAATCATTGACATAGATGCAACCAAAAACATAATAAATGGGCGAGGAATCATTCCTGTGAGAGCTCAAAATTTTAATCTAATTTTCCATTTTATTTAGAAATTCCACGTATAATAATTACTTATTATTAAGTAGTTTAAAGTTCATTTGTTTCTTCTTATTAACTAAGTGGTTTAAGAGTGTTTTACAATCGTAAGTGATTAAACCCTTAGGGACTTAAATTAGATAGACTAATAATTAGTAGGGTAAAATTGTGATCACTAAAAATTATTTGGTTATAGTTGAAATTTTCTTTACATCATGCAACAAGTTGGAGAAGTGTTGGAATTTTTATTAAAAGACCAAACTATCCTTCATGTTCCATTAATTTGCCAGGCAACCAAAGAGATTTTAACAAAACCAATGTCTTTCAAGCAAATCTAGCCATTTTCTTTTGTTTTCTTGAGAGTTTATTGAAGAAAGTAGAGAGAGAGAGGATCGAGAGTGAGAGAGAGAGAGAATTGAGAGGAAAACTTCATTCTTGCTTCAGTTTTCTTTCAAAACTAGGAGAAAATCCAAGGATTTTGTGTTCATCTTGTTCAAAATCAACATAAAGGAAGGAAATTCCTGCTTGGAAACTAAAGGAACCAAACCTAGATCTAGCTTTATTTCCTTGAAGTGAAAAGGAGGCAAGCAACCTTTAGAAACTCATTTTGAACTTTTATACTCCTGAAAATAGCATTGCATGTTAAGTTGAAACTTTAAATCTTAAGTTTTCTTGGAAAAAGTTCTTGTTTTATGTTGATTTTGCTGGAAAATTTCTGTTAAAGCTTGCCGGTTAGTGTAACAGCCCCACCTCTCCCAAGGGCGAACCCAAGGGTATCAGCGGACTGTCTGCAACTCACTACAAACCCTCAACCATATTATAGGTTTCAAATAATCACACTTCAAGATCTCTAAAATAATAATACATGCATTCGCTCTTAAAGCCTTAATTGAGGTCCAACAATAAATGATAGTTAACTTACAAAAGTAAATCCTCAATAATATCTATTAAAACTCTTATAACATCAGTTTCAGGTACAATAAATCTTTAACTTCAAAATTTAATAATAAGCCTATACAAAATTATGAAAATCCTACCAAAGTAACTAAAACCTCGATCTACGTTTTCCACTTCGAGACCTGTTAACGAAAACAAACTGGGGTGAGCTAACGCTCAGTGAGGCCAAGGAAAAACATGCAAGCACGTAATCAAGTAAGTAAGAAAGCCAGTAAATTCAGATATAAAAGCATGTAAATCAAACATTCACTTGCACTATTGCAATTTTCACCAGGAGATTGTATTCTCAAGGAATCACTACTCGAGGGCTCACATTAGACCAGAGTCTTGGAGCTGGATTCGGAGAACCCTTTTCGAGCCTCTCTATCTACAGTGAATTTGCTCAAGCACCGTGAATAGTTCATACAGGAAAAATACACAATAACAGGTAAGGATACAGGGCTTTCAGGAGCCAATTTCCACGGTTAAGCAGTTGAGTCCATTCCATCCCAAACGTTGACTCTCCGTCAACTTAGCACAGGTAAAGTCCGTAGAAACTCCACTTAATACAACCTCCGTCCAACAGTTCACCCTCTCGGGCCCGAAACCAAACAGGTAAGTGTAAAAGGTAAAGCTACATCGAGCAATACCGAGTAAGACCTCTCCAATAGGTCAAGCTCAAATAACAGTACCTAAGGTTCACCAAGCTTCCCGACCAAGCCCTTGTCGGCTCAGGTCCCAAGGATCCCCAATAGGTTTGGGCGTCCCCATTTATCACTTTTAAAGTCGATGGATTGTTCTAATCGACATTCAGTTACAGTCAAGTCAAGTACAGTTCCAGTCAAGTCAAATAACAATCATGTACATGCAAGACAAGTAAAAGAGGACGAGCGCGATAAAGTACACTCTCGCCTCAACAGGTTTCATTCAAATAAATATAACAGGTAATTCAACAAGTCATGCACTTGACACTCACCGAAGTCAAAAGTCCAAGGCAAAAGCACACAAGATCAATTGGGTTTTCCGGGATCTTCTCGATCACCTGAGACAAATATGAGTATTTTCATTCAAAACACTTGAATAATATTCGATAAATGTCTTTAAAAATGTCTCAATGAGACTCAAGTCAAGTTCAAGATTCCCTAATTTGAAAATCAAGTGAGACACTAAGTTGGCACGAACATCAAGAAAAAGGGTCGACCATTTTCATATCAAAGTTTCCAAGTTTATGCCCTATAATAATTAAAAGAGAGTGGAAATAGGTTTCCCTAGTTCACTGACCAAATTTACCTCATAAGAAAGCAAGTTCGATAATTTCCTAATTTGAGCTGAAATCTTTGAAAAATCGTAACTTGAGTTATACAAGTCCAAATTTTGCAAGCTTGGTACCGTTGGAAACCTCTTTTAAATTTATAAAACTTTGTAGAAGACACCCAGTTAAAATTCTGGACAGAATTAGCCCAGATTTTAATTTAACAATCTGCTACAGTAACAAAACAGGACATAGCAGGCTGTCCGACCAGGCCACTTTGAAAATTTACCAAAAATTACAGAAATTGAATTACCCTCTCAAATTTTCACGGTTTATAGACCTATGTAAGAAGTTTCAAACGCCACTGACGGAACTCAATTCCGATACTTGAGCAAGAAATTACAACAGTTTAAACAGGGCAGGTTCTGAAATCTGAAATTTCTGTTTTCTAGTTTTGCAGGGCATAGTTCTAGGCTCTGTTTGAGTAAATAATTCTTTGTCAAAAACCACCAAATTTTGTACAATAATACGTCCATATATAGGCTAGGTTCATACCAAAATTCAACCAAAAATTTGAATGGGAAGGCAGTTTTCTACGTGCCTAAAGTGAGCTCAACTACTTCATTCAAAACTGTGAAGTTTCTATCCTTCACTTCTAGCATTTATTTCATGCCTCAAATCAACTTCATTTAGCCTAATTTTCGAAACCAAGCTAGTATTAGTTTCCCTTAACCTAATGATGATAAAAAATGGTCACAACTTTTATAAAAAATTATCACAAATTATCCCCCAAAAATCGGGCAGCATAGCCCCTTGATTTTCCAGATTTCACTTCCAATTTAGCAACCCTAATTGCAACCATTCATGAAGGACTTTTTGTGGGAAAATTAACTGCTTAATCTCCATCATTTAAACATCAAATCCAGCAGTTAACCTAGCCAAAAATTCAGCCACGAAATTAAGCCAAAAATCAGAAAATTTTACCCCCAAAATTCCATTCTTGCTACCGGTTTCCTCTTGAGGTTTTTGTCCAAAATCCAACAACAACTTTCAACTCAAATTCATACAATGCAACAATAATCATGCTAATTAACACCATTACAAGCTAGTGGGAATCCAAGAGCCCACATTTACCATAATCATCAAATTCCACAAAACCACTCCATGAAACTTAGCACATACAAATTTACAAACACATAAGTCAAGGTTTTCTAAAACCTTTCAACATCCCAACCTATCATCATGCTTGTAAATGAAATTGAAGAGACTAAAGTTCAAGTTCTAGGCTTATACCTCTTCCAAGAAACAAGCAAAGTTCAACCAAGAAATGCTAAATTGAAGCTTCCAAGTGCTCCTACTCCAAGCTTCTTATCCAAGTGCAAGCTCAAGCCAAGGTTGATGAAAGATTGTTGGTGATTTTTGTGAGAAAATGAAGAGGAAAGTTGATGGAAAATGAAGAGGAAATGAAGAAGGGAGTTCGGGTGAGGGAGAGAAAGAAATGAACAATTTTTGAGCAAAATTTTTTTTTAAGAGTAAGAGAAAAAGGGAAGACAAGACACTAGTCTTGTCTTGCTTCAAAAGTCAAACTTTCATTAATGCCAAACTTATCTATTTGGAGGGAAAATAAATGGCTTAATTTTGCTTGAGATTAGGGGCTAACTTTCGGCTAGGAGGGGAAAGAAGAAAAGAAAAATTTTGTGAGAACTAGAAGGAATTAGTTGAAAGGAATAATGATTGGTTGAAATTCTAAGTTTAATGAAGTTAATCCAAATCTTAATCAAGGTCTCAAAATTCTAACTAATCTCTCATTTTAATTCACTTCTAGTCACCAAATTACATTTCTAACCTATGAGTGATCATCCTTACACTCCATCGCTACGTCACTCACTGCCCGAATTTTTACCTCGAAAAACGTGTTTTCTCATTTTTTTGTATAATTGATACAAAAAGAGCAAATTTTAAAATAAGATGAATGGAATGTTGAAAATCTACCTAAAAAATTAATATAGAGCTAAATTAAGTTTTTCTCAAAATGAATTAAATTAAACAAATAAATAAATAAATAAATTGAATTTTCATTTAAATTTTCTAAAAAATCGTTTAAATGTAATTTTAAAATAATTGAATGAATTAATAATAATAATAACATTATTTAAAAATATTAAGTTGTAATAATATCAAAAAAAATTTTTGAGGCTGTTACAGTTAGCATGAAGCTCATGCATGTTGATTGTTGGTGGAATTTTGCTATAACATTAAACTAGATGACTTATATATTGGCCATATATGGATGCATATTAAATTTGAGTTGAGATGCATGAGTTTTGGTTGAAGAAAGTTGCATTTCTTGGCTGTGAAAGTGGTATGTATCAACTTGACTTGTGGCTTGCTCTATAGCTTCAAATTTTGAAAATTTAAGGTAGATTGGAAGCTAAAACACTTGTTATATATTTACATCATGATATATTGTGTAGAATGCCTTTGAACTAAGTAAGAAAGTGCATAACTTTAGAGAAAAATTTGATGAAACCTTGCTGGAAAATTCTGATTCTTGAACCGGGGAAAGAAAGCTGAAATCTTCAACCCTTGTCTAGAAAATTTGGCTGTAAATTTGATGTATTTTTCTTAACACACCTTATATTACCTTAATCTAGACCTGCATGTAACACTTCCCTTGATTTGAGCGAGAAAAGATGGTGATTTTGGGAGAAAATTATAAGAGTAGAAACGCTGGAATTTTTCACAACTTTGAATTATGGTTTAAGAGTTGTATTGCTGGAACTTATGGCCTGAAAATTTGAAGGATTGCTGAGATATTCTTCCTATATATAAGCTGTATCTCGTGTACCTTAAGTTGCATGTTGAATTCTTGGATTAGAAAGTAAGAAAACATGTGAGATTGTTGGAAAACATAAGCTGAACTATTAACTGAGGCATTGAATAAACTTGAACCCTTTTATGGTTGTGATTAAATGCTGAAAAGGACTTGCATGTAAAGAATTTTGCCTTAGGAGAATAATCCTTGAGTTTAAGTTTTAATCCAATGAAAATCTTAAGGATTCATGCAAGTTATGTGATAGATTCTAAGAATTTAATTAGTAAATAAATAAATTTTATTGTCAGAGAATCTAAACAATTTTGGTAATTATAATTGTCAGGAGTGGATTGTGGACAAGAAAATAACCCTGAGACTGTGTATAGAAGCTTCTAAAGGTGAGTATTCCTCATGTGCAAATTGTGTTTAAATGCTCTTAATGATTTGGTTGATGAATGGTTGTTGATTGTAAATGCTTGAATGTATTATTGTTCAGTGTAATGCGCAATAAAGTATTGATTGTTTATTGTGGTAGGCGAGTGTGTATTTTATCATACTCGACCTAATTGAAATGAAATTCATATTCTTACATGTTTAAAATGAGTGTGCATGATTGTAAGTCGAATGCGTACTTTACCACATCGGTTGAACTGAGACCCAATACTCACTGTCAGTCGACTTTGTCGATAGTTTTGAATCACTATTCAATATACTCGAATATTACCACCTACTAAGGTTATAGGTCCCGAAAGCAACCTAAGAGGGGGGGTGAATTAGGTTGATAGAAATTTAAAACTTAATGGGTGAATACAAAAGCACAATTAGAAGAAATCAAGTTCTCTTGGTGATATGAACTTTTAAGCACGTAATGAGATAATCAACCAAGTAGATAAGCACAAGTAGAGCACAAATAAAGATAACAGAGATGAACTCAAATGGACTACCAAGTTGCACCCAACTTGAAGTCCAATACCTCAAATTCAATTGCTACTTCAATTTGATGAAGTTACACCAAGTTGTACATGGAAGGATCACCACTTGCTTGCATCAATCACTCCTTGATCAAGCCAAGAGGTTTTACAACAGCCTTACTAACCCTCACAATGCTACACACTTGAGCCTTACACTCACAATTGAAAAGCAATGCTTGTTTGCACACACACTTGCTCTACAAGAAAGGAGGAAGACACAAATTCACTCTAGAATTGTTCTTAAAACTTGTAAGTAATGGTTGCAAAAAGTCTTTTAACATTTCTGGCCTTTATGGTATTTATAGGGTGCAAATTTAACCACCCAAACTGCTCCAACGGTCCTGAATTAAATGCAGGAAAATATAGCCGTTGGGTGTGTCGGACGTCCGACACTCAATCTCCCGACACCACCGTCCGGTATGTTGAGTTCTGTGTTGTAGGCCGGACGTCAACCAAAGACTCCACCGTCCGGCCCGAAAGCTCATGTGTCTATCTTTTCAACCTGTCGGACGTCTGAAACTTGGATGATCGTCCGAAAGCATTGTCTGAAGCTTTGTCGTAAACTGTCGGACGTCCGAAAGTATCGTCCGACAGAACCAGTGGCCTATCCTTCTTTGACTGCATCCTGTCGGACGTCCGAACCTTAGCCTTGCGTCCGACAGCATCGTCCGACAGATTCCTGACTGGAATTTTGAGATTAAACCTATTTTGCTACACTCAGACTTAAAAGGGGATTAGTAAAAATCATCATGGTGGTTTGTTAATCATCAAAATGGCCAACAATCTCCCCCTTTTTGATGATGACAAACCACTTGATGATTTGAATAGAATAGGAGGCAAGAAAACATAACTTTGAAACGAAATACTCCCCCTTACTTGTATACCCCAATTTTCCAAATATTCATGAAGCACCAGACTCCCTCTTACATCGAGCATCAGTTTTTGGCCAAAAAACAAGGGTAACCAATGACCATTCCATATTGATCATTTTCACAACCATTCAACAAAAACTGATCATCATTCAACAATCAACCATAGCAACAAACATCAATCAACAACACACCAATACAACAACCATCAACAATCATATTGTCATCATTCAAGGGTAACCAATGACCATTCCATATTGATCATTTTCACAACCATTCAACAAAAACTGATCATCATTCAACAATCAACCATAACAACAAACATCAATCAACAACACACCAATACAACAACCATCAACAATCATATTGCCATCATTCAATCATCATTTTTCTCCCCCTTTTGTCATCAATCAAAAAGAAGGTTAAAACAGCAACCAAGGCACAAATTCAAGACATAAAGCAATAAAAGAAGCATTAACAAATCAGATAAGAGAAGATAAGATAGCATGAATAAAGGAAGCATCCATAAGAGTTTTAGAAAAGTACGGCCAACAAAAGTAGGGCCAAGCCAGAGGCCCAATATGAGCAAAATGATGCCGGCCTAGATATGTCTAAGAGATGAGATGAGATGAAGAATGACCGTCCGAAAATCTTTTTAAGAAAAATTTTGAGAGTGTCGGACCTCCGAACGGTAGTGATCGTCCGACACCTGCGTCCGATCCCCTGTTTTCTAAAACAGAACTTTTCTGTTTCTGTCGGACGTCCAATCCTCGTGTAGGACGTCCGATCCCCTGTATTTTCAAAGAGATTTTTCTGAAATTCCCAGTTTGTTCCTCAAGTACACAAATTACTCTAAGGGCAATGCTTTTGTAAAAATATCAGCTATTTGATCTTTGGAACAAACGTAATTAACACAAATTTCTCCTCTTTGAACGAGATCACGAATGAAATGATGTTTGATGTCTATGTGCTTTGTTCTAGAATGTTGGATGGGGTTTTTAGTCAAATTTATAGCACTAGTGTTATCACAAAACATAGGTACACATTCATATCTCAAATGAAAGTCATATAACGTATGTTTCATCCAAACCAATTGAGCACAACATGCACCAGCTGCTATATACTCGGCTTCCGCAGTAGATAATGAAATAGAGTTTTGCTTTTTGCTAAACCAGGAAACTAAGCATTTACCAAGAAAGTGACAAGAACCACTTGTACTTTTTCTGTCTATTCTACAACCAGCAAAATCAGCATCCGAGAAACCAACTAAGGCAAGATTAGAACATTTAGGATACCATAGGCCATAGTTGATAGTTCCTTTTAAATATCTAAAGATCCGTTTTACAGCTAGTAAATGAGATTCCTTAGGACATGATTGAAATCTAGCACATAAGCAAACAGCAAACATGATATCAGGTCTACTAGCAGTCAAATAGAGCAAACTTCCAATCATACCTCTATAATGCTTTTCATCAACTTTTGTTCCATCTTCATCCTTGTCAAGTTTGGTGGATGTGCACATTGGAGTACCAACTTGTTTTGAGTCTTCCATACCAAATTTCTTAAGAAGCTCCTTTGTATATTTGATTTGACTGATGAAGGTTCCATTCTTGCATTGATGTACTTGAAGTCCAAGGAAGAAGTTCATTTCTCCCATCATACTCATCTCAAATTCCTTTTGCATAACATTGGAAAAATCTTTGCACAAGTGTTCATTAGTAGCACCGAAAATAATGTCATTCACATAAATTTGCACAATTAATAAGTCATGCAAGTTATTTTTGGTAAAAAGTGTGTTGTCAACATCAACTCTTTTAAAGCCATTTTTCACCAAGAATCTACTTAAACGGTCATACCATGCTCTTGGTGCTTGTTTCAATCCATACAAAGCTTTTGAAAGCTTGAAAACATGATTTGGATATTTTTCATCTTCAAAACCAGGAGGTTGATCAACATACACATCTTGATCAATGAAACCATTTAAAAATGCACTTTTGACATCCATTTGAAAAAGTTTAAAACCTTTAAAGCATGCAAATGCAAGAAACATCCGAATGGACTCCAATCTTGCTACGGGGGCAAAGGTTTCATCAAAATTTATTCCTTCCTCTTGAGCATAACCATTTGCTACTAGTCTAGCTTTGTTTCTAACAATATCTCCTTTATCATTTAACTTATTTCTAAACACCCATTTTGTACCTATCACGGGATGATCTAAAGGTCTTTCCACTAAAGTCCATACTTTGCTCCTTTCAAATTGGTTTAGTTCCTCTTGCATGGCCATAATCCAACTATCATCTTTGAGGGCATCAATGACATTTTTAGGCTCAAAATGAGAAAGTAATGCGAAATTATCTACTAAAACATTCTTATAAGAACGAGTTTTTACCCTCTCGGATGGATCACCTATTATGAGCTCCTTTGGATGGTGTTGATTGAATTTCCAAGCTTTTGGAAGATCTCTTGAACTTTCTTCACTTTTCTCTTCATTTTCTTGTGCATCTTCATTTTGAGGTAAATCATCTTGGATATCTTCCTTCAACTCTTCATTTTGCTTTTCTTGAATGGTAAGTTCCTTGAGTGCTTCATGTACATCTACATCATCATCTTCACAAACATCTTGGGAAACAACATCATTAGCTTCATCAAAAGAAACATGTATTGCCTCTTCAATAATAAGAGTCCTTCTATTATAGACTCTATAACCCCGTTTATTCTCACAATATCCTAAGAAAAAGCCTTCATCCGTTTTCTTGTCAAACTTTCCAAGATGTTCTTTAATATTCAAAATGAAACATTTACAACCAAATACTTTGAAATAGCCAACAATAGGCTTTTTGCCAAAAAGAAGTTCATATGACGTTTTATTCAAAATAGGTCGTAAAAGAATTCTATTCATCACATAACAAGCCGTGTTGACCGCCTCGGCCCAAAAATATTTTGGCATATCACATTCACAAAGCATAGTTCTTGCGGCTTCTTGAAGAGTTCTATTTTTCCTTTCAACAACTCCATTTTGTTGCGGAACTCTAGCTATAGAAAATTCATGAGAAATACCATTGTGATCACAAAACTCGGGAAAACCACAATATTTAAATTCGGTTCCATTATCACTTCTAATTTTCACAATATTCAAATTGAGCAAATTTTGAATTTTTGCAAATAAGGATACAAAATTTTTGAAAGCATCATCTTTATGAGCTAAGAATAGAACCCAAGTAAATCTAGAGAAATCATCAACAATGACAAAGCAATACCGTTTTCCACCCAAACTAGCAACTTGAGTAGGACCAAATAAATCAATGTGTAAAAACTCCAATGGTTTTGACGTAGAGACACAATTTTTTGGCTTAAAGGAAACTTTTGTTTGTTTTCCCAATTGACATGCATCACAAATACGATCCTTTTCAAATTTGATTTTAGGCAAACCTCTAACAAGCTCCTTTTTAGATATCTCATTTAGCAAATCCATATTAAAGTGACAAAGTCTCCTATGCCACAACCAAGGATCATCATTTGTAATTTTGAGACATTGAAACCTTTTTGAAATGATTTTCTCAAGAAAAACAACATAAATATCATTGTATCTTTTTCCTTTAAAAACCACATTGAATTTTGCATCAAGAATCAAACACTCATATTTCTTAAAAAGTACGTAAAGATTCCTATCACATAATTGGCTAACACTCAAAAGATTATAACCCAAATTATCAACCAAAAGAACATTATGAATAAACGTATCACCATTTTTACCAACATCTCCAATTCCAATTGTCTTGGCTTTTGTGTCGTCTCCAAATGTGACTTTTCCACTACTTTTTGACTTGAGATTGACAAAATGAGATGGATCACCCGTCATATGTCTCGAGCATCCACTATCAATAAACCATTTTGAGGCTTTGCTTGCCTTCTTCAAAAGTACCTACACAAGGAATGATGAAAGATAACCTTTGGAACCCTTTGTATCCTTGGGTCCTTAGGTGTTAGTTATGATCTCTAACAATCCAAGTTGTTCCTAAACCATTTCTCATGTTTTTCTTGACATAACAATAATTCTTCATGTGACCAAATTGACAACAAAAGCTACACATTTTGCTAGTGTCCTTGACACCAATGGGTTTTAAATATCTAATACCCATTTTTCTAAGAATGGTAAATTTGTTCTCACCATAGTTAGATCTTCTAACATTCATTTGATAAAACTTTTGTTTTCATTTTGAAGAAATTCATCCAAATCATTCATTCTTTTTCTCAAGATAGTTTGTTCCTCTTGTAATATTTTGCAAAACTTTTCTTTTGCATCAAGTTTCTTTTGCAAATCCAAATCTACCTCAAGTTTTTTTAAATCCTCATTTTCATTTTTCAAACTCTTATTTTCTTGAAAGAGCTTTGCATTCTCACGAAGTAAGAAATTAATTTTCATTTTTAATTCTTTATTTTTGGCATAAGAATCTTTCAAACTATCATGCAATTTTTCAACAAAAGATTCAACATCATCATCATTCTCATCATTACAATCATAAATAGAATTACTAGTAGATACCTCATTTTCACCTATGGCCATGAATGCCATTTGTGCGGATTCCTCTTCTTCTTCTATTTCACCATCGGAGTTGCACTCATTCCAAGTTATTTGGAAATTGTTGAATTTTTGTCTTCTTTCTCCTCTACCTTCCTTTTTCTTCTTCATTGGACATTCATTGGCATAGTATCCAATTTGTCCACATTCGAAGCATTTGTCTCCTTGCTTCTTGTTGATCTCTTGCTTTCCTTTTCCTCTTTGATTAGGGTTGAAATTGCTTGGACCTCCTCTTCTAAACCTTCTTTTATTGAAGATTCTTTTGAAACTCTTGGAGAGAAGTGCCAAATCATTGTCATCAACTTTAACATCTTCATCATCTAAGGAGAATGATTCATCCTCCTCTTGTGAAGATTTGAGAGCTATACTTTTCTTCATCTTTGCATCCTCTTCCTCTTGTACCTTAGACTTGAGCTTTAATTCATAAGAGGTTAGAGAATTTATGAGAGTTTCAATAGACATGGAATTTAAATCTTTAGCCTCCTCAATGGCCGTCACTTTGTTTTCCCAATCCTTAGATAAAGCATTTAGGATCTTTCTATTCTTCTCACCCAATGTATACTCTTTTCCCAGCACTTCTAGATCCTTTATGATGTTATTGAACCTACAATACATCTTATCAACATTCTCATGAGGTTCCATCTTAAAAGATTCATATTTTGTGACAAGAAGTGATTTCTTTTGTTCTCTCACATTGTCACTTCCCTCGTGTATTTCTCTAAGCTTATCCCATATTTCTTTTGCTGTCTTGCATCCTTTCACCCTTGTGGATTCAGTTGCATCTAAAGCATTGTATAGCACATTCACAGCTTTTGCATTTAGGGTTAGATTTATTCTATCTTGGGGAGTTAGTTCCATTCTAGTTTTTGATCTTGGTTGATGAGTAATCTCATCTACAACAATGGCTTCAAATGGTCCTTCATTCACAATGTACCATAACTCAATATCTATTGATTGCAAGAAGATTTCCATCCTATCCTTCCAACTCACATAATTTACCCCATTAAACATAGGTGGCCTTGTAATAGATTGTCCCTCTAAGAATAATGCATTGTTAGTTGCCATGATCACTCTAAAACCGATTGAGCTTAATATTTAGGAGACCAAACTCTGATACCAATTGTAGGTCCCGAAAGCAACCTAAGAGGGGGGGTGAATTAGGTTGATAGAAATTTAAAACTTAATGGGTGAATACAAAAGCACAATTAGAAGAAATCAAGTTCTCTTGGTGATATGAACTTTTAAGCACGTAATGAGATAATCAACCAAGTAGATAAGCACAAGTAGAGCACAAATAAAGATAAAAGAGATGAACTCAAATGGACTACCAAGTTGCACCCAACTTGAAGTCCAATACCTCAAATTCAATTGCTACTTCAATTTGATGAAGTTACACCAAGTTGTACATGGAAGGATCACCACTTGCTTGCATCAATCACTCCTTGATCAAGCCAAGAGGTTTTACAACAGCCTTGCTAACCCTCACAATGCTACACACTTGAGCCTTACACTCACAATTGAAAAGCAATGCTTGTTTGCACACACACTTACTCTACAAGAAAGGAGGAAGACACAAATTCACTCTAGAATTGTTCTTAAAACTTGTAAGTAATGGTTGCAAAAAGTCTTTTAACATTTCTGGCCTTTATGGTATTTATAGGGTGCAAATTTAACCACCCAAACTGCTCCAACGGTCCTGAATTAAATGCAGGAAAATATAGCCGTTGGGTGTGTCGGACGTCCGACACTCAATCCTGCGTCCGACACCACCGTCCGACAGTTTGTTGAGTTCCTGTGTTGTAGACTGTCGGACGTCCGAACCAAAGACTCCACCGTCCGACAGAACCAGAAGCTCATGTGTCTATCTTTTCAACCTGTCGGACGTCTGAAACTTGGATGATCGTCCGAAAGCATTGTCTGAAGCTTTGTCGTAAACTGTCGGACGTCCGAAAGCATCGTCCGACAGAACCAGTGGCCTATCCTTCTTTGACTGCATCCTGTCAGACGTCCGAACTTTAGCCTTGCGTTCGACAGCATCGTCCGACAGAATCCTGACTGGAATTTTGAGATTAAACCTATTTTGCTACACTCAGACTTAAAAGGGGATTAGTAAAAATCATCATGGTGGTTTGTTAATCATCAAAGTAGCCAACAAAGGTAATCACCAAAATTGAAATATACTATTGAGTATTGTTTATTGTCTTGGAAGGTATAAGGAGGAGAAGGGTGGAGTGTGTAATGATCGTGGAATGGCTCATGACGCAAACCATATCCTTTTATTTGATTGATTTACTACTTTATAATATGTGAACAACATGTCTTAAATATGCCTGCTTGTTAAACACAATTTGATTGGGATCTCATTCGGCGTAAGCTCATCCCATTAGTGGTTTTCTGTTTTTCAAGAATTGAGAGAGAGAACCACGGGGTTGGTTAAGGCAAGGATTGTAGCTTTTGTTCGTGTGAAAGTTTTTCAAGTTGTATTAATACTTTAGGCAAACAATTTATCTTTTATATCTTTTGGTTGTAATTCATGAATTGCGATGAATGGATGGTTTGAACTAAATGTTAATGTTAAAGTCTTTTGGTGATTGTTGTGACGACACCACTTCCCCCTAAGGCGAACCAGAGGGTTCAGCGGACCGCCTGCCCAACTCTTGCTGGAACTCACTTGCTCAATAAACAAAATAATAGAATTAACCAACTAAGAGAAACCTCGATAAACAAGAATTAACTGATTCATATCCAAGACTACAAATCTTACATTTTGTACAACCCAAGTGTAATTCAAGTACTTCCAAAAATACATTTCACATTCACACTTACACTTGCCAAAATTTACAAGAAAACAAAAGCTTATACAAAAGAGATAATTCTACTTTTCCAAGGACACTTCACTCCACCATCCTATTAAGGAATAAAAAATATAATGGGGTGAGCAAAGCTCAGTGAGGCCAAGAAAATCATGCAAGCATGCAAGGTCATGTAATACACACTTTCATTGAGCAAGATAAGTAACCAAAACTTTTAGGCAAGAATGCAAATAAGGAAATTTATTGCACATTAAATAAAGGATACATGAGCTCTCAGGAGCTAGTCCACCGCTTGATCAGGATTTCTAGTTTAGTTGACACTCCGTCAACATAACAAAAATAAGTCCGTAGAACCACACTTGTCAACCATCTCCTTCCACCGTTTTACCTCCCAACTAGGCCAGCTCGTCAAAATAGATAATTTGGTAATACTCGAGTATACCTAGACAAGAAGTCGGCGAACGCATTCCAACCGACGAAACAAGTAAAGACCCATGGCTTACCAATCCCTCGGCCAATGTGAGGACCCGAAAATTTTATTTTTATCTGACCTATTTATTTAATTAATTATTTTTTTTCTCTGAATATTTGACTTAAATTATTTTAATTACAATTGTACCATACATTACCTCATTTTATTTTAAAAACCATGTTTAACCATCAATTTGGTTTTTCTGTCACTTAATTGTGAAAAATGAGAAAAGACACATTTTTCGAGGCAAATATTTGGACTGAGAGTGACGTAAGTTCAGAGACTAAGAATGATCATTAGTAGATTAAGAAAAGCTAATTGAGGGATTAGAAGTGAGTGATTAGGATTAAACTCCAATTGGAACATTTTTGGCCACATATTCAAGTAGACTTTTTGCATATTAAAGTAAGGCTTTGTGTCATCTTTTCATTTCATTGTTTCACTTTACCAAAACACCCAAAATCCTCTCTTTTCCTCTCTTGTTCCAGCCGCACCCCTTCCCCCATTTTCCCCTTCAATTCATCTTCAAAAATCACTCCAAGACTTCACCAAATTCACCAAGAAACTTGATCAAATCTTCCACCCTCTTCACTTGCACCTTAAAGACCATTTGGCCTTGAGTGTGAGCCGAGCTTTGGAGGAGGAAAAGAGGAGTCTTGGTGCAATCTAGATCACATCCAACCTAGGGTTCTAATTGAAAAGGAAGAGGTAGTTTACTACATCTCAACCTTGCTCTGTTGATGCCTTTTATGTAGGTTTAAGCTTTGAAAGTTTAATGTTGCTATTCTTGTTGATTTGGGTTGTTGAAGTGGGTTCTTGAATTCCCACAAGACTTGAATGTGTGGCTATTTTGATGTTGATAAGATGATATGGTGGTGATTTTAATTGATTTTTGATGTTAGAAAGATAGGAAGAGATGAATGAGGAGAATCAGGTGGATTGAGGGAAGTACTGCCGGTTCCTTTTGCTGATTTTAAGCCCTGTTTTAGCTGCTAATTTTCATGACTTTCTTAGCCATTTTGAGAGCTGAAATGTTGGTCTATATGTGTGTAAATTTCGTTGCCAAAATCACTCCATTTGGTGTGGTAAAATCGCATGAAAAGAAGAAGCCAAATCTGGAAAATTTTCACTGTGATCTGCTGCCCTGTTTTGGTCTCATTGAACACTGCCTTCCCATGCGATTTTTTGGCTAAATTTTGGTACAAATGTATTTCACATACTGAGGTTTATGCCTGAAAAATTTGGTAATTTTTGAGTAATAATTCATCACTCATTTGAGGCTTAAAATCTGCCCTGCAAATCTGGAATTTCAGAAAAAGTAGAATTTCGAACCAGCCCTGTTTGGACAGTTATAATTTCTTGCTCGAGAGTCAGAATTGAGTGCCGTTGGTGAAGTTTGAAACTAGAGTTGTAGGGATATGAACTGTGTAAATTTTATGGGCTAATTCATTTTCTACGATTTTTGGCAAATTTTCAAAATTTGCTGAAAACCATGACTGTTATGCCCTGTTTTCATTATTGCAGTAACTTCCAACTGAAATTCGACTGGTTTATGATCTGAATCTTGTATGAGTGTCTTTTCAAGAGTTTTAGTTCATTGAGTCTATTTTCCAACGGTATAAGTTTTGTCATTTTTTGACTTATAGAACTCAAGTTATGATTTTTCAAAGAACGTCGCGTAAAACTGAAAATTTCTCCAAGGAAGCGACGAAAGCTTAGAAACGCCTTGGAGCCATTTCTTGGTTTTTAGGCGTAACTTTTTAAGTATTTGTACACCCTTCCAAACTTGAAAAATGGATTTTCCAATTTTATGAAATTCCTCTTAATTTGGAATCGAAAAACTTAACTGTTTGAAAATTTATCTTTAATATATATATAGGTAATGTTGCCTATGCATCTCTCAGGTGATCACGTGGATACCGAGAAGCTTGTTTGATATCCTGAATTGCCCTCGCTTGCTTTCGACTATTGGTGAGTGTTCAAGTGCATGTTAATTAATGTAAATGAATTGAAAAGCATGCCTATGTGCCTAGGTGAGCGTGTACTTTATCGCGCTCTCCTTCGTTGAATTGCCTCAAAATGAGTTCAATTGTTTAAAATGTTACTTGTTTGACTATTTGAACTGCTTGTTCTACTTATATTTGTGGGGACGCCCAAACCCCATTGGGAATCCCTTCATCTTGTCCGGCAACAGGGGCTAGGGCAAGGGATGGGTGAACCATGGGTTATTAAACTGTTTAAATCATATCGGTTGGAATGAGTCCACCGACTATGGCATACTCATAGTGGGTTGCCATTCACTACTTAAATGTTGGAGTTCAGGCCCGGTCAAGGGGGTGTAAGTAGACGGGAGAGGGATAAAAGTGGTGAATATAGACTGTGAGAGTGAGTGGTTGATGGAGTGTCAACGTGTGGCTTGAATTGATGCTGGTGGAGAAAATAATTGCAGAATTACGGGAATGTGGAGCGGCCAACTGTATCCTTCAAATTGTGTTGTTTAAATATTTTATTAACTGTTTTGCCTTTTTACTATTTCATTAATTTATTTAACTGCTTTGATTTGCCTGTGCATGTTTTCTTGACCTCACTGAGCTTTGCTCACCCCATAAGGTTTGTTTTCCTTAGCAGGGTTTGAGAACGAGAGCCTTCACGGATTGCACTAGGTTGTTTAGTTTTAAGACTTAAGCTTGTATTTTGATGTAATCCTTGTATTTTGAATTGTACTTATGGAATTCTGAATAGATAAACTTTTGAATCTGTAAATATAGTTTGGATGGTTGTGGTTCGCTAAGGAAGCTTTGGGGTTTAAATGTTCCATTTGACTGGAGGATATTAAAGTTATTTTGTTATAAGAAGTAATCGCTCAAAATTGAATTGAGGAGCTATAGTGAGTCCCGGCGAGAGTTGGGCAGGCAGCCCGCCGAGCCCTTTGGTTCGCCTTAGGGGGAGGTGGGGTCATCACAGCCAAGCCCTTGCCGACCCGAGGTGAAAGGTTTACCAATGAGTTTTGGGCATTCCCAACATGTTTTAAGTAGCAAGTAAGATGATGAGACAACGCTCAATCATCAATCAAGTACAAGTGCAAGTTTAAACAAGTCAAAACAAATACAAGCAAGCATGTTCATGTCAAGTAAGAGAGGTCGGACGAGATAAAGTACACGTCCGCCTTGACAAGTTTAATAATATGTTCAATTCAAGCATGTAATAGGTTCAAGCAATTCAGCAAATCATGCACTTGACACTCACCAATAGTTGAAAGCAAGCGAGAGCAATTCAAGAGATCAAACAAGCTCCTTGGTGTCCACGTGATCACCTGAGAGATGCATAATCAAAACTATCTAAGTATGCATTCAAGGTTAACTTCAAAAAATCAAGTTTCTCCCCATTTCAAATCAAAAGAAATCTCATGTGATTGGAAAATTCATTTTCCAAGTATGGAATGGTGTACAAATAATCAAAAGGTTAGATCTAAGAACTAGGAAATGTTTCCTAGGCATTTCCAAGCTTTTGTCGCTTCCTTAGAAGAATTTTTCAATTTTGTGCAGTATTATTTGAAAAATTATAACTTGAGTTTTATAAGTTCAAAAATTACGAATCTTATACCATTGGAAAATAGACTCAGTGAACTAAAAATTTTCAGAAAACACCTTTACAAGATTCACATCAGAAACCAGTCAAATATTCAGTAAAAACAGGGCATAACAGTCTTGATTTTCAGGTAAATTTGAAAATTCACCAAAATTCATAGAAATCGAACTAGCTCTTGAAATTTATACCACTGAAAGAAATACATGTCTAGTTTCGAACAGAAGAAACAGAATTCTATTTGGATTTTTCTACACCAAGATATAACAGTTTTATGAAAGCTGCTTTTCAAAACCTGCTATACAAAATTCTTAACTATACACTCATCGAAATTAGGCAAGGCCTACGGCTATGGAAACTAGACTCAGAGTACTACAATTCACTAGAAGGGCTCGCTTTGAGATTCATTTTGTAAGATAGGCTAAATTGAGCCGCAACTGCCACTAGAAACAAAAACAAGAAAACAGTCTCGAAAAATAGCCATTTTTTTGGATTTGCTGGGATCGATAGAAAATGAGTTAGCATGCAAGCCATATACCATTGGAAAGCCCTTGAAGTCTAGTTTCAAACGCCACAAGCGGCACTCGATTTCAACTCCCGAGCAAGAAAATATAGTGATTTGAACATGAGGCATCAAGTTGGTCTGACACTAAAATTTTCCAGGTTTGAAGAACAGTTTGAGACATCATTTGAACAACGAAATGGTACTGGAAAAACACCAAATTTTACACACATAAACCTCAGTATGTGTCCTACATTTTCACCAAAATGCAGCTAAAAACTTGAATGGGAATGCAGTGATCAAAACAACCAAAGTTAACTGAAATTTTAGCTCAATCCTGTCCAGCAGCTTTTCTTTTCTTTTTGAAAGCTTACAACCAACAAAAACACTTCCATTGATTTCCATAATTGACCCCAAGTTCATAACAATCTTGTGCAATTGGTGACCAAAATGTATCAAAATTTTCAGACCTAAAAGCACTAAAATAGCAGCAACAACCAGCAGCAGAAAACAGTGAGAATTTTTCAGATTTTGGCTTCTTCTTTTCATGCGATTTTACCACACCAAATGGAATGGTTTTTGCAACAAAATTTGCACACATATAGCCCAACATTTCAGCTCTCAAAAAAGACAAGAAACTCACAAAAATTAGCAGCTAAAACAGGGCATAAAATCAGCAAAAAGGAACCGGCAGCTCACTCTTCTTCTCTCGAATTTTCCTCTTCCTTTCTTCCTAGCCTTTCACTCCAAGAACTCAACACAAATTCATTCCATCACATATACACATCATAAAAATCCAACAATCAATAATTGTGGGAGTTCATAGAGCCCACAAAACCATCCAATTCAACAAGAATAGCAACATTGAATAATCAAAACTTAAAGCTACATAAATGGCATCAATAGAGCAAGGTTGAGATGGAGTAAACTACCTCTTCCTTTTCAATTAGAAACCCTAGTTGAAGATGATCTAAAAATGCACCAAGACCTCCTCTTTTCTCCTCCAAAGCTTGGCCCTCACACAAGATAAGATGGTCTTCAAGCTCCAAGTGAAATGGTGAAAGATTTCTCAAGCTTTCTTGGTTGATTTGGTGAAGCTTTAGAGTAATTTTTGAAGATGAAATCAAGGGGAAAAATGGGGAAGGGAGTTCGGCTGCTAAGGGAAGAAGAGAGAGAGATTTTGTGTGTTTTGGTAAAGTGAAAATGTGAAAAGAAGAAATGACATAAATCTTAGTTTTATGGTGCCAAAAGTCAACTTTGAATTTGTGGCCAATAATGCTTCATTTGGAGTTTAATTCCAATCACTCACTTCTAATCCCTCAATTAGCTTTTTTTAATCTACCAATGATCATTCTTATTCTCCAAGATTACGTCACTCTCAGTCCAAATGTTTACCTCGAAAAACGTGCCTTTCTCTTTTTTTCAAAATTGTGCGATAGAAAAATTAAATTGAAGGTTAAACAAGATTTTTAAAATAAAATGAGGTAATGTACAGTGCAATTGCAATTAAAATGATCTAAATCAATTATTCAAAGAAAATAAATAATTAATTAAATAAATAGGTCAGATAAAAATAAATTTTCGAGTCCTCACAATTGTGGTAATGTAATGAGTCCTGGCGAAAACCAGACAGGTGGTCTGCTAAACCGCAGAGTACACCCTAGGGGAAGATGGGTTCTTCACAATTCCCATATGAATTAAGTTATATAACATTCAATATATCATTTTCCATAACACAAAAATTAAGCTCCAACCTATACGCAGTCTATTGCTACAATAGCGACGTTCACTTTCACCAACTCTTGGATGAATTTACACTGAAACCTTTTTGACCATGGCTAGCATAATCACATTTATCCGACGTGCATCACAGTCACTAAAACCATCTCTGTCAAAGTTCACATTCAGCATGCTTAAATCCTGGGCATGCCACCATACTGTAATAATTCGTTGAGATTGACATAGAGATGCTCCACTAGCTCCACTCACTTTCCCTAATTCTTCAGTTAAATTAAGGCTAATAAGCACCTGTTGCAAAGGATCCTCAACATGACCATCATCCTAAGCATTCCTAACATATACGACTTTATCTAAAGTTAATAAGTAAAATAGGTGCAAAAAGAAATAGCCAATTGAAAAATAGCACAGTTAAATAAGATTAACAGACATGAAATTTGCATAAAGAGAACAATTTTAGAGTTAATATTTACAATAAAACATAAAAATTTATCCAAAACAAAATAGGTAGGTTTCACCCTTTTGTTCTGCGTTCTTTCAAAAACTTATGAACACAAATTTGCATATGATCATGTTTGCAGCTACAAAATCGACTTACGAACAAAAAATTCAAAGACTAGTAATGTGCACATGTACAAAGGTAGCTAATCTAATTTAGCAATATAAATTCTATTAAGAACTTTTTAACTATATAATGAATTCTCATTCAATTGGCTTCAATCCTTAAAACTTACAAAAATTTATAAATTTTTTAACTCTAACACCAGCTTTTGCCCGATTGATGTCCATAATTGGCATTAATTTCTACCAAAAAGAAGACTTATGGTCTCCTAAAGCAAAATAGGTCTATGGCTTTGATGCAATTGATGCTCTTTAAGAAAATCGATGCCATGAAATTTGACCATTATCTTGGCAAGAAAATCTTAATTTGAACAAAAGCCTTTGCTGTAGCAAATCTGGCAATTAGACCCACTATTATCTTACAGCGTTGACTTGCATGGCGATTTCTATTAGGTTTCGCCATTTTTCCCCCTGATTTCATTTTGAAACATCAATGACATTTTAAGTAATAGCCAAAAAAAGTGCATCAAGCTATAAGAAAATAGAAAAATGTAGAGCACAATTAAGTTCCTTCAAGCTTACCATTTCATTAGAAGGGAAAAAAAGTGAAAGAAAAGACAAAATCTGATTGATTGTGGAGTCTTTTAAATAGAATCTCCTGGCCTATATAAATAATCAAGCCCATTGAGGCATGAAACAAAAGCAAGTACAGACATACCTCTTACTATGCAACTTCAAATGTAAAATTGCTCAATTGATCTCTATCCAAATACAATTTCGAGTCTAATTTGTACAGTATATTGCAGTGCAAGTCCCATCTTCCCCTTAGCCTTATTTGTTATCCTATCACAAATTCAAACATGACAAACCAATAAGAACTCAAACCGTACTTGCATTTTTTCCCCAATAGATAATACTTATTTAAATGATAAAAGACTCTAAGTGTACTGTTAACTATAAGGGTAAAGATACGCATCACACTTCATAAAACAAAGGACAACCACAGTCTAGCAAAAGAAAATGCAATGTCCACTCAAAGTATAAGAACTTGTGAAGTCACATGAGCACCACCTAAGAGGACAACCATTCTCTAGCAGGTTATTCCCACTTTAGATTGCTCTAGCAGGTTATTCCCACTTTAGATTGTAATCAAGCCAAAGTCATTTTATGAGTTTCAAGTATCATACCTTTCTTGCTAGTTCTCTCTATGAGGTAAAAACAAAACCAAAAGCAAACAAACAAACAACAAAACACAAAATAAAGTATGCAAATAAATTAAAGAAAAGCTGTAAATTAAACTGAAGGGATGGTTAAGAAAATAAGTATAAAATAGTTTCTCCATTCATCTTTCCTTTCCCAGAATCAAGCTATACATTTAAACAACCCTATTAGATTTCAATATTCCTCTAGCAAATTCAAGTTCGAACAAATTAAAGAAAATCAATGATGCAGTTATTGAGTTGACTCTTCATAATTTCAACCTATTTTAGAATATATTTGTAGAACCACGCAACCTACAGAAGCTAGAATTAGCAACATGTAATCGTAGAGAGCCAAGGTGTAATAAGAAAAATCTTTATTACTTTCAACTTTTGGGCATGGTCGGAAAATTTAACCATACCCAAGATTTAATGGTACCAATGAATACTATATATAAAATAGTATATCGCAAACTATTTAAATTGGTAATAGGTATATATCTTGGCCTCAAATGTAATTTAAAAAATATGATTTTGATGGACTACATTGAATGATCATGTGAGGTTTTGATTGGGAGTGAATATGCAAATAACCACATTAGGAGTTTTCCAAATAAAAAGAAAAATTTTCAGAAAAGAAAACACGAATCTAGTTACAGTACATAAATGTTGTAGATAGATTAAGCATTAGATAAGTTGCAACAGACTAAAGATGTGCCTTGTCTATTTACTTGTGGAACTCATTTGCAAGTCTTTCTTAATAAGTGCTATAAAATACACTGCTTATTCAAGTTAGAAGCAATTCCAGTGTAATGAACCAGAGGTGTTCTCTATCTATGTTGCTATCTGGTTAATCTTGAAGTCTGTTTAGAGGGTGTTAGATAGTATACTAAAAAAGTGAGAACGAGTTATTTAACATTCTTCGTAGTACGTTGAAAAGGAACAAACAGACACATCAAAAATGGCAGAACATCCTATATGTTTGATTAAAAATGCATTTTGTGATATGTCAACATAGAAAGTTTGGGCCAAGTTTCAGTAAATGGCTTTGTAATTTGAAGAATTGATTCTTTTGGAGATTCTGAGGTAATCTACAGTTGCACTTATACAAGAAATTTCTAATAAAAATATACCAAGAAAGTTGAATTTTACTTTTGTCACTATGCTATACTCGGCTTCCTAACTTCTTGCACACATGGTCTGGAGTCAGCTAAGAGAAGGTTAAGATCTCTATATCAAACAAGTGTAAGAAGAAGAGAAAAGAGTTAGATATAACGAAACACCAAAAAAAATGAATACGATGCCTCTGGGTGTTTAAATATTCAAGTTACTCCATCATTTCGTGTTCATTTTAACTTTGACCATTGTTACTCTTACAAAACACAAAGGACTCTATAGATGGAAACATGAAAAGACCTAAAAAAAGAAAAAAGATGAAACAATGACCTTAAGTGAATTCAGCTTTTGGTGATTTCTGGAGTCTATTTGAGTGGAACAATCTAGACTCAAGAGCTCGTAATGCTTATGTTTCCACTTTAAAGGTCAAGTAGAGGTCTATGGCTAAGAAAGTCAACCACCAGGTTTTAGTATTCAAAAAATTGGATACCATATATCAAGAAAATGGTAAAGAAGGATCAGGTTTTAAGAGAATCTAAAAAAGGAATAAGGATTATGTATTTAGAGAATCTGAAGTAACGGAAAGAGAAGAAAAGGAAATGGTATTAGGAGCCTAAGAAGTTGCAGTTGTAAATTTAATGACCCATTAATCGAAGTAAATATAGAAAACAAAGTGTGCAGTTTTGAATGCAAGAGCAGAAAAGAGCAAAAATGGTATAAAGTTTCGCATGATCGTAACTATTGATGGTACAACCTGCAAATGCTCTGTCACCATACAAAGCAAAAAATCGATTTTACCCCCAAATAAGTAGAAGAAAACAAAGCCATTACTATAGCTCAAACTCTTATTTATATGGTATAAGGATTCTATCAGAGGATCATTGCGCTTTACATGTGCTTTGCACGATGGAAAATGTATTGTGCCCAATTAGTTACTAATTTGTTGGTGTAAAATTTAGTCATTAATAGGAATGGCATTTCTAATATATTTAAGGAGAAATGTTTTAAATAATTAAGTAAAGCACTAGTTAATATTTTTTTAAACAAATATATAGCAGTTAGAGAACCTAAATTTGACCTTTCTATTTCAAACCCCACAAATAATCTATTTATTATATACAAAAATAGGATTCTAGATGGTGTTCAAGGGAACAACATCCAAATAGTCCTTTTCAACTTTATTTGATCCAAACTAGTTTCATAACGCCATCCTATTTTTAACCACCCATAACCCCTCCCCCAAAAAAAAAAGAAAAACAGAAAAAAAGAAAGAAGGAAATGAAATGAGACTCCTAGACTCTAGAAGCATCGGCCTCATGAATCTACTACAACATAGCCGGCTTGACTGGCATGGTAGTTGTAGTTCCCATTGAATCATAGTGTACTTTTTAATATGATTTAGTTGTTGAATGCAAATTACGTGCATATTTTATGTATTAGACTAAAAAGATGAGGCATTAGAGAACATTAACAATTGAGATACATGCAACAAAAATCATAACAAATGGGTGATGAATCATTGTCTTCCAAATTAAGTTATATAACATTTAATATATCATTCTCCATAACACAACAATTAAGCTCCAGCCTATACCAATGAATACTATATATAAAATAGCATGCCACAAACTGCTTAAATTAGTAACAGCTATAAGTCTTAGCCTCAAAGGTAATTTTGGTGGACTACATTGAGTGATCATGTGTGGCTTTGATTGCAAAAGAATAAGCAAATAACCACATTAGGACTTTTCCAAATGACAAGAAAACATTTTGGAAAAGAAAACATGAACTTGATTACAGCACATCATTGTTGCAGGAAGATTAAGCGTTAGATAAGTGGTAACGGATTAAAAATATACCTTATCTATCTATTTGTGGAGTTCATTTAGAAGTCTTTCTTAATAAGTGCTATAAAATATACTGTTTATTTAAGTTAAAAGCGATGTGACAGCCCCACTTCCCTCAAAGGCTAACCAAAGGGTTGGCGAGCTGCCTACCTAATTCTCGCCAGGACTCAAGCATTCAAGAAATACTAACTTAAGAGGGTAAAATCCAAAATTCATATCAACGATAATATTGAAATCTGTAAAGTAAGGTTTAAACTTAAAGTACAATTATCAAGTCAAAAATACTTAAAACCTTGAGCCATAGTTTAGTACATTCCCATGAATTCGAAATATTCAAAAACCAAAAGAATATACAGTTCGTTTCTCCATACTCGAGACAAAAGCCAAAATATAGTGCTAGACCTAACTAGGTCTTTGGATTCTCGTCACCTGTTCAGGAAAAACAAATGGGAACGGGGGTGAGTTAAAAACTCGTGAATTTCCAAAATATCATGCACAAGCATAAAGCGGAGTAAATAACATAATTAAAACAAGTAAATTAAACACAGAAACACATAAGGAGGATACGGGAGCTCTCAGGAGCTCAGGTCCACTTCGCTCGTTCAAATCACGTAGTCGACACTCCGTCGACTTTCCAATCCATGTAGACGACTCTTTACTACCAATTCCTTCCACCGAACAACCCCCTTTACCGGGTCTGCAATCCTAACACTTAAACACTTACTACTCAAGGGACGCGGCCAAGAGTAGTTTTTAACACTTTTATACACACTTTCCCACTAGTGTGTATATATTCATGCAAAACAATTAAATCACCGACTCTACTTAAAAGAGGGCAATAAAGTATACCCTCCTAAGCGAGTGGTTTAACACTTTCAAGTTCAAGTAATTCACACATTCACATAGAACATTTAATTAAAGCAAATAACATGCATTAGAAACTCACCGACAAAGTAGGTCTCGGAGTTCAAGTTTGGATCAATTTGTAATTCAGCACCACTTTCTAAAATATTTAAGGAACAACGAAGATAAGTTTCTAGTTCACCAATCAAATCTTGTTCAAGAAAAATCAAGTTCAAAACTTCCTACTTGAGCAGAAATCTTTGAAAAATCGTAACTTGAGTGATATAAGTCCAAATTGTGCAAGCTTGGTACCGTTGGAAACCTCATTTAAAGTTCTAAAACTTTGTAGAAGGCACCAAGAAAAATTCTGGACAGAAACTGCCCAGATTTTCGATTAAGAAACTGCTACAGTACAAAACAGAACATAACAGGTTGGTTGTCCAGCCAACTTCGAAATTTCACCAAAAATTGTAGGAAACGAATTGGCCTCTGAAATTTATACAGTTCAAAGTCATATGTAATAATTTTCAAACACCACCAATGGAATTCAAATCCGACTCTCGAGCAAGAAATTATAGCAGTTCAAACAGGGCTGGTTCGAAATTCTGAATTTTCTGATTTCCAGATTTGCAGGGCATGATTCTAGGCTTCATTTGAGTAACGATTTCTTACCCAAAAATTACGAAATTTGGTACACTAATTCTACCATATGTATGATAGGTTCATACCAAAATTCAACCAAAAATTCCCTCTGGAAGACAGCTTTCTAATTGCCCAAATTGGACTTGACAACATTGGTTCAATCCTGCAAAGTTTCACTCCCCTTCTTCTCATTGCTTTTAACACATCTAAACCACCACCAAATGACCCCATTTTCGAACCTACTATAGTTTAAACCTTCCTAAACCCAATAATGGTCAAAATTGATACAAGTTTAGCTCAAGACTTAGCACTAAAACAGCCTCAAAAATCAGACAGCATGATGGCCCAATTTCCAGTTTTCCTTGTTCCAACTAAACCACCAATTTTGCTTAACCTTTGAAGGGATTTGCGTGGGGTAAATTTAACAACTTAACCCTCACAATTAAGCCTCACAATTAACTTTTAAACTTGCCAAAATCACAGCCAAAACATTAAAAGAAAAACAGCAATTTTCTTCCTTTCCCAACCGGTTTTTCCTTGGGATTTTTCCTCAAATTTTCAGCCACCATTTCCAACATATATACATACATTGCATCATTAACCATACTAGAAATTACATTCTCATGCTTGTGAGAGTCCAAGAGCCCACTCAATCAACCAAAATCAAGCAAGGCAATTTAAAGGAATTTAACATCTTCAAATGGCAAACCAACACAAACTCATTTTCATCAACCATCATCAAGGTTCTAGCAACCTGTCAAGCTCCCAAACCTAATGTCATGCTTGAAAATGAAATCAATAAACAAAGATAGAAGCTTTAGATCATTACTTCTTCCAGGAAGTGAGCAAAATTCACCCAATAAATGCTAGACTAAATCCCCCAAGAGCTCCTCCTCAATGCTCCTCACTCAATGTCCAAGCTTGAGCCAAGATTGATGGAAGTTTATAGGTGGTTTTAGAGTGGAATTGGAAGAAGAAATTTGATGAAACTCCAAGGGAAGAGGGGGAGGGGAGTTTGGCCAAGGGAGGAAGAAAGGGAGAGAGGTTTTGTGCAATTTTTGAATGAATTAAATGAGAAGAGAAAGACAAGACATAAAGCTTGTCTTATGACCCATAAGTCAACTAATGAATAGTGATCTTTTGCTAACAATTTTGGAGGGAAAAATAATTATCTCACTTAGTTAAAGATTAAAGCGTTAATCTCGGTTAGGAGGGAGAAATGAAAAGGAATAAAATGGGAGTGAATTAGGGTGAATTAAGTGGAAGAAACAATGGCTAAATAAAATTCCAATTCAAGGAGGTTAATCCAACTTAAACTAAGATTACAAATCCCTAATTATAATCACTCTTTTAAATTCACCTCTAGTCACTGTATTACATTTCTAACCTACGGTTGATTATCCCTACACTCCAGCGCCACTTCACTCATTGCCCGAATTTTCACCTCGTAAAACGTGTTTTTCTCATTTTCTATCTAATTGATACATAAGAGCAAATTTTAAAAGCTAAACGATTTATTGATAATCTATAAGAAATTAAGGGTGAAATAAAATCGAGTCACCTCAAGATGAAATAAATTAAATAAATAAATTAAATTTTCATTTAAATTTTCTGAAAAATTCGTTTAAGTACGATTTTAAAAATAATTGAACGAATTAATAACAATAATAACATTATTTAAAATAATACATTTTAACAATATTAAAATAAATTTTTGAGGCCCTCACATCCTTCCCCTCTTAAAAGAATTTTGTCCTCAAAATTCTCACCTTGTTAAACAAATAATTTTGGATACTTTTTCTGCATCTCCTCTTCTACTTCCCAAGTCGCCTCCTCGACGTCATGATTCTTCCATAAGATCTTAACCAAAGGAATCTTCTTTGTCCTCAAGTCCTTTACTTCACAATCGATAATCTTCACGAGCTTTTCCTCATATGAGAGCGTTTCATCTGTCTCAATCTCATCCAACTGTAGCAAATGAGTCGAGTCTGGGTGATACTTCTTGAGCATCGAAACATGGAAGACATTGTGTAGTTTCGACATACTGGAGGGTAAATCCAACTGATAAGCCACTTTTCCAATCTGTTTAAGGATTTCAAATGGTCCAATGTACCTTGGCTTCAATTTCTTCCCTTTCTTCGACACCACCCCACTCTTTACTGGCTTAACCCGCAAAAAGACCTTATCACCTACCTCAAATTCCAAGTCTTCCTTCTATTGTCCGCGTAACTCTTTTGACGACTTTGAGCTGTTAGAAGCCTTTCTCTAACCAACTTCACTTTCTCATAAGCTTCCTCAATCCAAGGTATTGCAGTGGGGTTAAGAACCTTTTTCTCACCCACTTCATCCCAATGAATCGGTAATCGACATCTTCTTCCATAGAGTGCCTCGTAGGGTGCCATTTGAATCGAGGCATGGTAACTATTATTATATGCAAAATCAACCAGTGTCATGTACTGGCTCTAACTTTCTCCAAAATTCACTATACAGGATCTTAACATGTCTTCCAGAGTCTGAATGGTCCGCTCAGACTGGCCATCTGTCTGAGGATGGTAGGCCGTACTCAGCTTAATTTTAGTTCCCAAAGTCTCTTGCAACTTTTGCTAAAACTTGATAGGATTTTTCTTTACTCCACAAATTTTAAAAACCTTTTAAACCCTATATCACCGCAAGTATACGGATCGTTTATTTGAGTATAGGGAAATATAGGTGTCGATCCCACGAGGAACTATGGTTTTGCAAACACTAAAATTTAATCACTTGCTTCTTTATCTAGATAGACAATTATAGGAAGGCGAATAAAGTAAAGAAAGCTAGATAAAAGGGAGAAGGCGGTAAACCGACCTAAGGAAGAGGGATAAAGCAATTAAAACCAACCGTTAGGTGTCAAAGACATCCAATTGGTGGTAGACAAGAAATAAGAAATCAAGTAAAGAAATTAGAGAATTAGGTTAGAGAGAGTTTTTAAGATCAAATTGGAGGAGTCCTAGAGCTTTGGAATCCCTTGTTATGTTTAGATTAGAAGTTAGTCAAGTTAATTATGTCCTTTCTCCAATGATTCGCTAAGGTATAACTTCCTTTTGTATGCCACAACTTCCGTTAATGGTCATGTGTAGTGCAAGTTCTTGTTTAAGATGAACTAGTCACTCGGAATTGCTTTCGCCAATTCCTTAATTTCTTGGAATCTTCCTTGACCTATTTTCATAGAGAAAAGAGAGAAACAAGTTAAATAAGCGCAATGAAGTTATAGTATAAAACCAAAACCAACCAACTATATTCACTACTTTGGTGAGAATATAAGTTAGTGCTTAAGAATTTAGATCTTGTTGAAGGTAAGTTTTTCATTACTCATCAACATCAAATCAATTATAGTTAGTAGCTAATCAACCATAACGCATAAGCACAAGTTTTAAACTAGCAAAAATCATGGAGGACATAAATCACTCAACTACTTCATAATCACAACTAAAACAAGTTCATCCTAACTCTAGGATTAAAGAGGCTTAGCTAGACATCATATTAAGAACATTTAAGCATGAAGCAAACTTGCACAAAGCCATGAAATTAAGCACAAGAGATAAGTAAGGAAGAAGGAATCTTATTCAATGTCTTGAAGTTGAATCCATAAAATTCTTCACAAGTTGATCTCCCAAATGCAAAGTGCAAGATTCCTCACAACTTTCACTTTTACTCTCTTTAGAAATTACAAACTAAGAACTAGAACTAATCTAATAAACTAGAGCTATTCTCTAGTCTTTTGGAAATTTTATGGAATTCTATGGTATGGTATATGATATGGAATGGTATACAAGAGGCCCTATTTATAGAAGATTACAACCATATGCATCCAAAATTATGTCATGTGAATACAAGACAAATTGGCCTTCAAAAAGTCAAGGAAAATGGCTTCTTAAATTTCTTTGTCTTCATGCATTTGAATCCTTTGAATTTTCATCCCAAATGAGTTGTAATGTTGAAGCAAATTGTGTTTTGAATTAGTAATGAGTTGTTTCTTCAATCTCACACAATTCTTTACGCAGCCTTCATTGAAATTCTTCTGAAAATTGAGCTGGAAGTGAGCTGAAAAATTGGAATTCGGCTGCAACTTGCAGCAGTCACTTTTTGAGGATCCGCGAGATGGATCCGCGAGGCAGAGGCTCGCGGATCACATCGCGGATCTGCTTTCCCTGTCTTCTGTGAGAGGGATTCGCGAGCTAATCATTTCTTCCACTTGTTGGTTCGCGTTTTGCCTCGCGACTCCACTTGAAACTTGCAAATTCCGAGCTTTTTGTCGTGAAATTGGCGCTTTAATTGTTCCGACTTTTATCCCTTTGATTCCTCGTTGATTGAATTGTAATTTTCATTTTCCAATTTTTCTTCCAAGCTTCTTGGCAATTATTCATATTTTCATCTCATTTGATGACTGAATAAGCAATCCTACAAAAACATGAAGATTTCATCACATTAATCCACAAAAATGCATTTTTTTATCATTGAAGCCATTAAATGCAAAATTAACTAGAAACCCTAGTTCATTATCTACAAAAATACCAAAAACACACAAAAACTACATAATCAAACCTATTAAAAACATGCAAAATATTGACTTATCAAAAACCTCGAGACAAACCTAGGGTCTCGGTCGGACACAATACTTACTGGAATCCCATGTAACCTCATTATCTCATCCAGATAAAGTTTGGCCAATTTCTCCAAAGGATACTTCATGTTTACTGGTAGAAAATGAGCAGATTTAGTGAGTCGGTCTACTACTACCCATACAGCATCATGTCCTTTTTGACTCCTTGGTAGGCCAGTGAAAAAATCCATAGTAATATGCTCCCACTTCCATTCAAGAATTTCTAAAGGTTGTAAGAGTCCTGAGGGTTTTTGGTGTTCGGCCTTAACTTGTTGACAAATAAGACATGTCTGTACATACTTGGCTATATCTTTCTTCAAACCATCCCACCAGTACAATTCTTTCAAATCTTGGTACATCTTATTACTCCCAAGATGGATAGTATACTTGGACTGATGTGCCTCTTCCAAAATCTCTTTCTTTAATACCTCATAATTTGGCCCTATTATCCTTTCTCGGAACCTCAATACACCCTCTGGCCCTACTTTAAAGTTTTTGGCTTCCCCTTTCCGTCCTTTCTCCAAAAATTTCAACACCACGGGATCTTTTGGCTGTGCTTCCTTGATCCGCTCCAACAATGGAGACCTTAGTTCCACATTCTCAAAAATAACCTTTTTCGCCCCTAAGCAAGGTTTCCACTCGCTTACTTGTTCCAGCATTTCCCATTCTTTCATTGTTAACCCTACTACTTGAACTTTGCGACTTAACGCATCGGCCACGACATTTGCCTTCCCAGGATGATACTTTATTGAACAATCATAGTCGTCTAAAAACTCTACCCATCTCCTTTGCCTCAAGTTCAATTCCTTTTGAGAGAACAAATACTTTAAACTCTTGTGATCCGTGAGCACCTCAAAAGTTACCCCGTATAAATAATTTCTCCACTTCTTCAAAGCAAAGATAACCATCGCTAATTCTAGATCATGTGTTGGGTAGTTCTGTTCATGAGGTTTCAACTTCCTAGAAGCATATGCTATGACTTTTCCATTTTACATCAAAACACAACCTAATCCATCCTTAGAAGCATCTGAGTACACTACAAATCCTTCTTTACCATCAGGTAGGGTTAAAACCAGAGCCTCAATCAACCGTTACTTCAACTCTTGAAATCTCTCCTCACACTTAGGGCTCCAAACAAACTTTCAATATTTCTTAGTCAAGTCCGTCAAAGGCCCCGTAATTCTTGAGAAATCTTGGATAAATCGACGATAATAACCAGCTAACCCTAAGAAACTTCTCACCTCGGTCAGATTCTCAGGCCGTTTCCAATGAGTAATAGCTTCTACTTTAGTTGGGTCAACTGCAATCCCGTCCTTGGAAATTTTATGCCCTAGAAAAGATACATCCTCCAACCAGAATTCACACTTATTGAACTTTGCAAATAACTTGTGCTCTCAGAGGGTTTGTAATACAATCCTCAGGTGTTTGGCGTGATCCTTTTGGGATTTAGAATACACCAAGATATCATCAATGAAGATCACGATAAATTGATCCAAATAGGGCTTAAATACTTGTTGCATCAAATCCATGAATGCGGTTGGAGCATTAGTCAACCCAAAGGGCATCACAAACTCGAAGTGCCCATACCTCGAATTAAAAGCTGTTTTCGGTACGTCCTCTTTTCTAATTCTCAACTGGTAATACCCCTGCCTGAGATCTAACTTAGAAAATACCACCGACCCTTGTAACTGATCAAATAGTTCATCAATGAGTGGTAAGAGATACTTGTTCTTGATTGTCACATCATTTAACCCCCGATAGTCTATACATAGCCTTAAACTACCGTCTTTCTTTTTGACAAACAAAACCGGTGCTCCCACGGAGAATCATTTTCCCTAATAAATTCCCGTTCCAAAAGGTCTTGTAGCTGTAACTTCAACTCTTTAAACTCGGCTGGAGCCATTCTATAGGGAGTCTTAGAAATTGGTGCCGTTCCAGGTACCAGATCAGTCTTAAACTCTATTCCCCGCTCAGGAGGCAAAGATTCCAACTCCTCGGGAAATACATCAGGAAAATCCTTAACAATCGGCACGTCTTCCAATTTCACCTTATCATTCAGAGGGTTTATGAGAAAAGCCAAATACCCTTGAGCCCCCTTACTCAGAAGTTTTCTAGCCCTAATCCCAGAAATGAGAGCTGATGACGCTAACCTTCCTTTAACATCCAACCTCAAAGTTGCTTCATCCGGAATACAAAATTCCACTACTTTTATTCTACAATCCACTTTGGCATGATATTTAGCTAAACAATCCATCCCAATAATCACATCATACCCCTTGATATCCAAACTCACCAGGTTAACTATTAATTTTCTCTTTCTAACCCACACTTCACAATCTTTATACACCAAACTAGTAATTAGACTTTTGTCCCCCGTTGGTGTCCTAACCTCTAGGTCAAAAGGTAATCTAACAGGTTTTATATCTACACCACAGATAAATGCAGGATTGACAAATGAATGCTGATAGGATTTTTCTTTACTCCACAAATCTTAAAAAACCTTTATAACCCTATATTACCGAAAGTATACGGATCGTTTATTGAGTATAGGGAAATAAGGTGTCGATCCCACGAGGAAGAGTGTCAAGTACCGGTGATTTTCAAACTCCTCTATTATTCAGACTGTCACAACAAAGATATAAAGGGAGAAGGCGGTAAACCGTCCTTAGGTAGCAGGATTAAGCAAATCAAACCGACCGCTAGGTGTCGAAGACATCCAATTGGCGGTAGAAAGGAAATAACAAGAAAGCAAGTAAAGAGTTAAGAGATCCTAGAGCTTTAGAATCCCTTGTTAAGTTAGATTAGAAGTTAGTCAAGTTTATTATGTCTTTTCTCCAATGATGTGCTAAGGTATAACTTCCTCTTTTATGCCATCACTTTCATCAATGGTCATGTGTAGCACAAGCTCTCACTTAAGATGAGCAAGTCACTCGGAATCGCTTTCGCCAATTCCTTAACTCCTTGGAATCTTCCTTGACCTATTTTCATAGAGAAAAGAGAGAAACAAGATAAATAAGCTCAATGAAGTTATAGTGTAAGACCAAAACCAACCAACTATATTCACTACTTTCGTGAGAATATAAGTTAGTGTTTAAGAACTTAGATCTTATTGAAGGCAAGTTTTTCATTGCTCATCAACATCAAATCATTTATAGTTGGTAGCTACTCAACCATAAAGCATAAGATCAATCTTAAACTAGCAAAATCAATGAGAACATAAATAACTCAACCACTTCACAATGACAACTACAACAAGTTCATCCTCACTCTAGGATTTGAGAGGCTTAACTAAACATATTACTACTAACTATACTACTAAACTAATGAACTAGTGAAGACTACATGCCTCCTCTCTACATTTCTACCTCTCTCTCCGATCTCTTTTTTTCCAAATGTCTACAAGAGGTCTTATTTATAGATAAATTCATCCATAAACTTCCAAGACTTTATCATGTGAATACAAGAAAAGTTTGACTCTGAAAAGTCAAAGAAATTGGCTTCTTGAATCTCTTGTCTTCATGCATTGAATCCTTTGAATTTCAATCTCAAATGAGTTGTAATGTTGAAGCAAATTGTATTTTGGATTTGCTATGAGTTGTTTCTTCAACATCACAAGATTCTTCACGCAGCTTTCATTGAAATTCTTCTGAAAATTGAGCTGGAAGTGAGCTGAAAACTGGAATTCGACTGCAACTTGCAGCTGTCACTTTCTGAGGATCCGCGATGCAGATCCGCGAGGCAGAGGCTCGCGGATCTGCTTCCCCTGTCTTCTGTGAGAGGGATTTGCGAGCTAATTGAAATTTTCACTTGTTGGTTCGCGTATTGACTCACGAATCTCCTTGAAACTTGCAGATTCCGAGCTTTTTGTCTTGAAATTGGCACGTTAATTGCTCCGACTTTTATCCCTTTGATTCCTCGTTCTTTGAATTGCAATTTGCATTTTCCAATTTTTCTTCCAAGCTTCTTGACAATTATCCACATTTTCATCTCATTTGATAATTGAACAAGCAATCCTACAAAAACATGAAATTTTCACCACATTAATCCACAAAAATGCATTTTTCATCATTGAAGCCATCAAATGCAAAATTAACTAGAAACCCTAGTTCATTAGCTACAAAAATACCAAATACACACAAAAACTACATAATTAAACCTATTAAAAACATGCAAAATATTGACTTATCAAACTCCCCCACACTTGAACCATTGCTTGTCCTCAAGCAATCAAGAATTACAAATCAACAATGATTTAAGTGTTTGTGCACCTTAATTTCATTTTCTCAAAACAAGGTAGAAAACCATTTTGCAATCATCCATTAAACCACAAGTACTCATAATATCAAGTAAAAGAGAGAAATCATACCATAAATTCAAGTAGCTCAATTCAATTTCTCATTCCTCACCCAATTTCACATGCAAAGTGAATCATATAGCCAATAAAATGCTTCCTAAACCCATAATCATTTTCAAGAGAGGGATTTATTCATAAAACATATCAAACATATATTTAAATTGTGAAAATGTCTTTGACGAGAAGATCGACATTTTTAGATGAAGATCCCCTATTACTCAACATTTCACTTTATTTGCCTACTCTTTATTCAAGTACCGTTTGACGTGAAAGTCGACATTTTTAGATGAAGACTCCCGGTTACTAAGCACATTGAAATAGAGCTTTCACTTTTCTTTTTTCTTCTTTTCTTTTTTTTTTCTTAAGAAACATAAATAAATATTCCCTCAAAAGAATAATCATGAGAAAAGTACTACATTTATCAACCACATTTATCACTCTACTATGTAAAAATCAAATAAAGAAAAGAAATCTCCTTAAACATACAAAATTAGGCATAATTTCCTCCATTTTACAAGATATACTTTCCTTAAATTGCAAAAAATTTAATCACAAAATAGTCATCTCCAAGTTAATTGAGAATTTGAAACATATTGGTACAGGATTTTGCAAAAAAATTTTGGCTAATTTGTTATCAAATCACAATCACATAATTCCTCCCCCCACATTTAAAATGCACATTGTCCTTAATGTGTAAGAAGGAATAAAAAGATGAGAAAGATAAGAAAGTAATACTCCCATTGTTAACGTGATTGAATTGGTCCACTTTGCCCTTTTCCATTGAATAACCTTGAATACCTGAAAAATTGAACAAGAAACTGCAGGAAAAGGTTAAACTCCTTGGATCCGCGAGTCACAGGTCGCGTTTCAGTTCGCGGATTTGGCTGGGTAGCTCTCAGAAGTTGATCCGCGACCCATGGATCCGCGATGTGTATATCGCGTATCCGTCCCCGGATGCTCAGAAAACTTCTCTGATTCTGATCCGCGAGCTTCAGATCCGCGAGGTATACCTCGCGTATCGACTCGTGGATCCTTCTGGAAATGCAGTTCTACAATTTTTCTGCAACTGTTTCATTGGTTTTTCAATTTCTACTATTTCCAGAACAAAAATCCTGCATGTTAATTATGCAATGCACCTTCTCTAACATGTGTAATATGATCAAAACAACATAATTAACCTAATTTCTTGAATCATAAACAACTAAAACACAAATTGAGGTATGAAGATGTTTGCATTTTCATTATTCATCGTGCACCAAAAAGGTCATTTTTGCATGCTTTGATATTCCTACAAAACAAACACAACAAACATACTTAAAAACATAAAACACACATGCTTAAATATAAAAACACACCAAACTAACACAAACTGAAACAAAATTGGGTTGCCTCCCAACAAGCGCTCTTTTTTAGTCATTAGCGTGACTATATTCCCCTTTTCATCAAGGAGGTTTTGTTAACGCATAATCCACCAATTGAGGATGAGGTGGATCATTAAAAGGTGACTCAATCATGTGAGTCATATAACCAAATGATAAGAAAGAAGGAAGAGGTTTACCAATCTCAAGTGTTTCATAGATATTACCTTTTTCCATCACTTGAGAACTTACCAAAGGAATGTTCATATGGTCTTCTTGGGGTAACATGACCTTGGAATCCATACATTCAACACATTCCTCAAAAGGGGTTATATACGCATCATGCATGCTAACCTCTTGAGGTTCAAAATCCATTCCAAAGTTATCATCATGTGAAATGAACATTTTATCATTAAAATGCAAATAAGATTGATCATTATCATCAAAATGTAATCCACTTTCACATGCAACACTCCCATCATTAATGTTAGGGTCAATTTGCATTTCACCACATGACATAGCTTCACTCAAAGATTGCAATTGTTTTTGTAATCTTTCATGTCCTTCATCTAATCTTTTCTCAATCCTATCAAAATGATCGGAGGTTGTAGTAGCTAATTTATCAATAGCCACTTCCCAAGATGGTTTTGAATCATATTGAACACCATTAGGTTGGTAATCATAAAAATGTGAAGAATCATCATAAACACATGGATTATTCCAACCATAAGTATAAGAATTATCACAATTAACACCATTTTGATCAAAACAAGGATTGTAATGCTCAAATTTACCATAAGAATCCACATGTTGTGCTTGCATACATGTATGTGTAGCATGATTACTTCCACACAAGTCACAAATCACATAATTAGAATTAAAAGCATTAGCATTCCTCTCTTGTTCAAGCAAATTTGTCATGGTATCTTTCTGCACATTTAATGCAATATAATCAAGATTAGCTTTAATACTCCTTGTGCAATCATCAAATGACATACCTTCGGACATCCTTTGATTACCTCCATGGATATAGCCTTGAAAATTGTAGGGGTCCATTCCCAAACTTCCTTCTCTCAAGCTTTGATCACCTTCTTGTTGTCCTCCTTTAAAACCTAAAAATGCTTAAAAGCAAGATTAGTTAAGAAGAATGGCTAATAATACATAAACAAGAATATAAAAATGTCTAAAGTAATAGAGTTATTCTTAGCACCAATATTGAACAACTTCTTCCCCGGCAACGGCGCCAAAAACTTGATAGGATTTTTCTTTACTCCACAAATCTTAAAAAACCTTTATAACCCTATATTACAGCAAGTATACGGATCGTTTATTGAGTATAGGGAAATAAGGTGTCGATCCCACGAGGAAGAGTGTCAAGTACCGGTGATTTTCAAACTCCTCTATTATTTAGACTGTCACAACAAAGATATAAAGGGAGAAGGCGGTAAACCGTCCTTAGGTAGCAGGATTAAGCAAATAAAACCGACCGCTAGGTGTCGAAGACATCCAATTGGCGGTAGAAAGGAAATAACAAGAAAGCAAGTAAAGAGTTAAGAGATCCTAGAGCTTTAGAATCCCTTGTTAAGTTAGATTAGAAGTTAGTCAAGTTTATTATGTCCTTTCTCCAATGATGTGCTAAGGTATAACTTCCTCTTTTATGCCATCACTTTCGTCAATGGTCATGTGTAGCACAAGCTCTCACTTAAGATGAGCAAGTCACTCGGAATCGCTTTCGCCAATTCCTTAACTCCTTGGAATCTTCCTTGACCTATTTTCATAGAGAAAAGAGAGAAACAAGATAAATAAGCTCAATGAAGTTATAGTGTAAGACCAAAACCAACCAACTATATTCACTACTTTCGTGAGAATATAAGTTAGTGTTGAAGAACTTAGATCTTATTGAAGGCAAGTTTTTCATTGCTCGTCAACATCAAATCATTTATAGTTGGTAGCTACTCAACCATAAAGCACAAGCTCAATCTTAAACTAGCAAAATCAATGAGAACATAAATAACTCAACCACTTCACAATCAAAACTACAACAAGTTCATCCTCACTCTAGGATTTGAGAGGCTTAACTAAACATACTACTACTAACTATACTACTAAACTAATGAACTAGTGAAGACTACATGCCTCCTCTCTACATTTCTACCTCTCTCACCAATCTCTTTTTTTCCAAATGTTTACAAGAGGTCCTATTTATAGATGAATTCATCCATAAACTTCCAAGACTTTATCATGTGAATACAAGAAAAGTTTGGCTTTGAAAAGTCAAAGAAATTGGCTTCTTGAATCTCTTGTCTTCATGCATTGAATCCTTTGAATTTCAATCTCAAATGAGTTGTAATGTTGAAGCAAATTGTGTTTTGGATTTGCTATGAGTTGTTTCTTCAACATCACAAGATTCTTCACGCAGCTTTCATTGAAATTCTTCTGAAAATTGAGCTGGAAGTGAGCTGAAAAACTGGAATTGGTGCAACTTGCAGTCACTTCGAGGATCCGATGCAGATCTGAGGCTCATGGATCCTATGGATCTGCTTCCCCTGTCTTCTGTGAGAGGGATTCGCGAGCTAATTGAAATTTTCACTTGTTGGTTCGCGTATTGACTCGCGAATCTCCTTGAAACTTGCAGATTCTGAGCTTTTTGTCGTGAAATTGGCGCATTAATTGCTCCGACTTTTATCCCTTTGATTCCTCGTTCTTTGAATTGCAATTTGCATTTTCCAATTTTTCTTCCAAGCTTCTTGGCAATTATCCACATTTTCATCTCATTTGATAATTGAACAAGCAATCCTACAAAAACATGAAATTTTCACCACATTAATCCACAAAAATGCATTTTTCATCATTGAAGCCATCAAATGCAAAATTAACTAAAAACCCTAGTTCATTAGCTACAAAAATACCAAAAACACACAAAAACTACATAATTAAACCTATTAAAAACATGTAAAATATTGACTTATCAAATGCGATGCACCAGGATCAATTAAAACTCTAGCTAAGCCGTGAAAGATGGGAATAGTACCTTCGACCACTTCAGTCGAGTCAGGTACTTCTTGATGATCCAAGACATAAACTCGAGCTGGCACTCTCGTCCTACTTCCCACCGTACTAGCTTGGCTCTGGTTCGACCTCTGGGTCCCACCTCGCTCTCGAACTTGGGGACAGGCAAATATCTGGTGCTCGGAGCTACCACACTTCAAACACTTCCCTTGTTTCTTCCAACATTCATTGGCGGTGTGGTTTGGCCTCCCACAGAGTCCACAGGTAAGGCCGAAATTTGAGGCCTGGCTCCCTTGTGGAGCACTTCTTGTTGGCCCTCTTCCACTAACTAAGCCTCGAGATGTCCCTCCTCGGGAAAAGGTCCCTCTAGAAACTCCCGAGGCGCTAGCCCCACTGGAACCTCTCCCAAATTTAGAAGGCGGAGCACTTGAATCCACAGGTCCCCGACTACTAGATGGGGCGCTCCTTTTCCTAGCATGAAAGCTCTTTGATTGGGCCTTTGCGGTCTCAATCCTTTGGGCTTTTTCAATAGCCTCACTGAAGCTATTAATCTGGGCCACCGCTAGCCCTTCCTGAATCTCCAAATTCAACCCTTGAATAAAGCGTCTAATCCTCCTTTGCTCCGTGGCCACCAATTCTGGAGCAAACCTAGACAACTTAGTGAACTGCGCCTCGTAGTCCGCGACGCTAAGAAGGCCCTGACGGCATTTGATAAAGTCGTCTTCCTTCTTTTCTTGGACCAAAGGAGGAAGGAACTTAGCATAGAACTCTCATGTGAAATTCTCCCAAGTTCGAGAGATCTGGTCCCTATCCCACTTTGCCCTAATCATGTTCCACCATGACCGATCTGGCCCTTCAAACTGGAAAATGGCAAAAGACACCCGCCTTTCCTCAGTGTAGTTCAAGGTCCTAAAGATGTTTGTGATACGATCCAGCCAACCCTCAGCGGTCTCTGGATCGGGTTCCCAAAAGAACTTGGGCGGGGCGAACTTTTGAAAACGTTCTAAAGCTCTATCCTCGCCACCCTCATGGCCCCCAGGCGGATTTGTTGGACCTCGACATTGTTGGTCCACTAGACGAGCCAAGATGCCCGTCATCTGATTTATGGCGGTCGCCACTTGTTCTCCAAAGTCTACTCCTTGTCCTTGACCTTCTCCTTATCCTTGACCTTGGCCAGTTGCCGACCCTCGGTCATCGCCCACATTTAGGGGTTGTTTTGCCCCACGCCCTCGTCCTCGAGCTCTACCTCGATTTCGACCTCGTCTACCGTCCATGATCTTTATAGTAGGTAGACATAAATAAATTGTGGAACAAACGAGAGAATTTTCTAAAATCAACCATATTTCCATACATATATGCCAAGTGAGTCAAGTACATTACGGTGGCATGTTTACTATAAAAGAGTACTCAAAAGTCACTTTCACGGCAAATTCACTACGCAAAATATAATAGTGAAAGTAGTAAATAAACATGCACCCACAGAGATGAGAATCTTTCTAGTAGTTTCTCTTTACAGAAGGGTTAATAAAATCCTAAAACCTTAGTACAACTACTCTAATCCTCTGCGGGTCCACCAGGAGGGGTCTCCTCGGACGGGTCCTCCTCCTCAGGCTCGACCTCCTCAGAGGGGTCCTCCTTAACTGACATGTGCTCAAAGGGCTCTTCCTCCGAAGAGTCCTCCCCTAAGGGCTCCTCAAGAAAAGCATCCGCATTTGCTGCGGCCACAGTATCCACCAGAGCAGTGGCGTCAGCCCTAATCCTTGCAGTCCGATCCTGGATCTCATCAGTTACCCTAACCAGTCGGGTCCGGAACCTCTGAATCTAGTCGCGGGCAGCTCTAGTCCTATCCCTCTCATCATCGATCCGAGCCTCTAGTAGCTCGACCCGAGACTCTAAATCTCGAATCTGGGCCTGACGATAGGCCATGACATCCATCGCAGCCGCTACCTCCTCCTGAAAATCCCTATTAGCATCAATCAACTCTTGACGCTCATCGTCAATAGCCAACACCAACGCATTCAGATAAGCGTATCTCCTCCTACACGCACAACCTCTTCTTCCCCGACGTCGGGTAAACAGAAGTCGGGTCCCATCATCCCCCACTCTATATCGAACGGGCCTAGCTGGTGGGTCATGACCATTAGCCCTCTGTCCGTTAGCTCCTGGAACACCACTACCGCTAGCCATACCTACAAACAATTCACAACTTAAAGTTAGAAATTCATAATTTTCAACTTTACGAAAATATCAAACTTAAAGTACAAGAAACCATTCTAAAAAGAACTTTAAAATTTTCCTTTATAAGTCTCTAACCTAGACTCTGATATCACCTGTGATAGCCCCACTTCCCCCTAAGGCTAACCAAAGGGTTGGCGTGCTGCTTGCCTAACTCTCGCCAGGACTCAAGCATTCAAGAAATACTAACTTAAGAGGGTAAAATTCAAAATTCATATCAACGATAATATTGAAATCTGTAAAGTAAGGTTTAAGTTTAAAGTACAATTATCAAGTCAAAAATACTTAAAACCTCGAGCCATAGTTTAGTACATTTCCATGAATTCGAAATATTCAAAAACCAAAAGAATATACAGTTCGTTTCTCCATACTCGAGACAAAAGCCAAAATATAGTGCTAGACCTAACTAAGTCTCTGGATTCTCGTCACCTGTTAAGAAAAAACAAATGGGAATGGGGGTGAGCTAAAAGCTCGTAAATTTCCAAAATATCATGCACAAGCATAAAGTGGAGTAAATAACATAATTAAAACAAGTAAATTAAATACAGAAACACACAAGGAGGATATGGGAGCTCTCAGGAGCTCAGGTCCACTTCGCTAGTTCAAATCACGTAGTCGACACTCCGTCGACTTTTCAATCCATGTAGACGACTCTTTGCTACCAATTCCTTCCACCGAACAACCCCCTTTACCGGGTCCGCAATCCTAACACTTAAACACTTACTACTCAAGGGACGCGGCCAAGAGTAGTTTTTAACACTTTTATACATACTTTCCCACTAGTGTGTATATATTCCTGCAAAACAATTAAATCACCGACTCTACTTAAAAGAGGGCAATAAAGTATACCCTCCTAAGCGAGTGGTTTAACACTTTCAAGTTCAAGTAATTCACACATTCACGTAGAACATTTAATTAAAGCAAATAACATGCATTGGAAACTCACCGACAAAGTAGGTCTCGGAGTTCAAGTTTGGATCACTTTTTAATTCAGCACCACTTCCTAAAATATTTAAAGAACAACGAAAATAAGTTTCTAGTTCACCAATCAAATCTTGTTCAAGAAAAATCAAGTTCAAAACTTCCTACTTGAGTAGAAATCTTTGAAAAATCGTAACTTGAGTTATATAAGTCCAAATTGTGCAAGCTTGGTACCGTTGGAAACCTCATTTAAATTTCTAAAACTTTTTAGAAGGAACCAAGATAAAATTCTGGACAAAAACTGCCCAGATTTTCGATTAAGAAACTACTACAGTAAAAAACAGAACATAACAGGTTGGTTGTCCAGCCAAATTTGAAATTTCACCAAAAATTGTAGGAAATGAATTGGCCTCTAAAATTTATACAGTTCAAAGTCATATGTAAAAATTTTCAAACTCCTCCAACGGAACTCAGATCCGATTCTCGAGCAAGAAATTATAGCAGTTCAAACAGGGCTAGTTCGAAATTCTGAATTTTCTGATTTCCAGATTTGCAGGGAATGATTCTAGGCTTCATTTGAGTGACGATTTCTTACCCAAAACTTACCAAATTTGGTACACCAATTCTATCATATATAGGATAGGTTTATACCAAAATTCAACCAAAAATTCCCTCGGGAAGACAGCTTTATAATCACCCAAAGTGGACTTGACAACATTGGTTCAATCCTGCAAAGTTTCACTCCCCTTCTTCTCATTGCTTTTAACACATCTAAACCACCACCAAATGACCCCATTTTTGAGCCTAATATAGTTCCAACCTTCCTAAACCCAATAATGGTCGAAATTGATACAAGTTTAGCTCAAGATTTAACATTAAAACAGCATCAAAAATCGGACAGCAAGCTTGCCCAATTTCCAGTTTTCCTTGTTCCAACTAAACCACCAATTTTGCTTAACCTTTGAAGGGATTTGTGTGGGGTAAATTTAACAACTTAACCCACACAATTAAGCCTCAAAATTAACCTTTAAACTTGCCAAAATCACAGCCAAAACATTAAAAGAAAAACAGCAATTTTCTTCCTCATTTTCTTCCTTTCCCAACCGGTTTTTCCTTGAGATTTTTCCTCAAATTTTCAGCCACCATTTCCAACATATATACATACATTGCATCATTAATCATACTAGAAATTACATTCTCATGCTTGTGGGAGTCCAAGAGCCCACTCAATCAGCCAAAATCAAGCAAGGCAATTTAAAGGAATTTAACATCTTCAAATGGCAAACCAACACAAACTCATTTTCATCAACCATCATCAAGGTTCTAGCAACCTCTCAAGCTCCCAAACCTAATGTCATGCTTGAAAATGAAATCAATAAACAAAGATGGAAGATTTAGATCATTACCTCTTCCAAGAAGTGAGCAAAATTCACCCAAGAAATGCTAGACTAAATCCCCCAAGAGCTCCTCCTCAATGTTCCTCACTCAATGTCCAAGCTTGAGCCAAGCTTGATGGAAGTTTGTAGGTGGTTTTAGAGTGGAATTGGAAGAAGAAATTTGATGAAACTCCAAGGGAAGAGGGGGAAGGGAGTTTGGCCAAGGGAGGAAGAAAGGGAGAGAGGTTTTGTGCAATTTTTGAATGAATTAAATGAGAAGAGAAAGACAAGACATAAAGCTTGTCTTATGACCCATAAGTCAACTAATGAATAGTGATCTTTTGCTAACAATTTTGGAGGGAAAAATAATTATCTCACTTAGTTAAAGATTAAAGGGTTAATCTCGGTTAGGAGGGAGAAATGAAAAGGAATAAAATGGGAGTGAATTAGGGTGAATTAAGTGGAAGAAACAATGGTTAAATAAAATTCCAATTCAAGGAGGTTAATCCAACTTAAACTAAGATTACAAATCCCTAATTATAATCACTCTTTTTAATTCACCTCTAGTCACTGGATTACATTTCTAACCTACAGTTGATCATCCCTACACTCTAGCACCACTTCACTCATTGCCCGAATTTTCACCTCGTAAAATGTGTTTTTCTCATTTTCTGTCTAGTTGATACATAAGAGCAAATTTTAAAAGCTAAACGATTTATTGATAATCTACAAGAAATTAAGGGTGAAATAAAATCGAGTCACCTCAAGATGAAATAAATTAAATAAATAAATTGAATTTTCATTTAAATTTTCTGAAAAATTCGTTTAAGTACAATTTTAAAAATAATTGAACGAATTAATAACAGTAATAACATTATTTAAAGTAATACATTTTAGCAATATTAAAATAAATTTTTTAGGCCCTCACAAGCGATTGCAGTATAATGAACCAAAGACGTTCTCTATCTATCCAGTTATCCAATTAATCTTGAAGTCTACTTCAAAGGGTTAGACAGTACACTAAAAAAGTGAGAAAGAGTGTTTAGCATGCCTTAGAGTACATTGAAAAGGAACGAACACATTGAAAGTGGTAGACATCCTTTTCGTTTGATTAAAAATGCATTTTGTGATATGTCACCATAAGAAAATTTAGGCCAACTTGCAGCAGATGGGCTTGTGTTTTGAAGGGTTGGTTCTTTTGAGCTAATCAACAGTTGTATTCATTCAAGCAATTTGTGATAAAAACATGCCAAGAAAGTTAAATTTTACTTTTGTCATTATGCCATACTCAACTTCCTAACTTCTTGTACACATGGACAGGAGTCGACTGAAGAGGAGGTTAGGATCTCTATGTCAAGGAAGTGTAAGAACAAGAGAAAAAGGTTAGATGTAAATAAACACAAAAAAAATGAAGGTGGTGCCTTCGGGTGCTTAACTATTCAAGTTTTTTCGTCATTTATAGTTCATTTTGACTTTGACTGCTGTTACACTTATAGAACATAAAGGACTTTACAGATGGAAACATAAAAAGAGGTAAAAGAAAAGCAAAAAGATGAAACAAGAGCCTTGAATGAATTCAACTTTTGGTGATTCATGGAGTCTATTAGAGGGGAACAATCAAGACTCAAGAACTGAAGTAATATTGCAAAGAGAGCTAATACTTATGTTTCCCCTTTAAAGGTCATGCATAGGTCTGATGGCTGAGAAAGTCAACCACCACGCACATGTTGTGTAGTTTTAGTGGAATAAGACAGAAATTTCAGTACTTGTAGCATTTATAGTGAAAGAATGTATATCAACTAAATTGTATAATTAGAATAAAAATGCCAAAAAAGAGAAAGGGTAAAAAAAAACCTAACGATAGGACCTGCAGGAAAAGTATCTAGAAATTCACCAAACCAAGAACAAAAGCCGTGGAGAAAATAAGAAAATAGCTAATGATGATGAATATAACAGCAGCATTAATATGAGAACACAAAGACAAAATTGAAATAGAAAATTAGCCACGCATGTGGCAATTGCTTAATACTCAAGTTATTTTTGACGCTTATAATTCCAATGACTTGTGAGAAGAGTAGAGCTATTAAATCAATTTATGCAAGCTTATAACTTACAAGACACGGCTTTGGAAATTACAAATTTAGCAGGCACATTACTAGGTAAAGAGACTACGATCATCCATGCAACAGATTCAGTAGTAGATAGTAGGTGACACTCTATAATCCAAAGCAAAACCCCAAACCAAAATTTGAGTAGACACATCTTGGCTAAAATCAAAATTTTTTTCAGAGGACAATAGTGACTTAGCAATACTGAATTTGATTATCTTCATCAATAGTGAATTTGTTTTCTACTTGATCATCTTCACCAATATTAAATTATTGTTTCACTTGATTTTCATGAATTTTTTACTATTCTTGGAGCTCTTCTTCTTATGCACGCTCTCCTACAGTTTCAAAGTAAATTATAGGGATATATAGCCAATAAAAGCTCACAACCATAATTGAATATGTTGTATTGACTATTTAAATGATATATTTGATGCCATCAACCAACTCCAAAATTTATAGCCAGTAAATGTTAAATATAACAAATATTATCTAAGGATTTTCAACTACAAATTGCAAATCATGAAATTCAATTTAGAAGATACCTTGTGCCATTGAGTATGTGCCTTAAAGGAAAGAAACTTGATTAAAATAACCGTTTAAGCGGAGCCATGAAGATCTATGTATACATAGTCTTCTTGATAGATTGCTGCATTTTGTTTCTAAAAAGGAGGTATAGTAAGGAAAGAAGCCTTTGCGTATTTAATGTGTAGAGGCTTAAGAGTAATTTATATTTTTATAATTGGTTGAACGAGAAATACCAAAAGATAACAATTAAGTTATCTATATAAGTAGAGTTACGATTCTTGGTTCACATGTATTCTTTTGTTGTATACTTTAGTATCGCAAAATAGTTTGTGTTTGAGATCCCATCATCAAACAAGATATCAAAGAGAAACTAAAAAGACTCTCTCAAAAGATTAGCAAATACATGTCGATATGGAAGGCTACCTCAAAACTCCAAGAATTCAACACCACCCCAAAACTCCAAGAATTCTAGTAACGGCCAGTTAGTATGAATCCAAGTATGTTTCCATGATTTTTTGGTTGATTTATTTCTCAGTAATCACTAAGAATTATTCTAGGTTTAAAAGGTGATGGTTTTCACTACAAATTGTTTTTAATCAACCACTAATAATAGGCACCTTTTGATTTTCTCATTATTTTTAAATAAATAAATAAATAAACATATATATATATATATATATATATATATATATGAAAATTTGATTATTGATTTAGACTGCAAATTGCATTTGTGATGTTTGGACTATGTTGGCGATTAGGATTTTCTTTTATTGTCCAATTGGAAAAATGAGGATGAGGGACTGATAATAGACTATATTTGACTATACTCCAAAATTAATTGATGAAAGTTGTAATTATTTTGCGACCGAAATATTGACATTTCGGGCTTAAAAACTTAAAAGGTAGCAATGAAAAAGACGTAGACGAAAAAGAAAAAGAGCTTTATAAGGCAATAACTTTGGTCCATTAAAATTTTTGACACGTACGCTTTTGACCAAAATCTAAAAACATAGAAGAAAAGCAAGCTAAATCCAAAATGGAAAAAAAGTGTTTGTTACTGTGACGACCCCACCTCCCCCTAAGGCGAACCAAAGGGTTTGGCGGACCGCCCGCCTAACTCTCACCGGGACTCACTACAAGCCTCGAATAAATTAAAGTTTGAACTTCAATAGATACAGTTCTCAAACAAATTACAATGTTAATTTCAAATATTTACATCAAATACTCCATTATTTTACATTCCACAAGTCAATCGAACTTCAAAACATACATGGGATTCCAGCCAGTCACACTAATGAATTAATAGAAGTGATTTCCTTCACCTCAAGCCCTGTGGAGGGAAAATAAAATATTTTGGGGTAAAGTAAAACTCAGTGAGTGTTCAGTGAGAATAAGAAAATTCACGTTTTATCAAATTCATGGATATTTGATTTAAATAGCATTTTGTAAAACATTTGAGTCTTTAAAAGAATAATGTATAAGTCGAGAACATAGTCACACATTCACATTGAAAGTATTTAAGAAACTTTTCATTTAAAAGGATACAAGAAACAATAATTCCCTAAACAATCATTCCATAAACACTTAATTTGACAAACAATAATGCAGTAAACAATAATTCAATATACATTTAATTCAACTATTAAAAGGATATGGATACTCACTTGGGGCTATTTCCATCTTATAACTTCCAATAAACGATCCCCTATATATTTTTACACCTTATAACCTCCGAACTCCCACCTTATGTCCTCCACAACGATAAACGATCCCCCATCTTGATCTCACCTTATGTCCTCCAAAATGATAAACGATCCCCTCATTTAACTTTGAACATTGGATATAATACTCAAGACCTTTCGACAAAGAGTTTTGAGTTTTGCACTTAACATTAATAAGTCATTAACTAGGGCTATCCAACTAATCCGATCTCGCGATGGTGGGTCTAGGATAAACTTTTGACCTACCTGACCTCACGTTGGTGGATCTAGGATAGGGTTCCAGCGAAAGGTGAGCTCAGTTCAACTGATGCGATAAAGTACACATCAGCCTACAAACAGGCACATTTAACAAGCAATCATGCACAGGCAACCTTCTGAGTCAAGCAAGTCACATAGTTGAACATGTTTTCACTTAAAAATCATTTTGTGAAACTCATTTCATTTAGAATCATCTCAATAGTAAATCATATGAAATCATGTTTGGAAATGATTTTTGTTATAAACATGAGTTTGGAAATAATTTTATTTATAAATAGGAGTTTGAAAATCAAGCTTAGGACTCAAGTTTGGTAAGTTTAGAAATCAAGACTAAAATCAAGTTTGGTAGTGATCCGAATTTTAAAATCAAGTTTGGCAATCATTTTTAGAAATCATGTCATGAAAATCACTTCATTTATAAACATTAATCAAATATTTCATTTGAAAATCGAGTTTAAATCACTCACAACACTCACAAATCATTTCATTCGAAAACAATGAAAGCCATCTCTTGTAGGAACAAGAATAAAGCTTTTCAACTGTAAAGAGATTGGGGCACTCACTAACTGTTGATATCACATTCATTTAGACAGCATCCAAGCAAAAATTTACACTTCGATTAATCAGTTTAAAAGCATTTATAAATCATTTGTAAATCAAATCATTACTGTGACAGCCCCACCTCTCTCTAGGGCATACCCTAAGGTATTAGTGGACCACCTGCCCAACTCTCGCTAGAACTCACTCATTCATACAATAACTATTTCTTCAAAAATACGATCTAAGTACCAATTCCAACATCATAAATAATTCATAATCAAACTACTTCAATCTCACAAGTTCAAAATTTCAATAGCAATTTAAACTAAACGATAACTCACAAATTCATTAATCAAACCTTAAAATCCCAAAATACATGGAGTACTTAATTACACATTCAAAGCTTCACATTACAATACCCCAAAATCATAATTCAAGTCTCTTAAACCAAATACAAAAGTAAACCCTAGTTCTAATGGTTGACATCTTTACTTGGGTTCTCAGTCCCTGCTAAGGAAAACAAATTTAAAGGAATGAGTTAAAGTTCAGTGAGTTCCAAAATACATGCAATTCATATATAGCATATAAGATTTCACAACAAATTCGTATTTAAGAACAAATAAGGAAAACAGGTAACAGTACAAGGTAGGATACGGGTAGCCCTCAGGGGTTAAGGTCCTCGAAACTGGAGCACGTCCATGGACTAGTGCACAAATCACGTAGTTGACACTCCATCAACTTTCACATATAAAAATCAAGTAGACACCCATTTACTCCTTACTCCACCAAAACCCCCAACCGGGCCCGCCCACCTAACAAAAAAACTTATATATATCTGTGTATTGCTCTTCGATAAAGGGACAAGTTCATACACCAAATCCAGAGTGCACAATTTATCACGTAGCCCAAGGTTGTTAAATCTCCTTGACCTGGGCCTTTCTACGGTTCAATTCGATAACTTATCAAGGGAATTTAAGTATTCTCGAGAATAACATATACAAAACATATCACATCACATCACATAATCAAAACGGATTCATATCAAGTCATAAGATTCAAGTTCATATAACAAGTCAGGAGGTTCAAAATATACTTGTATTTCAAGTCACGAAACATGCATGAAACTCACTAAAGTAGCAAGGTTCGGTTTCCAAGTTGGAATCTGGTTCAAACTCTTCCCCACTTCCTATACTAAAGTGAAAGAAGAAATAAGTTTCGCCCCACAAATAGCGAAACTAAATTCAAATATCTTAGTCATTTCTTTTATCAAAATTCTTCCCAAAATTCCCTAACTTTGCTCGAGTGAAAAAGTAGTCACTCGATTCGAAATTCATCATAAAAGATTCCATTTTCAAATTGATATATCATTTAAATAAAATACCCTATCGATGTACTCCATACAAGCAACTTCTAAATTTTTAGAACAAGAAATTAAAGTGAGGTCTTTTACCTCAAAAAATCACCCATTCGAGTTTAAACCCCACACTAAAGTTTTAGTCAAGGTTTTAACACGTTTTTAGTTCAATTTTGATGCACGAAAATCATGAAAACTGATCAAAACACTTCAAATATTCAAATCGGTCCAAGTAATATTTATCCTAAAATTAGTGAAGAACTCATCTTTTCACCACTAAAATTCAAGATTTTAACTCCATTCAACCATATACTCATAAATGAACATAATACATATTTATTTAGGCAAAATCTCACCAAGAAACATCGTAAAATTTTGAAATCAAACATCATAACATTCCAAGTGAGGTTCGGCCAGCCTTCAAACTTTTCTTCAAAATTTTCAACAACAATCCTACATTCTAATCACACAATGAACTCATCTCATAAACAACAACCACAACCACAATTAGGTCCTCAAGTCCGCTACCTAAAAGTCACCTCAAGTCAGCTATCTAAGTTGGGAATTCAAGAGCCCAACTCAAATGTTCCAAACATAAGCATTTCTAGCAAAATAAACCATGGATCTACAAGATCTAACACTAATAAAGTGAAAACTAAGAGGTTTAAGTGTTATACCTTTAGATCTAACTAGATCCAATAAGATCAAGTAGGATCTTGTGAAGCTATAACCAAGAATGATCTCCCAAAGTTTAGCAACCTCAAAAGCTTCTAACTTAGCCAAAGATTTGCTTGCTTGAAGTTGATTTCCTCCTCAAAACTCAAGAACAAGAAGATGACAAGCAAAAGGAAGCTTTCTTCGCCTTTCCTTCCTCTCTCTCACTCTCAGACCACTCACTCTCTCTCTCTCTCTCACGGCAGCCAAAGGAAGAAGAAGAAACAAGAACAATGCCTTCAATAGAGTCTTGAAACTTCAAGAAATGGAAGATAAAAATGGTAGAGTTTCAATCTCTCTCTATTTCTCTCTCTTACTCGGATGCTCTCTCTCTATCTATGGTTCCAAGGTTGGCTGAAAATGAAGCAACAAAGAAGCAAGAAATGTGGCTTTATGAGATAAAGGATGTGGTTCTCCTTAAATCGGGGAAAAAGTAGTCAAACTCCACTTTTTGTCGCGTCGACGTGTGACACTCTAACTTTTACAGGTTTTTCTCATTTCGACACTATCCTACCTTAAATATATCTCTATAATATCTCTACATATACTCGGTTTCATCTTAGAGTTACTATTCACGTTTCGGAACAAAAATCGAAGGTTAAACTGGTCGAAATCAAACACCGGCAAATAATTCTCAAAAAATTCTCTAAATTGAAAAATAATAATTCAAATTATAAATTCACTAATATTTTAGTGAATAAACATAATATAAATATTATTATGCATTTTTGAATAAAAATAAAATTTTGAGACCCTCACATCCTTTCCCCCTTAAAAGAACTTTGTACTCAAAATTCCTTACCTTTCTAGGTAAATAGCTCTGGATACTTCTTCTACATCTCCTCCTCTACTTCCCAAGTCGCTTCCCCGATATTATGATTTCTCCAAAGAATTTTAACCAAAGGAATCTTCTTATTTCTCAAGTCCTTCACCTCTCAATCGAGGATCTTTACAGGACGTTCCTCATAGGTTAGCGATTCATCCACTTCAATATCTCCCAATTATAACACATGACTTGGGTCTGGATGATACTTCTTGGGCATGGAAACATGGAAGACATTGTGAATCTTAAACATACTAAGGGGCAAATCCAACTGGTAATCCACTTTTCCAATTCGCTTGAGAATTTCAAAAGGTCCAATATACCTTGGTTTCAGTTTCTTCGCTCTCTTCGATACAACTCCTCTTTTCATAGGTTTAACTCTCAAGAATATCTTGTCTCCTAATTCAAATTCCAAATCCTTTCTTCGGTTATCAGCATAGCTCGTCTGCCGACTTTGAGCGGTCTAGAGTCAACATAGCTAGGAAACATGGAAACATGGAAAACGTTGTGAATCTTAAACATACTAGAGGGCAAATCCAACTGGTAAGCCACTTTTCCAATTCCCTTGAGAATTTCAAAAGGTCCAATATACTTTGGCTTCAGTTTCTTCTCTCTCTTGGATACAACTCCTTTTTTCATAGGTTTAACTCCCAAGAATACCTTGTTTTCTATTTCAAATTCCAAATCCTTTCTTCGGTTATCAACATAGCTCTTCTTCCAACTTTGAGCGGTCTGGAGTCTTTCTCGGACTAATCTTATTTTCTCATAAGTCTCGACCTAAGGATTAGTAGTTGAATCCAAACTTTTCATTTCTCCTACTTCATCCCAATAGATTGGTGACCTACATCTCCTCTCATAAAGTGCTTCGTACAGTGCCATTTGGATTGAAACGTGATACTATTATTGTAGGCAAACTCTACTAATGGCATGTGCTGACTCCAACTTCCCCCAAAATCCAATATACATGATCTCAACATGTCCTCTAAAGTCTGTATTGTCCTCTCAGACTGTCCATCTATTTGGGGATGATATGCGGTACTCAGATTTACCCTAATCCCCAGAGTTTCTTGTAATTTCTGTCAAAATTGAGAGACAAACGTTGGATCCCTATCAGAGACAATACTTACAGGAATCCTATGCAACCTCACAATTTCATCCAAGTAGAGCAGAGCTAACTTCTCCAGGGGGTACTTCATACTCACTGGCAGGAAATGCGCAGTCTTAGTAAGTCGATTTACTACCATCCAAACTACGTCATGCCCCTTTTGGCTCCTTGGCAACCCAGTCACAAAATCCATAGTGATATGATTCCACTTCCATTCAGGTATCTCTAAAGGTTGCAAAAGTCCTAAAGGTTTCTGATATTCAGCCTTAACTTGCTGGCACACGAGACAAGTTTGAACAAATTTCGCCACATCCTTGTTTAAACCAATACAACCCTTTCAAATCTTAATACATCTTATTGCTCCCATAGTGCATTGTATACCTAGATCGGTGTGCTTCTTCCAAAATCTCATTTCTTAACCTTTCATCATTTGGCATCGCTAATCGATCTCAAAATTTCAATACTCCTTCAAACCCTAATTTAAAATCTAGGATTTCTCCCTTATTCACCTTATCCAACCACTTTTGCATCATAGGATCCTCCTTTTGTGCCTCTTTGATACGTTCTACCATAGGAGATCTCAACATTAAATTTCCAAATATCACCTTTTGTTTCTTCAAACGAGGATTCCACTCACTAACCCTTTCTAACATGTTCCATTCTCAAACCATCAGCCCTCCAACTTGGGCCTTTCGACTTAGTGCATCTGCTACTTTATTAGCTTTCCCAGGGTGATAATTTATAGTGCAATCATAATCCTCAAGGAACGCTACCCATCGCCTTTATCTCAGATTCAGCTCTTTTTGAGAAAACAAGTACTTAAGCCTCTTATGATCAGTAAAAACCTCAAATGTCACCCCATATAGATAATGTCTCTACTTCTTCAACATAAAGATGACTGCTGCCAACTCCAAATCATGCGTTGGGTAATTCTACTCATGAGGTCTTAATTTCCTAAAGGCATAAGCAATAACTTTCCTGTTTTGCATCAAAACACATCCTAACCCTTCTTTCGAGGCATCTGAGTAAACTACAAAACCATCCTTCCCATTTGGCAATATCAAAACAGGGGCCGTTGTCAGACGCTTCTTTAATTCTTGAAAACTAGCCTCACACTTAGGATTCCAAACAAACTTACCATGCTTCTTGGTCAAATCAGTTAATAGCCTAGAAATCCTTGAAAAATCTTGAATAAACCACCGATAATACCCTGTTAATCCCAAGAAACTTCTAACCTTAGTAGGATTCTCCGGTTGCTTCCATGGAGTAATAGCCTCTACTTTTGCAGGATCCACAGAAATTTCATCCTTAGAAATCTTATGCCCTAAAAAGGAAACTTCCTCCAACCAGAATTCACACTTATTGAATTTGGCATACAACTAGTGCTCTCTCAGAGTTTGTAACACCATCTTCAAATGTTGAGCATGATCCTCTCGGGTCTTAAAATACACTAGAATATCATCTATAAACACAACTACAAATTGATCCAAGTAAAGCTTGACGACTCGCTGCATTACATCCATAAACGCAGCAGGAGTATTTGTCAATCCAAAGGGCATCACTACAAACTCAAAATACCCATACCTCAGATTAAAAGCAGTTCTCGGTACATCCTCCTTTCTAATCCTCAACTGGTAGTACCCTTGCCTAAGATCCAACTTGAAAAAGACTACTAACCCTTGAAACTGGTCAAATAATTCATCAATAAGCGGCAAAGGGTATTTATTCTTTATCGCCACATCATTAAACCCTTGATAGTCTATACACAACCTCAAACTCCCATCCTTTTTTTTGACGAATAGCACAGGTGCTCCCCAAGGTGAGTCACTTTCCCTGATGAAACCTATGACGACCCCACCGTACCCAGAGGCGTACCAAAGGGCTTAGCGGATCGCCTGCCCAGCTCTCGCCAGGACTCGATAGCAAAAACGATAAACGCGTCAAATTCTCACCAAAGGACGATAGGTACATTATATATATACATAATATCCACTACAAGACCACAAGAGTTAGAGTACAACTCCCAACAAGGTTTCTCACACCCGCTATCCAAAATACAATATACACCGCCAAAACTCCAACCCAAAGCAAGTACTAAAGCTAAAAGGCTACACTATGCCTCCCACGCGTCAATTCTCGCTTCAGCCCCCTGCTAAGGAAAACAAATTGAAAAGGATTAAGCTATATGCTTGGTGAATAATCAGGAGGGGAAGCACATGTAAATCACATTTTCACAGATTATCAAATCAAAAGTAAAAGTAACACCACAAGTAAGGATACGGGTGGCTTCAAAGCCATTTCAATTTCCACGCTTGATCTTCCGTTGACACTCCGTCAATCGATAATCCGTAGACCCCACTTATACTTCTACCGTCCACCTTATCACCCACTCTTGCCAGTCTACAGTACATAACAGCTTGAGCAATAATATCATTGAGATCCCAAAGGCATTGAGATCAGACCATCTACTTGGTCGGAAAATAACATTTACCATTGAGACCCCAAGGTAACCCCTTGAGATCAGACCATCTATTTGGTCAGAAAATAACATTCACCATTGAGACCCCAAGGCAACCCCTTGAGATCAGACCATTCAAGTGGTTAGAGAATAGCATTTACCATTGAGACCCCAAAGGAACCTTTGAGATCAGACCATCTAAGTGGTCAGAGATCCACACTAACATTGAGATCTCAAAGGCATCCCTTGAGATCAAACCATCCAAGTGGTCAAAGAGCAACATTGACATTGAGACCCCAAAGGCACCCCTTGGGATCAGACCATCTACATGGTCACTCATCACCAATAATATCACATGTACAGTTCATATATCACTCATCATATGCATTCATATATCACACAACACGTACATTCAAGAACCATATATGGAGCTTTGGTCGAGTGCGATAAAGTACACCCTCGTCCAAACGCCCACTGATTACATTTCACAATATAATCACACATAAAGTCCTAATTACTCACCAACAGTAGTACAAAAGCAAACAGGTTAACAAAGTTCCCCGGTCTCCTCGACCCCGTCACTTCCTGTGAAAAGTTGAGCCAGAAGATTACTCAAACAATCACTAAGACGCCAAAGATGCCAAAACCACTTAGAAACACTTAAAACAGCAAATAAGGTACATGCATGGGCGTTCGACTAAAAACGGACGAGAACGGAACGAAAATGGAAAACACACACTAAAAGGTGTAAAAGACAGTTTTGACATCCTGTGCGCCTTTACTCATAACTCAAGCTAAAAGTATCGGATTAGAGTGCACGAGATGTCGTTTAGAAGCTAAGAGAACAAGCTACAACTTTCGTGAAGACAACTTCTGCCCAGATTCTCTCTTTCTAGGTCAAAAGTTCGGAAACAGTTCCAGAAATTTTCCCGTCAGAAATTCCGACAGGCTAGATTCAAACGGTCATAACTCAGCGTTCACAAATCCAAATCAGGAAATTCCAGCGGCGTTGGAAAGCTAGAATGAAGGGCTATAAATTTCGTGTTTTGGCCAAAGGCTAAATCACAAAGAATCAATACGAAAAATGAAGCTAAAGTTACTGCTTGATCATTCCTGTTTTCAGTTTTACGCCCAAAACACATTGCATCTAATCAAATCACACACATGCAAACCCAACGACTCAAATGCGATAACAAACATGCAATTGCAGCTCTTACACATCCCATATTGCCCCGACACACACAAACATGCAACCTTAAAGTTCCTAAACTTGAGCCAACATTTCACCTTCCAACAATTCCACCACATCCAAACTACTCCAATGCATTAATACAAGTGCAATATCATCAATTCCCAATCATTCCATAACTCAACCAATCAAACCCTAACCTCAAACTTCTTGGCGGAAAATTCAAGACTTGCAAATCTTCAAAATTTAATCATCAATTCACATAGAAAGCCAAATTCAAGCATTAATCTATCAACATAAGCCATGCTTCCTCCAAGTTAAACTTGAAGACATGAAACCCTAACCCTAGCTCTAGGCCAAGGTTCAAGACAAGCAAAACAATAAAACCAATCCATGGAATCATCTCAAGAGCTATCAATGATCATGAATTAACCCAAAACAAGAACAAAATCCATCATGTTCATCGAATTAACCAAATTCCAGCTTACATATAAAGGAAAAATACCTTCTTGGCTTATGTTCTAGAGGAAGTTGCAAGCTTCCAAAGTCAATCCACTTCTCCTAGCTTTCAATCAAAGTTGGATGGTTGAAATTGGCAAAATCCCCAAGCTTTTCTCTCTTTTTTCCTCTCTTTTTTTTTCCTTCTCTTTTCTTCTTTTCCTCCTTGCTTGGCCGACCTTCTTGTCTTTCTTTTGCTAAGAGATTAAGTCTCTTAGATATTTGTTTAGGTAGTCAAAATGTGGTCCAAGTCCAAGTCAAAAATGTCATGCTCAATTAAGCCTACTATCTTAGGTTAATTCCAACTCTTGCCCAAGTAATTTACTTTCCTATCAAACTAGTCCATAGGTGCTCAATTTAACCTAGCCTATCAAAGCTTAATCACACTTACTTAGGCTACTAATCACCTAGGCACCCTAATCTCTCTTCTTGCACATGCATTAACACACGTAAAATCAAAGAAATAACAAACTTATAGTTGGACATAAAACTTAAATTTATTTTCAAAACTAGGGTTTTACGAATCCAAACTAGGGTTTTCATATATACAAATTAGGGTTTTATCCAAATTTAGGGTTTTCAGGCTTTTCAAACTTGTAAAACAATATAATTTAAAACAAACATTTTTAAAAGTAAAACAAACCATATAAACACCTTGGCAAACAAAAATAATTATAATTAACATTATTTAATATTTTCCAAATATTGAGAAAAATCGGGGCCTCACAAAACCCCGTTCTAACAAATCTTGCAATTGAATTTTCGACTCCTTATGTTCAGCCGGTGCCATTCGATACGTGTTTTTAGAGATTGGAACAGTTCGCGATACTAAATCAATCTTAAACTCTACCATTCGCTCAGGAGATAGGTTTTCTAATTTTTCAGGGAAAACATCTGGAAAATCTTTCACAATTGGCATCTCTTCTAATTTCGTCTTATCACTTGGAGAGTTTATAAGAAAAGCCAAATAACCTTCAACCTCATTACTTAACAGTTTTCTAGCATTAATTCCCGAAATAAGAGTAGACGAAACTAACCTCCCTTTTACATCTAATCTCAAAGTACCCTCCCCTGAAATAGAAATTTTCACAACTTTCACCCTACAATCCAATTTGGCATGATATTGGGTTAGACAATCCACCCCTATAATAACATCGTACCCCTTAATATCTAAACTTATTAAGTCTACCACTAACTTTTTTCTCCTACCCTAACATCACAATTCTTGTATACCTAGTAATTAAATTTTGGTCTCCCGTGGGTGTTCTAACCTCAAGATCATAAGATAATTTAACAAGTTTTATATCTATCCCATACAAGAAAGCAGGGTTTACAAACGAATGGGATGCACCAGGATCAACTAAAACTTTAGCTAACGATGAAAGACGAGGATAGTACCTTCAGCAACTTCAGTTGGGTCGGGGACTTGTTGTTGGTCAATGGCATAGACCCTAACCAGAACCCTTGGTCGACTTCCTGATGCACTAGCCTGATTGGAGTTAGGTCTACTAACTTGTCGAGTCACAGCTTCCCCTTGAAGTCTCGGGCATGCAGTTAATTGGTGTTTGGTACTGCCACACCTGAAACACTTTCCTACCTTTTTCCAATAACTATCCTCAGTATGATTTGATTTTCCACAGAAACCACGTAATACACTAGGAGTGGAGGCTTGGCTTCCTTGAGAAACACCCCTTGATTGCCCCCTTCTACTAAAAATTTCCCTTGACACCACTCCTCTAGTGTATGCTCCCCTTGATGCTGACCCTCTTAACGCTCCAGAAGTGTTTACTCTGCCCATTCCTCTTCCAAACTTGGGAGTTGAAGCACCCATCTCCATTGGTCCACTACTACTGTTGGGTGCATTCCTTTTCCTTGCATTAAAAGTTCTTACTTGAGCCTTGGCCCCTTCAATTCTTTGGGCCTTTTCCATCATCTCACTAAAACTATTAACTTGGACAGCCGCCAAGTTTTCTTGAAACTCTACATTCAATCCCTGCACGAATCTCCTTATTCTCCTTTCCTCAATTGCCACCAATTCAAGAGAAAATCTCGACAACTTAGTGAATAGTGTCTCGTATTCCGTGACACTTAGCAATCCCTGCCTAAACCTGATAAAATCATCCTCCCTTCTCTCCTGAACTAGCGGAGGGAGAAACTTAGTATTAAACTCCTAGTGAAATTTACCCACGTCCTAGGGGTTTGCTCTCTATCCCATTTAGCCCTTATCATGTTCCACCATGATCGAGCAGTTCCCCAAATTGAAACATAGCGAATGTTACTTGCCTTTCCTCCGTATAATCCAAGACAGCAAAAATATCTGAAATTCTTTCTAACCAACCCTCAGCAGTTTTAGGGTTGGGCCCCCCAAGGAATTTAGGTGGGGTAAACCTTTGGAATCGCTCAAACGCTCTATCCTCACCACCCCCAAGATTAATAGATTGTTGTTCAGGTCCAGGGCCTTGTTGGCCAGCCAAACGGTCTAATATTTCTGTCATTCGATTAATGGCCATAACCATTTGTTCTCCAATGTCGTCCCTATGCCCTTGGTTTTGGTCAGCGGTCGATTCACGGTCACCTCCGATGTTTTGAAGCAGCCTAGTTCCTCGCCCTCGGTCTCGACCTCTTCTACCCTCCATGGTTATTTAGAAGGCTGACATTTTAATATAAATATAAAAATAAAATACACTATTAGAAAACCAACTCGAAAAGAAAACAAAGCACTTTATATACACAATTCGTAATAAAGGAAGTGCTAGGAGTACATCAAATGAGCATGTTTTTCACAAAAGATGCACAAAAGTCACATCAAATTCACAAGTACATCTAAACAAAAGTACAGTACTTGAAAAGTTAGTAAGCATGCAATTACAGGAATTGAGAACCACTCTAATGACTTTTCTCACAAAAGGTTACACCAAGTCCTAACTTCTTGCTCGGCTAGTCCATCAAGCCTCAGAAGCGGAAATCTCCGCGAAAGCACTTTCCGACGGGTCAGACTCCAAGTACTGGGGATCTGCCTCAGCTATAGCGGCATCCCCTACAGACTCATTCCTAGCGTCTCTCCCTATATCTGCATCGCTAGGGGGCTGATTAACCAAATCCTTCTCAACCCGATTAGTTTCAAGCACTCCCTCTACCAAAGTCTCACACTCAGCCACAACACCATCGGCTCGCTCTGGAGCAACTCTCACAACTCTAGCCACTCGTTTGTTAACCAAGCGGACCTCCTCCTCAAGCTCTCAGATTCTCGCTGCCTGAGTCTGCTCTACAGCCCTGAGCCTCTCTACCTCCTCTTGCTACTCCCTACTGATCCTGGTTAATCTCTTCCTCTCATTATAGATTGCCAGGACTACGCTATCTGGATATGCATAGTTCTTCCAACACTCGCAGTCATGCCTAATTTTGGTTCTAGGGTTATAGGTCATGCGTGCACCCCCAGACCCTAGTCGATAAGAAACTGTAGGTTGCATGTGTCCAGACCCGTCACCACTACCAAACTCCATAACCTACAAGAATGAATTCTATTAGAATTTATTCAAATTTAAATATCATTAACACTTAATCATAAATAATATCCATCACTTAACATTCCTTCCTAACCTACTAAATTCTCAAATAACTTAATAACTCTCATTCTACCCAAATTATTTAAATCTAGGTTCTCATACCACCTGTGACAGCCCCACCTATCCCTAGGGCGTACCCTAAGGTATTAGTGGACCGCCTGCTCAACTCTCGCCAGGACTCACTCATTCATACAATAACTATTTCTTTAAAAATACGATCTAAGTACCAATTCCGGCCTCATAAATAATTTATAATCAAACTACTTCAATCTCACAAGTTCAAAATTTCAATAGCAATTTAAACTAAACGATAACTCACAAATTCATTAATCAAACCTTAACATTTCAAAATACATGGAGTACTTAATTACACATTCAAAGTTTCATCTTACAATACCCCAAAATCATAATTCAAGTCTGTCAAACCAAATACAAAAGTAAACCCCTAGTTCTAATGGTTGGCGCCTTCGCTTGGATCCTCAGTTCCTGCTAAGGAAAACAAATTTAAAGGAATGAGCTAAAGCTCAGTGAGTTCCAAAATACATGCAATTCACATATAGCATATAACACAAATTCGCATTTAAGAACAAATAAGGAAAACAGGTAACAACACAAGGTAGGATACGGGTAGCCCTCAGTGGCTAAGGTCCTCGAAACTGGAGCATGTTTATGGACTAGTGCACAAATCACGTAGTTGACACTCCGTCAACTTTCACATATAAAAACCAAGTAGACACCCACTCACTCCTTGCTCCACCAAAACCCCCAACCGGGCCAGCCCACCTAACAAAAAAACTTATATATTTGTGTATTGCTCTTTCATAAAGGGACAAGTCCATACGCCAAATCCAGAGCACACAACTTATCACATAGTCCAAGGTTATTAAATCTCCTTGATATGGGCCTTCTCACGGCTCGATTCGATAACTTATCAAGGGGATTTAAGTAGTCTTGAGAATAACATATACAAAACATATCACATCACATCACATAATCAAAATGGATTTATATCAAGTCACAGGATTCAAGTTCATATCACAAGTCAGGAGGTTCAAAACATCCTTGCATTTCAAATCACGAAACCTACATGAAACTCACCAAAGTATCAAGGTTCGATTTTCAAGTTGGGATCTGGTTCAAACCCTTCTCCACTTCCTATAATCAAGTAAAAAAAGAAATAAGTTTCACCCCACAAATAGCGAAACTAAATTCAAATATCTTAGTCATTTGTTTTATCAAAATTCTTCCCAAAATTTCCTAACTTTGCTCGAGTGAAAAAGTAGTCACTCGAGTCGAAATTCATCATAAAAGATTCCATTTTCAAATCGATATATCATTAAAACAAAATACCCTATCGATGTACTCCATACATGCGACTTATAAATTTTTTGAACGAGAAATTAAAGTGAGGTCTTTCACCTCGAAAAATCACCTATTCGAGTTTAAACCTCACACTAAAGTTTTAGTCAAGGTTTAACACGTTTTTAGTTCAATTTTCACCAAATCTCGATGCACGAAAATCATTAAAAATGATCAAAACACTTCAAATACTCAAATCTGTCCAACTAACACATGTATTCAAAAATTAGTGAAGAACTCATCTTTTCACCACTAAAATTCAAGATTTTAACTCCCTTCAACCATATACTCATAAATGAATATAATACATATTTATTTAGGCAAAATCTCACCAAGAAACATCGTAAATTTTGAAATCAAACATCATAACATTCCAAGTGAGGTTCAGCTAGCCTTCAAACTTTTCTTCAAAATTTTCAACAACAATCCTACATTCTAATCACACAATGAACTCATCTCATAAACAACAGCCACAACCACAATCAGGTCCTCAAGTCCGCTACCTAAAAGTTACCTCAAGTCAGTTACCTAAGTTGGGAATTCAAGAGCCCAATTCAAATGTTCCAAACATAAGCATTTCTAGCAAAATAAACCATGGATCTACAAGATCTAACACTAATAAAGTTAAAACTAAGAGGTTTAAGTGTTATACCTTTAGATCTAGCTAGATCCAACAAGATCAAGTAGGATCTTGTGAAGTTCTAACCAAGGATGATCTCCCAAAACTTAGCAAGCTCAAAAGCTTCCAACTTAGCCAAGGATTTGCTTGCTTGAAGTTGATTTCTTCCTCAAAACTCAAGAACAAGAAGATGATAAGCAAAAGGAAGCTTTCTTCCCCTTTCCTTCCTCTCTTTCACTCTCGGACCTCTCTCTCTCTCTCTCTCTCTCTCTCTCTCTCTCTCTCTCTCTCACAGTAGCCAAAGGAAGAAGAAGAAACAAGAACAATGCCTTCAATGGAGTCTTGAAACTTTAAGAAATGGAAGATGAACATGGTAAAGCTTCAATCTCTCTCTATTTCTTTCTCTCACTCAGCTGCTCTCTCTCTCTCTATGGCTCCAAGGTTGGCTGAAAATGAAGCAACAAAGAAGCAAGAAATGTGGCTTTATGAGACAAAGGATGTGGTTCTCCTTAAATCGGGGAAAAAGTGGTCAAACTCCACTTTTTGTCACGTCAACGGGCGACATTCTAAGTTTTACTGGTTTTTCTTATTCTGACACTGTCCTACCTTAAATATATCTCTGTAATATCTCTACATATGCTCGGTTTCATCTTAGAGTTATTATTCACGTTTCGGGACAAAAATCGATGCTTAAATTGGCCAAAACCAAACACTGGCAAATAATTCTCGAAAAATTCTCTAAATTGAAAAATAATAATTCAAAGTATAAATTCACTAATATTTTAGTGAATAAACATAAAATAAATATTATTATGCATTTTTGAATAAAAATAATATTTTGAGACCCTCACAGTCACACTTGTAAACCAATGCAAGTCAATAGTAAATTAGTGGTAAAATATTTCACAAATGATTTCCTTGAAACAATAGTAGCACAAAAGCATCATAGTGGAACATTTCTTTTAAAACAAGTTGAAACAAAATAGCAGTAAAATTGTCAATTGGAAAGAGTTTGGAACACTCACCAACCACAGCTCACTTCACTTGTCCATAACAGATATCTTCATTTCAAGTCAAGTCCTAGAATCACAAGTTTCATACCAAACATTTCATCAAACACTTGAGGTGCATAACCACTAGTATCATACAAACATTTTATCAAACTATCAAGTTTCTATCATCTCTTGGTGTTTTGATCATAACTAGAGCTACTCTTATCCGATTGGGATGAATCTTATAGCATTTTGAAGCTAAGACATAGACCTACATTTCATATGAAGACATCGAAATCCAATTCAAGCATTTTCATGGTCAAAAATCATAATTACAGAGGTGAAATGAAACTGTCGAGTTGAAAATAGCATTTCTGGACAGTTTCGGAAGAAAGACTATAACTCAATGTAGGAAAATCAAAATTGAGTGCCATTAGCGGTGTTTAAAACTAGACTCATAAAACTTTCAATGATATAAAATTCAAGTTTTTGTTCATCTCCTATAAGTGTCAGAATGTTCGAGAATTTGGCTAAAAATGAAGACTGTCAGCTGAAATAGGGTAATGAAACAGTCAGGGATATTTTGGTCATTTCACAAGATACAGTATTCCGATTGCTTTGAAATTTTGTGAGTAGAAAGTTAACCCAATCCTCTATAACTTTCACATTTTGCACAAGAATTGGTTTGGCCGTTTTCATAGACAAATATGCAGTTCAAATTGACACAAAAATGGAGCAATACATCAAATACTTGGTATGCAATAAGAATTCTTCCATCAAAATTTCCAAACACTTTCCTTAATAAATCCCAACGATCTATAACACATCCATAAAGGTTCATCACCACTATGTAAAAAAGGATATAACCAAGAATTTCCACAAGAAATGCTACTAAAAGAGCATAATGAAATTAAACCCTAAGTGGGCATCTTCAAGAACTAAACATCAATTGAGCCAAAATCCACCCATTAATCTTGTCATCCACCCACAAGATCATCTTGCATCAAACATAGGAAAAGAAAAGAGATGGTCTTAGCATTTTACCTCCTTTGTTCCCAACAAAAATCAAGATAGGAAGCCACCAAAAACTCCTTCAAAACCTCCTTTCCAAACTTAGAGCAAAGGTTGATGAAGTGATCAAGATTTTCCCTCTCTTCTCCTCACAAATTTTCAAGCAAGAATCAAGTTAGATTTTGGTAGATTTTTCCTCCCCTTTTCCTCAAGAAGTTCGGCCCTCTCCTCTCTTTTTACAAGACAAGAATTAAAGATAAGAATAAAAGAAGGTTTGGTTGAAATTGTTGGGAAAAAAATTAAGTGGTTGAAAAAGCACCACTTGTCAAATTCTCATTGGGTTTACCAAACCTTTTTGCATAAAACTTCCTCTTCTTTCTACAATTTCCTCACATACCCCACTAATTCACACTTATACTAATTACTAGTCCCTACTTGCAACAATTAATAAAATCATTGAGACTAAAGAAGATCATTTTTTTCCAAACTTTAAATTAATAAATAAGTCAATGCAAATAAGGTACACAAATAATTTATTAGGAAATCAACAAATGCAGATAATCCAAAGTGAAAAAAATTGAAAAATAATTTTAACAAATTTTCGGGTCCTCACAGTTATCCCATGAGTTGCTATATGTTAATTAAATGGCTCTTTCTCACTAAACAATGCTGTTTGCTAAATACGTTCAGTGATCACTCTTATTTCCAAATCTCTTGCCATGTTTTGGACATTTACTATTTTAGTTGTTATGGGATAGGTTTGGATAATTAAGTACATTAGTAGAACCATCAAAAATTTTCGTATAAAGGTTGCAATACCCATATACATTAATACTAGTAGAGTATCACCGTGCTATGCACGTGCTTTGTATGGTGGAAAAATATAATTATGCCTAACATTGGTTCGCAATATTAGGTATTGTGCCCAATTAATTATTAATTTGCTGATGTAAAATTTAATCATTAATAGGAATGGAATTTTCTAATATATTGAAGGAGAAATGTTTTAATAATTAAGTTGAGTGCTTTTTTTTTTTGGCAAATATATAGTAGTTGGAAAGCGTAAAGTTGACCTTTCTTTTTTAAACCCCATAAATAATCTGTTCATGAAACTATACAAAATAGTTTTTTGGACAGTGCTCATGGGGAAAACATCTAAATGGTCCTTTTCAGCTTCCAAATAGGTTCCATAACACCCCCAAACAACCATGAACCCCTCCCAAAAGAAAAAGAAAAAAGGAAAAAAGAAAAGGAAAGTAGACTCCCAAACCCTTGACCCTTGAAGCTTCAGCCTCATGAATTTGATACAACATAACCAGCTTGATTGGCATGGTAGTTGTAGTTCTGGTTGAATCATAGAGTACTTTTAATATGATTTAAAAGTTGAATGCAAATTACATGAACATTTTACATATTAGATTAAAAAAATGAAGCACTAGAGAAAATTAATCATTGAGATAGATGCAACAAAAAACATAATAAATGGGTGACGAATTATTCCTTTCTAAATTAAGTTATATAATATTCAATATATCATTCTCAATAACAAAACAATTAAGCTCCAGCCTGTATGCACTCTATTGCTTCCGTAGCTACGATCACTTTCACCAACTCTAGGATGAATTTACATTTAAACCTTTTTGACTATAGTCAGTATAATCACACTTATCCTATGTGCCTCAAAGTTACTAAATACATCTCCGTCAAAGTTCACTTTTAGCATGGTTAAATTCTATGCATGCAATCATACTGTAATAATTTGCTGAGATTGATGCAGAGCTGCTCCATTAGCTCTATTAAAACCCCAGAGGGATACTAAAGGGCTCTCTCAAAAGATTAGCGAATAGGTGTTGATATGGAAGACCACCCCAAAACTCCAAGAATTCAAGTAAGGGTGGTCAGTATGAATCCAGGTACATTTTCAGTAATCACCAGGAATTATTTTGAGTTTAATAGGTGATGGTTCTCACTAGATATTATTTTTATACAACCACTAACAGAAGGCATCTTTTGATTTTCTTATTATTTTTAGAAAACATATATGAAAGTTTGATTACTGATTTAGACTACTAATTACATATGTGATGTTTGGACTATGCTAGAGATTAGGATTTCCTTTGTTGTTCAACTGGGAAAATGAGGATGATGGACTAAGAATGGACTGCATTTGGCTATACTCGAAAGTTAAGTGATGAAAATGATAATTATTTTCCAAACAGAATATTGACATTTCTAGACCTAAAAACTTAAAAGGTAGCAGGGAAAAAGACTTAGACAAATTGAACAGGAGCTTTATAAGGCAATAACTTTGATCCATTAAAATTTTTGACTCATACATTCATGATCAAAATAAAAAATGATAGAAGAAAAGTAAACTAAAATCCTAGAAAGGAAAAACTGTGTTTTTTATCCAATGATTTCTTGTATGTAAATTAATTGGCTCTTTCTTAAGGAAGCTCTAAGCAATGCTGTTTGCTAACATACTTTCAGAGATCACTCTTATTTCCAAATCTCTTGCCACATTTTGGATATTTACTACTTTAGTTGTTATGTGATTGGTTTTGATAATTAAGTACATTAGAGAACTATCAAAATTTTTTTATAAAGTTTGCAATACCCATATATATTAATACTAGGGGAGGATCCCAGTGCTTTGCTTGTGCTTTGTATGGTTGAAAAGCATAATTATGCCCAACATTAATAATAAATAATAAATATTGTGCCTAATTAGTTATTGTGCCCAGTAATAAATGTTGTGCCCAATTAAACACGTGCTTTGCGCATGTTAGCAATTTGTTTGTTACTAATTTGTTAGTGTAAAATATAGTCATTAATAAGAATGGATTTTCTAATATATTTAAGGAGAAATGTTTTAACTAATTAAGTACATTGCTTTTATTTTTTTGGCAAATATACAAGAGTTGGAGAACCTAAAATTGACCTTTCAATTTCAAATCCCATAAGTAATCTGTTTATCAAACTACAAAAGCAAGTTCTAGATGGATTTCGAGGGAGCAATGTCCACATAGTCGTTTTCAACATTCTTATCCAAATAAATTTCATAACACCTCCCAACCAGCCATAACCCCCCTCCCAAGAAAATTGGAGAAAGAAAAAAAAAGAAAGAAATGACAGGAGACTTGCAAACACTTGACCTTTGAAGCATCAGTCTCATGAATCTGCTGCAACACAGCTAGCTTTAGTGGCATGGTAGTTCCCATTGAATCATAGAGTACTTTTTAGTATGATTCATAGTGAAATGCAAATTACATGCATATTTTAGGTATTAGAGAAAAAAGATGAAGCATTAGAGAACATTAATCATCATGATAGATGCAACCAAAAACATAATACATGGGCAATGTATCATTCCATTATGAATTTATGTAATATTCAATATATCATTTTCCATGACACAATAATTATGCTCCAACCTGTATGCAGTCTGTTGCTTCAGTAGCTATGTTCACTTTCACCAACTCTACGATGAATTTGCATTGAAACATTTTTTACCATAGTCAGTATAATCACATTTATCCACGTGCCTCAAAGTCACTAAATACATCTCTGTCAAAGTTCACATTCAGCATAGTTATATCTTGAGCATGCCATCGTACTTTAATAATTTGTTGAGATTGATGTAGAGATGCTCCACTAGCTCCACTCACTTTCCCTGATTCTCCAAGTAAATTAATTCCAATGAGCATCTGGTGCAAACGATCCTCAACATGACCATCATTTTAAGCATTCCTAACATCTATGACTTTATCTAAAGTTAAAAAGTAAAATAGATGCGAAAACAAAAATGCAAATTGAAAAATAGCACGACTAAATAAGATTAACAAGCATGAAGTTTCCCTAAAGAGAACAATTTTAGGGTTAATACTTAAAATAAAGGATAAAAACTTATCCAAAACAAAATAGGTAGGTTTCACCCTTTTGTTCTACATTCTTTCAAAAGTATATGAACACAAATTTGCATATGATCATTTCTACAGCTACAAAATAGAACTACGAATGAAAAATTCAAGGACTAGTAACGTGTACATGTATAATGGTAGCTAATCTGATTTAGCAATATAAATCCTATTAAGCATTTTTTTAACTACATAATGATTTTTCACCCAATTGGATTCAATTCTTAGAATTTAAAAAAATTGATAAATTTCTTAACTCTAGCACCAACTTTAGCCCGATTGATGTCCATAATTAGCATTAATTTCTGCCAAGAAAAAAAAAACTTATGGTCTCCTAAAGCAAAACAGGTTTTCGAAATAATAAGATGTCTTTGATGCTATTGATGCTCATTAAGAAAATCAATGCAATGAAATTCAACCACTATCTTGGCAAGAAAAGCAAACAACAGCAAGAAACTTGTTTTGCTCTGAAAATCTTAGTTTGAACAAAAGCCTTTGTTATAGAAAATTTGGCAATTAAACCCACATTATCTTATAGCATTGACATGTATGGCGATTTCTATTAGGTTTTGCCACTTTTCCCCCTCGTTTCATTTTGAAATATCAATGCATGAAACAAAAGTAAGTACAGACAGACCTCTTATTGTACAATTTGAAACGTAAAATTTCTCAATTGATCTCTATCCAACTACAATTTCAAGTCTAATTGGTTCAGTAAATTATAGTGGAAGTCCCATCTTCCCCTCAGTGTCATTTGCATTTCCTATCACAAATTCGAACATGACATACCAATAAGAACTCAAAACATACTTGCTTTTTTTTTTCCAATGGATAATACTTATTAAATGATAAAAGACTCTAAGTGTACGGTTAAAGATAAAGGAAAAGATATGCATCATGTAATCATAGAGAGCCAAGGTGTAATGAGGCAACTCTTTTCTTACTTTCATCTTTCGGGTATGGTGGCAAAATTTAACCATGCCAAAGATTTAATGGTACCAATGAATACTATATATAAAATAGTACATTGAAAATTATTTAAATTAGTAATCGTTATAAATCTTTGCCGCAAATGTAATTTTAAAAATGTAATTTTGCTAGATTACATTGAATAATCATGTGAGGCTTTGATTGGGAATAAATATGGAAATAACCACATTAAGATTTTTCCAAATGAAAAGAAAACATTTTGGAAAAGAAAACGTGAACCTGATTACAGTACATAAATGTTGCAGAAAGATTAAGTACTAGATAAGCTGCAACAGACTAAAGATATGTCTTATCCATTTACTTGTAGAGCTCATTCACAAATCTTTCTTAACAAGTGCTACAAAATACATAGCTCATTCAAGAGAAGCAATTCTAGTATAATGAACCAGAGATGTTCTCTATCTATTTGGTTATCCAGTTAATCATGAAGTCTATTTCAGAGGGTGTTACATAGTATACAAAAAAAGCAAGAATGAGTTATTTAGCATTCTTCATAGTACATTGAATAGGAATGAACGAACATATCAAAAATGGCAAAACATCCTATTTATTTGACTAAAAATGCCTTTTGTGATATGTCAATATAGAAAGTTTGGGCCAAGTTTCATCAGATGGCTTTTTAATTTGAAGAATTGATTCTTTTGGTGATTTTGATTTAATCTACAGTTACATTCTTTCGCAAAGTTGAATTTCACTTTTGTCACTATGCTATACTCAGCTTCCTAACTTCTTGCACACATGGGCATGAGTCAGCAAAGGAGGAGGTTAAGATCTCCATATCAAAGAAGTGTAAGAAGAAGAGAAAAAAGTTAGATACAAAGAAACAAAAAAAAAAAAAAAGAATGCTATGCCTCTAGGTGTTAAATATTCAAGTTCTTCCATCATTTCTTGTTCATTTTAACTTTGACCATTGTTAGCCTTACAAAACATAAAGGACTCTACAGGTGAAAACATGAAAAGACCTAAAAAAAAAGAAAAAGGATGAAACAATGGCCTTGAGTGAATTCAGCTTTCGGTGATTCCTGGAGTCTATTAGAGTGGAACGATCAAGACTCAAGAGCTCGCAAAGTGAGCTAATGCTTATGTTTCACCTTCAATGGTCATGCAAAGATCTGTAGCTGAGAAAGCCAACCACCAGGTTTTTATATACAAACAATTGAATACCATATGTCAAGAAAATGGTGAAGAAGGATGTTTTTAGAGAATTGAACAAAAAAAAGAATAAGGATTATTTATTTAGGGAATGCAAAGTAACAGAAAGCAAAGAAAAGCAAATAGTATTAGGAGCATTAGAAGTAATGGTTATAAATTTAATGAACCATTAATTGAAGTAAATAAAGAAAACAAAGTGTGTAATATTAAATACCAGAGTAGAAAAGAGAAAAAATGGTATAAAATTTCACATAATAGTAACAATTGATGGTACAACTTGCAAATGCTGTGTAACTACACAAAGCAAAAAAATCTATTATACCCCCAAATAGGCAGAAGAAAACAAAGCCATTACTACAATTCAAACTCCTATTTATATGGTATAAGGAAACTAGCAGCGGATCACTTTGTTAGGAATTGAAGAAACAAAGTAGCGGATAAATTTAAAAATTTCAATTCCAAGAGAGGATCAATCGTTGATAAATTCATGCAATTTCTACAAAGGGTGTTTATGGAGAATACCTTAAACAATGGAGTAGAAACAATGCACGTTGAAATAGGTGATGGATCCACACAGCCTCTCAAGCGTACGCCCTCTACTGGTGATCCACACGAACTCCTTTTGCCAAAACCTTCAAGGCTACTCAACCATTGCTTGTGTTAGTGCTAGCTAACATTGGTTATTGACACAACAGAATGAGATAATCACTCAATCTTACAACTAAGGTTGCTTGAATGTCAAGCAAGAAGAAGAAAAGGTTTTTCTCTTCTTAACACTCTAAAATAAAACCCTAACCAACTTTTCTACTTTAGGGTAATATTCCAAACAAATTTTCCAGAGATAAAACCCACAAAATTGTGTCTTGTGTGTTTTTAAGCAAGAATAATATAAGGTATTTATAGACAATATGGTTATCCCAAAACCGTATGGAAACCAAAGTTAGTTTCCTTAAGAATTCAGTTTCTTAATCCATACAAAACTCATTGTCTTGAAAGAAACAATCATAATCACACCATAAGCCCTCAATGTTTAATTTGTCTCACAAATTAAACCATAAATAATGCCATTCATTGATTTCAGATCCTTACTTGAATTGCATTTAATTCGGCTAAAGGAATTCTTAATGTGTGTGACCTATTAAGTTCTCAATCATGTTGGCAATAAGAATAAGTCGTAGTCCTCACTTAATAAGAGTTAGATAAATTAAAACTCCTTTATTTTATCATTGATTCAATTATTCAATTGACTCATTCTTATAGATCAAGATTGACATCTAGCAATGCATCATGACCACCCAAGCAATGAGAAAAATCAAGTGGATGATTTCACCTTTCAATGAACATTTACCATGTAATTTATATTCTTTCACCATACTTATCTCACATTAATCATGGAATATGTGTCAATTTCATACATGATTAATGTATCTTCCTTGTGCCAAAATATAACTCTAAAAGAATAAGTACTTAGAAACAACTTTCCAAGACTCATTCACTTAGTACTAAGATTTCTTGAGTCACATTTCACAAGAGGCCAACAATGAAATAACTCATCTTCCATAAGAGATAGTGAATCCTTATAGATTATTCACTGCCTTTCCAAATTTCAAATATATACCCAAATGTTAATGATGTGAGCATTCGCTTTTACAAGAGCAATCATATAATTATTGAAATATACACATCCATATTCAAGGTACTATGATAATCTTAAGTCCAAGAATTGGTTACATAAAATGTCAATTGGAGATAACCTTTTGGCACAAAAGTAATCTTTAAGTGAATCAATTTAATTTGATTATATCATCAAGCACCCATATACTTGTTTAGGTGTCTTATACACCATAATAGATGAGATCTACTTTATTAATAAAAGCAGCATAGTATATGCTAGTCTAACAATATTAACAATGTCTCTTCTTATTAATACTTTGACTTGAGATATTTAATAATAAACTTTATAATTGATCAAATGTGCCTCATCATTATAACACTTATGATCTCATTGATCAACTTTATTCTAGGGACTTTATCACACAAGTATAAATATACAAGCAATCAATGTGATAAATATGTCATTTATTGATGCATAAATAATTCAAGTACATATAAAAGACCCTAAAAATGATTGTCTTTAGGGCATATATACTAACAATCTCCCACTTGCACTAAAACCAATCACTCACATACCTAAGGCCATACGAACTTACATGACTATCATGTAATTTTTGAGACAAAGGTTAGTCAACGGTGTGAGGCCCCGATTTTCCCAAGTTTTTGGAAAATATTAAATAATGCTAATTATAGTGATTATTGTTTGCCAAGGCGTTTATTTGGTTTGTTTTATTTCTTAAAGTATTTTGTTTTACCTATTTTGTTTTACAAGTCAAAAACCCTAATTTGACATTTAAACCCTAGTTTGCTTCAAAAACCCTAATTTTCGATAAAACCCTAATTTGTTTACACCCTAATTGTAAATTAAACACTAAAGTACCAACCCTAATATATTTTCTCGAAACCCTAATTATACGTACAAATCAATGTTTGTTATTTCATGAATTTTCAGTGTGAATTTGTACGCGCACGAGAGTTACTAGGGTAATTGGGTGATTAGTGGTCTAAGTATGTGTGATTAAGCTTTGATAAGCTAGGTTAAATTGAGTACCTATGGAATAATTTGATAGGAAAAGAAATCATGTGGGCAAGAGTGGAAAATAGCCTAAGTTGTTGGGTTGATTTGGCATGACACTTTTGACCAATTTTGACCAACTAAATATCTAAGTGTTGTTGTCATCCCTTAGCTCATTATAAAGCTACAAGAACCGGCCAAAACCAAGGAAAACTAGAAGAGGGAAAACCGTGGGAAAATAGAGGAAAAAAAGAGAAGGAAAAAAGAGGAAAAGAGAAAAGTTTGGGGAATTCTTGCAACTTTCAATCATTTAACCTTGATTAGGAGCAAGAAGGTGAAGCTTGCACTTGAGGAGCTTGAGGTTGCACCAAGAACATCAACTAGAAAGGTTTCCTTTTATTGTATAAGCTGAAATTTTATGGAAGTTGTGAAATTGTTGGATTTTTGTGGTTCTTTTGGCTTGTTTCATACTTATCCTTGGCTTGTGAGGTGATTCCATGGATTGGTTTTATTGTTTTGCTTGTCTTGAACCTTGGCCAAGAGCTAGGGTTAGGGTTTCATTAGTTGCAAGACTTAATGTTGGGAATTGATGATTGGAAGTTGAATTCATGCTCATGTGTGTCCTAGAGGATGATTAGATGGCTTGGATTTGGTGTTTTGCTTCTCAAAATTTCAGCCAAGAATTTCTGTCCATTTTCTGTCCGAATTTGCTTGGTATATTTGAGAATGATGAGGAGAGAATTAGCCTTATCTTAAAGCATGAAAGTTGTGGAAAATTGATTGAGGATTCTACCTGTAAATTTTCAGGTGAATCGGAGCACTGTAGCATGTGAAACGACTAGAATACCCCTGATGCCCTGTTTCTGGCAGAAATGGTTTTGTTTGCTACTGTAATGGGTCATTTTGACCAGGAAGATGAATGTTTTTGCTTTTTATGTCTTCTTAAGAATTGTATCCTTGTATGTTAGCTTTCTAACGGCTTTGGAATTTCTGGATTCGGATTTGTGAGCACCAAGTTATGATAGTTTGAATGTAGCCTGTCAGCAATTCTGACGGGGAAAATTTCTGAAAATGTTTCAACATTTTTCACCTAGAAAGAGAAAATCTGGGCAGAAGTTGTCTTCACGAAAGTTATATCTTGTTCTCTTAGCTTCGAAACGGCACCTCATGCACTCTAATCCGATACTTGTAGCCTGAGTTATGGGTAACGGCGTACAAGGTGTCCGTTTTCGTCCGTTTTCCATCCAACGCCCATGCATGTGCCCCTTTTGCTGTTTTAAGTGTTTACAAGTGCTTCTTGAGAGTTTAGTTCATTGAGTATATGCACGCCACGTCTTTTCACATTTGAAAATGGATTTTCCAATTTCATGAGATTCCTTTTAATGTGGAATCGAGAACCTTATTTGATTGAAAATTCGACCTTGAATGCATTTAGGTAATTTTGATTTTATCTCTCAGGTGATCACGCGGACACCGAGACGCTTGTATGACCTCCTAAATTTACTCACTTGCTCTCGGTTAATTGATGAGTGTCAAGTGCATGATTTGTTGACTTGCCTGACCTGCTTGCTTGTGTTTGTTGTACTTGCTATTTAATCTTGTTGGGGACGCCCAAAACCTCATTGGTAAACCTTTTACCTCGGGCCGGTAAGGGCTTGGCCGAGGGATTGGTAAATCATGAGTCTTCACATATTTTCATCGGTTGGAGTGCGCTCGCCGACTACATACCTGGGTATACTTGAGTATTACCAAATTTTCTATTTTGACGGGCGGGCCCGGTTGGGGGGTGAAACGGTGGACGGAGATGGTTGACAAGTGGAGCTCTACATGGATAAGAAAGTTGACGGAGTGTCAACTATTTGGAATGTGATCAAGATTCGGGGATCTTGGCTCCTGAGAGCCCCTGTATCCTTTATTTAATATGTAATTAAAGACTGTATTTGTATTCTTGTTCAAAGTTCTGGTTACTTATCTTGTTTAATAAAAGTGTAATTTTCTTGAGCCTGCATGCTTGCATGTTTTCTTGGCCTCACTGAGCGTTAGCTCACCCTAACTTGTTTTCCTTAACAGGTTCCGAGGTGGGGCACGTGAATCGAGGAAGCTAGTACTTTTGTAGGATTTTCTCGCTTTGTATAAGATTGAATTTAATGGTTGAATTTGATGGTTTATGGTATTTTGGAGTTAGTATTAATGAGTTGTTATCAATGTAATGTTGATGTAATTTTGGGGTTTGTATTTTGTGAGAGTTTATTAGTAATTTTGATAGCCTTTAATGGTGGCCTTACGAATGATTGTTTGGATCGATATGTGGGAGTTCGTAGTGAGTCCCGGTGAGAGTTGGGCAGGCGGTCCGCCGAACCCTTTTGTTCGCCCTAGGGGGTGGTGGGCTGTCACAGGTGCTATCAGAGCTTAGGTTTCAGATCTCTGTAGTGTATCCTAGGCTTCAAGTTTAGGATACCGGACTGTGGGGTTAGTTGAAAAGTTAAGTGAAAGGATTACTGGTATATATATTTGGTTGAGACTTGCATCCTACATGGATGATTTGGAGGAAAAAGTTGAGCTATGAATTTGGATGGTATGTCGGGCAAAAATGGGGATTGAGTTGATTTACACTTTGGGGTGGCCAACCTTAGTGTTGATTGACTTTGTTCTTATCTTGGCGCCTGAATACACATATGTTACAATTGAGAATATTTGCTATATTTGGAATTATCGAAGATCTTGTTTAGAGGTAAGAACTCATAGTCTTCTTTATCGTGCTTAACGGAGATATATTTGTAGGTGAGGATTTTAATAGGAAGAATGCTTTATCAGACAGTGGTATCTATTCTAAGGATTTTGAACTTGGTGCTTGATGTATTGACTAGCACTATCCCCTGCTTTATTGTTGAACTCAAATCCTCCTAGATAGGATGAATGTTCAGTTGTGAACAAGAACAGGAAGTTCCAGTCTTTTGTAAGTTTTGCGAAAGATTAGTTGGGATGATGCTTTGTGAGGCCTCTAAAGTTTAAAAGACCTAACCTTCAGATTTTGTGATATTTGTGTGCTATATGATGAATGACTTGTTGATTTGCTTGTGAATTCTGAAATATACGGTATATGCCAGTTTACTTGTTTTACATGTTTTACTATTGACATGTGTGTTTACCTTTGCTCATGCATATTTAATTTTGTTGTCTATGCATCTAGACCTATAATTAGGGCTATGGATGCTCGTGGTCGTGGTCGTGGTCGAGGTCGGGGTCGTGGTCGTGGTCAAGGACGTGGGCGTGCGCAACCCCAACCCTCCGTGAGTGTTCACTTTTCTGAGGCTGAGTCTGAGAGGGGACCGGGTGGAGGTAATGAGGATCAAGTGGCTACGACCATCAATAGGATGACTGACATACTTGAACGTCTAGCCAATAATCAAGGCCTTGGACAGCAGAATCAACCTGGAGGGCCTGATCATGGGGATGATAGGGCTTTGGAGCGTTTTCTTAAGTTTTCACCACCTAAATTTCTTGGAGGATCTGACCCCGAGGCGGCAGAGAACTGGTTTGAAAGGATGAGTGAGATATTTGCTGCCACATTATCTTGAAGAAAGGCAAGTGAACTTTCTGTTTTCAGTTTGAGGGAGCGGCTCGGGCATGGTGGAATGTAATTAGAGTTAAATGGGAAGAGAACAAACCCTTGGACTGGACAAATTTTGAGAGGGAGTTTAACGAGAAGTTCCTTCCACCTATGATTCAAGAAAAGAGGGAGGATGATTTTATAAGGTTGAGACAGGGGGCCTTGAGTGTTGCCGAATATGAGGAGAAATTCACTAAGCTATCAAGGTTCGCTCCGGAGTTGGTGGTCACTGAGCGAAAAAGGATAAGACCGTTCGTACAAGGATTAAATGTGGAAATACAGAGTCTTTAGCGGCCCAAATTCTTACATTCAGATGCCCTAGAGAAAGCACAAAGAATCGAGAGTGCTAAACTTCAAGTGAAGGCTTTTCAATCTAGAAAGAGAAAAGCCCCAAGTAGCTCTGTTGGGCAAGTCGAGATGAGAGTACTGCCACCTAAAGTTGGAAAGGAAACGGGAGACGTGAGAATTTCGGAACCATTAAGAGGTGTTTCTGGTGGACAAGGACGATCGAGAAACGTCTCACAAGGAGGGCAAGTATCGACTCCTAGTGTAAGTTGTGGGTTTTGTGGAACATACTGAGGATGAATGTTGGAAGAAGTTGGGGAAATGCTTGCGGTGTGGTAGTGCTGAGCACCGAATATACAACTGTCCTGAGCGGCCATTTGAAAGGCCATTTGAAGGAAGCAATAGCCAGCGGTCCGGCCAACCGTCATCTAAGCAATCTAGCGTGAGAGGAGGTCGATCGAGAGTACCATCTAGGGTTTATACCCTAGGTCAACCCCAGGCTCCCGATCCTGCTGAAATCATTGAAGGTAAGACCCTTCAATTACCAATACCTAGTTAGAGATTTGATTAATCTGGGCTCAATATACTCTTTGTAAACCCTAGTTTCATGAGTAGGGTAGACGTGAGATCATTTTGGTTACCCTATAAGTGGAACATTAAAACGTTCATGGGAAGACCAAGGTTTAATTGTCAATGGGTATGCAAGGATTATGAGGTATGAATTTCGAGGACGAAATTCTTTGAAGGAGGGGAGATTGTGAGGCCCCGATTTTCCCAAGTTTTTGGAAAATATTAAATAATGCTAATTATAGTGATTATTGTTTGCCAAGACGTTTATTTGGTTTGTTTTATTTCTTAAAGTATTTTGTTTTACCTATTTTGTTTTACAAGTCAAAAACCCTAATTTGACATTTAAACCCTAGTTTGCTTCAAAAACCCTAATTTTTGATAAAACCCTAATTTGTTTACACCCTAATTGTAAATTAAACACTAACGTACCAACCCTAATATATTTTCTCGAAACCCTAATTATATGTACAAATCAATGTTTGTTATTTCATGAATTTTCAGTGTGAATTTATGCAGCATACGAGAGTTACTAGGGTAATTGGGTGATTAGTGGTCTAAGCATGTGTGATTAAGCTTTGATAAGCTAGGTTAAATTGAGTACCTATGGAATAATTTGATAGGAAAAGAAATCATGTGGGCAAGAGTGGAAAATAGCCTAAGTTGTTGGGTTGATTTGGCATGACACTTTTGACCAATTTTGACCAACTAAATATCTAAGTGTTGTTGTCATCCCTTAGCTCATTATAAAGCTACAAGAACCGGCCAAAACCAAGGAAAACTAGAAGAGGGAAAACCGTGGGAAAATAGGGGAAAAAAAGAGAAGGAAAAAAGAGAGGAAAAAGAGAAAAGTTTGGGGAATTCTTACAACTTTCAATCATTCAACCTTGATTAGGAGCAAGAAGGTGAAGCTTGCACTTGAGGAGCTTGAGGTTGCACCAAGAACATCAACTAGAAAGGTTTCCTTTTATTGTATAAGCTGAAATTTTATGGAAGTTGTGAAATTGTTGGATTTTTGTGGTTCTTTTGGCTTGTTTCATACTTATCCTTGGCTTGTGAGGTGATTCCATGGATTGGTTTTATTGTTTTGCTTGTCTTGAACCTTGGCCAAGAGCTAGGGTTAGGGTTTCATTAGTTGCAAGACTTAATGTTGGGAATTGATGATTGGAAGTTGAATTCATGCTCATGTGTGTCCTAGAGGATGATTAGATGCCTTGGATTTGGGGTTTTGCTTCTCAAAATTTCAGCCAAGAATTTCTGTCCATTTTCTGTCCGAATTTGCTTGGTATATTTGAGAATGATGATGACAGAATTAGCCTTATCTTAAAGCATGAAAGTTGTGGACAATTGAGTGAGGATTCTACCTGTAAATTTTCAGGTGAATCGGAGCACTGTAGCATGTGAAACGACTAGAATACCCCTGATGCCCTGTTTCTGGCAGAAATAGTTTTGTTTGCTACTGTAATGGGTCATTTTGACCAGGAAGATGAATGTTTTTGCTTTTGATGTCTCTTAATAATTGTATCCTTGTATGTTAGCTTTCTAACAGCTTTGGAATTTCTGGATTCGGATTTGTGAGCGCCAAGTTATGATAGTTTGAATGTAGCCTGTCGGCAATTCTGATGGGGAAAATTTCTGAAAATGTTTCGACATTTTTCACCTAGAAAGAGAAAATCTGGGCAGAAGTTGTCTTCACAAAAGTTATATCTTGTTCTCTTAGCTTCGAAACAGCACCTCGTTCACTCTAATCCGATACTTGTAGCCTGAGTTATGGGTAACGGCGTACAAGGTGTCCGTTTTCGTCCGTTTTCCGTCCAACGCCCATGCATGTGCCCCTTTTGCTGTTTTAAGTGTTTACAAGTGCTTCTCGAGAGTTTAGTTCATTGAGTATATGCACGCCACGTGTTTTCACATTTGAAAATGGATTTTCCAATTTCATGAGATTCCTTTTAATGTGGAATCGAGAACCTTATTTGATTGAAAATTCGACCTTGAATGCATTTAGGTAATTTTGATTTTATCTCTCAGGTGATCACGTGGACACCGAGACGCTTGTATGACCTCCTAAATTTACTCACTTGCTCTCGGTTAATTGGTGAGTGTCAAGTGCATGATTTGTTGACTTGCTTGACCTGTTACATGTTTAAATTGATCGTATTATTAAACTTTTTGAGGCGGACGTGTACTTTATCTCGGCCGACCTCTCTTACTTGACCTGACCTGCTTGCTTGTGTTTGTTGTACTTGCTATTTAATCTTGTTGGGGACACCCAAAACCTCATTGGTAAACCTTTTACCTCGGGCCGGTAAGGGCTTGGCCGAGGGATTGGTAAATCATGAGTCTTCACATATTTTCGTCGGTTGGAGTGCGCTCGCCGACTACATACCTGGGTATACTCAAGTATTACCAAATTTTCTATTTTGACGGCGGTTGGGGGTGAAACGGTGGACGGAGATGGTTGACAAGTGGAGCTCTACATGGATAAGAAAGTTGACGGAGTGTCAACTATTTGGAATGTGATCAAGATTCGGGGATCTTGGCTCCTGAGAGCTCCTGTATCCTTTATTTAATATGTAATTAAAGGCTGTATTTGTATTCTTGTTCAAAGTTCTGGTTACTTATCTTGTTTAATAAAAGTGTAATTTTCTTGAGCCTGCATGCTTGCATGTTTTCTTGGCCTCACTGAGCGTTAGCTCACCCCAATTTGTTTTCCTTAACAGGTTCCGAGGTGGGGCACGTGAATCGAGGAAGCTAGTACTTTTGTATGATTTCCTCGCTTTGTGTAAGATTGAATTTAATGGTTGAATTTGATGGTTTATGGTATTTTGGAGTTAGTATTAATGAGTTGTTATCAATGTAATGTTGATGTAATTTTGGGGTTTGTATTTTGTGTGAATTTATTAGTAATTTTGATAGCCTTTAATGGTGGCCTTACGAATGATTGTTTGGATCGATATGTGGGAGTTCGTAGTGAGTCCCGGCGAGAGTTGGGCAGGCGGTCCGCCGAACCCTTTGGTTCGCCCTAGGGGGAGGTGGGCTGTCACAAATGGATTAGCTACATTCTTATCTGTAGGGACTCTTTCTATCTTTACATCATTTTTCCCAATAATCTCTCTAATCAAATGGTGTCGCCTCATTACATGCTTGGACCGTTTATAAGACCTTGGTTCCTTTGCTTGCACAATTGCTACATTATTGTCACAATTGCTATATTATTGTCACAATACAAAGTTATTGGATCATTAATGGATGGAACCACACCAAACTTAGAGATGAACTTCTTGATTCAAACGGCCTCTTTGGTTATCTCAACTGCTGCAATGTATTCGGTTTCAGTTGTAGAATCCATTATGATCTCCTACTTGGAACTCTTCCAAGTTACAACTCCACCATTTAATGTGAATATGCACCCGGACTGAGATCGACTATCATCTTTATCAAACTGAAAGCTAGCATCAGTGTATCCTTCGATTTGCAAATTGCCTCATCCATATATCAAGACCATATCCTTAGTTCTTCTCAAATATTTGAGAATATTTTTGATAGCCACCCAGTGTCTATCACCAGAAGTAGTATGGTATCTGCTTGTAACACTTAAAGCATAGAAGACATCGGGTCTAGAACACATCATAGAGTACATGATAGAACCTATTGCCGAATCATAAGGTATTCTACTTATGCGTGCCTTTTCCTCTTCAGTTTTAGGACACATATCCTTAGAAAGGTAAATGCCATGAGACATTGGCAATAAGCCTTTCTTAGAATTTTTCATACTAAACCTCTTTATTATTTTATCCATGCATGTGGACTGTGAAAGGCCTAGCAATCTTTTCAATCTCTCTCTATAGATCCTCATTCCCAAAATGTAGATTGCTTCTCCTAAATCTTTCATGGATAGGTTCTTGGACAATCATACCTTTACTTCGTAAAGCATAGGTTTGTCATTTCCCATGATTAATATGTTATCCACATATAACACAAGGAAACATATTGAACTCCCACTAACCTTCTTGTATACATATGATTCGTCTTGATTTTGCAAGAAACCAAACACTTTGATTACTTTATTAAAATGAATGTTTCAACTCCTAGAAACTTGTTTTAGACCATAAATAGATCTTTTCACCTTCCATACTTTGTTGGCATCTTTAGATGTAAACCCTTCAAGTTGTATCATGTACACTTCCTCTTCAAAGTTCCTATTAAGGAAAGTTGTTTTAACATCCATTTGCCAAATTTCACAATCATAGTACGCAGCTATAGCAAGCATTATTTGAATGGATTTAAGCATGGCTACAGGTGAAAAGGTTTTCTCAAAGTCAACACCTTGTCTTTGATTATAACCCTTAGCCACTAACATGGCTTTATTCCATGTCGGTCTCCTTTTTGAAAACCTATTTGCACCCTATAGGTTTTATCCCTTCAGGTGGTTCAACTAAAATCCATGCCTTATTATCATACATAGAATCCATTTCCGATTTCATGACTTCAAGCCATTTTTTTGAGTCTTTATTTTCTAGAACCTCTTCGTAGGTCGTCGGAGCATCATCTTCTTCTAAGATGAATATGTCGTCATAGCACGACTTACTCTATTAGACCTATGAAGATCTTGTGTATCTGGAGCTTCTTGCTGCACCTCATTACCATGAGAAACTAGGTCCAACTCCATCGACTGTTTTTTGTCTATTTGTTTATCTTGAATCTCTTCAAGATCTATCTTAACCCCACTATTCTCCTCTAGAACAAACTCTTTTTCTAGAAAGGTAGCATGTCTTAAGATAAACACTTTTGATTCAACATGATAACAGTAATATCCAATTGTCTCTTTTGGATATCCCATAAATAGACATTTGTCAGATCTTGGTTCAAGTTTATCTGACACATCCCGCTTCATATAAGTCGGCCATCCCTAAATTTTTATATGTGAAAGATTTGGTCTTCTACTGCTCCACATCTCATATGGTGTAGAAGGAACAATATTTGATGGAACATGGTTCAAAGTGTAGGAATTTGTTTGCAAGACATGTCCCCAAAATGATTTCAGCAAATTTGCATGACTCATTACGGATCGTACCATATCCAATAGGGTGCAATTTCTCCTTTCGTACACTCCATTCATTTGTGGTGTTTTTGGAGGTGTCCTTTGATCGAGAATACCATGATCTATCAAATAGCGTACAAATTCTTGGTCTAAATATTCTCCACCTCTATCGGATCTTAAGATTTTAATACTTTTACTAAGTTGTTTCTCCACTTAATTCTTAAACTCTATGAACTTTCCAAAGGTCTCAGATTTGTGTTTCATTAAGTGGACAAATACATACCTCGAATAGTCATCACTGAAAGTTATGAAGTATGAGAAATCCTTTGGACCACATAAATCACTATGTATCAATCCTAACAACTCACTTGCTCTCTCGCGCTTTCCAGTAAAAGGAGTTTTGGTCAATTTTTGTTGCAAACAAGATTCACATGTCTCAAATGATTCATAATCAAATGAGTCCAAATAACCATTTTGGTATAATTTGGATATGCGTTTCTCATTTACATGACCCAATCTATAATGCCAAAAGTATGTTTGATTAAGACCATCAATTTACACATTTTAATGTTTACATTGAGGACTGAACTTGTTATATCTAGAATGTACAAACCATTTTCCATAGGAGCATTCCCATAAAAAATTTCATTACGTGAAAAAGAACTACATTTATTCTTAATACTAATGGAAAAACCTTCCATATCCAAACATGAGATAGAAATTATGTTTGCAGTTAATACTGAAACATAATAACAGTTGTTTAATTCTACAATAAGTCCACTAAGTAAAGATACACGATATGTTCCTATAGCGATGGCCGCAACTCTTGCTCCATTACCTACTTGTAGGATCACTTCATTCTTTTTTAACATTCTACTTCCCTTTAATCCTTGCATATTTAAACAAATATGAGAACCACTTCTGGTATCCAATAGTCAGGAATTATTAGAAGTAGACAAATTAACCTCAATCATATACACACCTTGAGTAGGAGTTTCACTAAACTTCTTTTTTTGCCACAATGAAAGCATTTGCCATTTACCTTGTTCTTATTCTTATTTATGCTCCCAGAAAGTTTGGTTATTTTCTTGTTCTTCTTGGATTTAGATTTAGACTTTGTAGTCTTAGTCCTTGAGGAATTCAGAGAAATCATTAAAACTTGGCTCTTGTCCTTCTTAAGGTTGGCCTCGACTTTCTCGAGCATATTCAACAATTAGGATAATGTAGTTTTCACTTTATTCATGTGGTACATTAACATGACGTATGAATATGTGTCAGGTGATGACTGCAAGACCAGGTCAACACTTAACTCATGGACCATGAAAAAATCTAATTGGCCTATTTTTTCAATATAACCAATCATCTTTAGCACATACTCAGTCACTGAAGAGCCTTCAACCATCTGACACCTGAACAGTTCTTTAGAGACTTCATATCTCTTGGTCCTAGATTATGCATCCAACAACTCTTGTAGGTGAAACATTATATCATAAGCATTCATGTGTTCATGTTGCTTTTGAAACTCAAAATACATGGGTGCTAATGTGACAGCCCCACCTTCCCTTAAGGCGAACCAGAGGGGTTAGCGGACCGCCTGCCCAACTCTCGCCAGGACTCACTACAGTCCTCAATTAATTACAAATTAAAAACTCCAATAAATAACAATTACAAATCTAAAACTCCAAAAGTACAAAAATGCTAAAATCCACAAGTATGTCCCAATAGTAAATACAACCCAAGTTCTCCAAAATACTATAAACCGTCAAAATCATTCATTAACTTCAATCTTATATAAAAGAGGAAATCCTACAAAAGTACTAAGAGGAAATCCAGCAAGGATACTAGGTTCCTCGATTCTCGTGCCCCACTTCCAGACCTGTTAAGGAAAACAAAGCTTATGGGGTGAGCAAAACCCAGTGAGGTCAAGAATGCATGCACAAGCAGGTGAAAGCGATAACAATTCTTGACAACCAATAACAGTAGAAAACTTGGAAATCATACAAGACAATATAAAGTAATCACAATAAAAGGATACAGTGTCGTTCTATCTTTCTGCCATTTTCCACATCCAGTTTCGGTCCGGTCCCAAGCCGTAGTTTCAGCAGGAATGTTGACACTTCTTCAACCACTATCTTACCGACCGTAGAAATCACTTTACTCTCACCCGTCTACTTACACCCCCTGTACCGGGCCCGCTCGTCAAAATAGTATTAATATCAAACCAAGTCGGGATGAGCAGTACCTCCCGCTCCATAGAGCGTGGTACATACTACCGCTTGGTAATTAACATCAAACCAAGTCGGGATGAGTGGCACCTCCCGTCCCATAGAGCGTGGTACATACTACCGCTTGGTAAATGAGTCGACGAGACTACGCTCCAATCGACTTAACTAGAACCCGACCAAAACTGGAGGAGAGGCACCTCCCACTCAATCGAGTGTGGTACATGCAACCGTTTGGTCTTATCAAGTCAAGAACAAGCACAAGTACAAGCACTTAACGACTTCAAATCAAGCAAATTCAAGCAAGGGTGAGCGCGATAAAGTACATGCTCACCAAGTCAAACAAGCATGCTTTTCAAACGAAGTTCACCAAACCAAGTATTCAGTAACAGGCACTTGAACACTCACCAACAGTTGAGAGCAAGCGAGAAAATTTAGAGGACCAAACACATTCTTTGAGATCCATGGAATCCCCTGAGATATGCAAATTCAAGCAATTAACCTTTCGATTTCCAATTAAAAGGAATCTCGTAAGATTTGGGAAAATCCATTTTCAAATGTGAAACGACGTGTCGTGCATATACTCAATGAACTAAACTCTGGAGAAATACTTATAAACACTTAAAATAGAAAAAGGAGCACAAGCCTGGGCGTTAGACGGAAAACGGACAAGAACGGAACGAAAACGGAAAACACACACTAAAAGGTGTGAAAGGCAGATTTGACACCTTTTGCCATTTTGACCATAACTCATGGTACGAGTGTCGGATTGAAGTGCACGAGGTGCCATTTTGAAGCTAAGAGAACAAGATATAACTTTCATGAAGGCCATTTTTACCCAGATTCACTCTTTCTAGGTCAAAAGTGCGGAAACAGTTCCAGAAATTTTCACGTCAGAATTTCCGACAGGCTAGATTCAAATGATCATAACTCGGCACACACAAATCCAAATCAAAAAATTCCAGCGGCGTTGGAAAGCTAGAACGGAGGGCTATAAATTTTGTGTTTTGGCCAAAAGCCAAATCACAAAGGATCAACACGAAAAATGAAGCCAAAGTTGCCGATCAGTCATCCCTGTTTTCTGCTCTATGCCCAAATGCGTTGCGACCAATCAAAATGCACGCATGCAATTCCAATGACTCGAATGCGATAACAAATATGCAAATGCAGCTCAACAATCAACATTTAAACATCAATTTCAGCCCTTAAACTAGCCAAAAACAACAGCCACGAAATTAAACAAAAATCAGAAAAATTCACGCCCAATGTTTCCTTCTTCAAGCCGGTTCTCCTTGGGGTTCATGTTTCCATTTCGATCAACAATCACAAGCATTACTTTCTAACATTAGAGCTTGAAATCAAAACCCTAACCCTACCCTAACTCAAAATCATGGCTAGGCATAATTACATAGAAATCAACCAATCTAATCCGTAGAATCATCTCAAAAGTCGTCAGTGGCCATGAATGAACCCAAAACAAGATCAAAATCCATCATTTTCACCAACTTAAACCAAATTTCAGCTTATATAGAAAAGGGAAAATACCTTCTTGGCTTATGTTCTTGATGAAATTACAAGCCCCAAGTTAGCCTTCTTATCCTCCTAGCTCAACTTCAAGATTGGATGGTTGAAACTTGCAAAAATCCTCCAAGCTTTTCTTCTATTTTTCCTCTCTTTTCCTTCTTTTTTTTTCACGTTTTTCCTTCCCTTTTTGTTCCTGCTTTGGCCGGCTCACTTGAGCTATAAAATGGCTAAAGGATAAGACCATAAAGATATTTTAATCTTGGTCACAATTTGGTCAAAATTCTCATGCAAAGCAACCTAACAACTTAGGTCATTTTCCACTCTTACCCACATGATTTCTTTTCCTATCAAATTAGTCCATAGGTACTCAATTTAACCTAGCCTATCAAAGCTTAATCACACTTGCTTAGGCCACTAATCACCCAATTACCCTAATAACTCTCGTGCGCGTACAAATTTACACTGAAAATTCATGAAATAACAAACGTTTGATTTGTACATATAATTAGGGTTTCGAGAAAATATATTGGGGTTAGTACATTAAAGGTTTAGTGTGCAAACAAATTAAGGTTTTGTCGAAATTTAGGGTTTTCAAAGCAAACTAGGGTTTAAATTTCAAATTAGGGTTTTTAGACTTGTAAAACAAAATAGCTAAAACAAAACATTTTGTGAAGTAAAACAAACCATATAAACACTTTGGTAAACAATAATGATTATAATTAACATTATGTTGTGTTAAAGTCGATGTTAAAATTTAAACAAAAATATTAAATAAGTAGGTCAAATAAAATAAATTTTCAGGTCCTCACAGCTAACATGACACAAACAACTGTATCATTGTCCGCATGATGTTTATTGAACTATTCAACATCCTAAATTGGGACAGTAAGTGGCTGTGCTTCCAAGGGGAGGGGCGCATTAAGAACATAGCCAAGATGCTCATGCTTGAGAACAATTCTCAAGTTATGTTGCCAATCCAAGAAATTAGATCCAGTCAATTTGTAATTATCAAGAATAGCATGTAAACTTATATTGGAAGACATTCTACAACAAAGTAAAGACAGAATGAATATTGATATTTATGCTAAATGACATAAATAAATTTGATTTTTCCTCCCACTATTTTGGTACAAATTCATAACCCTCATATATGAATTCAGAAATTTAACAATTCCTAATCGGTTTAGAATTCCATTTAGTTATTTTGACCTTGAGTGTACTTGATAAGTCAAAATAATTTCAAAAGATAGGTACATTCTACCAATTACAACCCTTGTAACTTCTAGATAGTTGGGTTATCAACTCTTGACAAGCACATCTTATGTATATCCAACCTTTGTTTCTAAAATTTTTATGACTTTTAGTATACTCAATATGTCACAAAATTTTAGTTAAATCATATCCATTATTCAGAGATCTCATCTCATAGTAAAAACTCCTCAAGGTAGAGCAACGTTGAGTGTACTCAACAAGTTAACTCGAACATGATTTCATTTTTACTGTAATAATGGAAGGCAATTTCAACTTGACATAATATTTGATTTGAGGGATTTTAACTAACATTTTAAATATATTAAAAGGATCTCATCAAATTAAACATGGTATCCACATTTATCTATTAAAATAAATAAACAAACATACTATAAACGTGGATGATTATGGACTTTAATCCTAAGTTTACTTCCCCAAGCCAAGAGGAAACTAGATGGTCAAATTGATGAACAAAAACATCTCCATACTCTGTACACCTTTGTGTGTGCCACCATAGCAAATATGCTGCCATCTCGATATTCATTGTACATACAACTGTAAATTCTAATCTATACATTTGTATCATCACCCTCTCCCTATTCCTAAAAAGGTACATTATATTTATTTGAGAGAAACCTTGAGTTACATTCAAGGAGAGTGAGAAGAGAAGAGAATTTATATCGAGAATATGAGAAACAGGCCGGGTGCGCAGGCCCTATTTGAAAATACCATCAATCCATCCATTCACACATTCAACTATACACAATCATATTGGTTTTAGTCCATAATCATCCACCATACAATCATATAATACATAATTAAATGAAAGCATAAAATTATATTTAGTTCTAGTCATATATCATTATAATGCATAAGTCTTTAATCACTATGTTAGAATTGATTCTAAGTTTTGATAATAACAAAACAAAATGATGATTTTGACTAATGTTTTTATGTGAGAATTATGTTAGAACAGGTCCTTGTTTCATTGGAAAAGAGAAGAAATCAATTTAAAAAGAATTGAGAAGGTTTTATCATATCGGATGCAAGGATCGGACAGTGAACAGAGGTTCGGGCGTCCGACAGATTGAGAAGGAAATTGAGATGGCTACTAGATCTGTCGGACGGTCATTTCAGACATCTGACAGTTTATGACAACACCTTCGGACGATACTGTCGGATGCAGGATAGGGGTTCAGACGTCCGACAGAGGTTCGGACATCCCACAGCTCCAACGGCTATTTTTTTAACAGCCATATTTTTGACTGTTGAAGAGCTTCTTCAGACCATTTCTCACACTCTATAAATACTCACAAGTTCAAGAAGATAGAAGACTTTTGCCTACATGAAATACAAGCTTTCAAGGGTAGAAATATTATTTGTTTGTTGTATAGGTGTGGGAAAAGTGGGTATTGTGAGGTTACTCATTTGGAGGAGTAAAACCTTGGTGAAGGTTACCTCACTTGTAATGGTAGTTCTTAATTGGTTGAGTGAGCTTTCAATTGTAACTTGTTGAGGATTAACTAGAATAGTTGTAAAACTCCTTGGCTCAACTAAAGGCTTTTAGGGTGAGGAAGGAGTGAGCCTTCACTTGTACAAGTTAGTTAGCTTCACCTTTAATTGAAGAAGCTACTAGTGGAGTTTATCCAAGTTTGGTGCAACTTAGAAATTTGGTTTGCAATTCTTTCTATATCTCTTTTCTTTATTGCTCAATTGTGATATCTTTATTATGCTTAATTTGACATATTTTTGTGCATACTTGAGCAATAGTTCGTACTTGTTTTATTGGGTGAATTCTTGTCATATTCACTTGTTTTGTTAAACAATCTAATTCACCCCCTTAGGTTGCATTTGGGACCTACAATTGGTATCAGAATTTGGCCTCCTTGAGATTAAACTCAATCGGCTTAGGAGTAAAGATGGCAACTAATAATACATTGTTTTTAGAGGGGCAATCCATCATTAGACCTCCCATGTTCAATGGTATAAATTATGTTAGTTGGAAGGATAGAATGGAAATATTTTTACAATTTATAGATATAGAGTTGTGGTTTATTGTTAGTGAAGGGCCTTATGAGGCTACCATTATAGACGAAACAACCGGCAGAAATAGAACTAAAACTAGAAGTGAATTGAGTGTTCAAGATAGAATCAATCTCTCTTTGAATGCTAAAACCATAAATGTATTGTACAACGCCCTAGATCCAAATGAATCTACTAGAGTAAAAGATTGCAAATCGGCCAAGGAGGTATGGGATAAATTGAGAGATATATATGAAGGGAGTGATAATGTTAGAGAACAAAGGAAATCTATGCTTGTTGTCCAATATGAATCTTTTAAAATGCATCCTCATGAGACTGTGGATAAAATATTTTGTAAATTCAATGATATTATTAAAGATCTGGAATTGCTTGACAAGGTATACACTTTGGGTGAGAAAAATAGAAAAATTTTGAATGTCTTGCCAAAAGAATGGGAAAATAAAATTACCTCTATAGAAGAGGTAAAAGATTTAAATTCTATATCTATTGAATCTCTTGTGAATTCGCTAACCTCTTATGAGTTGAAGTTAAATTCAAAAACACAAGATAATGAGGAAGCAAGGATCAAGAGAGGCATAGCATTCAAGGCCTCACAAGAAGATGTGGAGTTAGATGACATGGCAAAGGCATTGAAGAAACTTCTAAATAAAAGGACTTCTAGAAGAGGAAGAGCAAGTAATGTAGAACACAAAAATTCAAAAATTTTAAAATTACTTGGGATGAATGCAATTTGGATGAAGATGTGAGGGCCGTGAACTTTACTCAAAAATTTGCTTAGATTTTTCATGAATAATGCTTAAAAACTGTGCTTGGGCGTGTGCATGATCACGAAAATTTTTGAAATTTTTTTTTTTTTTTGTACCATCAAAATTATTGTAAAATGATAGCTCGGGAAACTTACGTAAACTTTTGAAATTCACCCCAATAATTAATGAGCAATTCAATCATCCAGTGAGATATACCTAATTCACTCAATTTCAAAATACCTAGACAAATTGCTTTGAACTCACTACCATCATTTTTACAAGGTTTTAACCATTTTCTCCTTCAACCGATTTCATTCAACATTCCTTAAATCAAATTAGGATTAAGCTGAAACATTCCAAGCAAATTCGGGAATTTCATCACATTTCCAGCTAGGAAAATTTTTGCCACCCCTCTTCACCCCTACTTGACCACCATGTGTCGATTTCTTGCTAGGAAGAAGTTGATAACTTGAACAAGTTTCATTCTTCCAACCGGCAACTCATTGGATTGAGATCAAGAAAATTTTCAGATTATCTTAACCAAACTTGATGATGATCACCGGCCTTCATGTCCAATGGAAAAAGGGCTGTTGCCATTTGGCATTTTATTTCAGCCAATTTATGCTCACTTGAGCAAGGCAAATTCTGAAATTTCTTCCTTCAAGGCCATCCGATTTCCATCAGCCTTAAACACTCTCATTCATTTCAAATTCACTCCTCACTCTCTCATTTCACTTCAGCTGTATTTCTCTCCAAGCTCTCAACCGAGAGCTCTCCCTTTCACTCTCCATTTCTTGCTTTTTCTTGGCTACTTCAGCCTTGCACTAAGGGCCCTAAACCTTGGCTGCAATCTGCTGGAACTAAGCTGGAAATCTGGAAAGGAGCAAGGCTGTTTTCACTCCATCCGTTCCTTGAGCAAGCAAAAGGTAAACACTAGAAACTTCTTGTCAACTTCCTTCGTAGCTTAGAGTTTTCCATCCTTAGCTTATTTCATTTCTTGTAGCTGGAAACCAGACTTGATTCAACCCAAGCATCACTTGTTCATCCGTTTCTTGAAACTGGTTGGAGGTGAGAATTATTTTTCATCCTCTTTAGCTTAAAAGAAATGGTTCTCTTCTCAAACATATCATCTTGATTCATGAAACTGCCATGCATGTACCGGTTGACTTGAAATCTTGCCATGGCATTCTTGTATCCTTTTGTCTTGCTAGAAATCTGGTTAACCGAGAGAAAAGCTATTGTTCTTGATTTCACTAAGCTTCCCGAAGCCAAATGATAGTTTTAGTTTGTTACTTCATGCATGATAGTTGAATGTAGTTGGACTTTTCCTTGTGTTTTGTTATTGTTTGGTAACCTTGATTTCCTTGCTGTTTTGAACGGTTGTGGGCTGAAGGGCTTTGCCCTGTTCCATCCGAAGCTCTCTTGTTAATAACTTGTTGAAATCACCACATGCATGTGCTACATTCCACTTGACCGGTAAGGCTTTGATTAAAAATTTTCATGAACCAAACGTTTTAAAACTAAACTGAGCTTGAGTCCTTCATTTTCTCCTTTGAAAGTTGTATATCCATTTTCCTTGCATGAGATACTCTCGGTCAGTTTAAGAGCTGGATATATGATGACATAAAACTGGGCTTTTGAATGGAAGTTGGTCTTGCAACAAGAAAGAAAAATAAAAGGAAGAACCGGACTTGATAACTTCAACTTAAGAATTGTCTAGTTGCATCTATTGTTCAGTTTTGACCGTATGCATGAATCTTTAGTTTCTTGAATGGATGTATTACATGTTGAGGGACCTAATTGGTATACTGCGAATGAAATCAGACCATTAGCAACATCGCTATGAAGCTAGAAATTCACAAATTTTTTAAGAAACTTGTATTTTCCAGAAAAATCAGTAGGCAAATCGGTCCAAAACAGAATGCTTGTATCTCACAGTTTATAAGCCCAAATCAAGTGTTGTCAGTGGCATTTGAACTAGACCCAAAGAGATTCGATTCGGTATATCACACGCTCCGTAACTCATTTTCTACACACCGTGGCGATCCGACGAACATCACTGAAAATCAAACCTGCGATTTTGTTAAACATGATGGTTTCGAACTTTATTGTCCAAATTTGAGTGATTTCTAAATTGATTTGGTCTTCGATGTTTTCTGAGGAAATAAAGAACGATGAATCTAGTTTTAAACGGCTCCAAAATCATGCAATTCACACAAATATAACTTCCGAGTCAATTTTTGTAAGAAACCATGGCAAATTGGTTTTTCACGCAATGCACCTTATGAAACTTTCATTTACTACATTTGGTCATTTGACAAAACCTTCATTTTTCAAACTCAAATTCCGACCTATAAAAACTTGTTTTAATCCATAGAGGTATTGTACTTTAACTAGACCAAAATGGGTAAACACGGAATCAAATTATTCTAAACCAAATTCAAGTCACGAAAACTCATTTTTGTACTACAACAAATGAAATTAGACACCGCTAGTCAATTTTCTAACCAAGGCAAGTTTTCCTCTATTTTCTCCAACGTAATACTCTACATTATCAAAATCCTTTTAAATATCAACTATTAAAATTTTTCAAACCCTAATTTTGCCAAATTTTCGAAACTCACGTATTCTGACCTAACTAACCAAAGTCTCAAATTTCAAAATTCATACCACCGTTTTGCCATAATATTAACTCGATTAGTAAAACCTTAAAAACATCATTGTTTTTATAAAAGAAGTGAATTGGTCAAAATTGATTTTAAATAAATAAAAGTTAATATAGTAATTATGTACCTCAGGACCCGTCGGTGAACCAAGCGAGGGCGTTGATACTGAAGCTTTCAACTCACCAACTCAACTTTGATCTATCTAAGGTGATGGTTCCTATTTGTTGCTAATTGATTCTTGTCTGCTATGTGTTACTTGTTGTCGAATGATACTTGTTTACTAAATGTGATTTATTGTTGAATAAATGAAACTAGGGTTTTATGTAAAGTAAGTTTTATTATTTATCTTGATTCAAACGTGTTTATGTGGTTTAGTACGTTTTGTTTCTAAAAATAATAAAAACTTGTTTTTCCTTTCGAGGCTTGAGGTGAAGAGGCTGGCTTTCAAGGGCCCCTCGCTCCTAAAGGCGTGTGTATACTTTATTGCACTCTCCTAAGGGGGCTCGTAGGTTGAAATTGATTGTGTGAGACCCCGATTTTTTTCCAATTTCTGGAAAATATTAAATAACGTTAATTATAGTTATTTTGGTTTGCCAAGGTGTTTATATGGTTTGTTTTGCTTTTAAAAGTGTTTGGTTTTGACTCGCTTGTGTTACAAAGTTTGAAAACCCTAATTTGATTAAAACCCTAGTTTTTTTGAAAACCCTAAATTGGGATAAAACCCTAATATGTATATGCAAAAACCCTAGTTTGGATTTGTAAAAACCTAGTTTTGAAAATACATTTAAGTTTTACGTTTAATGACAAGCTTGTTATTTCTTGATTTTACGTGCGTAAATGCATGATTAGGAAGTGAGATTAAGATTTCTAGGTGGTTAGTGATCTTAGTAGGTGTGTTTAAGCTTTGATAGATTAGGTTAATTTGTGCACCTATGGACTAGTTTGAAAGGAAAGAAAAATCATTTGGGCAAAGGGAGCAATTAACCTAAGTTGAAAGCTTTAATTATGTATGACAACTTTGACTCAAGTTTGACCAAGGTGAAATATCTTTGTGGAGTTATCATTTGGGCTAATTCTAGAAGAGGCCAATCGGCCAAGCAAGAAGAAAGGAAGAAAGGAAAACCGTGGGAAAAGAAAGGAAAAGAAGAGAGAGAAAAGAGAGGAAAAAGAAAGGAAACTAGAGGAAAGCTTGGGATTTTGTCAATTTCAGCCATCAAACCTTCATTTGGAAGTTGGGGCACTTGATTGGGAAGCTCAACCTTGACTCCAAGAGGTATTCTACACTTTGTATAATGGATATTTGGGTGAAAGTGCTGAAATTTATTTAGTTGATTAAGATTGGTGAAGATGATGAATTTTGCTTGTGTTATAGCTTCTTGATGATCAAAGCTAGTTGAGAAGATGATTCCATGGCTTAGTTTTCTTGTTTTACTTGTCTTGAATCTTGGCCAAGAACTAGGGTTAGGGTTTTAGTTGAAGTTTCATGCCGTAGCTTATATTTGTGTTTGTGGGTGATGAAGTGTTGTTGGTTGAATTTTTGTCCATTTTTCTGTCCGAATTTGCTTGATATTTTCGAAAATGATGAGGACATAATTAGCTTTAGCACAAAGCATGAAAGTTGTAGAGAGTTGAGTTAGGATTCTACCTGTAAATTTTCAGGTGAATCGGAGAACTGTAGCATGTGAAATGACTAAAATACCCCTGATGCCCTGTTTCTGGCAGAAATGGTTTTTTGCTACTGTAATGGGTCATTTTGACCAGGAAGATGAAGGTTTTTTCTTTTGATGTCTTCTTAAGAATTGTAGCCCTGTATGTTAGCTTTCTAACGGCTTTGGAATTTCTGAATTCGGATTTGTGAGCGCCAAGTTATGATCGTTTGAATGTAGCCTGTCGGCAATTCTGACGGGGAAAATTCCTGAAACTGTTTCGACAACTTTTACCTAGAAAGAGAAAATCTAGGCAGAGGTTGACTTCACAAAAGTTGTATTTTGTTCTCTTAGCTTCGAAACGGCACCTCGTACATTCTAATCCGATACTTGTAGCCTGAGTTATGAGTATTAGCGTACAGGGTGTCAAAACTGTCTTCTGCACCTTTTAGTGTGTGTTTTCCGTTTTCGTTCCATTTCATTCGTTTTCCGTCTAACGCTCATGCGTGTGCTCCTTTTAACTATATGAAGTTTTTATAAGCGGTTTTCGAGAGTTTAATTCATTGAGTATTTGCATGTCACGTCATTTCACCTTTGAAAATGGATTTTGCCAAACCTTTTAGTTTGGAATCGGAAAAGTAATTTGCTTGCACTTTCACATCTCAGGAGATTCTGTGGACGTTGGAGATCGTGTTTAACCGCCTACATTTTCATGTTTGCGTTCAACTATTGGTGAGTGTTCCTGGCATGTTTGTGAATAAATTGCTCTGTTGACGTATTTAAATGCTTTTAATAATTATGTGAAGGGCGAGTGTGTACTTTATCGCACTCGGCCTACTTTTTATTCTATTGTTCAACTGTGTGCTTTTCCATTATTTGTATATTATTTGTGCATGAATGTAGGCCATGTGTACTAACACATAGGCTGAACAAGGCCTTTCCCCCTTCGTTATCGACCTATTCGAGCCAGAAGCGGACTCGGTCGGGTAGGTTGACAACCCAGGGCACTGCACGGTATACTCGAGTATTACCATTAGGAGTTATAAGGAGGAGTAGGGGGTTGAGTATTGAACAAGACGGACTGCAACTGCTTCCAGTGGAACCTGTATCCTTTCACTGGGTATTTTCCCAGTTTATGTGTTTATACATTTTATGCTTCTAAACTGAATTATATTAACCTACTGAGTGCTTAACTGATATATTTTTGCTCCACTGTTACTGTGTGATTTGTATGATATTAGGATCGCTCACTGGGCTTTTAGCTCATCCCTTTCAACTTTGTTTTTCCTTAGCAGGGTTTGAGATCGAGAGCTTCCAAGGGTTACACTAGGTCGATTGGTTTGGAGACCTAATCTTGTGTTTTGATGTAGCCCTTGTATTTTGAATTGTACTAATGGAATTTTGGATGGATAAACTTTTGTATCTGTAATCATAGTTCGGGACATTTGTGGTTCGTTAAGGAAACTTTGGGGTTTAAATGTTACAGTTGATTTGAGGACATCGATGATTTTATTATTTGCATTTGAACTAAGGATCTGTAGTGAGTCCCGGCGAGAGCTGGGCAGGCGGCTCGCTGATACCTTAGGGTTCGCCCTAGGGAGAGGTGGGGCTGTCATAGATTGTCAGTTGTCCCTCGCCTCTACAACAAAACTAAACTACTGTAATTGTACCTGTGTATGTCAACTGCGCATGACCGTTGGCCGGGATCCCAAACTCCAGAGGCGAGTCGGCCTATTCCGAGCCGGCATTAGGGCTTGGTTGGGTACGTCGATGGACCCTGGGGACTGTTTAAGGTTACCTCGAGTGTACACCACCTACCGACTGTTGGTTTTCGGGCCCGAAGTTGGGAGTAACGGGTTGGTGAATGGGAAAAGTAAAGATTCACCAGAGTACTGCAGACTCTGTACCGACTGGCTCAATGAGCACTGTATCCTCCCACTGTGACTGTTCCTGTTTGACTGGCTCAATGAGCACCATGACTTTCTACTGTGACTGTTACTGTTTCTTAAACCTGTTATGTGGAAAAGAATTTACTGTTTCACAACTTTCCTTAAATGGAAAATTACCGTACTTGAAAACTGGTCCTATATGGACATTACTGGTTTCGAAAGCTTGTTATGTCTATGTGCTTAGATGTTATGTGCTTTGGGACTCTCATTGGGCTTAGAAGCTCACCCCATTATATTTCCCTTCCCAGGTTCTCCAGAGTATTAGATTGGGTGCGAAGGAAAGTCGAAAACCAGACCGAACCTTTTGAATTTGTGGGTGTAAATATTTATCTGTTTTCAATTATATTTTGTGAATTACTTTTAATGGTTACATTAAGGTTTTGTGGATCAAACCCTGACGGTTGATTGGCTGTAGCTAAGTTAATCGAACTCTATGGATGCATCTTTATTTCAAACCCTAGTTGAACTGATTTGATTGACCGAGTCCTGGCAAGAGCTAGGCTGGCGGCCGCGGGTCCTAGGGTTTGCCTTGGGAAACGTGGGGCCGCCACAGAAGAAATGGAAAAAGAAGAAGAATCGACTCAAATGACAGTTATGGCCTTTGGAGATGATGAGGTAAACTCTAATCACTCTCTTAGTGATGAAGAATATGATGATGATGATATGCAAGTTCTTATGATCAAAATGCATAAAAGTTTGAAAGAATCTTATGCCAAAAACAAGGATTTGAAAATAAAAATAAATGGTTTATTGAAAGAAAATTCTCGACTTTTTCAAGAAAATAAGAATTTGGGAAAAGACAATGATGACTTGAAAAAGTACAAAATTGATTTTGATTGCAAAAATGATTTGAAAAAGAAGTTGGAAAATAAAACAAAGTTTCATGAAAAAAATGTTGGAGTAACAAAATCTTTTAAAGAAAAGAATTGATGATTTGAATGTTTCTCTCCAAAAGAAGAAACAAAATATTTTACAAAGAAAAGAAAAACATGTTTTACATGGCAAAAATGATTTTATTATTTCTAAAAAAGGAGAAATTAGATTTATTAAACCTACTTTTGTGAATGATTTTAGTATTATGTGTCATTTTTGTTGCCAATTTGGACATATGCAAAATGATTGCTATGTGAAGAAAAATATAAGAAAAGGCATGAAATCCATGTGGGTTATTAGATCATGTTGTACTAACTCTTAATAGAAAACTTGGACTATAATTTATTAAGTGTTAGTCAATTATGTGATAAAAATCTTTATGTGTTATTTAAAAAGTATGAGTGTTTGGTTCTTGATATTAGTTTTAACATTGTTTTCAAAGGAAAAATACTTTTTGAGAAAAACAGGGGATCGGACGTCCTACAGGTGTTCGGACGTCCGACAGCATTTTTCTAAATATTTGTGTGTATTGATCTTGGATATTTTGTTGGTCAAAAATAGGTATCTAAACTTGTTGACCTTATTAATTAGACCTTAATGGACCTATTTTGTGTTTATTGGTTTTGTTTATTGCTCTTTTATACTTTGTATCTACTGGCTTTAACTTTTGCTTTCCAATGCTTTGTTATTGGGTTTGTCAAAATTTGGGACCAATGAGCGAGAGTAATATGTATTTTGATTGATGACAAAAGGCAGAGAAATATTAGATAACTTTCTAAATCATTTTAGCTCTTATTGAGGGGGAGTTTCTCTCCTTCCCTTGTAAAATCATCATTTGATTTGTCATCATCAAAAAGGGGGAGATTGTTGGAATTGATCCTAGATTTTGATATAACAAAACAAAATGATGATTTGGACTAATGTTTTTATGTGAGAATTATGTTAGAATAGGTCTTTATTTCATTGAAAAGAAAAAAAATCAATTTAAGAAGAATTGAAAAGGTTTTATCTTATCGAACGGTGAACAGAGGTTCGAACGTCCGACAGATTGAGAAGGAAATTGAGATGGCTACTGGTTCTATCGGACGATCATTTCGGACGTCCGATAGTTTACGACAACACCTTCAAACGATGCTGTCGGACGCAGGACAGGGGTTCAGATATCCGACAGATTGACTGGTTCTGTCGGACGGTGGGTTCGGACGTTCGACAGGCAAAAATTTGGATGTCCGACAGCTCGAATGGCTATTTTTCTAACAGCCATATTTTTGACCATTGAAGAGTTTCTTTAGGCCATTTCTCATACTCTATAAATACTCACAAGTTCAAGAAGATAGAAGACTTTTGCCTACATGAAATACAAGCTTTCAAATGAAATATTTGGGTAGAAATATTCTTTATTTGTTGTATAGGTGTGGAAAAAGTGGGTATTGTGAGGTTACTCATTTGGAGGAGTAAAACTTTGGTGAAGGTTGCCTCACGTGTAATAGTAGTTCTTAATTGGTTGAGTGAACTTTTAATTGTAACTTATTGAGGGTTAACTAGGATAGTTGTAAAACACCTTGACTCAACTAAAGACTTTTAAGGTAAGGAAGGAGTGAGCCTTCACTTGTACAAGTTGGTTGGCTTCACCTTCAATTAAAGAAGCTACTAGTGGAGTTTATCCAAATTTGGTGCAACTTGAAAAATTTGGTTTGCAATTCTTTCTATATCTCTTTTCTTTATTGCTCAATTGTGATATCTTTATTGTGCTTAATTTGACATATTTTTGTGAATACTTGAGCAATAGTTTGTACTGGTTTATTGGGTGAATTCTTGTCATATTCACTTGTTTTATTAAACAATCTAATTCACCCCCTTAGGTTGCATTTGGGACCTACACACTAAAGACTTCAATTTAGAGGGTTTAAAAATTGATTGAATCAAATTCAATCAAGTTCTAAAAATAGCTTTAGCGATAGAAAATAGCTTTTACCAACGAATATCCTTCACAAGGAATTTGTCGTCAGCGACGCATCGCTTTTTTTTTTCCAGAATTATAGTTGGAATATGTTATTTTATTCACAATAAAATTAGACTATAATTCCAAATACACTTTTGGAAAAACAACCAAGATCAAATTTGGAAACCTAACTTAAATAAAAAAATCTGAATTTCTTATTGTTTTAGGTTTCCTAAAACACAAGCTAGATTAGGAAATTATTATTTCTTAATAAATCATATTTGGTTTCCAACTTGATTTTATTTCCTTCTTGCTATATAATTTCCAAAACTCTAGATTTCCAAGAACAATAAAAATAAAAAAATTTTCAACCCTTTGACAAAATTCTTGTTGAATAATGACCAAATTTTTTTGGTCATTGAAGACCCAATCATATGAACTCTTCTTATAAAAATTTCCAATGTCTCGTTCGTCTTCAAAATAGGTCATGAACGATTCTAGAAATCCGAGTCTTATTACCCAATTGAATATCTCATATACAATCACCTTAATCAAATTCATGGATCACTTATTTAATTTAATGAAAAAAAAATTTTCCTCCAAATTAATTTCCAAGAATTTGTTCAAATTTTTCTAGAAATTTTAGACAACAAAGTGCTAATTTTCATGAAAATAAATCACAATAAACAATAATATCCTTTTGAAAACAAAAAACTCCTTTTTAAAATTTTTTATCCAAAATTTCAAATCTTTAAACCACCCTTGAATCGCATATAATTAATTCTAGATTAACATATATGACCACTAAATAAACTAATTGCATGGTTTATCAAGGTTGGCTCTGATACCACTATTAGGAATTGAAGAAACAAAGTAGTGGATAAATTTAAAAATTTCAATTCCAAGAGAGGATCAATCCTTGATAAATTCATGCAATTTGTACAAGGGTGTTTATCGAAAATACCTTAAACAATGGAATAGAAACAATGCACGTTGAAGTAGGTGACGAATCCACGCAACCGCTCAAGCGTACGGCCTCAAATGGTGATCCACACAAACTCCTTTTGTCGAAACCTCCAAAACTACTCAACCTTTGCTTGAGTTACTGTTAGCTAACATTGATTATTGACACAAGAGAATGAGATAATCACTCAATCTCACAACTAGAGTTGCTCGATTGTCAAGCACGAAGAAGGAACAGTTTTTCTCCTCTTAATACTCTAAAATAAAACCCTAACTAACTTTTCTATTTTTGGGTAACACTCCAAACGAATTTTCTAGAGATAAAACCCACAAAAATTGTGTCTTGTGTGTTTTTAAGCAAGAGTGATATGAGGTATTTATAAACAATTTGGTTGTCCAAAACCGTATGGAAATCAGAGCTAGTTTCCTCAAGAATTCAGTTTCTTAATCCAAGCACAACTCCTTGTCTTGAAAGAAATAACCATAATCACACCATAAGCCCTTAATGTTTAATTTGTCTCACAAATTAAAGCATAAATAATCTCATTCATCGATTTCAAGTCCTTACTTGAATCGCATTTAATTCGATTAAAGGAATTCTTAATGTGTGTGACTCATTAGATTCTCAATCACGTTGGCAATAAGAATAAGCCATAGTCCTCACTTAATAAGAGTTAGATAAATTAAAACTCCTTTTAATTTATCATTGATTCAATCATTCAATTGACTCATAATAAGTCATAGTCCTTACTTAATAAGAGTTAGATAAATTAAAACTCCTTTTAATTTATTATTGATTCAATCATTCAATTGACTCATTCTTAAATATCAAGATTGGCATCTAACAATGCATCATAACGACCTAAGTAAGGAGAAAAATCAAGTGGATGACTTCACTTTTCAATGAACATTTACCGAGTAATTTATATCCTTTTACCATACTTATCTCACATTAATCATGGAATATGTGCCAATTTCCATACATGATTAATGTATCTTCCTTGTGCCAAAATATAACTCTAAACGAACAAGTATTTAGAAACAACTTTCCAGGACTCATTCACTTAGTACTAAGATTTCTTGAGTTATATTTCATGAGAGGCCAACAATGAGATAACTCCTCTGGCACAAGAGGTGGTGAATCCTTATAAATAATTCACTACCTTTCCATACTTCAAATATATACCCAAATGTCAATGATGTGAGCATTCCCTTTTACAGGAGCAATAACAATTGAAATGTACATATCCATATTCAAGGTATTATGATAATCTTGAGTCCAAGGATCACTTACATAAAATGTCATTTAGAGATTAACCTTTTGGCAGAAAAGTAATCTCTAAGTGGATCAACCTAGTGAACTTAATCATATCATCAAGCACGGATATACTTGCTTAGGTGTCTCATACACCACAGTAGATGAGATCTACTATTTTATCAATAAAAGTGGCATAGTGTATGCTAGTCTAACCGTATTAACAATATCCCTTCTTATTAATACTTTGACTAGAGATATTTAAGAATAAACTTTATAATTGATTGAATGAGACTCATCATCACAACACTTATGCTCTCATTGATCAAATTTATTTTAGGGACTTTGTCACACAGGTATAAATATGCAAGCAATCAATGTGATAAATATGTCATTTATTGATGCATAAACAATTCAAGTACATATAAAAAACTCTAAAAGTGATTGTCTTTAGGGCATATATACTAACACACTTCGCTTTACACGTGCTTTGCACGATGGAAAAATATAATTATGCTAGCATTGGTTAGCAATAATAAATATTGTGCCCAATTAGTTACTAATTTGCAAGTGTAAAATTTAGTCATTTATAGGAACGGAATTTCTAATATATTTAAGGATTAATATTTTAAATAATTAAATAGAGTACTTGTTTTTTTTTTAACAAATATATAGTAGTCAGAGAACCTAAAGTTGACCTTTCTATTTTAAACCCCACAAATAATCTATTTATCATATATGAAAATAGGATTCTAGATGGCGTTCAAGGGAGCAACATCCAAATAGTCCTTTTCAATTTTCTTTGATCAAAACTAGTTTCATAACACCACCCCTCAAACCCATAAACCCCTCCCCCCCCCACAAAAGAAAGAAAGAAAGGAAAAAAATAGAAAGAAAGAAGGAAATAAAAGGAGACACCCACACTCTTGAAGTGTCAGCCTCATTATCTGCTACAACATAGCCTACTTGATTGGTATGGTAGTTGTAGCTCACATTGAATAATAGTGTATCTTTTAATATGTTCTAATAATTGAATGCAAATTAGATGAATATTTTAATAGTTGACTGGTATGGTAGTTGTCCATTCAATCATAGTACATTTTTTAATATGATTTAGTAGTTGAATGCAAATTATATGCAAATTTTATGCATTAGATTAAAAAGATGAAGCATTAGAGAATATTAATAATTGAGATACATGCAACGAAAAATATATCAAATGGGTGATGAATCATTCTCTTCTGAATTAAGTCATATAACATTTAATATACTCATAACACAATAATTAAGTTCCAGCCTATACCAATGAATATTATATATAAAATAGTATGCCGCAAACTATTTAAATTAGTAATAATTATAAATCCTAGCCTCAAATGTAATTTAAAAAATGTAATTCTACTGGACTATATTAAGTGATCATGTGTACCTTTGATTGGGAAAAGAATAAGCAAATATCCATATTAGGAGCTTTCCAAATGACAAGAAAACGTTTCGGAAAAGAAAACGTGAACCTGATTACAACACATCAATGTTGCAGAAAGATTAAGCGTTAGATAAATTGTAACGGATAAAAAATATGCCTTACCTATTTACTTGTGGAGTTCATTTAGAATTCTTTCTTAATAAGTGCCATAAAATACGCTGCTTATTCAAGTTAGAAGTGATTGCAATATAATGAACTAGAGATGTCCTCTATCTATCTGGTTATCTAGTTAATCTTGAAGTCTACTTTAGAGGATGCTAGATAGTATCACTAAAAAAGTGAGAAAGAGTATTTAGCATGCCTCAGAGTATATTGAAAATGAATGAACAAACACATTGAAAGTGGCAGAACATCCTATTTGTTTGATAAAAATGCATTTTGTGATATGTGAACATAAGAAAGTTTGGACAAACTTGCCACAGATGGGTTTGTGCATTAAAGAGTTGATTCTTTTGGTGATTCTGAGGTAATCAATAGTTGCATTTATTCAAGCAATTTCTAATACAAATGAGCCAAGAAAATTGAATTTTACTTTGTCACTATGCCATACTCAACTTTCTAACTTCTTATACACATTGGCAAGAGTCAGCTAAAGAGGAGGTTAAGATCTTTGTGTCAGAGAAGTGCAAGAATAAGAGAAAAAGTCAGATATAAAGAAACACAAAAAAAAATGCAGGTGGTGCCACTGGGTGCTTAAATATTCAAGTTTCTCCATCATTTATTGTTCATTTTATCTTTGACTGTTGTTACTCTTACATAACATAAAGGACTCTACAGATGGAAACATTTAAGCAGCTAAAAAATGGAAAAAGGTGAAACAATGACCTTGAGTGAATTCAACTTTTGGTGATTTTTGGAGTCCATTAGAGGGGAACAATCAAGACTCAAGAGCTGAAGTGCTATTGCAAAGAGAGCTAATACTTATGTTTTCCCTTTAAAGGTTGTGCATAAGTCTGATGGCTGAGAAAAACAACCACCAGGCACATGTTGTGTAGTTGCAGTGGAATAAGATAGAAATTTTAGTACTTACAGCATTTATAGTGAAACTATGTGTATCAACTAAACTATATCATTATTATAAAAATGCCAAAAAAAAAAAGAAAGTGTAAAAAAAAAAAGAAAAACCTAACCACAGGACTTACAGGAAAAGTATCTAGAAATTCAAAAAACCAAGAACAAAACTACAAAGGAAAAAAGAAAACAGATGATGATGATGAATATAATAGCACTATTAGTATGAGAACACAAAGGAAAAATTGAAGTAGAAAATTAGCCATGCATGCACCAATTGCTTTATACTCAAGTTATTCTTAACACTTATAATTCCAATGACCTGTGGAAAGAATAAAGCTATTAAATCAATTTATGCAAGCTTACAACTTACAAGACATGGCTTTGGAAATTACAATGACCTGTGGAAAGAATAAAGCTATTAAATCAATTTATGCAAGCTTACAACTTACAAGACATGGCTTTGGAAATTACAAATTCTGCAGGCACATCACAAAGTAAAGCTACTAAGACCGTGCATGAAATAGATTTAGTAGTAGATAGTAGGTGACACTCTACAATCCAAAGCAAAACCCCAAACCGGAATTTGAGAGGACACCTCTTGGCTACTATCAAAATTTTCTTTTTTCAGCGGAGAATAGTAAATTAGCAACACAAACGAGGTAAATACTTAAAAACTAAACTCCGAATGTAGAAAAAAGAGAGAGAGAGAGAAATAACAAATTCTTGGAACTTTAGTAATCATTAAAACAGATGGAACTTTGGTCACTATGGAGATAAACAGCTCTGTAAGTACGAAATCCTAAATTTCTGACCACACAAAATATTAGAAATCAAAGAAGCAAAACATTAATCGAGCCAATCATCAGTAAATTAAAATCTCTATTGTATCCTTTACCTAAAAATTTGAGCAGATTAAAATTGCAAATAAGCAAGAGTGTGTGTGTGTGTGTTGTGTGTGAGGAAAATTCAAGTTGCAAGATATGATAAAATGGTATTCCCACAAAAAAAAAATCTAAACAAAGTTTTGTGAGCGTTTAAGGAAGAAATGTAAAAGAGGAAAAAAAATAGAAGTCATTAATTCTTTCGTATACTTGCTAGTTACCATGAAGCTAATGCTTGTACAACCAAAAACCTTGAAAAAAAGGAAAGAAAATAGTCAATAACTACCAGATAAAGTCGGAGGAATAAAAATCGACCTAAAAAGAAATTAACATATGAAGAAAAGCAAAATTTGCCTACAGAGTCTCTTGGCAATTATTGCCTCTTTTCATCTCAATGGCAGCTGTCAGCAAAAAAAAAAAATGAATTTCATGTATAACTTAGAAAGAAGAAAATGGAAATTGAGCACAACATAGGGAAAAAAAGAGAAAATGTTCACCTTAGATGACTCCTTTGAACTTCGTTTTGTGAGGGCCGTGAGTTTTAACCTAAAAAAAATCGCTTAAATATTTCATGAGTGATGCTTATTAAATTTTGCTTGAGCATGTGCTTGATTGGAAAATTTTTAAAAATTTTAGAATTCACTCCAACAAAGTTAGTGAGCAATTCAAACGTTCCATGAGTCCTATCTAACTCATTCAATTTCAAAAGTACCTAAACAAATTACCTTGGAACCATTACAATCATGTATATGAGGTCTTAAGCTTTTCTTTCTTTTCTTTCTTTCCAACCGATTTCATCCAAAATTTCTTAAACTAAATTTGTAGTAGCTGAAACCATTTCTCCAGCAATTTCGAATCAGCTTACCATTCCAAGCAATTCGGATTAGCCTTACAAATTCAGCAAAGAAATTCAGCCGCCCCTCTCCACTGCTACATGACCGCCATGTGTTGGTTTCTTGCTGAAAAATTTTTGGCAACTTGAACAAGTCATCCAGCTTCTTCATTATTATCAGCAACTCCTTAGATTGGTTCAACCAAATTTTCAGATCATTTTTGGCCAAAATTGATGATGATCACCGGCCCTCATGTCCAATGGAAGAAAGGGTTATGCCACTTGGCATTTTTATTCAGCCATTTATGCTCACTTGAGCAAGGCAAGTCTGATATTTCCTTCCCTCAAGGCCACCCGAATCTCTTAGCAATTTACACCTTCATTTCCTTCTCCATTCACTCCTCACACACTCCATTCACTTCAGCTATTTTTCTCCTCCAAAAGCTCACAACCGAGAGCTCTCTCACTTCTCCTTTTCTCTTGTTTCTTTCTTGGCTAATTCAGCCTTGCACCAAGAGCTTTAATCTTGGTTGCAAGCTGCTGGAACCAAACTGGAAACTGGAAGGAGCTGCCTTGACCTCTCTTCATCCGTGTCTTGATCAAGCAAAAGGTAAAAGCTGTTAGTTCTTGAAAAACTCCCTTGGCAGCCAAAATTTTTTTTCCATTCTTAGCTTGTCTCCTTTCTTGTAGCTGGAAACCGGAGTTGCTCAGCCAAACCTCACTTGCTCTTCCGTCTCTTGAAGCTGGTTGAGGGTATGATTACTTTTATATCCTCTTTAGCTCAAAGAAACAGTTTCTTCTTTTAAAAATGTCATCTTGAAGGGTAAAATGACCATGCATGTGATAGATGACTTAAAATCTTACCATGGTATACTTGCATCTTTTAATCTTCTTCTGGAAATCTGATTGACCAATGAAGATCAATATTCTTGATTTCTCTAAGCTTCCTGAAGCCTCAAAATGGTAGTTTCATTTGTATTACTCCATGCATGATCCTTGAGAGTGGTTGAAACTTTCACTTGTACCATTTTATTGCTTAGAGACCTTGGATCCTTGCTGTTATGAATCGAGCTTGACACTTCCCAACCTTGAGAAGTGTTTAGTCGAACTTGATGCAGTTTTGGCCATGTGCATGAACTCTTGGCTTCTTAAGTTGATATTTATATGTTAAGAATCATGGTTGATATGTTTGAAATCCATCTTCCTTATTCTAAAATTTTAGAAATACTACTCATTGAACTTTGAATGTTGGTGGTTGAAGTTGTGTGCAACTTGAGGCCTTGGAACCGCTTAAAATTTATTTTTTTGTCTCAGTTTTGGCTTGATGGTAACTGAACCTTTGATACATTGGCTTGACATTGAATTCTCGAACTTATTTCGGTTGGTTTTACTAGAATCATCCCATACATGTTGATATTTCGAACTCTTGAAGCTCTTAGGCATATATGCTGGAAATGATAGTTGAGTTCAAAATCTTGAACCTATTTCATTCGAGCATTGTATTAAAATGCTGCTCGGCAGCCTATTTTGACTTGCATTTGCATATCTCCAACTTTTCATGAATGCTCGATGAACTTGAATCACTGGGACCCTAAGTCGAAATCTTGAGTTGATGAGCTTGAAGCTTGATATTTCACTGTTTTAGTTAATGCTTGACTACCTATTGTCTTTCGTGCATGTCTTGGTGTGTGACTTATAGTTGATGATGATGACTTGATGTTTGATTTGCTGGGAACCAAACCAGACCTTTAACCACGTGGCTAAGTAATTAGAATTTCACAAAGTTGCTCAAAGCTTACATTTTTCCAGAAATCAGTGAGCAAATCGGATCAAAACAGAATGCTTGTATCTCTCAATTTATAACCCCAAATTAAGTGCCGTCAGGGGCATTTGAAACTAGACCCAAAGAGCTTCGATTCGGTACCTCACACGCCCCGTAACTCAATTTCTACACACCGTGGCAAACTGATGAACATTGCTAAAAAAAAAAAAAAAAAACCAAACCTGCGAATTTTCTAGAGATGATGATCCTGAAACTTAATGGCCAAATTTGATTGATTTCTGATACGATTTGGGTTTTGATGTCTTCTGAGAAAAGAAAGAGCTGTGAATCTAGTTTTTAATGGTTCTAAAATCATGCAATTTACACGAGTAGAACTCCCGATTCGATTTTTGAAAGAAACTGTGGCAGAATGGTTTTAAGCAATGCAAACCTTATGGACTTTCGTATTTAATATTTCGTTATTTGACCAAAACTTAACTCTCACAATTCAACTTTAGGCCTGTAAAACTTATTTTAATTCCGAAAAGGTATTTTACTTTAGCAAGATCAAAACGGGTAAAACGGACTCAATTGGTTTCAAATTAATTAAGGTTACGAAAACTCGTTTTGTACTATGGCAAGAAACTAAACCTTCGTTAAACAATTTCCAAACCAAAAGAAACTATTTCTAATTTATTTAAACATGGTACAATATGTTGTCAAACTCTTTTAGTATATCAACTACTTAAATTGTTTCAAACCCTAATTTTTCCACGTTCTCAAAACTCACTCATTTTCTTAACTACCCAAAACCTCAATTCTTGAAATTTATTTACCACAATATCAGCTCGTTTAGTAAACCTAAATACAATCCTTGTTTTTCATAAAAGAATTGAATTGGTCAAAATTGATTTTAATAATTAAAAGTTAATATAATAATTATGTACCTCAGGATCTGTCAGTGAAGCAAACGAGGGCGTTGATACGGAGGTTTACGACTCACCAACTCAACCTTGACCTAATTAAGGTAAGGGTTCCAATTTGTTGCTAAGTGATTTTTGATGTTAAATGTACTTGTTTTTACTTGTCATTGAAATACTTGTTCATTAAGTATTACTTGTGAATGATTATACCTGCTTATTAAGTGTTACTTGTTATGTAAGGTATTATATTGCCAAATTATTGAAATTCATTTCAAAACAATTTGACAAGGGGCCGGGTGTGTACTTTATCGCACCAACCCCGTCGTCTAAATAAAATGATTTTGAATTACTATAATTGTGCCTGTGTATGTCAACAGTGCATGACCATAATGCCTTGCGAGCTTTTGCCGCAAACGGCTAGGCTGGGATCCCAAACTCCAGAGGCGAGTCGGCCTATTTCGAGCCGGCATTAGGGCTTGGTCGGGTATGTCGACAGATCCTGGGGACAGTTTAAGGTTACCTCGAGTGTACACCACCTACCGACTGTTGGTTTTCAGGCCCGAAGTTAGGAGTAAGGGGTTGGTGAATGGGAAGCAGTGAAGACTGACTAGAGTACTGCAGACTCTGTACCAACTGGCTCAATGAGCACTGTATCCTTTTGACTGCTACTGTTATTGAACTGGACTGTGCTGAAAATACTGTTTCATGACTTTCCCAAAATGAAAATTTTCCGTACTTGAAAAATTTTCCCATATGTGAATTTTACTGTTATAAGAAAGCATGCTATACCAATGTGCTTAACTGATTATGTGTTTTGGGACTCTCATTGGGCTTAAAAGCTCACCCCAATATATTTCCTCCCCAGGTTCTCCAGGGTATTACAGTGAGTGCGGAAGAAAGTTCAAGATCAGTTTGAAAATTTTTGTATGGTGGGTGTAAATATTTATCTGTTTTGATGTTGGTGTTAAAGTTGTGGATTTCTTTTGAATAGTTATAGTAAGGGTCTGTGGATCGAACCCTGATGGATGAATGGATGTAAACTAAGTTGAGTTGATTTGATTGACCGAGTCTTAGCGAGAGCTAAGCCAGCGGCTGCGAGTCCTAGGGTTCGCCTTGGGAAATGTGGGGCCGCCACACGTTTGCATTTTATTAGTTTTATCCGTGTAGAAAAGTGTAGAATACTTCAAGAATACCTTAATATGAAAGTTTCCAACAAGATCAAGTTCCATAGGAAAATAGATGGAGGAAATCTTGTTTCATTTAATCAATATTTACAAAATGAAAAAGAAAAGGAGGAGAAGGAAGATGCGGATGATCAAGAGGGAGAAAAGCTTATGAAGAGGAAGATGAGGGAGAAACTTTTCTTGGAGATACCTACTCTTTTCTTTTGTCTAGAGCATAATGCCTGTCTGCCTCAATAATCGGTGGGTAAGTTTATGATCACAAATTCACAAACAATCATGTCTACTGCTACAAAATAGAATTATGAATAAAAAAATTCAAAAACTAATAATGTGTACAAGTACAAAGGTAGCTAATCTAATTTAGATATATAAATTCTATTAAGCACTTCTTAATTATGTAATGAATTCTCACCCAATTGGCTACAATTCTTAGAACTTAAAAAAATTGATAAATTTGTTAACTCTAGTACTAGCTTTAGCCTGATTGATGTCCATAATTAGCATTAATTTCTATAAAAAAAAGGGACGTCAACCTAAAGCAAAATAGGTCTTTGCACAATAGATGTCATTGATGCTACTGATGCTCTTTAAGAAAATTAACATAATGAAATTTGACAACTGTCTTGGCAAGAAAAGCAAACAAAGGCAATAAACTTTTTTTTTTCTAGAAATCATATTTTGAGCAAAAGCCTTTGCTTTAGCAAATTTGGCAATCAAATCCACTATTATCTTACAGTATTGGCATGTATGATGAGTTGTATTAGGTTTCACCATTATTCCCCTTTGTTTTGTTTAGAAACATCAATGACATGTTAAATAATAGCCAAAAAAAGTGCACTCAAGCTATAAGAAAATGCAAAAATGTACAACACAATTAAATTCCTTCAAGTTTAGCTTTCATTAGAAGGAAAAAAAAAGTGAAAGAAAAGACAAAATATGATTCATTGTGGAGTCATTTAAATAGAATCTCCTATCCTACATAAATAATCCAGTCCACTGAGGCATGAAACAAAAGTAAGTATAGACATACCTCTTACTGTATAATTTGAAACGTAAAATTCTCAATTGATCTCTTTCCAACTACAATTTCAAGTTTAATTTGTGCAATAGGTTACAGTGCAAGTCCCATCTGCCCCTTAGTGTCATTTACATATCCTATCACAAATTCAAACATGAGAAACCAATAAGAACTCAAACTATACTTGCTTTTTTTCCCCTAATGGATAATACTTATTTAAATGATAAAAGACTCTAAGTGTACTGTTAAAGATAAAGATATGCATCAGATTTCATAAAACAAAGGACAACTGTTATCTAGCCAAAGGAAATGTAATGTCAAATTCGAATATAAGAACTTATGAAGTCATATGAGTGCCACCTAAGAGGACAACCATCCTCTAGCAGCTCATTCTCACTTTAGATTGCAATCAAACTCAAGTCGTTTTATGGGATTTAAGTATCATACTTTTCTTTCTAATTCTCTCTATGAGGCAAAAAAAAAAAAGGGCAAACAAACAAAGAACTAAATACAAAATAAAGTAAGCAATAGCATTGCATACAAGAAAAGAAAATCTGTAATTAAACTGAAGATATGATTAAGAAAATAAGTAAAAAAATAGTTTCTCCATTCATCTTTCCTTTGCCAGGATCAAGCAATAAATTTAAAAAATCCTATTAGATTTCAATATTCTTTTAGCAAATTCAAATTGGAACAAAGTAAAGAAGATCAACGATGGAGTTATTGAGTTGACTCTTCATAATTCTAACCTATTTTAGAATATATTTATAGAACCATGCAAAATATAGAAAATGAAATTAGCAACATGTAATCACAGAGAGTCTAGGTTTAATAAGGCAACTCTTTTATTACTTTCATCTTTTGCACATAGTGGTAAAATTTAGCCATGCCCAAGATTTAATAGTACCAATGAATGCTACAAATAAAATAGTATGTCGCAAATTGTTTAAATTAGAAATATTTATAACTCATGGCCTCAAATGTAATTTAAAAAATGTAATTTTGGTGGACTACATTGAGTGATCATGTGAGATTTTGATAGGGAAAGAATATGCAGATAACCATATTAGGAGTTTTGCAAATGAAAAGAAAATATTTTGGAAAAGAAAACATGAACCTAATTACAGTACATAATGAAAAGAAAATATTTAAAAATGTAAAATATTTAGAAATATTTATAAATCATGGCCTCAAATGTAATTTAAAAAATGTAATTCTGGTGGACTACATTGAGTGATCATGTGAGATTTTGATAGGGAAAGAATGTGCAGATAACCATATTAGGAATTTTGCAAATGAAAAGAAAATATTTTGGAAAAGAAAACATGAACCTAATTACAATACATAAATGTTGCAAATAGATTATGCATTAGATAAGTTGGAATGGACTAAAGATATGCCTTATCTATTCAATTGTGAAGTCAATTTTGAAGTCTTTCTTAATAAGTGCTACAAAATACACTACTCATTCAAGTTAGAAGCTATTCCAGTATAATGAACTAGAGATGTGCTCTATCAATCCGGTTATCCTGTTAATCTTGAAGTATGCTTCAGAAGGGGTTAGATAGTACACGAAAAAAGTAAGAATGAGTTGTTTAGCATACCTCAGAGCACATTGTGTGACGACCCACCTCTCCCTAGGGCGTACCCTAGGGTGTCAGTGACCGCCTGCCCAACTCTCGCCGGGACTCACTACAGTCCTCAATCATCCAACAACTTACCAAATTAAAACTCTGAGTACAATACAAATGGAATGATAGTTTACAATCCACAACATCAAATTACAAGCTCTGGATCCATAAGTCTTCCAACCTTACATTCAAAATTCGAATTACAAAAAAAAAACTTGCAACAATCACACTCCACAGTTTTCAACCTGTTCAACATAATAAACCCTACTTCTAAGGGTTGACTTCTCCACTCGAGTACTCATTACCTGTTAAGGAAAACAAATTTAAAAGGGTGAGCTAAAAAGCCCATGAGTTCCCAAAAACATGCAAAGCACATATCACATATGATTTTTCACTTCAAAATTCATACTCGAATATAACAAAGAAGGAAAGCCAGTAATCACACAAGAGTAGGATTAAGTTCATCACGTAGCCCAAGGTTGTCATACCAAGGGGATTAAATTCATCACGTAGCCCAAGGTTGTCATACCAAGGGGATTAAATTCTCAAGAATAGGGAATACAGGACACGTCACATCACTTCATGCGATTCAAAACAGGAATCATGGCACAAGACAAGAGACTCAAGTATACTCATAATATCAGGAAAACACTTTTGCAAGTAGTACCATTCAAATGGGAGTAAATGCGATAAAGTACACACTACTCCATTTGATGGATCAAAACCTATCTTTCACATTAATTCACATTTCAAGTTAAAAACACATTTCAAGTCAAGCAAGTCACGCACTTGAGAGTGTCTTTACTTAGAAATCATTTCAATAGTAAATTATTTCACTTATAAACACTAATAAATCATTTAGCAAGCACGAGTAAATTATTCCCTTTGAAATCGCTAGTAAAGCCGTTCATTTGTAAATAGTTTGAAACATAGTCTGAAATACTCACAAAAGTAGGAAAACATTTCATTGGTAAAGAATAGGAGTAAAACATTTCCTTTGAAAACAAGTTAGAACTAGGTTGAAAACAGGTTAGAACACTCACACATGTGAGTCATTGCAAAAACCCTTTCACAATTTCTTTTATTTACGATAAGGGTAAGTGTGATAAAATACACTACCCCATCAGAGAGTTCGAGAACTAGGTTTCACTTCAAAATCACTTCACTAAACACCATTGCAATTATTTTCACATAATCATGTAACAAGTATGGAAACTCACCAAAGTAATAAGGCTCAACCTCTACGTATGGTTCACAATCACCGCGTTGCACATTCCCTAAAATAATTTAAAACAGTCAATGAGATTCAATTCATTCATTTTCATTCACTAACACATTTCACTTTCATTTTTTTTGTTTCAAACGGCAATTTTTCCAAAACTTTCTCGAGGAAAAGCTTTCATTTCACATAACTCAAGGTTCCAAATAGATCCCCTTGGGAAAATCACTTTATCATTTCAAAAGGAAACATCTCACCGATATACTCATTGGCACTACAAGCACGTTCTTTTTCACAAAACATTTAAGTGAGGACTCACACCTCAAAATCACTGTTTACACAACACGTTCGACATTCATTTTTGGCTAAAACTTCCATTTTGACATAAAACGCTTCATATCAAGCCATTATTTTCAAAATCCCCAGAATTTAGCCAAAATACCGTAAAACCTTCAAATTCAGTCAAATAGCACTTTTCACTCAAATTTCATGAAAACTACACTTTTTACCCTTTTAAAATCCAAACACTCACTCACACACACATACACTCACAATTTGAACAATATACACATTTTTCTCAAAAAGTAAAACCCTTCGAGAACATTCACGACATTTCAAAATCAAACATTGAAATCACCAGGCATGGGTTTTGGCCATAGCATACATTTTCCTTCAATTTCTCAATCAACCAAAAAAACCTAATTTCTAACCATATCAAGACAAATTCACAAATAACAATCAATTTCCCAATCAGGTCCTCAAGTCCGCTACCTAGAGGCCACCTCAAGTCCGCTACCTAGGTTGGGATTTCAAGAGCCCAACTTCATCTTTTCAGATGATATCATTTATATCAATATAAACCACAGATCTACACTAATAATCACTAATAAGGCTAGATCTACGGGATTCGAGGCTTATACCTCCGGATCTATCAAGATCCAACGAGATCCGGCAAGATCCAATGAAATTCCTCGAGCTTTTCTTCAAGAAAGTCGCTTCCAAGCCTAGTAGATCTCTCAAGCCTCGATCTTTACCCAAAATCTACGGATTTTGACGAAGATCTACCATTCCAAGCTCACAATCAAGCAACCCACCACTCGATCGAGCCTTGTTTCTTCACTTTTCTCTTTCTTTTTCCCTTCAAGAACCTCGGCCCTCACTCTCTCTCCTCTCTCCTTGGTTCGGCTGAAATGGAGCAAGAAATCAAGCCACAATCCATCATCAACTCTTCACAAACTCATGTTATTTGTAGGAAGAAAAGGAAATGGAAGATCAAACCCACTTACCTCTTGTTTTCTTCCAAGAATTTCAGCCCAAACCTCCTTCTCTCTCTCCTCTTTCTCGGCTGCTAGGAAGGAAGAAGATGATGGTGGTTGATGATGGTTGAAACTTCAAGAAGAATGGATGAAGATTGGAAGAAAATTTGAAGTAATTCTCTCTTGCTCAAGCTCTCTCTCTCTCGGCTGTCCCTCTCTCTTTCTCACTGGTTTGCAGCAGCAAAATGAAGCTTGAGGAAGCCAAAAAGTCAAGGTGTTTAATGCTTAAAAAGTGCACTTCCCTATTTTAAGGGGAAAAGTGCTTTTTGGCACTTTATGTCGCGTCACACGCGACAGTCTAACTTACACTGGTTTCTTTCATCCCGACACTATCTCACCATAATAATATTTCCAAAATATCACTACATATGCTCGATTTCAAGTCCAAGTCACTATTCACGCGTCGGAACAATTTTTAACGCTAAAATTTGGCCAAAACCACACACCGGCAAACAATTCGTATAAAATTCTCTAAATTGAGAAAAAATCACTTTAAACACATATTCACTCATATTTCAATTAATAAACACAATATAAATAATTTTATACATTTTTAAAATAATTCTAAATTTTGAGGCCCTCACACATTGAAAAGGAATGAACGAACACATTGAAAATGCCAGAACAACTTGTTTGTTGATTAAAAATGCAGTTTGTGATGTGCTAACATAAGAAAGTTTAGGCCAACTTGCAGTTGATGGCACTTTAAAGAGTTGATTCTTTTGATGATTCTAAGGTAACCCATAGTTGCATTCATGCAAGCAATTTCTAATAAAAACATGGTAGGAAAGTTGAATTTTACTTTTGTCACTATGCTGTGCTCAGCTTTTTAACTTCTTATACACATAGGCAGGAGTCAACTAAAGGAGGTTAAGATCTCTGTGTCAAAGAAGTATAAGAAGAAATTGAATTTTGCTTTTGTCGCTATGTTGTACTTATCTTCCTAACTTCTTGCACACATAGGCAGGAATCACATGAAGAGAAGGTTAATATCTCTACGTCAAAGAAGTGTAAGAAGAAGAGAAAAAATCAGATATAAAGAAACAAAAAAAAAATGGATACAGTGCCATTGGGTGCTTAATTATTCAAGTTTCTCCATCATTTCTTGTTCATTTTAACTTTGACTATTATTACTCTTACAGAACATAAAGACCTCTACAGACGGAAACATGAAAAGACCCAAAAAAGAAAAAAGATAAAACAATGACCTTGAGTGAATTCAACTTTCAGTGAATCCCGGGGTCTATTAGAGGGGAACAATCAAGAATCAAGAGCTAAAGCACTATCACAAAGTGAGCTAATGCATTTGTTTCCCCTTCAAAGGTCATGCATAGATCTGGTGGCTGAGAAAGTCAACCACCTTTCTCAGCCACCAAGCAGATGTTGTGTAGTTTCAATGGAATCAGATAGAAATTTCAGTACTTATAGCAATTACAATGAAACTATGTGTGTCAACTACGCTGTATCACTAGTATAAAAATGCCCAAAAAAAAAAAAAGAAAGGGTTAAGAAAAGCCTAACTATAGGACCTATATGGAAAGTACCTAAAAATTCATCAACCCAAGAATAGAACTTACAGAGAAAAAAAGAAAACAGCCGATGATGATGAATATAATAGCATCGTTAGTATGAGAACACAAAGACAAAATTGAAATAGAAAATCAGCCACATATGCACCAATTGCCTCATGCTAAAGTCATTCTTAATGCTTATAATTCCAATGGCCTGTGAGAAGAATAGAGTTGTTAAATCAATTTAAGCAAACTTACAACTTACAAGACACGACTCTGGAAACTACAAATTTAGCTGGCACATTATTAAGTAAAGAGACTAAGATCATGCGTGCAGTAGATTCAGCAGTAGATAATAGCATTCAACATTCCAAAGCAAAACCCAAAATTAGAATTTGAGGGGACACCTCTTGACTATTGTCAATTTTTTAAATGATAATAGTGAATTAGCAATGAAAACGAGGCAAATATTTAAATAACTAAACTCCAAAAGCAGAAAAAGAGAGAGAAAATTATCGAATTCTTGGAACCTTAGTAATCATTAGAACATATAGAACTTTGAGCATTACAAAGATAAACAATTATGTAAGTACCTCAAAGAAGTAAAACATCAATCCAGTCATATATCAACAAATTAAAATCTTTATTATATCCTTTTAACTAGAAATTTGAACAGATTAAAACTGTAAATAAAAAAAAAGAGAGAGTAAAATTCCATTAGGCAAGATTTGAGAAAATTACGTTCCAATAAAAAAAATCTAGACAAATGTTTTGTGAGTAATCAAGGAAGAAAAAGGGAAAGGAGGAAAAAAAATAGAAAAGCACTAATTCCTTCATATACTTACTAGTTACCATGAAACTAGTGCTTGTACAACCAAAAACTTGGAAAAAAAGGAATAAAATATCCAATGACTATTAGATAAAGTCGGAAGAATAACAATCGATCTAAAATGAAATTGACATGTGAAGAAAAGTAAAATCCACCTATAAAGTCTCTCGGCAATTAGAGCCCTTTCATCTCAGTTGCAGCTTTTAGCACAAATAAAAATGAATTTCTTGTACAGTTGAAAAAGAAAAAAATTGATAATTGGGCACAACATGGGGAAAAAAAAAAGAGAGAAAATTTTCACCTTAGATGTCTCCTTTGACCTTCATTTGCTTTTTATTAGTTTTATCATGCAGAAAAGTGTAGAATACCTCAACAAAATCCGAATATGAAAGTTTCTAACAAGATCAAGTTCCATGGAATAATAGATGGAAGAAATCTTATTCTGTTTAATCAATATTTACAAAAAAGAAAAAGAAAAGGAGAAGAAGGAAGATGCAGATGATCAAGAGGGAGAAAAGCCTATGAAGAAGATGATGAGATAGAAGTTTTTCTTGGAGATACTTACTCTTTTCTTTTGTCTAGAGCCCAGTGCCAATCTAGCTCAATAACCATTGGATAGGTATTAAAGATTGTGGTATGGATAAGAAACTTTGTGCACAAGTCACGTGAAAAGCACAAGGAAGTACCACCATCCTTGTGGCAAACCTCATTCTCGCTTTATACTACATATCTCAAAATTTTCATCTTCTCTCATATTGTTGATTATTGTTATCAAGAAAATTTTGTAGATGATACCCACTTCAGCTCCTGAATTTTTTGATGGCTAAGAAATATCCACATGATCTTGACCCTCTTCCTCTACATTTTTCATAAGATATAATACATCCACCCAAATTTCTTTCTCTTCATCATTCTTTTATATCATTTGATTATCTTCATCAATACTTAATTTGTTTCCTACTTGACCATTTTCACCAATATTAAATTATTGTTTCACTTTATCTTCGCAAATTTCTCTATTCTTGGAGCTCTTCTACTTACGGATGTCATTCCACATTTTCATAGTAAATTATAGTGATATATAGCCAATAAAAGTTAACAACCGTAATTGAATATGTTGTATTGGCTATTTAACTGATGCCATCAACCAACTAAAAAATTTATATGTAGTAAATGTTAAATATAAAAATATTGTCTTAGAATCTTCAAGTACAACTTGCAAATCATGAAATTCAAATTACGACATACCTTGTGCCACTGAGTATATCCCTCAAAAGAAAGGAACTTGATTAAAATAACTATTTATGCAAAGCCATGAAGATTTGCCATATACATATTTTTCTTGATGGATTGCTGCATTTTTTTTTTTCTAAAAGGGGTTAGAGTAAGAAAATAAAACCTTTGTGTGTTTAATGTGTAGAGACTTAAGAAAATAAAACCAGAGGGAAGCAATCCATCAAGAAAATAAACTATTTCACATCGTCAAGTAAGATACCAGAGGGAAGCTAAAGAGCTCTCTCAAAAAATCAGTGAATATGTGTTGATCTGGAAGGCCACTCCAACACTCCAAAAATTCAAGTAACGGTTAGTCAGTATGAATCCAAGCACATTTCCATGATTTTTTTTTACTAATTTATTTCTCAGTAATCACCATAAATTATTCTGAGTTTAATAGGTGATGGTTTTCACTAGAAATTATTTTTAATCAACCACTAATAGAAGGCACTTTTTGATTTTCTTATTATTTTAAGAAAATATATATGAAAGTTTAATTGCTGATTTAGACCAATAATTACATCTGTGATGTTCTGACTATGTTAGAGATTAGGATTTTCTTTTGTTGTTCAACTGGAAAAATGAGGGTGATGCATTAAGAATAGACTGCATTTGACTATATTCCAAAGTTAAGTGATGGAAATGATAACTATTTTCCAACCAAAATATTGACATTTCTACACCTAAAAACTTAAAAGGTAGGAGGAAAAAGGCTTAGACAAAAAAGAAAAGGAGCTTTATAAGGCAATAACTTCAGTCCAATAAAATTTTTGACTCATACATTTATGATCAAAATAAAAAATGATAGAAGAAAAACAAACTAAAATCCTAGAAAGGAAAAAAAAAGTGTTTGTTATCCAATGACTTGTTGTATGTAAATTAATTTGCTCTTTCTTGACGGAGCTCGAGCCAATGTTGTTTGCAACATACTCTCAAATATCACTCTTATTTCCAAATCTCTTGCTGCGTTTTGGATATTTACTATTTTAGTTATTATGTGATTGGATTTGATAATTAAGTACATTAGTAGAACCATTAAAAATTTTCATATATATTTATTCTAGCGGAGGATCACCGTGCTTTGCTCGTGCTTCGTATGGTGGAAAGTATAATCATACCCAACATTAATAATATATGATAAATATTGTGCCCAATTAGACACGTGCAAACAATAATAAATATTGTGCCGAATTAGGAACTAATTTATTAATGTAAAATTTAGTCATTGATAAGAATGGATTTTCGAGTATATTTAAGGAGAAATGTTTTAAATAATTAAGTAGAGTACTTTTATTTTTTCTGGCAAATATATAGCAGTTGGAAAACCTAAAGTTGACCTTTCTATTTCAAACACCATAAATAATCTAGTTATCAAACTACAAAAACAAGTTCTGGATGGCGCTCGAGGGTTAACATTCAAATAGTCCTTTTCAATTTTCTTTGATACAAATAAGTTTCATAACATCTCCCAACCACCCATAAGCCCCCCTCTCAAGAAAATAGGAAAAAGAAAAAGAAAGAAGGAAATGAAAGAAGAATCGTGGACACTTGACCTTTGAAGTATCAACCTCATGAATCTGCTACAACATAGCTAGCTTTAATGCCATGGTAGTTGTAGTTCCCATGGAATCGTAGAGTACTTTTTAATATGATTCAATAGTTAAATGCAAATTACATGCATATTTTTGGCATTAGAGAAAAAAGATGGAACATTAGAGAACATTAACTATCAAGATACATGCAACGAAAAACATAATAAATGGGTAATGAATCATTCCCTTATGAATTGATTTATATAACATTCAATACATCATTCTCCATTGTGAAGACCCGAAAATTTTATTTTTATCTGACCTATTTATTTAATTAATTAATTATTTTCTCTGAATAATTGACTTAAATTATTTTAATTACAATTGTACCATACATTACCTCATTTTATTTTAAAAACCATGTTTAACCATCAATTTGATTTTTCTGTCACTTAATTGTGAAAAAAGAAAGAAGACACGTTTTTCGAGGTAAATATTTGGATTGAGAGTGACGTAAGTTCGGAGAATAATAATGATCATTAGTAGAATAAGAAAAGCTAAATGAGGGATTAGAAGTGAGAGATTAGGATTAAACTCCAATTGGAGCATTTTTGGCCACATACTCAAGTTGACTTTTTGCATATTAAAGTAAGGCTTTGTGTCATCTTTTCATTTCATTGTTTCACTTTACCAAAACACCCAAAATACTCTCTTTTCCTCTCTTGTTCTAGCTGTACCCCTTCCCCCCCATTTCCCCTAGTTTTGTTCTTCAATTTCTTCACCAATTCTTGCCAAATCTTGCCTCCACCACCACTCCATTTTCCCTTGCACCTTGAAGACCATGTGGCCTTGAGTGAGAGCAGACTTGAAGCTTAAGGGAGGGGTTATTTTGGAGCTTAGACATATCACAAACAAGGGTTTCTTCTTGAGCCATTGGAGGTAATCTAGTTTCTTCAAATCTTTTCCTTTGAATTCATCTTGTAGCTTTAAGCTTTGTAGCTTCTTGATGTTGTTCTTGTTGAGTTTGGGTTGTTGAAGTGGGCTCTATGAACTCCCACCTTTCTTGTTATTGGACTGCCATGATGTGTGTGTGTGTGATGGAATGAATTTGTGATGAATTCATGGAAGTTAGAAAGCTAGGAAGAAAGGAGGAAGGAAAATCGAGTGAGCAAGGAAATGTTATTTTGCCGGTTTCATTTCAGCATTTTTCCCCTGTTTTGGCTGCGAATTTTCATGAGTTTCTTGGCTATTTTGACAGATGAAATGTTGGTCTATATATGTGTAATTTTAGTTGCAAAAATCATTCCACTTGGTGTAGTAAAATCGCATGAAAAGAAGAAGCCAAATCTGGAAAAATTTTTACTGTTTTCTGCTGCCCTATTTTAGTCACGTTGATCACTCCCTTCCCATCTGATTTTTTAGCTAAATTTTGGTAAAAATGTAGTTCACATATTAAGGTTTATGTGTGCAAAATTTGGTGTTTTTCCAGCACCATTTCGTTGCTCAAATGATGTTTTAAAACTGCCTCTTTAATCTGGAAAATCGCTGTGTCAGGACAGCATTTTGCCTCATGTTCAAACGACCATATTTTCTTGCTCGGGAGTCAAAATTGAGTTCCGTTTGTTTCATTTGAAACTAGACTTTAATTTCTTTAAGTGGTATAAATTTCAAGGGCCAGTTCGATTTCTGTGAATTTTGGCAAATTTTCAAAGTTTGCTGAAAACTATGACTGTTATGCCCTGTTTTCATTATTGCAGTAACTTCCAACTGAAATTCGACTGGTTTATGATCTGAATCTTGCATGAGTGTCTTCTCAAGAGTTTTATTTCGTTGAGTCTATTTTCCAACGGTATAATATTTGTTATTTTTGGACTTATAAAACTCAAGTTATGATTTTTTAAAGAACGTCGCGCAAAACTGAAATTTCTCCAAGGAGGCGACGAAAGCTTAAAAATGCCTTGGAAACATTTCCTGGTTTTCAGGCATAATCTTTTGAGTGTTTGTACACCATTCCAATTTTGCAAAATGGATTTTCCAATTTCATGAGATTCTTTTTAATTTGGAATCGAAAAGCTTAATTATTTGAAAATTGACCTTGAATGTATATTTAGGTAATTTTGATTTTCATCTCTCAGGTGATCACATGGACACCGAGAAGCTTTTTTGATCTCCTGAATTTTCTCGCATGCTCTCAGTTATTGGTGAGTGTCAAGTGCATGATTTGTTGAATTGCTTGAACCTGTTAAATGCTTGATTTGAATATGTTATTAAACTTGTCGAGGCGGACATGTACTTTATCTCGTCCGACCTCTCTTACTTGACCTGACATGCTTGCTTGTATTTGTTATATTTGAAATGACTTGCCTGAACTGTACTTGTACTTGATTGATGATTGAGCGTTGTCTCATCATCTTACTTGCTATTTAAACCTGTTGAGGATGCCTAAAACCTCATTGGTAAACCTTTCACCTCGGGCCGGCAAGGGCTTGGCCGAGAGATTGGTAAACCATGAGTCTTTACATATTTTCATCGGTTGAAGTGCGCTCACCGACTACTTACCTGGGTATACTCGAGTATTACCAAATTTCTTATTTTGACGAGCAGGCCCGATTGGGGGGTGAAATGGTGGACGGAGATGGTTGACAAGTGGAGTTCTATATGGTTATTAAGAAAGTTGACGGAGTGTCAACTAGTTGGAATGTGATCAAGATTCGTGGAACTTGGCTCCTGAGAGCCCCTGTATCCTTTATTTAATGTGTAATTAAATTCCTTATTTGCATTCTTGCCTCAAAATTTTGGTTACCTATCTTGTTTAATAAAAGTGTATATTTCTTGATCTTGTATGTTTGCATGTTTTCTTGGCCTCACTGAGCTTTGCTCACCCCATAAGATTTGTTTTCCTTAACAAGTTTTGAAGCGGAGTTCGCTAATCGGGGAATCTAGTTCTTTTGTAAAATTACCTCTTTTGTATAAGAATTGTTTTCTTGAATATTAACAAGTGTAAGAGTGAAGGTGAAATGTATTTTGGAAGTATTTAAATTACACTTGGGTTGTACCAATTATAAGGTTTGTAGTCTTGGATCGGAATCGGTTGAATTTTGTTTATCAAGGTTTCCTTTAGATGGTTAATTCTTTGATTTTACTTATTGAGCGAAGGAGTCTCGGCGAGAGTTGGGAGGGCGGCCCGCCGAACCCTCTGGTTTGCCTTAGAGGGAGGTGGGGCTGTCACATCCATGACACAATAATTAAGTTTCAACCTATATGCAGTCTACTGCTTTAGTAGCTATGTTCACTTGACCAACACTTGGATGAATTTACATTGAAACCTTTTTGACCATAGTCAGTATAATCACATTTATCGCACGGACCTTAATAAAAACATCTTTGTCAAAGCTCTCATTCAACATGGTTAAATCCTGAGCATGCCATCATATTGTAATAATTGTTGACATTGATGTAGAGATGCTTCACTAGCTCCACTCACTTTTCCTAATTTTTCAGGTAAATTAATTCCAATAAGCAACTATTGCAAAGGATACTGATAAGTGTTTATTTTGTATGTTTGAAGTATGTTTTTCTATTAAGTTTTTGTGTATTTTGCTATTTTAATGGCTAATTAACTAGGGTTTCTAGTGAAGTTTTGCATTTTATAGCTTAAATAGAAAAAATGCATTCCTATGGATTAAAGTAGTGAAAACTTTATGTTTTTGAAGGATTAATTGCTCAATCATCAAATGAAGTGAAATGAGAAGATATTTGCATATTTGCATAAATTACTGTTGATGTGAATTAATTTCAGGCAAGAAGCTTGGACAGAAAGTTGGAAAATTGAAATATCCGAAGTTGATAAAGTTCCAAATTGAAATGAGCCATATGCAATTCAATTAGCAAGGGATCAAAGGATCAAAAGTCGGAGGATTTAATGCGTCAATTTCAAGATGAAAATTCGGATTCTGCAATTTTGAGCCCATTCGCGACGCAGAAACGCGATGTGATAATTGGAAAATGAAGTAGCTCGTGAATCCCTCTCAGAAGAGATAGGGGACCGGATCTGCGAGCCTCTGCCTCGCGGATCCAGCTCACGGATCTCTGATAAAGACATGAACAACTTGCAGTCGAATTCCAGAAAATTTTTAGCTAATTCCAGCTCAACTTTTGAATGAATTTCTGCTGAAAGTTGCGTGAAGAATCTTGTGAAGTTGAAAAAACAACTCATGGCTAATCCAAAACACAATTTGCATCAACTTTACAACTCATTTGAGGTTGGAATTCAATGAATTCAATGCATGAAGACATGTTGAAAGGAAATTCAAGGATGAAGATTCATGAAGCCATTTTTCTTGACTTTTGAAGCTTAAACTTTTCTTGTGTTCACATGAGTAAGTTTTGGATGCTTATGAATTCATTCTTCTATAAATAGGGCCTTGGGTAGACAAGAAAAAAAGTGCTTAAGGAAGGCTAGAATTACTACCAAAAATGTAGTCTTCACTAGTTTTTCTTAGTTCATTAGTTTAGTATAGTTAGTAGTAATGTAGTTATAGTATAATTCAAGGATGTTTAGCTAAGTTTATGCCTTGATTTGTGGATGAACTTTCTATATCTTGTCTGTGATGTTTACTTGGTTATTTGATGCTATTGTTTTGAACAAGTATTTAGTACTTTGGCTTTTATAATCATGATTAACCGGCCATTAATTGTGATCATCTCAAGGTGTTAAGTTTAAATGAAAATGAGAATTTGACACTAGTTCATGAAGTGCTAAACCTAGGAAGACACTCACTTATGTAGGGTGGCGCCTTTGTGGCTTTAGTGATTTATTTCATGTAATTTCATTGAGCAAATGAGTTTGTAGTTAATTCCATAACCACAAGTGTAGGTATGGTTTAGCTATAAGTATAGTTGATTCACTACGAAAGTATGTTTCACATGCATTAGGAGATTACACCATGCTTAACCATGGCAATAACGTTAATTCAACCCGTAGCTTCATTTGCAAGAGTAGTAAGGAATTCCATAACTTGAGGAGCTTTTAATTGTTATTTTGTACTTATTTTATTTCATGTTTGTAGTTTAGATTAATTTGCTTACCTGTGACAGTCTAAATAATAGAGGAGTTCGAAAATCACCGGTACTTGACATTCTTCCCTGTGAGATCGACACCTAACCTACCCTATGCTCGATAAATGATCTGTATACTTGCAGAAAACGGGGTGTTTAGGTTTTATATTAAAATTTGTGTACGATAAAACCTCGTCAAATTTTTGGCGCTGTTGCCGGGGAAGATTTGAGTTAATATTGGTGCAAAGAACAACTTTATTACTTTAGACATTTTTATATTCTTGTTTTTAGTTTATGTTTTATTAGCTACTCTTCTTCACTAATCTTGCTTTTGGTGTATTTGAAAGCATTTTTAGGTTTTAAAGAAGGATAGCAAGGAAGTGGATCAAGGCTTGAGAGAATGAAACTTGGCAATGGACCCCTACAATTTTCAAGGCTATAATTATGGAGGTAACCAAAGGATGTTCGAAGGTATGTCATTTGAAAATTGCACAAGAAGCATTGAGGCTAAACTTGATTATATTATATTAAATGTGCAAATGGACACCATTACAAATTTGCTTGAACAAAAAGGGAATGCTAATGCTTTTAATTCTAATCATGTGGTTTGTGAATTGTGTGAAAGTAATCATACTACATATACCTGTATGCAAGCACAACATGTGGATTATTAGATGAATTTGAGCATTACAATGCTTGTTTTGATCAATATAGTGCTAATTGTGGTAATTCTCATACTTATGGTTGGAATAATCAATGTGATTATGATGAGTTTTCATGTTTTTATGATTACCAACCCAATGGTGTTTAACTTGACTCAAAACCATCTTGGGAATTAGTTATACAAAAGTTAGCTAATCCACCTTTATCTTTGGAGCAAGAAAGATTAGCTAATGATTCTAAACCATGTGGGGAAGTAGCTATTAAAAAATTAGCTAATACAACTTCCAATCATTTTGATAGGGTTGAGAATAGATTAGATGAATTAGCTTCTCACTTTGAAGGAATACAAGACCAATTGCATACTTTATGTGAAGTTATTTCACGTAGTGATATGCAAATTGACCCTAACATCAATGGTGAGAATGTTGCGTGTAAAAGTGGAGTACATTTTGATGACAATGATGAATCTTATTTGCATATCAATGATGAAATATCCATTTCACATGATGATGTCTTTGGAATGAATTTTGAACCTCAAAAAGCAAACATGAATGATGTTTATATAACCCCTTTTGAGGAATTTGGTGAATGTGTAGATTCCAAGGTCATAATGCCCCAAGAAGGCCATTTGGATACTCCTTTGGTAAGTTCTCAAGTGGAGGTACTACAAGGTAATATCTATGACTCACTTGAGATTGGTAAACCACTTCCTTCTTTCTTATCATTTGGTTATATCATGTAATTGAGTTACCTTTTAATGATCCACCTCGTCCTCAAATGGTGGACTATTCGTTAACTAAACCTCCTTGATGAACAGGTTATATAGTCAAACTAATGACTATAAAAGAGCGCTAGTTGGGAGGCAACTCATCAATTTATGTTATTTTGTTTAGTTTTTATGTTTGAGTATGTGTATTTTATGTTTTTAAGTGTTTTTGTTCTGTTTGTTTTGTAGGAAAATCAAACATGCCCAAGGTGACCTTTTTGGTGTGGTGTGAATAGTAAAATGCAAACAACTTGGTACATCAATTTGTGTTTTAGTTGTTTATGATCCAAGAAATGAGGTTACTTATGTTTTGATCATTTTACATGTGTTAGAAAAGGTGCATTTCATAATTAACAAGCAGAATTTTTAATCTGGAAATAGAAGAAAAAAGTTTTTCAATGAAACAGGTGCAGAAAAATCCTAGAATCAATTTTCTAGCACGATCTATGACCTAATCTGCAAGGTATGCCTCGCGGATCTCTGAGACATGCGGGTCAGAATCAGAGACTTTTCTGACGATACGCGAACCGGATCCGTGTGGAACGCCTTGCGGATCAACTTCTGAGATATCCCAATTGAAAACGCGAAGTGCGTTTCGCTGATCCGGATCCGCGAACTGGATCTGCGCTGCGTGAATCACGGATCGGTCCACGGATCTTTCAGCAGAAGCTAAAAACTGAGAAGTCGCGAGTTAGTTTCTTCATCTTCTTCATCGCGATTCTTTCAGAAAAACACACACTAGCACACACATTTCACACACACTTCACCAAATCCTCCTTTTTCCTTACTAATCTTTTCAAAAATCATCAACCCAACCCCTAGTGAGCATCAAGGAGCATTTTTATCCGATTGAAATTCAACAAAAACACCTCAAAATCGGATTTTCGAAGAAATTGAGGCTAGTTCCGATTTTTATTTCTTCAATTCGTGATTGTTTTGGGCTAAATTCAAGGGGATTTTTTGTATCAATCATCTCCCCATTCATCCTTCTACTGATTCCAGGTAACATTCCTCAATTTGTATCTACGAATTTCGATTTCCAATTTCATGTTCTTGGGCAATTTTGTAATTATTTTGGGTTTTGATTTTCGTGATTACTTGTTGTTTATTGATTCCATTATACTTATTGATGATGTTTAAGCATGTTTTGTGAATTAATTATGGGAATGTGGTACTGTTTAGTGAAATTAAAATTTTAAATTTCCTATAAAATGCTCAATTTGGAATTAATGCTTGGCATGATTAAGAGTGTATTTGGTTGATTTAATGGAGTTGATAATTATCCTTGGATGCTATTTGTTCCAAATGTCAGGAATTTTGGAATCATTCAGATAATTTTTGCCAATTTTTGCGTATTTTTGGGATTTAATTTTATCTATACAAAATGGCTAATATTGGTAAATTTAAGCATATTTATGAACTTTAAATCTTGATATGGAGTAGGTTGTGCATATTTGTATTGAGATTGAGAGACATTTTTGAGAAAATTTGAAGATGATTTGGTGGAATGTGGCTTAAATTGATGATTTTTATATTTCAATATGATATTAGACAAATTGTTAAAATTTAATTGATTAGTAAATGTGCTTAACATTATTAATTTTGACAATTTGATAGATATCATGACCCGCACTAGAGGAGGAATTCATTGCCGTTCACCATCTTCAACTTCAAGTGGTGAAAAGGAACAACGTGAGCCGTCGCCTCCACAACAAAGGCGACGACCTAGGCGGACGATTACTAGAGAGCCACCACCACCGGAGTTTGATGCCACTCGGTTCACTTCAAAAGAGAACCAAGAGTGGTATTAGGCTAGGGAGCATAAGGGTTTCATTTTCGAGATGCACGTGGCTCCCGATGTCAATGCTGAATACCGACTCACCGAGGCATTTGACATTCTCGATTAGGGTCCGATTTTATCATTGCTGGACCATTATTACCCCAGCTAGTAAAGGAATTCTATGCCAATGTGGTGAACAAATCTGGACATAGTAGAGAGAATATAAGATCCTATGTTCGAGGGAAACGAATTGAGGTCGAGCGGGATACATTGGGTCAATTTCTTGAAGTATGGAATACCGGTCCGGCCATTGATTTGAAGAAAGAATTTAATGCCCCGGATAGGCATTGGGAGATAGGACACGCACTAGCTCGATTTCAAATTGAGCAAGAGTTTACTCATTCCCAACAAAAGGCTACAGTGAAGGCTAACAAGTTGGACCCTCGATTGAGATTAATCACATACTTGTTTGCCCACAACGTCATTCCCAAGAAGAGCAATCTCAATGAAGTAAGGATGAGTGATTTATACTTCTTGCACAAGATGTTCAATGATCGGACATCTTCATTTGCCAACATTCCTCTTCCCAATATTATTATCTGCTATATGAGGACCGCGGCGAGACATTCTCCTATTGCATATCGATTTGGCTTCCCACGGCTTCTCTCTCTTCTGTTTGAGAGGATGGAGGTGAACTTAGATGGAGTTGAACAAAGGCCAGTCAAGTCAACTTATGAGTTGAACTACTTTGCTCTAAATGACTTGAGTATTTCAACGGTAAATATTCCTCATCCTCGAATTCGGCAATCTCAGCCTACCTCACAATTTGAAGTTGGAGGACCTTTCGGTACGGCTAACGAGGAAGAAGGAGGAGTCGACAGCTCAACTTTCATTCCCCACACTGGTCCTTTTACTTCCGCTCCTCCTAGGCAAAGATCAATTTGGGAGCATGTCTTGGCAGCTATTGGGTGTTTGAAGACTCAAGTTAATGAAGGTTTCAATCAAGTGAACACCCGCCTTGACACCATGGATACTAGAATGCATCGTATAGAAGACCACTTACACATTTCAGGAGGTGGCGAGCAGGCTCAAGACGGCCATGGTGATGCCAAAGAGGGGAAGATGGACAAAATTGCACACCATGTTTATTTTCTTTAGTTTTATTTTTTTTATGTATTTTTGAACTTATGCATTATCCTTCCTTTGTTATGCAGCAATTTGTGGACTTGTAGAGCGATGTTCGTGATATTTTGGACTTTTCTGGATCGCTGCCACATTAATTTGGAGAGTTTTACTGTTTTAAGTTTTCTATTTCCCCAACACTTTGAGCACAATGTGTATTTTAAGTGTGGGGGAGAGGTTTAATTGTTTTATATGCTTTATTTGCTTAAATGACTTTGACTTGTGTTTGAAAATGTTTATATGACCTGTATTGTTGAAAATTTGAATTTGTTGACGGGGAGTTTAGTCCAGTTTTAAGGGGAGACTCTGCCAAAATTTTTTCAAACACTTGTTCATAATTATGAAATTACCCCAAAAATTGTTCAAAATTTTTTCAAACAGTTGTCCATAATTGTGAAATTACCCCAAAATTTTTACAAAATTTTCAAATTGGTCCACAAGGGAGGAAGTTTTAAGTATTACTCTTTCAAATTTTCTCATCTTTTTCAAATAACTTGATGAGATTTGAATAAACTCATTTTTCATTTGACTTGGAATTAGTTATTATGTGATTTGAACAATTATCTTTTAGAAAGTATATTTTGTAAAATGAGGAAAATTATGCCTATAATTTTACTTGTTAAATGATATTTTTTCTTTTACTTACCTATACAAAGATGTGATTGATATAGTTAAGTCAATAAGGCTTTCTTTTCCATGAATTGAGTTTTAGAGGGGAACTTTCAACCAAAAAAAAAACTCTAATCATTCTTGTGCTAAGTAACCAGGAATCTTCATCTAAAAATGTCGAGTTTCGTGTAAAAAGGCACTTGAGTAAGGAGAAATTGAAAAAAAAAAGTTGAGTAGCCGGAGATCTTCACCTCAAAGTGTCGATTTTCACGTCAAAAGATTTTCTATTATTTAAGTAGAGTATAATCCCTCTAAATAAAAAGAAAGAAATAATTGTGGAAGGAGGAAAGCCAAATTCATTGACTATATGAATTACCTTTTTGTGTAATTAGGTCAAAGAGAAAGTTTGAATTTAACTTGTTTAAATTAATGGTATAATTAGCTTTCTTTTACTTAATTATTATAAGTATTTGAGGCGATTGGAATTTTTGCATAAAAATTGATTACTAAGTTGTGAAGATTGACTTTTGATATTCACTTGGGTTATTTCAAAACACTTAAATCATTGTTGGTTAAGAATTGCTATTTCTTGAGGACAAGCAATGATTTAAGTGCGGGGAAATTTGATAAGTGTTTATTTTGTATGTTTGAAGTATGTTTTTCTATTAAGTTTTTGTGTGTTTTGCTATTTTAATGGCTAATTAACTAGGGTTTCTAGTGAAGTTTTGCATTTTATAGTTTAAATAGAAAAAATGCATTCCTATGGATTAAAGTTGTGAAAACTTCAAGTTTTTGTAGGATTAATTGCTCAATCATCAAATGAAGTGAAATGAGAAGATATTTGCATATTTGCATAAATTATTGTTGATGTGAATTAATTTCAGGTATGGAGCTTGGACAAAAAGTTGGAAAATTGAAATATCCGAAGTTGATAAAGTTCCAAATTGAAATGAGCCATATGCAATTCAATTAGCAAGGGATCAAAGGATCAAAAGTCGGAGGATTTAACGCGTCAATTTCACGATGAAAATTCGGATTCTGCAATTTTGAGCAGATTCGCGACGCAGAAACGCGATGTGATAATTGGAAATGAAGTAGCTCGTGAATCCCTCTTAGAAGAGACAGGGGACCGGATCCGCGAGCCTCTGCCTCGCGGATCCAGCTCGCGGATCTCTGATAAAGACATGAACAACTTGCAGCCGAATTCCAGAAAATTTTCAGCTAATTCCAGCTCAACTTTTGAATCAATTTTAGCTGAAAGTTGCGTGAAGAATCTTGTGAAGTTGAAAAAACAACTCATGGCTAATCCAAAACACAATTTGCATCAACTTTACAACTCATTTGAGGTTGGAATTCAATGAATTCAATGCATGCAGACATGTTTAAAGGAAATTCAAGGATGAAGATTCATGAAGCCATTTTTCTTGACTTTTGAAGTTTAAACTTTTCTTGTGTTCACATGAGGAAGTTTTGGATGCTTATGAATTCATTCTTCTATAAATAGGGCCTTTGGTAGACAAGAAAAAAAAAGCTTAAGGAAGGCTAGAATTACTACCAAAAATGTAGTCTTCACTAGTTTTTCTTAGTTCATTAGTTTAGTATAGTTAGTAGTAATGTAGTTATAGTACAATTCAAGGATGTTTAGCTAAGTTTATGCCTTGATTTGTGGATGAACTTTCTATATCTTGTTTGTGATGTTTACTTGGTTATTTGATGCTATTGTTTTGAGCAAGTATTTAGTACTTTGGCTTTTATAATTATGATTAACCGGCCATTAATTGTGATCATCTCAAGGTGTTAAGTTTAAATGAAAATGAGAATTTGACACTAGTTCATGAAGTGCTAAACCTAGGAAGACACTTACTTATGTGGGGTGGCGCCTTTGTGGCCTTAGTGATTTATTTCTTGTAATTTCATTAAGCAAATGAGTATGTAGTTAATTCCATAACCACAAGTGTAGGTATGGTTTAGCTATAAGTATAGTTGATTCACTACGAAAGTATATTTCACATGCATTAGGAGATTACGCCATACTTAACCAAGGTGATAATGTTAAGTCAACCGGAAGCTTCATTTGTAAGAGTAGTAAGGAATTCCATAACTTGAGGAGCTTTTAATTGTTATTTTGTACTTATTTTATTTCATGTTTGTAGTTTAGATTAATTTGCTTACTTGTGACAGTCTAAATAATAGAGAAGTTCAAAAATCACCGGTACTTGACATTCTTCCCTATGGGATAGACACCTAATCTACCCTATGCCCGATAAATGATCTGTATACTTGCAGAAAACGGGGTGTTTAGGTTTTATATTAAAATTTGTGTATGGTAAAACCTCGTCAAGTTTTTGGCACCGTTGCCGGGAAAGATTTGAGTTAATATTGGTGCTAAGAACAACTTTATTACTTTAGACATTTTTACATTCTTGTTTTTAGTTTATGTTTTATTAGCTATTCTTCTTCACTAATCTAGCTTTTAGTGTATTTGAAAGCATTTTTAGGTTTTAAAGAAGGATAGCAAGGAAGTGGATCAAGCCTTGAGAGAATGAAACTTGGCAATGGACCCCTACAATTTTCAAGGCTATAATTATGGAGGTAACCAAAGGATGTTCGAAGGTATGTCATTTGAAGATTGCACAAGAAGCATTGAGGCTAAACTTGATTGTATTACATTAAATGTGCAAATGGACACCATTACAAATTTGCTTGAACAAAAAAGGAATGCTAATGCTTTTAATTCTAATCATGTGGTTTGTGACTTGTGTGGAAGTAATCATGCTACATATACCTGTATGCAAGCACAACATGTGGATTATTATGATGAATTTGAGCATTACAATGCTTGTTTTGATCAATATGGTGCTAATTGTGGTAATTCTTATACTTATGGTTGGAATAATCAATGTGATTATGATGATTCTTCATGTTTTTATGATAACCAACCCAATGGTGTTCAACTTGACTCAAAGCCATCTTGGGAATTAGCTATAGAAAAGTTAGCTAATCCACATTTATCCACCTTTATTGTTGGGAAGTAGCTATTGAAAAATTAACTAATACAACTTCCGATCATTTTGATGGGGTTGAGAAAAGATTAGATGAATTAGCTTCTTACTTTGAAGGAATACAAGACCAATTGCATATTGTATGTAAAGTTATTTCATGTAGTGATATGCAAATTGACCATCAATGGTGAGAATGTTGCGTGTAAAAGTGGAGTGCATTTTGATGACAATGATGAATCTTATTTGCATATCAATGATGAAATATCCATTTCACATGATGATGTCTTTGGAATGAATTTTGAACCTCAAAAGGCAAACATGAATGATGTTTATATAGCCCCTTTTAAGGAATTTGGTGAATGTGTAGATTCCAAGGTCATAATGCCCTAAGAAGGCCATTTGGATACTCCTTTGGTAAGTTTTTAAGTGGAGGTACTACAAGGTAATATCTATGACTCACTTGAAATTGGTAAACCATTTCCTTCTTTCTTATCATTTGGTTATATGACTCACGTAATTGAGTCACCTTCTGATGATCCACCTCGTCCTCAAATGGTGGACTATTCATTAACTATACCTCCTTGATGAACAGGTTATATAGTCAAGCTAATAATTATAAAAGAGCGCTAGTTGGGAGGCAACCCATCAACTTATGTTATTTTGTTTAGTTTTTATGTTTGAGTAGGTGTATTTTATGTTTTTAAGTGTTTTTGTTCTGTTTGTTTTGTAGGAAAATCAAACATGGCCAAGGTGACCTTTTTGGTGCGGTGTGAATAGTAAAATGCAAACAACTTGGTACCTCAATTTGTGTTTTAGTTGTTTATGATCCAAGAAATGAGGTTAGTTATGTTGTTTTGATCATTTTACATGTGTTAGAAAATGTGCATTTCATAATTAACAAGCAGGATTTTTAATCTGGAAATAGAAGAAAAAAGTTTTTCAATGAAACAGTTGCAGAAAAATCGCAGAATCAATTTTCCAGCACAATCCGTGACCTAATCCGTGAGGTACGTCTCGCGGATCTCTGAGACTTGCGGATCAGAATCAGAGACTTTTCTGACGATACGCGAACCAGATCCGCGTGGAACGCCTCGCAGATCTATGAGACTCGCGGATCAACTTCTGAGATATCCCAATTGAAAATGCGAAGCATGAAACGCGAAGTGCGCTTCGCTGATCCGGATCCGCTAACTGGTTCCGCGATGCGTGAATCGTGGATCGGTCTGCGGATCTTTCAGCAGAAGCTAAAAACCGAGAAGTCGCGAGCCAGTTTCTTCATCTTCTGCATCGCGATTCTTTCAGAAAAACATTCACCAGCACGCACTTTTCACACACACTTCACCAAATCCTCCTTTTTCCTTACTAATCTTTTCAAAAATCATCAACCCAACCCCTAGTGAGCATCAAGGAGCATTTTTATCCGATTGAAATTCAACAAAAACACCTCAAAATCAGATTTTTGAAGAAATTGAGGCTAGGGTTTCCAATTTTTATTTCTTCAATTCGCGATAGTTTTGGGCTAAATTCAAGAGGCTTTTTGCATCAATCATCTCACCATTCATCCTTCTACTGATTCCATGTAACATTCCTCAATTTATATATACGAATTTCGAATTCCAATTTCATGTTCTTGGGCAATTTTGTAATTATTTTGGGTTTCGATTTTCATGATTACTTGTTGTTGTTTATTGATTCCATTATACTTGTTGATGATGTTTAAGCATGTTTTGTGAATTAATTATGGGAATGTGGTACTGTTTAGTGAAATTAAAATTTTAAATTTCCTATAAAATGCTCAATTTGGAATTAATGCTTGGCATGATTAAGAGTGTATTTGGTTTATTTAATGGAGTTGATAATTATCCTTGGATGCTATTTGTTCCAAATGTGGGGAATTTTGGAATCATTTAGATAATTTTTGCCAATTTTTGCGTATTTTTGGGATTTAATTTTATCTATACAAAATGGCTAATATTGGTGAATTTAAGAATATTCATGGACTTTAAATCTTGATATGGAGTAGGTTGTGCATATTTGTATTGAGATTTAGAGAAATTTTTGGAAAAATTTGATGAAAATTGGCATTTTCATATTTAAAAAGGGGAAGATGATTTGGTGGAATGTGGCTTAAATTGATGATTTTTATATTTCGATTTGATATTAGACAAATTGTTAAAATTTAATTGATTAGTAAATGTGTTTAACATTATTAATTTTGACAATTTGATAGATATCATGGCCAGCACTAGAGGAGGAATTCGTTGCAGTTCACCATCTTCAACTTCAAGTGATGAAGAGGAACAACGTGAGCCGTCGCCTCCACAATAAAGGCGACGACCTAGGCGGACGATTACTAGAGATCCACCACCACCGGAGTTTGATGCCACTCGGTTCACTTTAAAAGAGAACTAAGAGTGGTATTAGGCTAGGGAGCATAAGGGTTTCATTTTCGAGATGCACGTGGCTCCCGATGTCAATGCTGAATACCGACTCACTGAGGCATTTGACATTCTCGGTTGGGGTCCAATTTCATCATTGTCGGACCATTATTACCCCCAACTAGTAAAGGAATTCTATACCAATGTGGTGAACAAATCTGGACATAGTGGTGAGAATATAAGATCCTATGTTCGAGGGAGACGAATTGAGATCGAGCGAGATGCATTAGCTCAATTTCTTGGAGTACGGAATACCGGTCCGGCCGTCGACTTGAAGAAAGAATTTCATGCCCCGGATAGGCATTGGGAGATGGGACATGCACTAGCTCGATTTCAAATTGAGCAAGAGTTTACTCGTTCCCAACAAAAGACTACAGTGAAGGCCAACAAGTTGGACCCTCGATTGAGATTAATCACATACTTGTTTGCCCACAATGTCATTCCCAAGAAGGTAGTCTCAATGAAGTAAGGAAAAGTGATTTATACTTCATTTGCCAACATTCCTCTTCCCAATATTATTATCTGCTATATGAGGACCGCGGCCTAGACATTCTCCTATTGCATATCGATTTGGCTTCCCACGGCTTCTCTCTCTTCTTTTTGAGAGGATGGAGGTGAACTTAGATGGAGTTGAACAAAGGCCAGTCAAGTCAACTTATGAGTTGAACTACTTTGCTCTAAATGACTTGAGTATTTCAACGGTAAATATTCCTCATCCTCGAATTCGGCAATCTCAGCCTACCTCACAATTTGAAGTTGGAGGACCTTCCGGTACGGCTAACGGGGAAGAAGGAGGAGTTGACAGCTCAACTTCCATTCCCCACACTGGTCCTTTTACTTCCGCTCCTCCTAGGCAAAGATCAATTTGGGAGCATGTCTTGGCAGCTATTGGGTGTTTGAAGACTCAAGTTAATGAAGGTTTCAATCAAGTGAACACCCGCCTTGACACCATGGATACTAGAATGCATCGTATAGAAGACCACTTACACATTCCAGGAGGTGGCGAGCAGGCTCAAGACGGCCATGGTGATGCCAAAGAGGGGAAGATGGACAAAATTGAAGACCATGTTTATTTTCTTTAGTTTTATTTTTTTTATGTATTTTTGAACTTATGCATTATCCTTCCTTTCTTATGCAGCAATTTGTGGACTTGTAGAGCGATGTTCGTGATATTTTGGACTTTTCTGGATCGCTGCCACATTAATTTGGAGAGTTTTACTGTTTTAAGTTTTCTATTTCCCAACACTTTGAGGACAATGTGTATTTTAAGTGTGGGGGAGAGGTTTAATTGTTTTATACGCTTTATTTGCTTAAATGACTTTGACTTGTGTTTGAAAATGTTTATATGACCTGTATTGTTGAAAATTTGGATTTGTTGGCGGGGAGTTTAGTCCAGTTTTAAGGGGAGACTCTGCCAAAATTTTTTCAAACACTTGTTCATAATTGTGAAATTACCCCAAAAATTGTCCAAAATTTTTACAAACAGTTGTTCATAATTGTAAAATTACGCTAAAATTTTTACAAAATTTTCAAATTGGTCCACAAGGGAGGAAGTTTTAAGTATTACTCTTTCAAATTTTCTCATCTTTTTGAAATAACTTGATGAGATTTGAATAAACTCATTTTTCATTTGACTTGGAATTAGTTATTATGTGATTTGAACAATTATCTTTTAGAAAGTATATTTTGTAAAATGAGGAAAATTATGCCTATAATTTTACTTATTAAATGATATCTTTTCTTTTACTTACCTATACAAAGATGTGATTGATATAGTTAAGTCAATAAGGCTTTCTTTTCCATGAATTGAGTTTTAGAGGAGAACTTTCTACAAAAAAAAAAACTCTAATTATTCTTGTGCTAAGTAACCAGGAATTTTCATCTAAAAATGTTGAGTTTCGCGTAAAAAGGCACCTGAGTAAGGAGAAATTGAAAAAAAAAAAAGAAAGTTGAGTAACCGGAGATCTTCACCTAAAAGTGTCGATTTTCATGTCAAAAGATTTTCTATTATTTAAGTAGAGTATAATCCCTTTAAATAAAAAGAAAGAAATAATTGTGGAAGGAGGAAAGCCAATTTATTAACTATACGAATTACCTTTTTGTGTAATTAGGTCGAAGAGAAAGTTTGAATTTAACTTGTTTAAATTAATGGTATAATTAGCTTTCTTTTACTTCATTATTATAAGTATTTGAGGCGATTGGAATTTTTGCATAAAAATTGATTACTAAATTGTGGAGATTGACTTTTAATATTCACATGGGTTATTTCAAAACACTTAAATCATTGTTGGTTAAGAATTGCTATTGCTTGAGGACAAGCAATGATTTATGTGTGGGGGAATTTGATAAGTGTTTATTTTGTATGTTTGAAGTATGTTTTTCTATTAAGTTTTTGTGTGTTTTGCTATTTTAATGGCTAATTAACTAGGGTTTCTAGTGAAGTTTTGCATTTTATAGTTTAAATAGAAAAAAATACATTCCTATGAATTAAAGTAGTGAAAACTTCATGTTTTTGTAGGATTAATTGCTCAATCATCCAATGAAGTGAAATGAGAAGATATTTGCATATTTGCATAAATTATTGTTGATGTGAATTAATTTCAGGTAAGAAGATTGAACAGAAAGTTGGAAAATTGAAATATCCGAAATTGATAAAGTTCCAAATTGAAATGATCCATATGCAATTCAATTAGCAAGGGATCAAAGGATCAAAAGTCAGAGGATTTAACGCGTCAATTTCATGACGAAAATTTGAATTTTGCAATTTTGAGCAGATTCAGATTTGTGACCCAGAAACGTGATGTGATAATTGGAAAATGAAGTAGCTCGCGAATCCCTCTCAGAAGAAACAGGGGACCAAATCCGCGATGGGATCCGCGAGCTAGATTAATCAAATGAGTCCAAATAAGCATTTTGGTATAATTTGGATATGCATTTCTCATTTACATGACCCAATCTATAATGCCAAAAGTACGTTTGATTAAGACCATCAATTTACACCTTTTAATGTTTACATTGAGGACTGAACTTGTTATATCTAGAATGTACAAACCATTTTCCATAGGAGCATTCCCATAAAAAATTTCATTACGTGAAAAAGAACTACATTTATTCTTAATACTAATGGAAAAACCTTCCATATCCAAACATGAAATAGAAATTATATTTGCAGTTAATACTGAAACATAATAACAATTGTTTAATTCTACAACAAGTCCACTAAGTAAAGATAAACGACATGTTCCTATAGCGATGACCGCAACTCTTGCTCCATTACCTACTTGTTGGATCACTTCATTCTTTTTTATCATTCTACTTCCCTTTAATCCTTGCATATTTTAACAAATATGAGAACCACTTTTGGTATCCAATACTCAGGAATTATTAGAAGTAGACAAATTAACCTCAATCATATACACACCTTGAGTAGGAGTTTCACTAAACTTCTTTTTTTGCCACATTGAAAGCATTTGCCATTTACCTTGTTCTTATTCTTATTTATGCTCCCAGAAAGTTTGGTTATTTTCTTGTTCTTCTTGGATTTAGATTTAGACTTTGTAGTCTTAGTCCTTGAGGAATTCGAAGAAACCATTAAAACTTGGCTCTTGTCTTTCTTAAGGTTGGCCTCGACTTTCTTGAGCATATTCAACAATTAGGATAATGTAGTTTTCACTTTATTCATGTGGTACATTAACATGACGTATGAATATGTGTCAGGTGGTGACTGCAAGACCAGGTCAACACTTAACACATGGTCCATGAAAAAATCTAATTGGCCTATTTTTTCAATATAACCAATCATCTTTAGCACATACTCAGTCACTGAAGAGCCTTCAACCATTTGACACCTGAACAGTTCTTTAGAGATTTCATATCTCTTGGTCCTAAATTGTGCATCCAACAACTTTTGTAGGTGAAACATTATATCATAAGCATTCATGTGTTCATGTTGCTTTTGAAACTCAAAATACATGGGTGCTAACATGACGCAAACAACTGTATCATTTTTCACATGATGTTTATTGAACTATTCAACATCCTCAATTGGGACAGTAAGTGGCTGTGCTTCCAAGGGGAGGGACGCATTAAGAACATAGGCAAGATGCTCACGCATGAGAACAATTCTTAAGTTATGTTGCCAATCCAAGAAATTAGATCCAGTCAATTTGTAATTATCAAGAATAGCACGTAAACTAATATTGGAAGACATTCTACAACAAAGTAAAAACAGAATGAATATTGGTATTTATGCTAAATAAAAACCAAATTAAATGACATAAATAAATTTGATTTTTCCTCCCACTATTTTGGTACAAATTCATAACCCTCATATATGAATTCAGAAATTAACAATTCCTAATGGGTTTAGAATTCCATTGAGTTATTTTGACCTTGAGTGTACTTGACGAGTCAAAATAATTTCAAAAGATAGGTACATTCTACCAATTACAACCCTTGTAACTTCTAGATAGTTGGGTTATCAACTCTTGACAAGCACATCTCATGTATATCTAACCTTTGTTTCTAAAATTTTTATGACTTTTAGTATACTCAATATGTCACAAAATTTTAGTTAAATCATATCCATTATTCAGAGATCTCATCTCATAGTAAAAACTCCTCAAGGTAGAGCAACGGTGAGTATACTCAACAAGTTAACTCGAACATGATTTCATTTTTACTATAATAATGGAAGGCAATTTCAACTTGACATAATATTTGATTTGAGGGATTTTAACTAACATTTTAAATATATTAAAAGGATCTCATCAAATCAAACATGGTATCCACTTTTATCTATTAAAATAAATAAACAAACATACTATAAACGTGGATGATTATGGACTTTAATCCTAAGTTTGCTTCCCCAAGCCAAGCGGAAACTAGATTGTCAAACTAATGAACAAAAACATCTCCATACTCTGTACACCTTTGTGTGTGCCACCATAGTAGATATGCTGCCATCTCCATATTCATTGTACATACAATTGTAAATTCTAATCTACACATTTGTATCATCACCCTCTCCCTATTCCTAAAAAGGTACATTATATTTATTTGAGAGAAACTTTGAGTTACATTCTAGGAGAGTGAGAAGAGAAGAGAATTTACATCGAGAATATGAGAAACAGGCCGGGTGCGCAGGCCCTATTTGACAATACCATCAATCCATACACATTCAACTATACACAATCATACTGGTTTTAGTCCATAATCATCCACCATACAATCATATAATACATAATTAAATGAAAGCATAAAATTTTATTTAGTTCTAGTCATATATCATTATAATGCATAAGTCTTTAATCATTATGTTAGAATTGATCCTAGGTTTTGATAATAACAAAACAAAATGATGATTTTGACTAATGTTTTTATATGAGAATTATGTTAGAACAGGTCCTTGTTTCATTGGAAAAGAGAAGAAATCAATTTAAGAAGAATTGAGAAGGTTTTATCTTATCAGACGCAAGGATCGGACGGTGAACAAAGGTTCGGACGTCTGACAGATTGAGAAGGAAATTGAGATGGTTACTGGTTCTGTCGGACGATCATTTCGGACGTCCGACAGTTTATGACAACACTTTCGGACGATGCTATCGGACGCAGGATAGGGGTTCAGACGTCCGACAGATTGACTGGTTCTATCGGATGGTGGGTTCGGATGTCCGACAGGCAAAAATTCGGACGTCCGACAGAGGTTCGGACATCCGACAGCTCCAACGGCTATTTTTTAAACAGCCATATTTTTGACTGTTGAAGAGCTTCTTCAGGCCATTTCTCACACTCTATAAATATTCACAAGTTCAAGAAGATAGAAAACTTTTGCCTACATGAAATACAAGCTTTCAAGGGTAGAAATATTCTTTGTTTGTTGTATAGGTATGGGAAAAGTGGGTATTGTGAAGTTACTCATTTGGAGGAGTAAAACCTTGGTGAAGGTTACCACACTTGTAATAGTAGTTCTTAATTGGTTGAGTGAGTTTTCAATTGTAACTTGTTGAGGATTAACTAGGATAGTTGTAAAACTCCTTAGCTCAACTAAAGACTTTTAGGGTGAGGAAGGAGTGAGCATTCACTTGTACAAGTTAGTTAGCTTCACCTTCAATTGAAGAAGCTACGAGTGGAGTTTATCCAAGTTTGGTACAACTTGAAAATTTGGTTTGCAATTCTTTCTATATCTCTTTTCTTTATTGCTCAATTGTGATATCTTTATTGTGCTTAATTTGACATATTTTTGTGCATACTTGAGCAATAGTTTGTACTTGTTTTATTGGGTGAATTCGTGTCATATTCACTTGTTTTGTTAAACAATCTAATTCACCCCCTTAGATTGCATTTGGGACCTACAATTGATATCAGAGTTTGATCTCCTTGAGATTAAACTCAATCAGTTTAGGAGTAAAGATGGCAACCAATAATGCATTATTTTTAGAGGGGCAATCCATCATTAGACCTTCCATGTTCAATGGTATAAATTATGTTAGTTGGAAGGATAGAATGGAAATATTTTTGCAAGCTATAGATATAGAGTTGTGGTTTATTGTTAGTGAAGGGCCTTATGAGGCTACCATTATAGACGAAACAACCTGTAGAAATAAAATTAAAACTAGAAGTGAATTGAGTGCTCAAGATAGAATCAATCTCTCTTTGAATGCTAAAACCATGAATGAATTGTACAACGCCCTAGATACAAATGAATCTACTAGAGTAAAAAGATGCAAATCGGCCAAGGAGGTATGGGATAAATTGAGAGATATATATGAAGGGAGTGACAATGTTAGAAAACAAAGGAAATCTATGTTTGTTGTCCAATATGAATCTTTTAAAATGCATCCTTATGAGAATGTGGATAAAATATTTTGTAGATTCAATGATAGTACTAAAGATCTTGAATTCCTTGGCACGGTATACACTTTGGGTGAGAAAAATAGAAAATTTTGAATGCCTTGCCGAAAGAATGGGAAAATAAAGTTACCACTATAGAAGAGGCAAAAGATTTAAATTCTATGTCTATTGTGTAAGGCCCAAATACAACCTAAGAGGGGGGGTGAATTAGGTTGACTAATAACTAGTCAAATATTGCCCCTTTTTCAAATTTTAATCACAAGCTCTTCAACAAATGATTTATCAAGCAAATAGACAAGTTGAGACCGAAAAGTATAGATGAGATTTCAAACAATGAATTTGATAAGTAAGCTAAAAATGTAATGATAGAAAGCAAACCAAACTTCTTCAAAACTCCACTTGAGCTTAAAGAGAATTCCTCAATACAAACTTCTTCAATTTGGTGAAATTCGATCACTCTTGTGTACAATAGAAGGATCACTTCCACCTTGTCCCAAGCTCCACTTAGTCAAGTTAGGAAGTTTTACACTATTTACAGAAAACCCTCACACAGCTACACAATTGATGAACTCACTCACAATTGAAAAGCTTCTCAATGAACTCACACTACAAGACTAACAATTCTTACTCAAAATGAGTATTTTCTAGCTAAAATCACTCTTAAGAACTTGTTATCCAAGTGTACAGTTGTATTTTGATATTTAGACAGTGCTTGTATTTATAGGAGACCAAAAAGTGCCTAGAAATTGAGGTCAACGGATAGTAGAAGCTGAAAGGTCAACTAGCCGTTGGAGCTATCGGACGTCCGACACTCTGTTGCTCGTCCGATACTAGCGTTCGATAGGCTGCTTTATGTCTTTATCGGATGGCCAATGGATAATTCTACATCCGATGGCTTTGCGTTCGACAGCGACCAGTAAGCTCAGGAAATTTTCATGGAACCGATCGGACGGCCGATACATGTTTTGCGTCCGAAGGTTTGCGTCCGAAAGCGTCCAGTGAGCTCAGAAAATTTCTTGGATATCTTCGGACGTCTGATGTAGTTGTTGTGCGTCCGAAAGAGGTATCCAATAGATCCCCTGTCTATCGGATGTCCGATAGGAAAGTTTCGAGTTTTATCGGACGCCAATACAAGGTATCGTCCGTCCGACAGTCAACAGTTTCTTCAACAGGTTTCCTGCCTCTATGACATGTGCTGTCAAAGAACTCACTAGAAAACATTAGACCAATTTCTTCAATTGTTTTGTAATTATCAAAATTCGGGATCACGATTAACATTCTCCCCCTTTTTGATGATGACAAAACAATTGAATGTGATTTAACCAATATTGAGTTTTAAAAAACTCCCCCTTACTCGAATACCTATCTAAATAGATGAATAACAAGCTCAAGCTTTTTCTCCCCCTTTTTGTCATCACAAAAATTTTCAACACAAAATGTGCGAAGCAAGTAGTGAAATCTTCAATGCCAAATGTGTTTGCAGCAATATGTAGCAATATCAGCATAATGCAGTCCAAGTAGATTCAGATAACATCAGCAACATGCAGCAATATAAGCAAGCAGTGAAATCTCCAAGTAGAATTCCATTACATCAGGTAACATCATCCAATATAATCTTCAATATACAACATCCCAATAACATAATCCAAAACTATTCAAGGGCATTTACCATCACAAGTCAATTAAGCTTTACTTAAACAAGAGAGAGTGTCAACATCTCTCAACTCACAAATATAAGAGAAAGTCACATTTATCATCATTAACTGAAAATAATATCAACAAGAGTACTGAAGTGCTGATTTCCCGAAGGAATTACAAAAGACTTAGATGAAAGCAGTAAGATAGTTTGATACACTTTCACATCAGTAAAAGGGAACAAAAGGAGATTTGTGCATTCTAATGTGAAGTGTAGGTGCATCCTAGTGTGCCTAAAGGGTGACTGTTGATCGAGTTCCAGGTCGTCTTCTGACAAGCCGATATGCTGAATCATCCTCTTCTGCAGTCTCTTCCCCATCATCCTCGTTTCCTTCATCTTCCACAACCACTGGTTCTTTTCCCTTTTCAGATGATGAGGGATCACGCTGTGGAGTTTGCGATTCAGTCATCTCTTGATCTTCCAATAGAGGATCAGTTCGTGGCTCTTTGGCTTGGGAGGTGTTTTCATCCCTAGGAGGAGGAAGTAACAGGTTTCTTTTGTCAAGAAAATCAAAATTTTGGTCAGATGTCATGGTTAACATAAGACCATGTTCGAGGAGAAGAACATGACTTTTGAGCTCATTTAACAAATCCATGACTTCAGATTGAGGAGAAATCCTAGAAACTGACTTCCTAGGATGAATTGATGGATCTGGAGTAAATCTAAGAGTTCTAGTAATACTAGGCGAGAGAGGAGCATCATGTGTTTTCTTTGAACGTGGGTCAGAGGCAGCTTCCTTGGTGCACCAATTACCATCAAAGAATTTTAAATTCTTTCTTTCAAAATATTGTTTTGAAAACACAGAGGTGACTAAGTCCTTAGGACATACACCACTTATAGGGACTTTGAAATGTTCGAAGATGGGAGTTAAAAACTTCCCATAAGAGAGTTTTCTTCTTGTATCAGTGGAGAGTTTCATCAGAAACTTACACATGACAAAGCCAAAATCTATTCGGATTCTTTCAACAAAGCAATAAAACAGATATAACTCCGTTTTGTTTGCATCTGTCCGATGACCATCAGTTGGAACAAGCAAATTTGAGATGATTGAAAAGGTGATCAGATTTTTAGGACTCAAGTCTTCCAACTTGGCATCAACAGGGGTTTGAAAAGGGGATTGAAAATAAGCCATTAATTTTTCAGCATTGAAATGATTCAAACTTGTTGGATTTTCCTCATAAGAAAAGAAATTTGCAATCTTACTTTTGCACCCAAACTCAATGGTGATTTTTAAAATTTCATTCACAACATCAGAATCAAATACCAAATCAACTCCATTGACATGGGATTTAAGGTCATCACAAGAATTACCCTTCCTAAGATTAGCAAAGAACTGATACATCATGTCAGGGTAATAGATATTAGGCATAACAATGATGTGAGACCATTTCTGAAATTCAAACAACCTAAGAACAGACTCTAGATCGATTTTCTTAAACTCAGATGGGACAATGGATCGCTGAATAATGAAACCTTTTTGAGAAAATAAGGCAAACTTAGACTCAGCATCAGAATCTATGAACTTGGGTAAAGGAGCAGGTTCTCTTATAACCTGAGGATCAGAAGGAGTAGTATGAGTTGGTTGATTTGTAGCAGAGCCATGTCTTGTCATTTTGGAAGTTCGTTTGCCCTTTGGAGAAGAAGTATCTTCAACTCTTGGCATCTTCTTGCATCCGATAGATGATAGAGCTCCACGAGTGCGTACCATCTTGCTTGTGTGTGTGATTTGAGTGATGGGGAGTTGTCTACGCGTAATGCAGAGTGATGAACTATTAAATTAGGTGGAGATGTATCGATTTTTCAAGCCAGAAAGAGGAGAAAAGAGAACGTAGGGTTTCGGGTGTGATTTGGGGGTGAGAAGAGGAGTGATTTATAGTGAAGACGATTGATGAAGATTGGACCGCAATAGGTGAGTGGTGAAGTTTGAGCTTTCAATTTTGAGAAATGGTGAAAGTTTTGCTGGGAATTTGGAGTTTTGAATTGAGGTGGTTGGGGAAGGTGCGTTCGAATTAAATGTGGTTGACTGATGGAGGTGAAGTGAAATGACCTGATACAGTGCGACTGTTCATGTGTCGGACGTCCGAACGTCGTGAAGCATCCGACCCATGCGTCCGATAGCATTTTTTGGAAAATGACCAAGAACATTGTCGGACGTCCGTTCATCAGGATCGGACATCCGATAAGTTTTTACCAGAAAAGCTTAAGGCTCCTTTTCTAAAATACCCAATTTCGAATGAAGATATCCAAATTGTTCTAAGGGCAGTGCTTTTGTGAAAATGTCAGCAATTTGATCATTCGAACAGACATAGTTTACACAAATTTCACCTTTTTGAACATGATCACAAACGAAATGATGCTTAATGTCTATATGTTTTGTTCTAGAATGTTGAATGGGATTTTTTGTCAAATAAATTGCACTAGTATTATCACAAAATATGGGCATATTATCATATGTCAAACCAAAATCATTCAAGATGTGTTTCATCCAAATTAATTGCGCATAACATGCACTAGCAACAACATATTCCGCTTCATTTGTTGACAAGGAAATAGCATTTTGATTCTTACTAAACCAAGAGACTAAACAATTTCCAAGAAAATGACAAGAGCCACTAGTACTCTTTCTATCAATTCTACAACCGCCAAAATCAGCGTCCGTATAACCACACAAAGTAAATTCATTACATTTAGAATACCAAAGACCAAAATTCATGGTTCCTTTTAAATAACGAAAAATTCTTTTAACGGCAATCAAATGAGATTCTTTTGGGCAAGATTGAAAATAAGCACATAGACATACGGCAAACATAATATCCGGTCTACTTGCGGTTAAATAGAGAAGGCTTCCGATCATACCTCTATATTTTTTCTCATCTACATTTGTACCTTCTTCGTCCTTTTCAAACTTGGTGGACGTGCACATTGGTGTTCCCACTTGCTTTGAATCTTTCATGCCGAACCTTTTGAGAAGTTCTTTGGTGTATTTTATTTGGTTGATGAAGGTTCTTTCACTTGTTTGAAGGACTTGAAGTCCGAGAAAAAAGTTCAATTCTCCCATTAAGCTCATTTCAAACTTATTTTGCATAATGGTGGAAAAATCCTTGCACAAGCCCTCATTAGTAGCACCAAATATAATATCATCAACATAAATTTGTACAATAAGAAGATCATTTGATTTTTGTTTTGTAAAAAGAGTTGTGTCTACTATGCCTTTTTAAAACCATTTTCAATTAAGAAATCACCTAAACGTTCATACCAAGCCCTAGGGGCTTGTTTTAGACCATATAATGCTTTTGAAAGTTTAAATACATGATTAGGAAACTTTTCATTTTCAAAGCCGGGTGGTTGATTCACATAGACTTCTTGATCAACATAGACTTCTTGATTAATAAAACCATTTAGAAAAGCACTTTTAACATCCATTTGATACAACTTAAAACCTTTGAAACAAGCAAATGCAAGAAACATCCTAATAGATTCTAATCTAGCAACGGGAGCAAACATTTCATCATAATCAATACCTTCTTCTTGAACATACCCTTTAGCCACTAATCTAACCTTATTTCTTACAATTTCACCTTTGTCATTTAATTTATTTCTAAACACCCATTTAGTGCCAATGATAGGATAATTTTGAGGTCTTTCAACTAAAGTCCAAACATTATTTCTTTCAAATTGATTTAACTCCTCTTGCATGGCCATAATCCAATAGTCATCTTTTAAAGCATCATTGATGTTTTTAGGCTCAATTTGCGATACAAATGCGAAATTATCAAATAATGGCTTTGATAATGAATGAGTTCTTACCCTCTCGGATGGATCACCAATGATCAAATCCTTAGGATGATTTTGAATGAACTTCCAAGCTTTAGGAAAATCCTTTGGTGCTTCATCATTCTTGTCTTCTTCATCTAGCCTTCGGATTTCTTGAGAATCACCATCTTTTGAATTTTCTTCCATATCACCATTGTTTCCTTCTTGAAGTGTGAGCTTCTCGAGATTCTTTTGAATACCTACATCATCATCTACACAAGTACTATTTGAAGAATTGCCATTAGATTCATCAAATGAAACATGTATTGCTTCTTCAATCACAAGAGTTCTTCTATTATAAACTCTATATCCTCTTTTATTCTCACAATATCCCAAGAAAATACCTTCATCGGTTTTCTTATCAAACTTTCCAAGGTGTTCTTTGATATTTAAGATAAAACATTTGCATCCAAAAACTTTAAAATAACCGACAATTGGCTTTTTATCAAACATCAACTCATAAGAAGTTTTGTTCCAAAATGGTCTTAGTAATACTCTGTTCATTACATAGCAAGCCGTATTTACGGCTTGCACCCAAAAATATTTTGGTAAATCATTTTCACTTAACATGGTTCTTGCGGCTTCTACAAGTGTTCTATTTTTTCTTTCAACAACACCATTTTGTTGAGGAGTTTTTACAATAGAAAATTCATGAGTTATTCCATTATGATCACAAAATTCCGAAAATCCACAATATTTAAATTCCGAACCATTATCACTTCTAACTTTGATAATATGCAAGCCAAGTAAATTTTGCACTTTTGCAAAGAAAGAGACAAAACTTTTAAAGGCATCATCTTTATGAGCAAGAAAAATAGTCCATGTATATCTAGAATAATCATCAACAATTACAAAACAAAATCTTTTACCACCTAGACTAGCAATAGATGTAGGACCAAATAGATCAAGATGTAAAAGTTCCAATGGCTTAGATGTAGAAATGTTTTTCTTAGGTTTAAAAGATGTTTTGGTTTGTTTCCCAAATTGACATGCATCACAAATCTTATTCTTTTCAAACTTAATCTTAGGAAGTCCTCTAACAAGTTCCTTTTTTGAAATTTCATTTATCACATCCATATTAAAATGACAAAGTCTTCTATGCCACAACCAAGGATCTTCATTTGAGATTTTAAGGCATTTAAAACTAGAAGAGTCAATTTTCTCAAGAATCACAACATAGATGTCATTGTATCTTCTTCCTTTGAAAACAATATTAAATTTCGAGTCAAGAACCAAACATTCATGCTTTTTGAATAAAACAAATAGGTCTTTATCACAAAGTTGACTAACACTAAGCAAATTATAGCTTAGATTGTCTACTAAGAGAACATTATGCACAAATGTTTCACCATTCGTACCCACATCACCTACTCCAATTGTTTTAACTTTCATGTCATCTCCAAAAGTCACTTTTCCACTTGACTTTGATTTGAGCTTGATGAATTGTGAAGGATCGCCGGTCATGTGCCTTGAGCATCCACTATCAATGAACCATTTTGATTTCTTCATATCTTTTTCAATTTTTACTTACAAGAAATAAAAAGTTCGGTACCCTTTTAATTTTTGGGTCCTTGATGGTTAGAATCATGTTTGACTAACCACATGCATCTCATTTCTTTTCTCATATTTCTTCTCACATAGCAATCATGCTTCAAGTGACCTACTTGGCAGCAAAAATCACACATAATGGTAGAGTTGTTTACATGAATTGGTTTAATGAATCTAATTCCACTTTTTCTATGAATTGTAAATTCATTTGCACTAAACATAATTTTCCTTTCATAAGGATTAGAATGAGACTTAAATACATTTCTTGTGAAAATATTTTTTTTCTTGTTTTGAAGGATCATGTCAAGATTATCCATTCTCTTCTTCAAGTCATTTTGTTTTTCTTTAAGCATTTCACAAAGGCTTGTTTTTCTATCAAGTTCATATTGTAATTCCATTTCAGTTTTTACTAGGCAATCATTGTCATACTTTAACTTCTTGTTGTCTTGAAACAGGTTTGCATTGTCTTGCAAAAGAAAAGTAATTTTTTGTTTTAGTTCTTTGTTTCTAGCATAAGACTCTTTTAAGCTTTCATGCAGTTTTGCAACAAATGACTCTAAATCATCATCATCATCATCACTATTGTATTGAGGATGAGAAGGTACCTCATTGTCACCAATTGCCAAAAAGGCAATTTGAGCGGATTCTTCTTCTTCTTCAATTTCTCCTTCCGAGTTGCAATCGTTCCAAGTAATTTGAAAGTTGTTGAACTTCGGTTTTCTTTCATTCTTCATATCTTTCTTCTTCTTCATTGGACAGTCCACCGCATAATGACCAGGCTGCCCACACTCGAAGCACTTATCTCCTTGCTTCTTGTTTGCATCATATCTTGCTTTGTATTTCGTATTGAATTGATTGTTGTTTTGGTTGCTTGGTCCTCCTTTTCTGAATCTTCTCTTGTTGAGTATTCTTTTGAAGCTTTTTGTGATGAGTGCAAGATCACTATCATCACAATCACCATCTTCTTCATCTTGTGAAACCAAGTCATCCTCATCTTGAGCAGCCTTTAGAGCAATGCTTCTTTTTGCTCTTGCTTCCTCTTCATCCTGTACTTTGCTTTTGAGCTTTAATTTATAAGATGTTAGAGAATTAATGAGAGACTCAATAGACATAGAGTTCAAGTCCTTGGCTTCCTCAATGGCAGTCACTTTGTTCTCCCACTCTCTAGGTAGAGCATTCAAAATTTTCCTATTCTTTTCACCAAGAGTGTATTCCTTTTCCAAAACCTCTAAGTCTTTAATAAGATCATTGAATCTACAATACATCTTATCAATGTTTTCATGAGGTTCCATTTTGAATGATTCATATCTAGTAACAAGAATGGATTTCTTTTGTTCTCTCACATCCTCATTACCTTCATGAATTTCTCTTAGTTTATCCCAAATTTCTTTGGCAGATTTACACTCTTTTACTCTAATGGATTCATTCGAATCTAGTGCACTATAAAGAACATTCATGGCTTTTGCGTTAGATGTGAGATTAGCTCTATCCTCTCAATTCAACTCATCTCTAGTTTTTAATCTAAGAACATGAGTGATGGGATCATTTATAATAGCAGTGTAAGGGCCTTCACTAACAATAAACCATAAATCAATGTCAATAGATTGCAAGAAAATAATCATACGTTCTTTCCAACTAACATAGTTTGATCCATTAAACATTGGTGGTCTAGTGATTGATTGACCTTCACCAAACATGGCATTGTTGGTTGTTATCTTTACTCTAAGCGGTTAAGCTTGATCCTAGAGACCAAGTTCTGATACCAATTGTAAGGCACAAATACAACCTAAGAGGGGGGGTGAATTAGGTTGACTAATAACTAGTCAAATATTGCCCCTTTTTCAAATTTTAATCACAAGCTCTTCAACAAATGATTTATCAAGCAAATAGACAAGTTGAGACCGAAAAGTATAGATGAGATTTCAAACAATGAATTTGATAAGTAAGCTAAAAATGTAATGATAGAAAGCAAACCAAACTTCTTCAAAGCTCCACTTGAGCTTAAAGAGAATTCCTCAATACAAGCTTCTTCAATTTGGTGAAATTCGATCACTCTTGTGTACAATAGCAGGATCACTTCCTCCTTGTCCCAAACTCCACTTAGTCAAGCTATGAAGTTTTACACTCTTTACAGAAAACCCTCACACAGCTACATAATTGATGAACTCACTCAAAATTGAAAAGCTTCTCAATGAACTCACACTACAAGACTAACAATTCTTACTCAAATGAGTATTTTCTAGTTAAAATCACTCTTAAGAACTTGTTATCCAAGTGTACAGTTATATTTTTGATTTTTAGACAGTGCTTGTATTTATAGGAGACCAAAAAGTGCCTAGAAATTGAGGTCAACGGATAGTAGAAGCTGAAAGGTCAACTAGCCGTTGGAGCTATCGGACGTCCGACACTCTGTTGCTCGTCCGATACTAGCGTTCGATAGGCTGCTTTATGTCTTTATCGGATGGCCAATGGATAATTCTACATCCGATGGCTTTGCGTTCGACAGCGACCAGTAAGCTCAGGAAATTTTCATGGAACCGATCGGACGGCCGATACATGTTTTGCGTCCGAAGGCTTGGATCCGAAAGCGTCCAGTGAGTTCAGAAAATTTCTTGGATATTTTCGGACGTCCGATGTAGTTGTTGTGCGTCTGAAAGAGGTGTCCAATAGATCCCCTGTCTATCGGACATCCGATACGTCAGGTTGAGCGTCCGATAGGAAAGTTTCGAGTTTTATCGGACGTCCAATACAAGGTATCGTCCATCCGACAGTCAACAGTTTCTTCAACAGGTTTCCTGCCTCGATGACCTGTGCTGTCAAAGAACTCACTAGAAAATATTAGACCAATTTCTTCAATTGTTTTGTAATTATCAAAATTCGGGATCACGATTAACATATTGAATCTCTTGTGAATTCGCTAACCTCTTATGAGTTGAAGTTAAATTCAAAAACACAAGATGATGAGGAAGCAAGGATCAGAGAGGCATAACATTCAAGGCCTCACAAGAAGATGTGGAGTTAGATGACATGGCAAGGGCATTGAAGAAACTTCTAAATAAAAGGAGTTCTAAAGGAGGAAGAGCAAGTAATGATAGAACACAAAAATTAAAAAATTTTAAAATTACTTGGGATGAATGCAAATTGGATGAAGAAATGGAAGAAGAAGAAGAATCGACTCAAATGACACTTATGACCTTTGGAGATGATGAGGTAAACTCTAATCACTCTCTTAGTGATGAAGAATATGATGATGATGATATGCAACTTCTTATGATCAAAATGCATAAAAGTTTGAAAGAATCTTATGCCAAAAACAAGGATTTGAAAATAAAAATAAATGCTTTATTGAAAGAAAATTCTAGACTTTTTCAAGAAAATAAGAATTTGAGAAAAGACAATGATGACTTGAAAAAGTACAAAATTGATTTTGATTGCAAAAATGATTTGAAAAAGAAGTTGGAAAATAAAATAAAGTTTTAAGAAAAAATGTTGGAGGAACAAAATTTTTTAAAGAAAAGAATTGATGACTTGAATGGTTCTCTCCAAAAGAAGAAACAAAATGTTTTACGAAGAAAAGAAAAACATGTTTTACATAGCAAAACTGATTTTATTATTTCTAAAAAAGGAGAATTAGATTTATTAAACATACTTTTGTGAATGATTCTAGTATTATGTGTCATTTTTGTTGTCAATTTGGACATATGCAAAAAGATTGCTATGTGAAGAAAAATATAAGAAAAGGCATGAAATCCACGTGGATTATTAGATCATGTTGTACTAACTCTTAATAGAAAATTTGGGCTATAATTTATTAAGTGTTAGTCAATTATGTGATAAAAATCTTTATGTGTTATTTAAAAAGTATGAGTGTTTGGTTCTTGATATTAGTTTTAACATTGTTTTCAAAGGAAAAATACTTTTTGAGGAAAACGGGGGATCAGACGTCCTACAGCTCTTTGGACATTTGACAGCATTTTTCTTGTGAGGACCCACAAATTTTTTTTCGACTTAATTAATTAATTAATTATTTATTTTCTCTGAATAATTAATTTAGATAATTTTAATTGCGAATACGCCATACGTTACTTCCTTTTATTTTAAAACCTTGTTTAACTATCAATTTAATTTATAAAATTGTAAAATTTCATATTTTCATAAAATTACTTTCATAAAATTAGTTTGAATTATTTGAATGTCGTTTATCAATTGTAACGGCACGAAAAGTTTTAAAATGCAATTTTGTACATTTAAACTATGTTTCGATTTAAACTGTTTGAATGTTTAAATTTCGTACTTGGGCCTAAGATCGACTAGTAGATATAAGTTTCGAATATTAGAATATATATTCGGGATATATAAATGAGAGAAACTAGGATTGTAATATTTCGTCGTGTGAATTTACCTCGATGCGACAAAAGTGGCTTTACGCCAAATCACCCAACTTCCTCTCAGTTTTTTCATTTTTCACAAAAGCCCCAAAAGTCAAAACCATTACAACCACTCATCTTCTTTCTTTCTTCTCCTCATAACCGGTTCTTCCCTCTCTCATTTCTCCTCCAATTTCCTCCAAAAACAGCCGCCCCTCTCTCTTCATCTTCCTCTTCTTGTTTCATTAAAACCATCAACACAAAAAACCCACCATTGAAGCCAACAAGGAGCTTGTGTGAGAACCCCAAATTTTGCATGAATTATTTGTTATTGTATTTATTTAAAGTGCATATCATTTTCTTTAAACATTGGTAACATAAAATTTTCTTCAAGTGCATATAAATTCCTTTAGTGTATTAGTGGTATGTTTTCACTAAGTACATTATTTATTATTTAGTTAGATAAACTTTTCTTAGATTCAATTTTAGAATTAGTGAGAACTTCTTGCATGACTAAATTGCTAGGAAAAGAGGATTTATTAGTGTTGATTGAAGACTAAACTCAATTAGAGGAGTTAGAAGCAATTAAGTGAGATTTTGTTAGGAAGTGGCCAAGAAACCACCACTTGTCACCCTAGGATTTAAACTTTGACTTGATGGCTTTTCCCTTCAAACTTATCTCTTTAAAAACAACACAATTTCAGCTTCATTTTGAGAGGTGTTGGACAAAATTTAGGAGAGAAAAGAGAGGAGAAACTCACAAAAAACCAACCCTAAATCTTGCTTAGTTGATAGGAAATCAAAGAGAGGAAGTTGGTAGCACCTTAACCATCCATCCTCAAGTTTGGTAGGGGAAGATTTTGGTTGTTTGGAGAGTCACTTCTTTAGCTTGTTAAGGTATTTTTCTTCCAAAACCCTCGTCCTATGATCTATAAAGTTAGTTTAATGAAGGTTTTTGGTGATAATAGGAAGGATGATGCTTGGAAACCTAAGTTTTTGGCTTGGATTCTTGTAGTTGCAACTTGAGAATTGGTTTGATTTTATGCCTATTATGTGTTTGATTTTTGGATTAGCACTAATCACTAGGCTATGATGATTATTTCTTTGAGAAAGATGCTTGTTTAGCTTCCATATTCAAGCTAGAAAAGTTATAGAAGTTGGTTCAAACTTTTAAAAGTGGAAGGAAGTTGTGGACTGTTTTGTGGTTTCTTTTCCTCTTGTTCCTCTTGTTTTGCGATTTCTTCTTACTCAATCTTCACTAATTCTTGTTGAGAAACCTTGCTAGGACATTTGTGCATCAAATTGGAGTGAAATCAATTTATTTTGAAGGGTGAAAACCTCTTGAATTACACAAACTTTTGAACAAAATTTCTGTTCTGCACTCTGCCAGAATTGAGAAATTAGTCAACTTCCCAGGTTTTCTGGTATTGATAGGAAATGAACTAGGAGATGAGCCATGTACCGCTGGAAATCCCTATGAGTCTAATTTCTAACGCCACTGACGGCACTCAATTTTGATTTTTCTACACCGAGTTATGGCCATTTTCCCAAGGCTGCGCAATGGTCACTGTTATACCCGAACCTTAGTTTTGTCGTAAACTTGTTCTTGGTTGAACGTTGATGTTTCTTGAATCTTTGCATGTTTATTTCATTCCAAATATCATTAACTTGTGAATCTACTAAACCTTCAATGTTTCATCATTTTGCAACTTGAATCACTCTAGAATTTCCTAGTTAGATGCATTAACTAGTAGCATTCATTTGCACTTGTTAGGTTGCATTTATTTGCTTTGGTTGAGTTGATGATTGTATACATTGGTTGTACATAGGATTCGAAGATGGTATCGAGGGTGATCACGGTGTGAACATTTGAGTTACTTGGCTTTGTTGGGTGAGTGTTCCTCGCTTGTTGACATGAATACTTGGACTACATGAACTATATGAAACTTGAACTACGTGAACTATGTGAACTACTTGGAATGTGAATAGTCTCTTGTTCCATGTAATACACCTTTGGGTTCCTGTGGTTGAGTCAAGTGTGTACTTTATCGCACTCAAACTCTCCCGTTTGACTTTCACTTGAAATTTGACCTGCTCGATTTGTGATTTGACTTTGTATACTTTGATGTTAAAAGTCGTTCAGGTGATATCCCGTCGACTAATTTGATTCATTTGTGACTTGGTATACTTTGATGTGAAAAGTCATTTGGGTGATACCCCGTCGACTAATTTGATTCGTTTGGAGTTCCGGATACCCCAAAACCCCATTGGCAAGTCAATTGTATCGAGCCAAGTAAGAGGTACTGGTCGAAAAAATTGTCAAACTGTGAGTTATTATATCTGATCCTTTGAAATTTGGTATACTCGAGTATTACCTAAATTAGTTTCTTTGAGGTGTTCAGGCCCGGTAAGGGGGTGAATGGTGGAAGGTTGTGGGGTAAAGTGGTGCTCCACGCACTTTGGTTCTTGACTTCAAAAGTTGACGGAGAGTCAACCGGTTATCTTATGATCCAACTCTTGTGGAATTGGCTTTTGGAAGCCACCCGTATCCTTTTAAATTTACTTGCTACTATATTTGTCTTATGTCTGCTTGTTAACTCGAGTAGTGTTCTCCTCATGAATACGATCTCCTAGTTGAGAGACTCGAGTCGTGTTCTTTAACACAATCTCCTAGTTGAAAGGTTCGAGCAGTGTTCTCCTCATGAACACGATCTCCTAGTTGAGAGGCTCGATGTATTTTGTACTTGGTTATGACATTTGTTTCTTTATTTTACATTTTAAATGCGATGTTTGACTACTTGAGTTCTCCTATTTGTTAATGTGACTGCATGTTTTATTTGGGACCTCATTAAGTTTTAGCTTACCCCATTCCCTTTTGTTTTCCTTAGTAGGGTTGTGTAAGTGGTCGGCGAGTTTGCTTTTGGCTTAAAAGTCTAGTGTGCTGCCTTTTGTTTAAGTACCAATGTATTAGTAGATTTGTTCCATTTTGTAAGTTTGAAGTTGGGTGTAAACTTTAAAATTGAGACGTTTTGTAAGCTTTATGTCCATGTAATTTGGAGTTTTACTTTATTTTAAGAAAATGTTAAGTTTTAATGCTTGGATAAATTTTATAATCTCTTGATCCATATTAAGTTTAAGTGTACAATTGGAATTTCAAATGACTTATGGAAACGTAATTTTTGGTTATGTTGTTATTTTGGAGTATTTGAGTGTAATTATTAAGGATCGAAATTTGAAATTATTTGAGGTCTATAGTGAGTCCCAGTGAGAGTTGGGTAGGCGGTCTGCTGAATCCTTTGGTTCGTCTTAGGGGAAGGTAGGGTCATCACAGCTTGAGGTTTATGCTAGTTTCTTGGAGAAAGCTTCGGACCAGCTAGGAAGAGGAGGAGCTGGTTGTTGAGCTTGAAAGTTGAGGTCTTGGGTGAGCTATTCCATCTTCCATTCACTAAGCTCCTTGATTGAGTTGAAGTAATCTTGCTAACCACCAAGAACTTTGCTCATTTGTGTCAATCTTTAGCTAAGAAAGCTTATAGCTCTTTGTATTAGATTTTATTGTTGAATTTGGTTGAATGTGGGCTCTATGAAATCCCACCACATGTGAACTTGGGCTGTTGATGATGTATTGTGTGTGTGTGAGGTGTTTATGCGGTGTTTAGTTGCTAAAAATGAAAGAGGAAAGAAGAGGAGGAAACCGAGAGGAAAGGAAATGCATGCTGCCCTGTATTTGGCTGCTTTGATCGCTACCTTTCCGTGTGAGTTTTTAGCAGAAATTTGGTGAAAACGTAGCTTATATACTGAGGTTTTTTCTTGCAAAATTTGGTGTTTTTATAGTACCATTTCATTGCTCAAATAATGTCTCAAATTTGTTCTTCGAATCTGGAATTTCCGGAAATCAGGGTTGGTCATGCAGCCTACTTTCAACTGTTGCAACTTGACATAGGAAGGCCCGAATTGAGTTCCATTTGTTGTGTTTGAAACTAGAATCTGAGTTCTTTAGCAGTATAAATTTCAAGGGCTAGTTCAATTTCTGTGAATTTTTCCAAATTTTCAAATTTGACTGAAAATCAAGACTGATGTGCTTTGTTTTCATTGTAACAGCAGCTTTAAACTGAAATTTGATTGGTTTGCGATTTGAATCTTGTATAAGTGTCTTCTTGAGAGTTTTAGTTTATCGAGTCTATTTTCCAACGATATAAGATTCGTAAATTTTGGACTTATAGAACTCAAGTTATGATTTTTCAAAAAAATACTGCTCAAAACTGAAACCTTTTCCAAGAAAGTTTGAAATCTGGATTTTGAGTGTTTAAGCCTACCGGTTGTTGTTTACGTTATTTTGCCCTGTTTTAACACCATTATTTCGTGATTATTCACCGCTAAGATGATGGTCTAGATGAGGGCTAGAAACTTTGCAAAAATGAGCATTTTTGGTGCATAAACACGTTTAACAAAAAGCATGTGAAAATTGAAGAGCCAAATCTGGAATTTTGCTCTTCACAAAAGTGCCGAACTATTGCCCTAGTTTTGAAACGCTTTGATTCAAGTTTTTGCTACCATTTTGCTTCCATTTGATAAGGGAATGCTGCTAGAGCTTTTGTGTCAATGCTTGAGTGGTGTGGGGCAGTTTTAGTTAAGCAAAATGTTTGAAAATCAAAAGGAGGAAATCTGGCAGCTAAGAGTTGAGATTTTTCACAAACTTTGGCCATCTAAAAAGTTATCTTCCCGTGTGATTTTTTGGCTCAAATTTGGTACACACATATTTCATCTAGTGACGTTTGAGTGTACAAAATTTGGTAATTTTTCAATGGCATTTCAATGCCCAAATGTTGTTCCAAACACAGCTTTTCAAATCTGGAAATTGTAGCCGTCAGTCTTGTCAATCCCTGTACTTCTGTCGGGTATAACTCTTGGCTCAGGAGTCAAAATTGAGCACTATCGGTGGCGTTTGAAACTAGGCTTCACAAGATTTCTAACGGTATAAGGCTTGCATGCTAATTCTTTTCCTATCAATACCAGAAAAAATCGCAAAGATGGCTGATCCACCAGCCTGATTTTCCTATTTTGTTGTTGTGCTGGATTTTCTGGTTCGTTTTAACTCAGCTTACTTCAGGAATCTTCGAGCGATGTCTTCTAGTGATTTTAGTACGTTGAATCTAGTTTCCGTAGCTTTACCCCTTGTCCAATTCTGAAGTATATTGAGTGAGTTAGGGCTTGAGAAAGAAGCTTTAGTTGAGTGATTTTTAGGTGAACCTGGAGAGAGTTAGGTTAAATCTTAAGTTTTAACCGTTTCAATTAAAAGTGATAGTTCCATTTTGGCTCAGGTGACCAAAAGGTTGCGGAAGTTGGCCCGACTACCGAAGTTTAAGCTTCTTGCTCGTTCACTTGTTTTACGGGACTTTGGTGAGTGTCTAAGTGCATGTTATTAATGCTTTAATTAATGTAAGTGATTTGAAAAGCATGATTGTATACCAAGGTGAGCGTGTACCTTATCACGCTCACCCTAATTGAATTGCCTCTAAATGAGTTTCACTGCTTGAATTGTTAAGTGTTTAACTGCTTGAATTGCTTGTTATTGCTATTGAAAATTGTGGGGATGCCCAAACCCCATCGGGGAAGCTTTCACTTCGGCCGGCAAAAGGGGTTCGGTCGAGGGATTGGTGAACCATGAGTCTTAAAAGTGTTCTGTCGGTTGGAGTGCGCTCGCCGACCAAGGTATACTCGAGTATTACCAACTTTGCATCTTTTGACGAGCGGGCCCGGTACAGGGGGTGAAAGTAGACAGATGAGGGTTTAAAGTGGTGTCTACAGGATGTGAGAGTGTGGTTGACGGAGTGTCAACATTTTTGATTTGAAAGTCGGAGCTCATGAAAAGGTCCGGATATGAATGTGGAAAATGCAGAAATTTGGATCGGGGGTACATGCTACGTCCCTGAGGACGATAGACACCTCTATCACCCGTGTCCACCTGTATCCTTTTTATGGTGTTATCAAATTATTTTACGTGAAATATTGCTTGTTTTACTTTAAATTGTGTTGATTGTTAAAGTATTGCTCTATATTACTTGCGTGCATGCTTTCTTGGCCTCACTGAGCATTAGCTCACCCCAATATATTTGTTTTCCTTAACAAGTCTTGAAGTGGGGATTGTAGATCGAGGATTTATTTCTTTGGTAGGATTTCTGTATTTTTCTATAGGATTGATATTAATTGTGAAGTTAATGGTTTATTGTACTTAAAGTTACTATTATTGTAATTTTGATAAAAATTGTTGAGGATTTACTCTTGTAAATTAATTAGTATTTTTGGTTGGACGTTAATTAGGGTTTTAGGAATGAATGCTTGTAATTATATTTTGGATTTTGTAGTGAGTCCTGACGAGAGTTGGGTAGGCGTCGGCTGATACCCTTGGGAGAGGTGGGCTGTCACAGTTGGTATCAGAGCCAGGTTAAAGATCTATTTGGGATATTTTAAGGATATTGGTCTTGAATTCAGAGTTGGGATAGCCTTATGTTTTCAATGTGGTATTGTAAGTGAATTAGTGGACTTTAACTTCTTATCTTAGAATTTATGTTTGTTTTGTAGGAGTGATGTCAAGTGTTTTAGCACCACTAGCTGTTGCTATACTGGTGTTTAGGATTTTCGAATTTCTCCAAATAGACAAGTTGTGTTGAGATCTCTCAGATAGGTAGTTAAGCAAAAGACACGATTCGTATTCACAAGTCAATGAGAGCCCTTATATTGGATTTCAAAGAGTTGAGCTTTAAATGGTTAGAATTTCATTGTGATTAAATATTAACCTGGCGATTTTGATTTCCTTAGTAGGTCAATTTCGGGAGTTAAAGGAATTAGTGACATGGCAAACTTGGAAGATTCACGTGATGACATAGAGGCTCTTCAAAAGGACTTAGGGTTTCAGACGGAACTTGCTAACTATTGGGAAGGATGATGGGAACAAGAATATAAGGAAAAGACTGAGCTACTAAGAAAGTACGTGGAAATAAAGAAGAAATATGAAGCCATACTAAAGGAAATGCAGCATAAGTTTGAACTGGTACGCTCAACTACCCAAATTGAATTTCGAGATACCCCTAACACTCAAGTTAGAAATCAGGAAAAAAGCTCCCTCAATGTTAAAGGAAAGCGTAAAGAGATTAGCAAAGATGAACATGCTACTGAAAATAAGGGAAAGAAACTAAAAATTAGTGGACCTGTTGCACGGGGACTCAGAGTTGTTGAGTGTGATTTTTGTAACAAATCTCATCCTACAAAAGGATGTTGGCGAAAGATGGGTGCATGTTTAAGGTGTGGGAGCCTCGAACACCTAATAAGGAACTGCCGTAAAACCTAGAATAGACTATAGCGGTCTTAGTCTTTTGAATGTTTTGTAAATGGATTAGTTGGGGTGAGGCTTGTGAGGCCTATAATTGTGACTGCATGACTATCTGTATTTTTGTGACATCTGTGTGTGTTATATTTTGTAATACCCTATAATTTGCTAATTATTTGGGAACTTGCTAATGTGAAGGTATGCCAGTAGTTTCTATTTCAAATATTTTTACTATTGACACTTGCACTTAAATTGCTTTTGAAGAACTGTTTTATTTCTGCATTGAAACATAATTAAAACTATGGATGGTTGGAGACGGATAGGGGTCGAGGACGTGTGCTTAGGTAGACAAACCTCCAAAAGTAATCCAATGTTCGAGACTGAATAGAAATAAAGATAGATGGGCAAAGTGGGAGATTAAGTAAACATCGTCCTTAATCGAAGGATTGACATTTTAGAACATTTGGTAAATTATCGAGTTCTTACACCGGTGAACTAGCTTAGGAATTAAGAAAAAAGAAGGGAAAAGCTTTGTAGGAAGTGAATTAGTCATGTTTAGGTTGTGAAGTAAATTAATGGTTTGCTTTAAGTTCATGAGACGGCTAGATATTAGTAATGATGACTTGGCATTTGATCTATGCTCGAACATAGCTGTGTATGTAAAACAATTTGGGTTTAAGGGTTATAAATTTTATTCATGTGATGGTGAAAAATTTTATCCTATGATTAGTAGTTAAGATTCAACGATCCATGAATCAAGGGAATGTTAAATGGTTCTTCAAGTTTTAGATATAAGATAAATAGCTTATGGGATGAAACTTAATCCACTTTTGATAATGGAACCTGTTGTACTTGACTTCTGGAAAAAAAAAATTTCAGTGTTTCATGTTTAAGCCTTATATTTTCGTTCTATCAATTTCAAGTGAAGTTTAACTCAAAGAATGAATTCAAAAGTTTTCAATTTAATATTGTATTTCTTCGCCTTTCTAGATATTGATATTTAGATTTGATATAAACGTATTTTGAAAGTAATTTAGTATTTGCAACATTGTTTTTCTTGTTTAAGTTTTGGACATTTCTTGTTTACAGTGTTTTCGTGAAACTTGAGTTTATTAGAGTGATTTTCTTTAAAAAAAAAAAAGGAGAAAGTTTTAACCAAGTCTTTTATGTCCTCAATATCTTACTCTTTTCAATTTAAAGTGAATTAAGAGTGCCTTTTTTTTTCAAACGAATAAGAATGTGAGAATTCATTCTTGTAAGAATTATTTTGATGATTTTATACCATCTTCTTAAAGGTTTGAACATTTTAATTTTGATATACAAAGCTATATTTTATCTTTATTGGAAAAGAATGAACCCGAGAGCCTTATTCTGTGTAATGTAAGATTTGAATTGATAGGAATAAGTTACGATTAGTGGAATAGTTAAGTTTTGGAAAGTACAATTATGATTCATAGGAAATCACAATTTTGAATGCTGCTAGAAAAGTTTAGGTGGCATTAATTGGTATATGTATTAGAACAATGAGATTAGGTTATGATACCATTTGTCATTTCAATTAAGGTTGACATCATAGTTGGCATAATGGTCTCTTTTGAATTATGTGTGGTACAATGAAGAGATGGAATACACATATTTGGAGTGATTAAGTTTTCGTGGGTTTTATAATTGATTTAATCCTTGTAAATGACTTCAAGTGTGAATAGGAATTCTCAATTGGTGAACCATAAGTGAAAGAATTGAGGAACAAGCAAATTCCTTTATTGAAGATATGGTGGATGAACCAAGGTATCGAGGAAGTAACTTGAGGGTTAGAGGAAGAAATTCGGAGAAAATACCTAGAATTATTTCATAGTTCAAGTGTGAAGCCAACAAGGAGTTTGAGGTTTATGCTAGTTTCTTGGAGAAAGGCTCAGACCAGCTAGGAAGAGGAGGAGCCAGTTGTTGAGCTTGAAAGTTGAGGTCTTGGCTGAGTTATTCCATCTTCCATTCACTAAGCTCCTTGATTGAGTTGAGGTAATCTTGCTAACCACCAGGAATTTTGCTCATTTGTTTCAATCTTTAGCTAAGAAAGCTTATAGCTCTTTGTATTAGATTTTATTGTTGAATTTGGTTGAATGTGGGCTCTATGAAATCCCACCACATGTGAACTTGGGCTGTTGATGATGTATTGTGTGTGTGTGAGGTGTTTATGCGGTGTTTAGTTGCTAAAAATGAAAGAGGAAAGAAGAGGAGGAAACCGAGAGGAAAGGAAATGCATGCTGCCCTGTATTTGGCTGCTTTGATCGCTACCTTTCCGTGTGAATTTTTAGCAGAAATTTGGTGAAAATGTAGATTACATACTGAGGTTTTGCCTGTAAAATTTGGTGTTTTTCTAGTACCATTTCATTACTCAAATAATGTCTCAAAATTGTTCTTCGAATCTGGAATTTCCGGAAATCAGGGTTGGTCATGCAGCCTACTTACAACTATTGTAACTTGGCGTAGGAAGGTCCAAATTGATTTCCATTTGTTGTGTTTGAAACTAGGATATGAGTTCTTTTAGTAGTATAAATTTCAAGGGCTAGTTCAATTTCTGTGAATTTTTCCGAATTTTCAAGTTTGACTGAAAATCAAGACTGATGTGCTTTGTTTTCACTGTAAGAGCCGCTTTAAGCTGAAATTTGATTGGTTTTCGATTTGAATCTTGTATAAGTGTCTTCTCATGAGTTTTAGTTCATCGAGTCTATTTTCCAATGGTATAAGATTCATAAATTTTGGACTTATAGAATGCAAGTTATGATTTTTCAAAAAGATACTGCACAAAACTGAAACCTTTTCGAAGAAAGTTTGAATCTGGATTTTGAGTGTTTAAGCCTACCGGTTGTTGTTGCGGTAATTTTGCCCTGTTTTAACACCATTATTTCGTGATTATTCACTGCTAAGATGATGGTCTAGAAACTTTGCAAAAATGATCATTTTTGGTGCATAAACACGTTTAACAAAAGCATGTGAAAATTGAAGAGCCAAATCTAGAATTTTGATCTTCACAAAAGTGCCGAACTATTGCCCTAGTTTTGAAACGTTTTGATTCAATTTTTTGCTACCATTTTTCTTCCATTTGATAAGGGAATGCTGCTAGAGCTTTTGTGTCAATGCTTGAGTGGTGTGGGGCAGTTTTACTTAAGCAAAATGTTTGAAAATCAAAAGGAGGAAATCTGGCAGCTTAGAGTTGAGATTTTTCACAAACTTTGGCCATCTAAAAAGTTATCTTCCCGTGTGATTTTTTGTCTCAAATTTGGTACACACATATTTCATCTAGTGACGTTTGAGTGTACAAAATTTGGTAATTTTTCAATGGCATTTCAATGCCCAAATATTGTTCCAAACACAGCTTTTCAAATCTGGAAATTGTAGCCGTTAGTCTTGTCAACCCCTGTACTTCTGTCGGCTATAACTCTTGGCTCAGGAGTCAAAATTGAGCTCTATCGGTGGCGTTTGAAACTAGGCTTCACAAGCTTTCTAACGGTATAAGGCTTGCATGCTAATTCTTTTCCTATCAATACCAGAAAAAATCGCAAAGATGGCTGATCCACCAGCCTGATTTTCCTATTTTGTTGTTGTGCTGGATTTTCTGGTTCGTTTTAACTCAGCCTACTTCAGGAATCTTCGAGCGATGTCTTCTCGTGACTTTAGTACGTTGAATCTAGTTTCCGTAGCTTTAAGCCTTGTCCAATTCTGAAGTATATTGACTGAGTTAGGGCTTGAGAAAGAAGCTTTAGTTGAGTGATTTTTGGGTGAACCTGGAGAGAGTTAGGTTAAATCTTAAGTTTTAACCGTTTGAATTAAAAGTGATAGTTCCATTTTGGCTCTGGTGACCAAAAGGTTGCGGAAGTTGGCCCAACTACCGAAGTTTAAGCTTCTTGCTCGTTCACTTGTTTTACGGGACTTTGGTGAGTGTCCAAGTGCATGTTATTAATGCTTTAATTAATGTAAGTGATTTGAAAAGCATGATTGTATGCCTAGGTGAGCGTGTACCGTAATTGAATATGTTGTATTGGCTATTTAACTGATGCCATCAACCAACTAAAAAATTTGTATGTAGTAAATGTTAAATATAAAAATATTGTCTTAGAATCTTCAAGTACAACTTGCAAATCATGAAATTCAAATTACGACATACCTTGTGCCACTGAGTATATCCCTCAAAGGAAAGGAACTTGATTAAAATAACTATTTATGCAAAGCCATGAAGATTTGCCGTAGACATATTTTTCTTGATGGATTGCTGCATTTCTTTTTCTAAAAGGGGTTAGAGTAAGAAAATAAAACCTTTGTGTGTTTAATGTGTATAGACTTAAGAAAATAAAACCAGAGGGAAGCAATCCATCAAGAAAATAAACTATTTCACATCGTCAAGCAAGATACCAGAGGGAAGCTAAAGAGCTCTCCAAAAAAATCAGTGAATACGTGTTGATTTGGAAGGCCACTCCAACACTCCAAAAATTCAAGTAACGGTCAGTCAGTATGAATCCAAGCACGTTTCCATGATTTTTTTTTACTGATTTATTTCTCAGTAATCACCATAAATTATTCTGAGTTTAATAGGTGATGGTTTTCACTGGAAATTATTTTTAATCAACCACTAACAGAAGGCGCTTTTTGATTTTCTTATTATTTTTAGAAAATATATATGAAAGTTTAAGTACTGATTTAGACCAATAATTACATCTGTGATGTTCTGACTATGTTAGAGATTAGGATTTTCTTTTGTTGTTCAATTGGAAAAATGAGAGTGATGCATTAAGAATAGACTGCATTTGACCATATTCCAAAGTTAAGTGATGGAAATGATAACTATTTTCCAACCAAAATATTGACATTTCTACACCTAAAAACTTAAAAGGTAGGAGGAAAAAGGCTTAGACAAAAAAGAAAAGGAGCTTTATAAGGCAATAACTTCAAACCAATAAAAATTTTGACTCATAATTTATGATCAAAATAAAAAATGATAGAAGAAAAACAAACTAAAATCCTAGAAAGGAAAAAAAAGTGTTTGTTATCCAATGACTTGTTGTGTGTAAATTAATTTGCTCTTTTTTGACAAAGCTCGAGCCAATGTTGTTTGAAACATACTCTCAAAGATCACTCTTATTTCCAAATCTCTTGCTGCATTTTGGATATTTACTATTTTAGTTATTATGTGATTGGATTTGATAATTAAGTACATTAGTAGAACCATTAAAAATTTTCATATATATTTATTCTAGCGAAGGATCACCGTGCTTTGCTCGTGCTTCGTATGGTGGAAAGTATAATCATACCTAACATTAATAATATATGATAAATATTGTGCCCAATTAGACACATGCAAGCAATAATAAATATTATTGTGCCCAGTTAGGTACTAATTTATTAATGTAAAATTTAGTCATTGATAAGAATGGATTTTCTAGTATATTTAAGGAGAAAGGTTTTAAATAATTAAGTAGAGTACTTTTATTTTTTCTTGCAAATATATAGCAGTTGGAAAACCTAAAGTTGACCTTTCTATTTCAAACACCATAAATAATCTGGCTATCAAACTACAAAAACAAGTTCTAGATGGCGCTCAAGGGTTAACATTCAAATAGTCCTTTTCAATTTTATTTGATACAAATAAGTTTCATAACATCTCCCAATCACCCATAAGTCCCCCTCTCAAGAAAATAGGAAAAAGAAAAAGAAAGAAGGAAATGAAAGGAGACTCGTGGACACTTGACCTTTGAAGTATCAACCTCATGAATCTGCTACAACATAGCTAGCTTTAATGCCATGGTAGTTGTAGTTCCCATTGAATCATAGAGTACTTTTTAATATGATTCAATAGTTAAATGCAAATTACATGCATATTTTTGGCATTAGAGAAAAAAGATGGAACATTAGAGAACATTAACTATCGAGATACATGCAACGAAAAACATAATAAATGGGTAATGAATCATTCCCTTATGAATTGATTTATATAACATTCAATACATCATTCTCCGTGACACAATAATTAAGTTTCAACCTATATGCAGTCTACCTGCTTTAGTAGCTATGTTCACTTTGACCAACTCTTGGATGAATTTACATTGAAACCTTTTTGACCATAGTCAGTATAATCAAATTTATCGCACGTACCTTAATAAAAACATCTTCGTCAAAGCTCACATTCAAAATGGTTAAATCCTGAGCATGCCATCATATTGTAATAATTGTTGACATTGATGTAGAGATGCTTCACTAGCTCCACTCACTTTTCCTAATTTTTCAGGTAAATTAATTCCAATAAGCAACTATTGCAAAGGATACTGATAAGTGTTTATTTTGTATGTTTGAAGTATGTTTTTCTATTAAGTTTTTGTGTGTTTTGCTATTTTAATGGCTAATTAACTAGGGTTTCTAGTGAAGTTTTGCATTTTATAGTTTAAATAGAAAAAATGCATTCCTATGGATTAAAGTAGTGAAACTTCATATTTTTGTAGAATTAATTGCTCAATCATCAAATGAAGTGAAATGAGAAGAATTTGCATATTTGCATAAATTATTGTTGATGTGAATTAATTTCAGGTAAGAAGATTGGATAGAAAGTTGGAAAATTGAAATATCCGAAATTGATAATGTTCCAAATTGAAATGATCCATATGCAATTCAATTAGCAAGGGATCAAAAGATCAAAAGTCGGAGGATTTAACGTGTCAATTTCACGACAAAAATTTAGATTCTGCAATTTTGAGCAGATTCGCGACGTAGAAACGCGATGTGATAATTGGAAAATGAAATAGCTTGAAAATCCCTCTCAGAAGAGACAGGGGACCGGATCCGCGATAGGATCCGCGAGCCTCTGCCTCACGGATCCAACTTGTAGATCTCTAATAAAGACATGAACAACTTGCAGCCGAATTCCAGAAAATTTCCAACTAATTCCAACTCAACTTTTGAATGAATTTCAGCTGAAAGTTGCGTGAAAAATCTTGTGAAGTTGAAGGAACAACTCATGGCTAATTCAAAGTACAATTTGAATCAACTTTACAACTCATTTGAGGTTGGAATTCAATGAATTCAATGCATGAAGACATGTTTAAAGGAAATTCAAAGATGAAGATTCATGAAGCCATTTTTCTTGACTTTTGAAACTTAAACTTTTCTTGTGTTCACATGAGGAAGTTTTGGATGCTTATGAATTCATTCTTCTATAAATAGGGCCTTTAGTAGACAAGAAAAAAAGAGCTTAAGGAAGTCTAGAATTACTACAAAAAATGTAGTATTCACTTGTTTTTCTTAGTTCATTAGTTTAGTATAGTTAGTAGTAGTGTAGTTATAGTATAATTCAAGGATGTTTAGCTAAGTTTATGCCTTGAGTTGTGGATGAACTTTCTATATCTTGTTTATGATGTTTACGTGGTTATTTGATGCTATTGTTTTGAACAAGTATTTAGTACTTTGGCTTTTATAATCATGATTAACCGGCCATTAATTGTGATCATCTCAAGGTGTTAAATTTAATTGAAAATGAGAATTTGACACTAGTTCATGAAGTGCTAAACCTAGGAAGACACTCACTTATACAGCGTGGCGCCTTTGTGACTTTAGTGATTTATTTCATGTAAATTCATTGAGCAACTGAGTTTGTAGTTAATTCCATAACCACAAGCGTAGGTATGGTTTAGTCATAAGTATAGTTGATTCACTACGAAAATATGTTTCACATGTATTAGAAGATTACGCCATGCTTAGCCAAGGTAATAACTTTAATTCAACCGGTAACTTCATTTGCAAGAGTAGTAAGGAATTCCATAACTTGAGCAGCTTTTAATTGTTATTTTGTACTTATTTTATTTCATGTTTGTAGTTTAGATTAATTTGCTTACTTGTGACAGTCTAAATAATAGAGGAGTTTGAAAATCATCGGTACTTGACATTCTTCCCTGTGGGATCAACACCTAATCTACCTTATGCTCGATAAACGATCTGTATACTTGCAGAAAACGGGGTGTTTAGGTTTTATATTAAATTTGTGTATGGTAAAACCTCATCAAGTTTTTAGCGCCGTTGCCAGGGAAGATTTGAGTTAATATTGGTGCTAAGAACAACTTTATTACTTTAGACATTTTTACATTCTTGTTTTTAGTTTGTGTTTTATTAGCTATTCTTCTTCACTATTCTTGCTTTTAGTGTATTTGAAAGCATTTTTGGGTTTTAAAGAAGGATAGCAAGGAAGTGGATCAAGTCTTGAGAGAATGAAGCTTGGCAATGGACCCCTACAATTTTCAAGGCTATAATTATGGAGGTAACCAAAGGATGTTCGAAGGTATGTCATTTGAAGATTGCACAAGAAGCATTGAGGCTAAACTTTGTGACAGCCCCACCTCCCCCTAAGGCAAACCAGAGGGTTCGGCAGACTGCCTGCCCAACTCTTGCCGGGACTCAAACAAGCATTCTTAAATACAAGAAGCTTATAAGTCATACATAGGGTTTAAGGTAACAATCTTCCAAATATAACTACATCCATCCAATACTCCAATGTACTTAACAAACCCAAAAGTCCAAAAATAAACAGGAGTTCGACAACTAGAGTCCCAAAAGATCACTAATTAAGCCTCGGGTTCCACTTCCAAACCTGTTAAGGAAAACAAACTGGGGTGAGCTAACGCTCAGTGAGGCCAAGGGAAAAACATGCAAGCACACGAGCAAATAACACGGAATAAAGCAAGAAACTTGAATAACAAGTAATTTCGAAACATTTAGCAAGCAAGGAATTTAAACACAATAAAAGGATACGGGAGCTCTCAAGAGCTAATCCACGTCTTGGCCGATCGATCCACTTTTAGTTGACTCTCTGTCAACCCAAGTAACCATGTCCGTAGTACTCCACTTACTACCTCCAACCACCATGTCACCCTCTCGGATCCGTAACCAAACAAGCATGTACGTGGTATCACTTAACAAGTATACCTAGCAAGATCCCTCAAATTGGATCAAGCTATATCACTTCCCACGGTTCACCAAGCTTGTCGACCAAGCCCTTGCTGGCTCGAGTCACAAGGCTAGCCAATGGGCTGGGGCATCCCTCCCCAAGCACGATGGTCGATGAGACAAAGCTCCAATCGACATATTCGGTCATAGCTTTGAGACGGGATGAGCGGTACCTCCCACCCTAAAAAGGCGTGATACATTCTGCCGCTCAATGCTCACGAGAGACACTTTCATTTGCATTTACATGCAACACTTATCACTCATCAAGCAAGCAATCACATGAGAGAGAGGACAAGGGCGATAAAGTACACCCTAGCCTCATTAACTAGCAAGTACGAGAAACATTTCATTTAAACACTTAACATGCACTTGACACTCACCAATAGTCATGAGAGAGATAAAAGTCAAGTAGTTCAAACGAGCTCCTCAGAGTCCTCGTAATCACCTAAGACATGTATAATCATGATCATTTAAGTGCCCAATCAAGGCCAAGCCGTAATTTCAAGCCACTTGCATGTTTATTGCAAAATCACGAAACTTGAGTTTTATGGCAGAAATTTTTGGAAAATTGTAACTTGAGTTATATAAGTCCAAAATTTGCATGGTTGGTACCGTTGGAAACCTCAATTAAAGTTATAAAACTTTGTAGAAGACACCTTGATGAAATTCTAGACAAAAGCTGCCCAGATTTCCGTTTAAATTTTCTGCTACAGTGAAAAACAGGGCAGCACAGGCTGGTTTTTCAGCATACTTTGGAAATTTACCAAAAATCGTAGAAAATTAATCAGTCCCTAAAATTTACACAGTTTATATACCTATGATTCTAGTTTTAAATTCCACCAACGGCACTCGATTCTGACTCTCGAGGAAAGAGTTATAGCCGACAGAAGTACAGGGGTTGAGAAGACTGACGGGAAGATTTCCAGATTTGAGAAGCTAATTTTGAGACAGCATTTGGGCATCGAAATGCCACTGGAAAATCACCAAATTTTGTACACTCAATCCTCACTAGGTGGACTATGTCTGTAACAAATCTGAGCCAAAAAATCAAACGGGAAGACAACTTTTTAGATGGCCAAAGTTTACAAAAAATCTAAACTCTAAACTGCCAGATTTTACTTTTTTTTCATTTGCAAACCTTTTGTTCAACTAAAGCAGCCCCAAGTTACTCAAACATTGACACAAAAGCTCTAGCAGCATTCCTTTATCGAATGGAAGCAAAATTAATAGCAAAATTTGAATCAAAATGTTTCCAAAAGTAGGACAACCATCTGGCAAAGCACAAGAAGAAAACTTCCAACTTTTACTCCAACTGTTAAGGACTTTTAATACACCAATCGAACTCACCTTTGCAAAACATTTTACCGACACATGTTGTAACGTTTAAGCTTTCAAAACAACCAAGAAATCCACAAAAAGAGGCCCAAAACAAGGCTTGAAAAATAGCAAGGTAAACGGGCAGCAATCAAAACAAAATTCCAGCTTTGGTTCATCAATTTTCACATGCTTTTGTTAAACATTTTCATGCACCAAAAATGCTCATTTTTGCAAAGAGTCTAGCCCTCATCTAGACCATCATCTTAGCAGTGAATAACCTCAACATAATGGTGTTAAAACAGGGCAAAATAACCCCAAAAGACAAGTGGCAGTTTTGAACACTCAAATTCCAGATTTTAAGCTTTCATGGAAGAATTTTCAGTTTTGAGTAGTGTTCTTTGGAAAAATCATAACTTGAGTTCTATAAGTCCAAAAATTATGAATCTTATACCGTTGGAAAATAGAATCAATGAACTAAAACTCTCAAGAAGACACTTCTACAAGATTCGAATCGAAAACTAATCGAAGTCAGGTTAAAGGTGCTGTCACAGTGTAAACAAAGCATATCAGTTTTGATTTTCAGTCAACTTTGAAAATTTGCCAAAATTCACAGAAATTGAACTAGCCATTGAAATTTATAATACTAAAAGAACTCAGATTCTAGTTTCAAACTCAATAAATGGAACTCGATTCGGACCTTCCTACACCAAGTTACAACAGTTGGAAGTAGGCTGCATGACCAACCCTGATTTCTGAAAATTCCAGATTTGAAGAACAACTTTGACACATTCTTTGAGCAATGAAATGGTACTAGAAAAACACCAAATTTTTCAGGAACAAACCTTAGTATGTAAGCTACTTTTTCACCAAATTTTGCCTAAAAACTCACACAGAAAGGCTGTGATCAAAGCAACCAAAAACAGGACAGCAAGCCTTTCCTCTCCTCTCGGTTTCTCCTCTTCTTTTCCTTCTTTCATTTTAGCAACTAATCACCATATAACCACCTCACACACACACAATACATCACCAACAGCCCAAGTTCATAGATAGTGGGATTTCATAGAGCCCACACTTAACCAAATTTAACAATAAAATCTAATACAAGAACCATAACCTTTCTTAGCTAAAGAATTGAAACAAAAGAGCAAAGTTCTTGGTGTTGCAACGTTACCTCTACTCCAACAAGAAGCTTGGCTTATGGTGGATGACCTAGCTCACAAAATCCCTCAACTTCCAAGCTCAATAACCGGCTCCTCCTCTTCCTAGCTGGACCAAAGCTTTCACCAAGAAACTAGCACAATCCTCAAGCTTTTTGTTGGCTTCAATGGTGGGTTTTGAGTTGCTGGTTTTGATGAAACAAGAAGAGGAAGGTGAAGAGAGGGGGGCGGCTGTTTTGGAGAGAAATTGGGGAAGAATGGGGAAAGGGGAGAACCGGTTTTAAGGAGAAGAAAGAAAGGGATTGTTTGTTGACTTTTGGACCTTTGTGGAAAATGGAAGAAATGAGGAGAAGTTGGGTAATTTGACGTAAAGCCACTTTTGTCGTGTCGGATCAATTCACGCGACGCGATACTACGATCCCGGTTTCTCTCATTTATATATCCCAAATACATATTCTAACATTCGAAACTTATATCTAGTAATCGATCTTAGACCCGAGTGTGAAATTTAACCATTCAAACAGTTTAAATCGAAAACATAGTTTAAATGTACAAAAATGCATTTTAAAACTTTTCATGCCGTTACAATTGATAAACGACATTCAAATAATTCAAACTAATTTTAATGAAGTAATTTTATGAAATTATGAAATTTTGCAATTTTATAAATTAAATTGATGGTTAAACAAGGTTTTAAAATAAAAGGAAGTAACGTACGGTGTACTTGAAATTAAAATGATCTAAATTAATTATGCAGAGGAAATAAATAATTAATTAAATAAATAGGTCAAATAAAAAAATGAATTTTTCGGGTCCTCACAAACTTGATTATATTACATTAAACGTGCAAATGGATACCATTACAAATTTGCTTGAACAAAAAAAGAATGCTAATGTTTTTAATTCTAATCATGTGGTTTGTGACTTGTGTGAAAGTAATCATGCTACATATATATGTATGCAAGCATAACATGTGGATTATTATGATGAATTTGAGCATTACAATGCTTGTTTTGATCAATATGGTGCTGATTGTGGTAATTCTTATACATATGGTTGGAATAATCAATGTGATTATGATGATTCTTCATGTTTTTATGATTACCAACCCAATAGTGTTCAACTTGATTCAAAGCCATCTTGGGAATTAGCTATAGAAAAGTTAGCTAATCCACCTTTATCTTTGGAGCAAGAAAGATTAGCTAATGATTCTAAACCATGTTGGGAAGTAGCTTTTGAAAAATTAGCTAATACAACTTCCGATCATTTTGATAGGGTTGAGAAAAGATTAGATGAATTAGTTTCTCACTTTGAAGGAATACAAGACCAATTGCATACTTAATGTGAAGTTATTTCATGTAGTGATATGCAAATTGACCCTAACATCAATGGTGAGAATGTTGCGTGTAAAAGTGGAGTACATTTTGATGACAATGATGAATCTTATTTGCATATCAATGATGAAACATCCATTTCACATGATGATGTCTTTGGAATGAAGTTTGAACATCAAAAGGCAAACATGAATGGTGTTTATATAACCCTTTTTGAGGAATTTGGTGAATTTGTAGATTCCAAGATCATAATGCCCCAAGAAGGCCATTTGGATACTCCTTTGGTAAGTTCTCAAGTGGAGGTACTACAAGGTAATATCTATGACTCACTTAAGATTGGTAAACCATTTACTTCTTTCTTATCATTTGGTTATATGACTCGCGTAATTGAGTCACCTTTTAATAATCCACCTCGTCCTCAAATGGTGGACTATTCGTTAACTAAACCTCCTTGATGAACAAGTTATATAGTCAAGCTAATGACTATAAAAGGCGCTAGTTGGGAGGCAACCCATCAATTTATGTTATTTTGTTTAGTTTTTATGTTTGAGTATGCGAATTTTATGTTTTTAAGTGTTTTTGTTCTGTTTGTTTTGTAGGAAAATCAAACATGGCCAAGGTGACCTTTTTGGTGTGGTGTGAATAGTAAAATGCAAACAACTTGGTACCTCAATTTGTGTTTTAGTTGTTTATGATCCAAGAAATGAGGTTAGTTATGTTGTTTTAATCATTTTACATGTGTTAGAAAATGTGCATTTCATAATTAACTAGCAGGATTTTTAATCTGGAAATAGAAGAAAAAAGTTTTTCAATGAAACAGTTGCAGAAAAATCGCAGAATCAATTTTCTAGCACAATCCGTGACCTAATCCGTGTGGTACGCCTCGCAGATCTCTGAGACTTGCGGATCAGAATCAGAGACTTTTCTGACGATACGTGAACCAGATCCGCGTGGAACGCCTCGTGGATCTATGAGACTCACAGATCAACTTCTGAGATATCCCAATTGAAAATGCGAAGTGCGCTTCGCTGATCCGGATCCGCGATGCGTGAATAGCGAATTGGTCCGCGGATCTTTCAGCAGAAGCTAAAAAACGAGAAGTCGTGAGCCAGTTTCTTCATCTTCTTCATCGCGATTCTTCTAGAAAAACACGCACCAGCACACACTTTTCACACACACTTCACCAAATTCTCCTTTTTTCTTACTAATCTTTTAAAAAATCATCAACCTAACCCCTAGTGAGCATCAAGGAGCATTTTTATCCAATTGAAATTCAACAAAAACACCTCAAAATCGAATTTTCGAAGAAATTGAGGTTAGGGTTTCTGATTTTTATTTCTTCAATTCGTGATTGTTTTGGGCTAAATTCAAGAGGCTTTTTGCATCAATTATCTCCCCATTCATCCTTCTACCAATTCCAGATAACTTTCCTCAATTTATATCTATGAATTTCGATTTCCAATTTCATGTTCTTGGGCAATTTTGTAATTATTTTGAATTTCGATTTTCGTGATTACTTGTTGTTGTTTATTGATTCCATTATGCTTATTGATGATGTTTAGGCATGTTTTGTGAATTAATTATGGGAATGTGGTGCTTTTTAGTGAAGTTAAATTTTTAAATTTCCTATAAAATGCTCAATTTGGAATTAATGCTTGGCATGATTAAGAGTGTATTTGGTTGATTTAATGGAGTTAATAATTATCCTTGGATGCTATTTGTTCCAAATGTGAGGAATTTTGGAATGATTTAGATAATTTTTGCCAATTTTTGCGTATTTTTGGGATTTAATTTTATCTATACAAAATGGCTAATATTGGTGAATTTAAGCATATTCATGGACTTTAAATATTGATATGGAGTAGGTTGTGTATATTTGTGTTGAGATTTAGCGAAATTTTTGAGAAAATTTAATGAAAATTGGCATTTTCAAATTTAAAAAGGGGAAGATCATTTGGTGGAATGTGGCTTAAATTGATGATTTTTATGTTTCAATTTGATATTAGACAAATTGTTAAAATTTAATTGATTAGTAAATGTGCTTAACATTATTAATTTTGACAATATGATAGATATCATGGCCTGCACTAGAGGAGGAATTCGTTGTCGTTCACCATCTTCAACTTCAAGTGGTGAAGAGGAACAGCGTGAGCCGTCGCCTCCACAATAAAGGGGACGACCTAGGCGGACAATTACTAGAGAGCCACCACCACCGCAGTTTGACGCCATTCGGTTCATTTCAAAAGAGAACCAAGAGTGGTATGAGACTAGGGAGCATAAGGGCTTTATTTTCGAGATGCACGTGGCTCCCGATGTCAATGCTGAATACCGACTCACCGAGGCATTCGACATTCTCGATTGGCGTCCGATTTTGTCTCTGCTGAACCATTATTACCCCCAACTGGTAAAGAAATTCTATGCCAATGTGGTGAATAAATCTGGACATAGTGGAGAGAATATAAGATCCTATGTTCGAGGGAGACAAATTGAGATCGAGCGGGATACATTGGCTCAATTTCTTGGAGTACGGAATACCGGTCCAGCTGTTGATTTGAAGAAAGAATTTCATGGCCCGGATAGGCATTGGGAGATAGGACACGCACTAGCTCGATTTCAAATTGAGCAAGAGTTTACTCGTTCCCAACAAAAGGTTACAGTGAAGGCCAACAAGTTGGACCCTCGATTGAGATTGATCACATACTTGTTTACCCACAACGTCATTCCCAAGAAGAGCAGTCTCAATGAAGTAGGAGAGTGATTTATACTTCTTGGACAAGATGTTCCGTGATTGGACATCTTCATTTGCCAACATTCCTCTTCCTAATATTATTATCTACTATATGAGAACCGCGACGAGGCATTCTACTACCGCATATCGATTTGGCTTCCCACAACTTCTCTCTCTTCTTTTTGAGAGGATGGAGGTGAACTTGGATGGAGTTGAACAAAGGCCAGTGAAGTCAACTTATGAGTTGAACTACTTTGCTCTAAATGACTTGAGTATTTCAACGGCAAATATTCCTCATCCTCGAACTCAGCAATCTCAGCCTACTTCACAATTTGAAATTGGAGGACCTTCCGGTACGGCTAACGAGGAAGAAGGAGGAGTTGGCACCTCAACTTCTATTCCCTAGATTGGTCCTTCTACTTCTGCTCCTCCTAGGCAAAGATCAATTTGGGAACATGTCTTGGCAGCTATCAGGTGTTTGGAGACTCAAGTTAATGAAGGTTTCAATCAAGTGAGCACCCGCCTTAACACCATGGATACTAGAATTCATCATATAGAAGACCACTTACACATTGAAATGACAAATGGTATCATAACCTAATCTTGTTGTTTGAAACAGCCCTTCTTATGATGCTTATGCTTGCCACCTCTAATACATATACCAACTAATACCACCCAAACTTTTCTACCAGCATCCAAAATTGTGATTTCCTATGAATCATAATCGAAATTTCCAAAACTTCACTATTCTACTAATCGTAACTTACTCCTATTAATTCAAATCATACATTACACACAATAAGGCTCTTGGGTTCATTCTTTTCCAATAAAGATAAAATACAGCTTTGTATATAAAAATCAAAATGTTCGAACTTTTTAAAGATGGTATAAAATTATCAAGTGACTCTCACAAGAATGAATTCTTGCATTCTTAATCGTTTGAAAAGGCACTCTTAATTAACTTTAAATTGAAAAGAGTAAGATATTGAGAACATAAAAGGCTTGGTTAAAACTTTCTCTCTTTTTTTTATAAAGAAAATCACTCTAATAAACTCAAGTTTCACGAAAACACTGTAAACAAGAATGTCCAAAACTTAAACAAGAAAAACAATGTTGCAAATACTAAATTTTCTTCCAAAACACGTTTATATCAAATCTAAATATCAATATCTAGAAAGGCGAAGAAATACAATATTAAATTGAAAACTTTTGAATTCATTCTTTGAGTTAAACTTCACTTGAAATTGATAGAACTAAAATATAAGGATTAAACATGAAACACTGAATTTTTTTTTTCCAACAGTCAAGTACAATAGATTCCATTATCAAAAGTGGATTAAATTTCTTTTCATAAGCTATTTAGCTTATATCTAAAACTTGAAGAGCCATTTTACATTCCCTTGATTCATGGGTCGTTGAATCTTAATTACAAATCATAGGACAAACTCTTTCACCATTACATGAATAAAAGTTTACAACTCTTAAATCCAAATTGTTTTACATACACAGCTATGTTCGAGCATAGATCGAATGCCTAGTCATCATTACTAATATCTAGCAGTCTCATGAACTTAAAGCAAACCATTAATTTACTTCACAGCCTAAACATGACTAATTCACCTCCTACAAAACTTTATCCCTTCTTTTTTCTTAATTCCTAAGCTAGTTCACTGGTGTAAGAACTCGACAATTTACCAAATGTTCTAAAATGTCAATCTTCCGATTAGTGACGGCGTTTACTCAATCTCCCATTTTGCCCATCTATCTTCATTTCCATTCAGTCTCAAACATTGAATTACTTTTGGAGGTTTGTCTACCTAAGCACACGTCCTCGACCCCCATCTGTCTCCAACTGTCTATAGTTTTAATTATAGGTCTAGATGCATGAACAAAATTAAAAGTACATGGGCAAAATATAAATATGTATGTCGACAACAAAAATACTTTTAAAATAAACATGGCCTTGCATGTGTGTATTCTAAAGTTTACAAATAAGTTAACAAGTCAACAGGATTAGGTACAAAACATATGGCACTCAAGGGTTTTGGGGGAAAAGCAAGTATCATATTTAACAATATACAGGCCAGAGCACAAGCATCACCCCAACTATCATTAACAAAAGGTATAAAGGTCGGGGTATCCATACACTAGTCCACTGCTAAACTAGAGGGTTCAATCTTTGAGTAAAATCAACTTTATTTTGAACACTAGGGCTGCATCAACTATGTCTTCAATTATAAACCCACACTCAGTCCTAATGTCCTCCGACAATCACTAGTCACATCTCAACTAATTGGGGACTACAAAGGAGTGGAAGTGTGAGAGCCCAAAAAAAAAAGAAAATAATAATAATAATAATAAAATTCATGCTTACATTACCCTTTAATTTATTCAAGTGCATATAAATTTCTTTAGTGCATTTGTGGCATGTTTTCACTAAGTGCATTCTTCGTTGGTTGATTAAATGAATTCTCAAAATTCCATTTTAGAATTAGTGAGCATTTCTTGCATGGCTTAATTGCTAAGAAAATAGGGTATGTTGGGGTTAATTGGAGACCAAATCAAATTAGAGGAGTTAGAAAGCAATTAAGTGAGATTGTGTTAGCTAATGGCCAAGAAGTTGCCACTTGTCACCCTAGCATTTAAACCTTGACTTGATGACTTCTTTTCCCTCCAAACTTATCCCTTTAAAACACACATCTTCTTCCTCTTTTCCTTGGTGTGGCCGAACCAAAAGGGAGGAAAAAGAGAGGAGAAAATCCATCATAAAACCTAGCCAACCTCTTGCTTAGCTTAATAGGAAATCAAAGGGAGGAAGTTAGTAGCTCTTAGTCATCAATCCACAAGCTTAGTAGGGTAAAGATTTTGGTTATGTGAAGAGTTACTTCTTTGGCTTGATAAGGTATTTTTAATCCAAAACCCTAGTTCTATGATTCTTGATGTTAGTTAAATGAAGGTTGTTGGTGATGTTTATGGAAGATTGATGCATGGTAACCTAGTTTTTGGGCTTGAATGCTTGTAGTTGCAACTTGAATATGGGTTTGATTTTATGCCTACAAGGTGTTTGATATTTGGATTAACATTAATCACTAGGCTATGATGCTTATTCCTTTGAGGAAAGTGCTTGATGTTCTTTCATATGCATGCTAGAAAGGCATAGAAGTTACTTTGAACTTTAAAGAAAATGGAAGAAGTTTGTGGTTCTATTCCTCTTATTTTGTAATTTCTTCTTACTCAATCTTCACTAATCCTTGTTGAGAAACCTTGTTAAGACATTTGTGTATCAAATTGGAGTGAAATCAATCTATTTTGAAGGCTGAAAACCTCTTGAATTACACCAACTTTTGAACAGAAAATTCTGTCCTGCACCTCGTCAGAAATGAAAAAAACAGCCAATTTCCCAGGATTTCTGGTTTTGATAGGAAACGAACTAGGAGCTGAGCCATATACTGTTGGAAATCCCTATGAGTCTAGTTTCTAACGCCACTGACGGCACTCAATTTCGATTTTTATACACCAAGATATGTCCATTTTCCCAAGACTGTGCAGTGGCCACTGATACACCCGAATTCTAGTTTTGTCATAAACTTGCTCTTGGTTGAACCTTGAAGTTTCTTGAATCTTTGCGCGTTTATTTCATTCTAAATATCTACTTGACTTGTGAATCCACTAAACCTTCAATGTTTCACCATTTTGTGACTTGAATCGCCCTAGAATTTCCTAGTGAGATGCATTAGTTAGTAGCGTTTATTTTTGCACTTGATTAGGTTGCAGTTATTTTGTTTTTCTTGAGTTGATGATGATATACGTTGAATATACATAGGACTCGAAGGAGGTAACGAGGGTGATCAAGGCGTGAGCGTTTGAGTTGCTTGACTTGCTTAGTGAGTGTTCCAATGCTTGTTTACTTGCTAAATGTGACTAGTTGGATTATCTGATCTTGACCTACTTGATTAGGTGAACTACTTGAAATCTGTTAGCATGAACACTCTCTTATGTTATTATGATCGAGACGAGTGCGTACTTTATCACACTCGATCTCTTTTGCTTGAACTATATATCCTTGATATCATGATACTTGTGGATTTGGCCCTTGCCTATATGTGATCTTTGAGTCATTTGGGTAATATCCCATCGACTAATCTGTTTAGAAGCTTGTTTACCTGTGCTTGCTACCTGTGCCTGTGAAATGGCCACTTGTGTGATATCACAAGGGCTAATCTTGTTATCAGTTCTTGGGACTCGTGATCGGAGTCCACCCCATCGGCTCATTGGTCGAATCGAGCCAGTTAGGGCTTGGTCGAGGAGACTAATGCTGCCCTTGGATCCTGTTTCTTGCTTTTGGTATACTCGAGTATTACCTCCTGTGTTGGTGTTCGGGCCCGGTAAGGTGGGAGAATGGGTGAACGGGTATGGCTGATGAGTGGGGTTCTACTGGACATTAATTCTTGCATTTCCTTGGTTGACGGAGTATCAACGGACTTGGATCAAGATGCTGCTGTGGAACTTGACTCCTGAGAGCCATCTGTATCCTTTTATATTTAAATTGTTATTTAAGTGATCCTTGTGCACCGATCTTCCGAATGAAGCTTGAGTGCTGAACTCCTCGTGAGCACTGATCTCCGAGTCGAGCGGCTTGAGTAGTGCATAGGCACCATCTCCTGGTTGATAGTGCTACTGTGATCATCTCTGTACTTATACTTGAAATTCCAAATTTTATTGCAAATGTGCTAGTGTGATTGTTCATCAAAATCTTTGAGGTGCAAATATGCTAATTGCTATTTTGCATGCCTATCCTTTGGAACATCACTGGGCTTTTAGCTCACCCTATTTTTCCCTTTTGTTTTCCTTAGCAGGGGGATTTGCTTGAGCTTAGGATTGGAAGTACGTGTAAGTAGTTTAAGTTTTTGTTGTACTTTTGTTTAATGGAGAATGTACTAGCAAACCCTGTCATGGATAAGTTTAGAGGTTGATTTTGTATCCTTAAATACCTTGTTATGTTTTAAGTTGGAATGGTGGTGTGAAACTTATGTATATATGTTGGTTGACTTTTGAATTTGAAAGTTTTAGTTTTGTAAGATGTGGGTTGCTGGTTTATATTAGCTATCGAGTCCTGGCGAGAGCTGGGCAGGCAGTCCGCCGATACCCTAGGGTTCGCCCTAAGGAGAAGTGGGGCTGTCACAGTTGGTATCAGAGCGCTAGGTTCAGATCTTTTGGACAGTGGGAATGAATGCTTTCTGTTAGTTTTGTGAATTTGTGTGTGTGTAATCTTGTTCGTATGTCAGGCAAGAACGGGGATCGAGTTGCTTTACGCTTTAGGGTGGCCAACGTAGGCGTGAACTGACTTAATTCTTGCTGTGGCGCTTGAGTATGAGTGTGTCTTTTGGATCTTAGTGTTGGATATGAAGTTGAATTTGATGGAAAAGTAGAATTTTCTGGCTCCGTTATGGAGTATTTTGGTGATACCCCGTGGTTTCATATTAATAGTTGACTTGGTTTGATGATTGCTTGAATCGATGTTTGGCTTTCTCGTGTTGTCGTCTTGTTTGATTTGTTTGAATTGCCTTGGTATCTTGCTTTGACTTGTTTAACTTGATACGACTTGTGGAGCATGTGGTAAGTTGTTGTTATCATTCATGTGTAGAGAGATTAATTGTGCGAGATGGAAACTGGGGGACAACGTCGGGGACGACCGCGTAGGGCTAGACAACCCCAAGACCAAGGGAGTGAGAGAGAATCTGCGGCCACTCAAAATACTGAACCAAGGGCTGAAGCGGGAGACCAAGTGGCCACGGCCATAAACCGAATGACTGATCTTTTAGCACGATTAGTGGAGCACCAAGGCCAAAACCCTAATAATCAGCCTAGGAACAATGAGAATCCTGTAGAAGGAGAAGATAGAGCACTAGAACGATTTCATAAATTTTCTCCACCAAAATTCCTCGGAGGACCTGACCCTGATGTGGCGGAGAGTTGGTTAGATAAAATGATTGACATCTTTGCAGCCCTTAACTATACTGAAGAGAGGCAAATGGCCTTTACCGTATTCCAGTTCGAAGGAGCAGCTCGTTCCTGGTGGAATATGATAAGAGCAAGATGGGAGAGAGACCAAACGCCGAGAACTTGGGTCAACTTCACTAGGGAATTTAATAAGAAATTCTTTCCACCATTGATCCAAGAACAAATGGAAGATGCTTTTATAAGAATTCGTCAGGGCAACTCAAGTGTTGCTGAATATGAAACACAGTTTACCAAGTTATCCAAATTTGCCACTGAGTTGGTGGTCACCGAACAAAAAAGGATAAGGCGATTTGTACAGGGACTAAATGTGGAAATCCAGAAAGATTTAGCAGCAGCTCAGATCAATACATTTGGAGAAGCTTTGGAAAAAGCTCAACGGGTAGAGAGTGCGACTCTTCAAGTCAAGGCTTTTCAAACAAGGAAACGAGGAGCACCTAGTGAGAATCTTGGAAAAGTTGATAGTGAACAAGATGCACCACCCTCCAAGATTGGAAAAGGAACAAGGGGAACAAAACTCCTGGAGACATCAGGAGATGCTTCGGTTGGAGTTCGCTTGACTTGTGGATATTGTGGGAAACCCAATCATCATGAGAATGAGTGTAGGAAGAAAGGACGAAAATGCTTTCGTTGCGGCAGTTCTACGTATCAAATTGCTAACTGCCCAGTTAGCCCAAATGAGCCCCAAAAAGAGAAGGATATACAACAATAAGACATAAGGTGAGAATTTCGAGCATAAAATTCTTTTAAGGGGGAGAGAGTGTGAGAGCCCAAAAAAAAAAAGAAAAAGAAAAAAATAATAATAATAAAATTCATGCATACATTACCCTTTAATTTATTCAAGTGCATATAAATTTCTTTAGTGCATTTGTGGCATGTTTTCACTAAGTGCATTCTTCGTTGGTTGATTAAATGAATTCTCAAAATTCCATTTTAGAATTAGTGAGCATTTCTTGCATGGCTTAATTGCTAAGAAAATAGGGTATGTTGGGGTTAATTGGAGACCAAATCAAATTAGAGGAGTTAGAAAGCAATTAAGTGAGATTGTGTTAGCTAATGGCCATGAAGTTGCCACTTGTCACCCTAGCATTTAAACCTTGACTTGATGACTTCTTTTCCCTCCAAACTTATCCCTTTAAAACACACATCTTCTTCCTCTTTTCCTTGGTGTGGCCGAACCAAAAGGGAGGAAAAAGAGAGGAGAAAATCCATCATAAAACCTAGCCAACCTCTTGCTTAGCTTAATAGGAAATCAAAGGGAGGAAGTTAGTAGCTCTTAGTCATCAATCCTCAAGCTTAGTAGGGTAAAGATTTTGGTTATGTGAAGAGTTACTTCTTTGGCTTGATAAGGTATTTTTAATCCAAAACCCTAGTTCTATGATTCTTGATGTTAGTTAAATGAAGGTTGTTGGTGATGTTTATGGAAGATTGATGCATGGTAACCTAGTTTTTGGGCTTGAATGCTTGTAGTTGCAACTTGAATATGGGTTTGATTTTATGCCTACAAGGTGTTTGATATTTGGATTAACATTAATCACTAGGCTATGATGCTTATTCCTTTGAGGAAAGTGCTTGATGTTCTTTCATATGCATGCTAGAAAGGCATAGAAGTTACTTTGAACTTTAAAAAAAATGGAAGAAGTTTGTGGTTCTATTCCTCTTATTTTGTAATTTCTTCTTGCTCAATCTTCACTAATCCTTGTTGAGAAACCTTGTTAAGACATTTGTGTATCAAATTGGAGTGAAATCAATCTATTTTGAAGGCTGAAAACCTCTTGAATTACACCAACTTTTGAACAGAAAATTCTGTCCTGCACCTCATCAGAAATGAAAAAAACAGCCAACTTCCCAGGATTTCTGGTTTTGATAGGAAACGAACTAGGAGCTGAGCCATATACTGTTGGAAAGCCCTATGAGTCTAGTTTCTAACGCCACTGACGGCACTCAATTTCGATTTTTATACACCAAGATATGTCCATTTTCCCAAGACTGTGCAGTGGCCACTGATACACCCGAATTCTAGTTTTGTCATAAACTTGCTCTTGGTTGAACCTTGAAGTTTCTTGAATCTTTGCGCGTTTATTTCATTCTAAATATCTACTTGACTTGTGAATCCACTAAACCTTCAATGTTTCATCATTTTGTGACTTGAATCGCCCTAGAATTTCCTAGTGAGATGCATTAGTTAGTATCGTTTATTTTTGCACTTGATTAGGTTGCAGTTATTTTGTTTTGCTTGAGTTGATGATGATATACGTTGAATATACATAGGACTCGAAGGAGGTAACGAGGGTGATCAAGGCGTGAGCGTTTGAGTTGCTTGACTTGCTTAGTGAGTGTTCCAATGCTTGTTTACTTGCTAAATGTGACTAGTTGGATTATCTGATCTTGACCTACTTGATTATGTGAACTACTTGAAATCTGTTAGCATGAACACTCTCTTATGTTATTATGATCGAGACGAGTGCGTACTTTATCACACTCGATCTCTTTTGCTTGAACTATATATCCTTGATATCATGATACTTGTGGATTTGGCCCTTGCCTATATGTGATCTGTGAGTCATTTGGGTAATATCCCATCGACTAATCTGTTTAGAAGCTTGTTTACCTGTGCTTGCTACCTGTCTGTGCCTGTGAAATGGCCACTTGTGTGATATCACAAGGGCTAATCTTGTTATCAGTTCTTGGGACTCGTGATCGGAGTCCACCCCATCGGCTCATTGGTCGAATCGAGCCAGTTAGGGCTTGGTCGAGGAGACTAATGCTGCCCTTGGATCCTGTTTCTTGCTTTTGGTATACTCGAGTATTACCTCCTGTGTTGGTGTTCGGGCCCGGTAAGGTGGGAGAATGGGTGAACGGGTATGGCTGATGAGTGGGGTTCTACTGGACATTAATTCTTGCATTTCCTTGGTTGACGGAGTATCAACGGACTTGGATCAAGATGCTGCTGTGGAACTTGACTCCTGAGAGCCATCTGTATCCTTTTATATTTAAATTGTTATTTAAGTGATCCTTGTGCACTGATCTTCCAGTAACAGAAGCTTGAGTGCTGAACTCCTCGTGAGCACTGATCTCCGAGTCGAGCGGCTTGAGTAGTGCATAGGCACCATCTCCTGGTTGACAGTGCTACTGTGATCATCTCTGTACTTATACTTGAAATTCCAAATTTTATTGCAAATGTGCTAGTGTGATTGTTCATCAAAATCTTTGAGGTGTAAATATGCTAATTGCTATTTTGCATGCCTGTCTTTTGGAACATCACTGGGCTTTTAGCTCACCCTATTTTTCCCTTTTGTTTTCCTTAGCAGGGGGATTTGCTTGAGTTTAGGATTGGAAGTACGTGTAAGTAGTTTAAGTTTTTGTTGTACTTTTGTTTAATGGAGAATGTACTAGCAAACCCTGTCATGGATAAATTTAGAGGTTTATTTTGTATCCTTAAATACCTTGTTATGTTTTAAGTTGGAATGGTGGTGTGAAACTTATGTATATATGTTGGTTGACTTTTGAATTTGGAAGTTTTAGTTTTGTAAGATGTGGGTTGCTGGTTTATATTAGCTATCGAGTCCTGGCGAGAACTGGGCAGGCAATCCGCCGATACCCTAGGGTTCGCCCTAGGGAGAAGTGGGGCTGTCACAACCTTTCCAATCTCTCTCAAAACCTTATGACTCAAGGAGGCCCTTCGTTCCACTATTTCCATTTTCCATTTCCTACGAGGCAAAAATCATAAGATTCAAGATTAGAAACTTATAACTTCCTATACACTTCCCGACTTCAGAGATACAATCGTATTCAAGCACCAAAATAAGAACGAAATCAATCAACTTCTAAGGTTCATCCAATTATAAAGATCAAGCACTAAAGGATATCCAACATTTAATGATACTCCCATAAGTTATTTATAAGTCCTTAGGTCAATGTTTGCCTCATAGCTATTACCATTGTTCAAGAATTTCGCCCATTACCTCGCAAGCAGTGTTATCCTCTAACAATCCTCTTATTTCTTATCAATTCGATATAATAATCCTTAATTATTGAATCCTACTAACCCTCAGAATACTAAATACTCGTTATTTTACTTTGCACTTAACACTCAAACTAACCCCCACAGTCCGATATCCTAAATTTTTAAGCCCAAGATATACTTCAAGGATCTGAAGCCTAGGCTCTGATACCAACTGTGACAGCCCCACTCCCCCTAAGGCAAACCAGAGGGTTCGGCAACCCGCCTGCCCAACTCTCGCTGGGACTCAAAAGAGCATTCTTAAATACAAGAAGCTTATAAGTCATACATAGGGTTTAAGGTAACAATCTTCCAAATATAACTACATCCATCCAATACTCCAATGTACTTAACAAACCCAAAAGTCCAAAAATAAACAGGAGTTCGACAACTAGAGTCCCAAAAGATCACTAATTAAGCCTCGGGTTCCACTTCCAAACCTGTTAAGGAAAACAAACTAGGGTGAGCTAACGCTCAGTGAGGCCAAGGGAAAAACATGCAAGCACGAGAGCAAATAACACGGAATAAAGCAAGAAACTTGAATAACAAGTAATTTTGAAACATTTAGCAAGCAGGGAATTTAAACACAATAAAAGGATACGGGAGCTCTCAAGAGCTAATCCACGTCTTGGCCGATCGATCCACTTTTAGTTGACTCTCCGTCAACCCAAGTAACCATGTCCGAAGTATTCCACTAACTACCTCCAACCACCATGTCACCCTCTCGGATCCGTAACCAAACAAACATGTACGTGGTATCACTTAACAAGTATACCTAGCAAGATCCCTCAAATTGGATCAAGCCATATCACTTCCCACGGTTCACCAAACTTCTTGACCAAGCCCTTGCCGGCTCGAGTCACAAGGCTAGCCAATGGGTTGGGGCGTCCCCCCCCAAGCACGATGGTCGATGAGACAAAGATCCAATCGACATATTCGGTCATAGCATTGAGACGGGATGAGCGGTACCTCCCACCCAAAAAGGGCGTGATACATTCTGCCGCTCAATGCTCACGAGAGACACTTTCATTTGCATTTACATGCAACACTTATCACTCATCAAGCAAGCAATCACATGAGAGAGAGGACAAGGGCGATAAAGTACACCCTAGCCTCATTAACTAGCAAGTACGAGAAACATTTCATTTAAACACTTAACATGCACTTGACACTCACCAATAGTCATGAGAGAGATAAAAGTCAAGTAGTTCAAACGAGCTCCTCAGAGTCCTCGTAATCACCTAAGACATGTATAATCATGATCATTTAAGTGCCCAATCAAGGCCAAGCCGTAATTTCAAGCCACTTGCATGTTTATTGCAAAATCACGAAACTTGAGTTTTATGGCAGAAATTTTTGGAAAATTGTAACTTGAGTTATATAAGTCCAAAATTTGCTTGGTTGGTACCATTGGAAACCTCAATTAAAGTTCTAAAACTTTGTAGAAGATACCTTGATGAAATTCTAGACAAAAACTGCCCAGATTTTCGTTTAGATTTTCTGCTACAGTGAAAAACAGGGCAGCACAGGCTGGTTTTTCAGCATAGTTTGGAAATTTGCCACAAATCGTAGAAAATTAATCAGTCCCTAAAATTTACACAGTTCATAGCCCTATGATTCTAGTTTTAAATTCCACCAACGGCACTCGATTCTGACTCTCGAGCAAAGAGTTATAGCCGACAGAAGTACAGGGGTTGACAAGACTGACGGGAAGATTTCCAGATTTGAGAAGCTAATTTTGAGACAGCATTTGGGCATCGAAATGCCACTGGAAAATCACCAAATTTTGTACACTCAATCCTCACTAGGTGGAATATGTCTCTACCAAATCTGAGCCAAAAAATCACACGGGAAGACAACTTTTTAGATGGCCAAAGTTTGCGAAAAATCTAAACTCTAAGCTGCCAGATTTTACTTTTTTTTCATTTGCAAACCTTTTGTTCAACTAAAGCAGCCCCAAGTTACTCAAACATTGACACAAAAGCTCTAGCAGCATTCCTTTATCGAATGGAAGCAAAATTAATAGCAAAATTTGAATCAAAATGTTTCCAAAAGTAGGACAACCATCCGACAAAGCACAAGAAGAAAACTTCCAACTTTTACTCCAACTGTCAAGGACTTTTAATACACCAATCGAACTCACCTTTGCAAAACATTTTACCGACACATGTTGTAACGTTTAAGCTTTCAAAACAACCAAGAAATCCACAAAAAGAGGCCCAAAACAAGGCTTGAAAAATAGCAAGGTAAACGGGCAGCAATCAAAACAAAATTCCAGCTTTGGTTCATCAATTTTCACATGCTTTTGTTAAACATTTTCATGCACCAAAAATGCTCATTTTTGCAAAGAGTCTAGCCCTCATCTAGACCATCATCTTAGCAGTGAATAACCTCAACATAATGGTGTTAAAACAGGGCAAAATAACCCCAAAAGACAAGTGGCAGTTTTGAACACTCAAATTCCAGTTTTAAGCTTTCATGGAAGAATTTTCAGTTTTGAGTAGTGTTCTTTGGAAAAATCATAACTTGAGTTCTATAAGTCCAAAAATTACGAATCTTATACCGTTGGAAAATAGAATCAATGAACTAAAACTCTCGAGAAGACACTTCTACAAGATTCGAATCGAAAACTAATCAAACTCAGTTTAAAGGTGCTGTCACAGTGTAAACAAAGCATATCAGTTTTGATTTTCAGTCAACTTTGAAAATTTGCCAAAATTCACAGAAATTGAACTAGCCCTTGAAATTTATACTGCTAGAAGAATTCAGATTCTGTTTTCAAAATCAATAAACGGAACTCGATTTGGACCTTCCTACACCAAGTTACAATAGTTGGAAATAGGCTGCATGACCAACCCTGATTTCCGAAAATTCTAGATTTGAAGAACAACTTTGACACATTCTTTGAGCAATGAAATGGTACTAGAAAAACACCAAATTTTGCAGGCAAAAACCTCAGTATGTAAGCTACGTTTTCACCAAATTTTGACTGAAAACTCACACGGAAAGGCTGTGATCAAAGCAACCAAAAACAGGACAGCAAACCTTTCCTCTCCTCTCGGTTTCTCCTCTTCTTTTCCTTCTTCCATTTTAGCAACAAATCACCACATAACCACCTCACACACACACAATACATCACCAACAGCCCAAGTTCATAGATAGTGGGATTTCATAGAACCCACACTCAACCAAATTTAACAATAAAATCTAATACAAGAACCATAACCTTTCTTAGCTAAAGAATTGTAACAAAAGAGCAAAGTTCTTGGTGTTGCAACGTTACCTCTACTCCAACAAGAAGCTTGGCTTATGGTGGACGACCTAGCTCACAAAATCCCTCGACTTCCAAGCTCAATAACTGGCTCCTCCTCTTCCTAGCTGGACCAAAGCTTTCACCAAGAAACTAGCACAATCCTCAAGCTTTTTGTTGGCTTCAATGGTGGGTTTTGAGTTGCTGGTTTTGATGAAACAAGAAGAGGAAGGTGAAGAGAGAGGGGCGGCTGTTTTGGAGAGAAATTGGGGAAAAAAAGGGAAAGGGGAGAACCGGTTTTAAGGAGAAGAAAGAAAGGGATTGTTTGTTGACTTTTGGACCTTTGTGGAAAATGGAAGAAATGAGGAGAAGTTGGGTAATTTGACGTAAAGCCACTTTTGTCATGTCGGATCAATTCACGCGATGCGACACTACGATCCCGGTTTCTCTCATTTATATATCCCAAATACATATTCTAACATTCGAAACTTATATCTAGTAATCGATCCTAGGACCGAGTGTGAAATTTAACCATTCAAACAGTTTAAATCGAAAACATAGTTTAAATGTACAAAAATGCATTTTAAAACTTTTCATGCCATTACAATTGATAAACGACATTCAAATAATTCAAACTAATTTAAATGAAGTAATTTTATGAAATTATGAAATTTTGCAATTTTATAAATTAAATTGATGGTTAAACAAGGTTTTAAAATAAAAGGAAGTAACGTACGGCGTACTTGCAATTAAAATGATCTAAATTAATTATGCAGAGGAAATAAATAATTAATTAAATGAATAGGTCGAATAAAAAAATGAATTTTTCGGATCCTCACAAACTTGATTATATTACATTAAATGTGCAAATGGACACCATTACAAATTTGCTTGAACAAAAAAGGAATGCTAATGCTTTTAATTCTAATCATGTGGTTTGTGACTTGTGTGAAAGTAATCATGCTACATATATATGTATTCAAGCATAACATGTGGATTATTATGATGAATTTGAGCATTACAATGCTTGTTTTGATCAATATGGTGCTAATTGTGGTAATTCTTATACTTATGGTTGGAATAATCAATGTGATTATGATGATTCTTCATGTTTTTATGATTACCAACCCAATAGTGTTCAACTTGATTCAAAGCCATCTTGGGAATTAGCTATAGAAAAGTTAGCTAATCCACCTTTATCTTTGGAGCAAGAAAGATTAGCTAATGATTCTAAACCATGTTGGGAAGTAGCTTTTGAAAAATTAGCTAATACAACTTCCGATCATTTTGATAGGGTTGAGAAAGATTAGATGAATTAGCTTCTCACTTTGAAGGAATACAAGACCAATTGCATACTTTATGTGAAGTTATTTCATGTAGTGATATGCAAATTGACCCTAACATCAATGATGAGAATGTTGCGTGTAAAAGTGGAGTACATTTTGATGACAATGATGAATCTTATTTGCATATCAATGATGAAACATCCATTTCACATGATGATGTCTTTGGAATGAAGTTTGAACATCAAAAGGCAAACATGAATGATGTTTATATAACCCTTTTTGAGGAATTTGGTGAATGTGTAGATTCCAAGATCATAATGCCCCAAGAAGGCCATTTGGATACTCCTTTGGTAAGTTCTCAAGTGAAGGTACTACAAGGTAATATCTATGACTCACTTGAGATTGGTAAACCATTTACTTCTTTCTTATCATTTGGTTATATGACTCACGCAATTGAGTCACCTTTTAATGATCCACCTCGTCCTCAAATGGTGGACTATTCGTTAACTAAACCTCCTTGATGAACAAGTTATATAGTCAAGCTAATGACTATAAAAGAGCGTTAGTTGGGAGGCAACCCATCAATTTATGTTCTTTTGTTTAGTTTTTTTGTTTGAGTATGAGTATTTTATGTTTTTAAGTGTTTTTGTTCTGTTTGTTTTGTAGGAAAATCAAACATGGCCAAGGTGACCTTTTTGGTGTGGTGTGAATAGTAAAATGCAAACAACTTGGTACCTCAATTTGTGTTTTAGTTGTTTATGATCCAAGAAATGAGGTTAGTTATGTTGTTTTGATCATTTTACATGTGTTAGAAAAGGTGCATTTCATAATTAACTAGCAGGATTTTTAATCTGGAAATAGAAGAAAAAAGTTTTTTAATGAAACAGTTGCAGAAAAATCATAAAATCAATTTTCTAGCACAATCCGCGACCTAATCCGCGAGGTACGCCTTGCAGATCTCTGAGACTTGCGGATCAGAATCAGAGACTTTTCAGACGATACGTGAACCGGATCCGCGTGGAACGCCTCGTGGATCTATAAGACTCGCAGATCAACTTCTGACATATCCCAATTGAAAACGCGAAGTGCACTTCGCTGATCCGGATCCGCGATGCGTGAATCGCGAATTGGTCCGCGGATCTTTCAGCTGAAGCTAAAAATGGAGAAGTCGTGAGCCAGTTTCTTCATCTTTTTCATCGCGATTCTTCCAGAAAAACACGCACCAGCACACACTTTTCACACACACTTCACCAAATCCTCCTTTTTTCTTACTAATTTTTTCAAAAATCATCAAACCAACCCCTAGTAAGCATCAAGGAGCATTTTTATCCGATTGAAATTCAACAAAAACACCTCAAAATCGAATTTTCGAAGAAATTGAGGTTAGGGTTTCTGATTTTTATTTCTTCAATTCGTGATTGTTTTGGGCTAAATTCAAGAGGCTTTTTGCATCAATCATCTCCCCATTCATCCTTCTACCGATTCCAGATAACTTTCCTCAATTTATATCTATGAATTTCGATTTCCAATTTCATGTTCTTGGGCAATTTTGTAATTATTTTGAATTTTGATTTTCGTGATTACTTGTTGTTGTTTATTGATTCCATTATACTTATTGATGATGTTTGGGCATGTTTTGTGAATTAATTATGGGAATGTGGTGCTTTTTAGTGAAGTGAAATTTTTAAATTTCCTATAAAATGCTCAATTTGGAATTAATGCTTGGCATGATTAAGAGTGTATTTGGTTGATTTAATGGAGTTGATAATTATCCTTGGATGCTATTTGTTCCAAATGTGAGGAATTTTGGAATCATTTAGATAATTTTTGCCAATTTTTGTGTATTTTTGGGATTTAATTTTATCTATACAAAATGGCTAATTTTTGGTGAATTTAAGCATATTCGTGGACTTTAAATCTTGATATGGAGTAGGTTGTGTATATTTGTGTTGAGATTTAAAGAAATTTTTGAGAAAATTTGATGAAAATTGGCATTTTCAAATTTAAAAAGGGGAAGATGATTTGGTAGAATGTGGCTTAAATTGATGATTTTTATGTTTCAATTTGATATTAGACAAATTTTTAAAATTTAATTGATTAGTAAATGTGCTTAACATTATTAATTTTGACAATATGATAGATATCATGGCCTGCACTAGAGGAGGAATTCGTTGCCGTTCACCATCTTCAACTTCAAGTGGTGAAGAGGAACAGCGTGAGCCGTCGCCTCCACAATAAAGGCGACGACCTAGGCGGACAATTATTAGAGAGCCACCACCACCACAGTTTGACGCCATTCGGTTCATTTCAAAAGAGAACTAAGAGTGGTATGAGACTAGGGAGCATAAGGGTTTCATTTTCGAGATGCACGTGGCTCCCGATGTCAATGCTGAATACCGACTCACCAAGGCATTTGACATTCTCGATTGGGGTCCGATTTTATCTCTCCCGGACCATTATTACCCCCAACTGGTAAAGGAATTCTATGCCAATGTGGTGAATAAATCTGGACATAGTGGAGAGAATATAAGATCCTATGTTCGAGGGAGACAAATTGAGATCGAGCGGGATACATTGGCTCAATTTCTTGGAGTACGGAATACCGGTCCAGCTGTTGATTTGAAGAAAGAATTTCATGGCCCGGATAGGCATTGGGAGATAGGACACGCACTAGCTCGATTTCAAATTGAGCAAGAGTTTACTAGTTCCCAACAAAAGGTTACAGTGAAGGCCAACAAGTTGGACCCTCGATTGAGATTGATCACATACTTGTTTGCCCACAACGTCATTCCCAAGAAGAGCAGTCTCAATGAAGTAAGGAGAGTGATTTATACTTCTTGGACAAGATGTTCCATGATCGGACATCTTCATTTACCAACATTCCTCTTCCCAATATTATTATCTGCTATATGAGAACCGCGACGAGACCGCATATCGATTTGGCTTCCCACAACTTCTTTCTCTTCTTTTTGAGAGGATGGAGGTGAACTTGGATGGAGTTGAACAAAGGCCAGTGAAGTCAACTTATGAGTTGAACTACTTTGCTCTAAATGACTTGAGTATTTCAACGGCAAATATTCCTCATCCTCGAACTCAGCAATCTCAGCCTACTTCACAATTTGAAATTGGAGGACCTTCCGCTACGGGTAATGAGGAAGAAGGAGGAGTCGGCACCTCAACTTCTATTCCCTACACTGGTCCTTCTACTTCCGCTCCTTCTAGGCAAAGATCAATTTGGGAACGTGTTTTGACAGCTATCGGGTGTTTGGAGACTCAAATTAATGAAGGTTTCAATCAAGTGAACACCCGCCTTAACACCATGGATACTAGAATTCATCGTATAGAAGACCACTTACACATTCCAGGAAGTGGTGAGTAGGTTCAAGACGGCCATGGTGATGCCAAAGAGGGGAAGATGGACAAAATTGAAGACCATGTTTATTTTCTTTCGTTTTGTTGTTTTTATGTAATTTTGAACTTATGCATTATCCTTCCTTTCTTATGCAGCAATTTGTGGACTTGTAGAGCGATGTTCGTGATATTTTGGACTTTTCTAGATCGCTACCATATTAATTTGGGGTGTTTTACAGTTTTAAGATTTCTATTTCCCCTACACATTGAGGACAGTGTGTATTTTAAGTGTGGGGGAGTAGTTTAATTGTTTTATATGCTTTATATGCTTAAATGACTTTGACTTGTGTTTGAAAATGTTTATATGACTTGTATTGTTGAAAATTTTGGTTTGTTGGCAGGGAGTTTAGTCTAGTTTTAAGAGGAGATTCTGCCAAAATTTTTTCAAACACTTGTTCATAATTGTGAAATTACCCCAAAATTTGTTCAAAAATTTTTCAAGCACTTGTTCATAATTGTGAAATTACCCCAAAATTTTTGCAAAATTTTCAAATTGGTCCACAAGGGAGGAAGTTTTAAATATTATTCTTTCAAATTTTCTCATCTTTTTGAAATAACTTGATGAGAATTGAATAAACTCATTTTTCATTTGACTTGGAATTAGTTATTATGTGATTTGAACAATTGTCTTTTAGAAAGTATATTTTGTAAAATGAGAAAAATTATGCCTATAATTTCACTTGTTAAATGATATCTTTTCTTTTACTTACCTATACAAAGATGTGATTGATATAGTTAAGTCAATAAGGCTTTCTTTTCCGTGAATTGAGTTTTAGAGGGGAACTTTCTACAAAAAAAAAACTCTAATTATTCTTGTGCTAAGTAACCGGGAATCTTCATCTAAAAATGTTGATTTTCGCATAAAAAGGCACCTGAGTAAGGAGAAATTGAATAAAAAAATGTTGAGTAGCCGGAGATCTTCACCTAAAGTGTCGATTTTCGTGTCAAAAGACTTTTCTATTATTTAAGTAAAGTATAATCCCTCTAAATAAAAAGAAAGAAATAATTGTGGAAGGAGGAAAGCCAATTCATTGATTATATGAATTACCTTTTTGTGTAATTAGGTCGAAGAGAAAGTTTGAATTTAATTTGTTTAAATTAATGGTATAATTTTGCTTTCTTTTACTTAATTATTATAAGTATTTGAGACGATTGGAATTTTTGCATAAAAATTGATTACTAAGTTGTGGAGATTGACTTTTAATATTCACATGGGTTATTTCAAAACACTTAAATCATTGTTGGTTAAGAATTGCTATTGCTTGAGGACAAGCAATGATTTAAGTGTGGGGGAATTTGATAAGTGTTTATTTTGTATGTTTGAAGTATGTTTTTCTATTAAGTTTTTGTGTGTTTTGCTATTTTAATAGCTAATTAACTAGGGTTTCTAGTGAAGTTTTGCATTTTATAGTTTAAATAGAAAAAATGCATTCCTATGGATTAAAGTAGTGAAAATTTCATGTTTTTGTAGGATCAATTGCTCAATCATCAAATGAAGTGAAATGAGAAGATATTTGCATATTTGCTCAAATTATTGTTGATGTGAATTAATTTCAGGTAAGAAGCTTGGACAGAAAGTTGAAAAATTGAAATATCCGAAGTTGACAAAGTTCCAAATTGAAATGATCCATATGCAATTCAATTAGCAAGGGATCGAAGGATCAAAACTCGGAGGATTTAACGTGTTAATTTCATGACGAAAATTCGAATTTTGCAATTTTGAGCAGATTCACGACGCAGAAACGCGATGTGATAATTGGAAAATGAAGTAGCTCGCGAATCTCTCTCAGAAGAGACAGGGGACCGGATCCGCGATGGGATCCGCGAGCCTGTGCCTCGCGGATCCAGCTCACAGATCTCTGATAAAGACATGAATAACTTGCAGCTGAATTCCAGAAAATTTCCAGCTAATTCTGGCTCAACTTTTGAATGAATTTCAGCTGAAAGTTGCATGAAGAATCTTGTGAAGTTGAAGAAACAACTCATGGCTAATCCAACACACATTTTGCATCAACGTTACAACTCATTTGATGTTGGAATTCAATGAATTCAATGCATGAAGACATGTTTAAAGGAAATTCAAGGATGAAGATTCATGAAGCCATTTTTCTTGACTTTTGAAGGTTAAACTTTTCTTGTGTTCACATGAGGAAGTTTTGGATGCTTATGAATTCATTCTTCTATAAATAGGGCCTTTGGTAGACAAGAAAAAAAGAGCTTAAGGAAGGCTAGAATTACTACCAAAAATGTAGTCTTCACTAGTTTTTCTTAGTTTATTAGTTTAATATAATTAGTAGTAGTGTAGTTATAGTATAATTCAAGGATATTTAGCTAAATTTATGCCTTGAGTTATGGATGAACTTTCTATATCTTGTTTGTGATGTTTACTTGGTTATTTGATGCTATTGTTTTGAGCAAGTATTTAGTCCTTTGGCTTTTATAATCATGATTAACCGGCCATTAATTGTGATCATCTCAAGGTGTTAAGTTTAAATGAAAATGAGAATTTGACACTAGTTCATGAAGTGCTAAACCTAGGAAGACACACACTTATGTAGGGTGGCGCCTTTGTGGCTTTAGTGATTTATTTCATGTAATATTGTTGAGCAAATGAGCTTGTAGTTAATTCCATAACCACAAGTGTAGGTATGGTTTAGCTATAAGTATAGTTGATTCACTACAAAAGTATGTTTCACATGCATTAGGAGAGTATGCCATGCTTAACCAAGGTAATAACGTTAATTCAACCGATAGTTTCATTTGCAAGAGTAGTAAGGAATTCCATAACTTGAGGAGCTTTTAATTGTTATTTTGTAATTATTTTATTTCATGCTTATAGTTTAGATTAATTTGCATACCTGTGACAGTCTAAATAATAGAGGAGTTCGAAAATCACCGGTACTTGACATTCTTCCCTATGGGATCGACACCTAATCTTCCCTATGCTCGATAAACGATTTGTATATTTGCAGAAAATGGGGTGTTTAGTTTTTATATTAAAATTTGGTGTATAGTAAAACCTAAAGATTACAAATGAAATAGATGACTTTATCTAAAGTTAATAAGTAAAATAGATGCAACAAAAAAAAGCCAAATTGAAAAATAGCATGGCTAAATAAGATTAACAGGCATGAAGTTTGCCTAAAGAGAACAATTTTAGAGTTAATATTTACAATACAGGATACAAATTTATCCAAAACAAAACAGGTAGTTTTCTCCCTTTCGTTTTGTGTTCTTTCAAAAGTTTATGAACACCAATTCATATATGATCATGTCTGCAGCTACAAAATAGAATTATGAATAAAAGATTTAAAGACTAGAAATGTGTACATGTACAAAGGTAGCCTACCTAATTTAGCAATATAAATTCTATTAAGCATTTCTTAACTACACAATAAATTCTCACCCAATTGGTTTCAATCCTTTGAACTTAAAAACTTTGATAAAATTTTTAACTGTAGCACTAGCTTTAGCCCGATTGATGTCCATAATTAGCATTAATTTCTGCCAAAAAAAAAAGGTTTATGATCGCCTAAAGCAAAACAGGTCTTTAGATAATAGATGTGTGACGGCCCCACCTCCCCCTAAGGAGAACCAAAGAGTTTAGCGGACCGTCTGCCCAACTCTCGCCAGGACTCACTACAAATCCTCAATCAAAATACAGACCTCAAATAATTACAATTTAAGATCTCTAAAATAATAATACAAGCATTCATTCTTAAAACCTTATTTGAGGTCCAACAATAAATAATAATTAACTTACAAGAGTAAATCCTCAATAATTTCTATTAAAAACTCCGATAATATCAATTTTTAAGGACAATAAACCATTAACTACATAAATTAATATTAAACCTATACAAAAGTATGAAAATCCTACCAAAGTAACTAAAATCTCGATCTACGATCCCCACTTCAAGACCTGTTAAGGAAAACAAACTGGCGTGAGCTAACGCTCAGTGAGACCAAGGAAAAGAAACATGCAAGCACACGAGCAAAGAACACGGAATGAAGCAAGAAACTTGAATAAAATGTAATTTCGAAACATTTAGCAAATAGGGAATTTAAACACAATAAAAGGATACTGGAGCTCTCAGGAGCTAATCCACGTCTTGGCCGCTCGATCCACTTTTAGTTGACTCTCCGTCAGCCCAAGTAACCATGTCCGTAGTACTCCACTTACTTCCTCCAACCACCATGACACCCTCTCGGATCCGTAACCAAACACGCATTTAAATGGCAATACTTAACAAGTATACCTAGCAAGATCCCAATTCTGGATCAAGCTATAACACTTCCCATGGTTTATCAAGCTTCTCGACCAAGCCCTTGCCGGCTCGAGTTACAAGACTAGCCAATGGGTTGGGGACGTCCCCCCCACTATGGTCGATGAGACAAAGCTCCAATCGACATATTCGGTCATAGCATTGAGACGGTACGAGCGGTACCCCCCACCCCAAAAAGGGCATGATACATTCGGCTGCTCAATGCTCACGAGAAACACTTTCATTTGCATTCACATGTAACACTTATCACTTAACAAGCAAGCAATCACATGAGAGAGAAGACAAGGGCGATAAAGTACACCCTAACCTGATTAACTAGCAAATACAAGAAAGATTTCATTTATACACTTAACATGCACTTGACACTCACCAATGGTCGAGTGTGAGAGAGAAAGTCAAGAAGTTAAACGAGCTCCTCAGAGTCCTTGTAATTACCCGAGACAAGTATGATCATGATCATTTAAGTGAACAATCAAGGCCAAGCAAAATTTTCAAGTCACTTTCAAGTTTATTGCAATACGAAGAAACTTTTGGGGTTTATGGGCAGAATTTTTTGAAAAATTGTAACTTGAGTTATATAAGTCCAAAATTTACATGGTTGGTACCGTTGGAAACCTTATTAAAAGTTCTAAAACTTTGTAGAAGGTACCAAGATAAAATTCTGGACGAAAACTGCCCAGAATTTCAATTAAGAAACTGCTACAGTACAAAAGAGAACATAACAGGTTGGTTTTTCAGCCAACTTTGAAAATTCACCAAAAATTGTAGAAAATGAATTGGCCTTTTAAATTTATACAGTTTAAACTCCTTTGTATGAGGTTTTAAACGCCACTGACGGAACTCAAATCCAACTCTCGAGCAAGAAAATATAGCTGCCCAAACAGAGCAAGTCGGAATTTCTGACATTTCTGGAATTCCAGATTTGTAGGGCCATTTTTAGAACACCATTTGAATGACGAATTCTTACTCAAAAATCACCAAATTTGGTACAATAACTCTAATATATATATGTTATGTTCACACCAAAATTCAACCAAAAAATCTCACGGGAATACAGTTTTATTAATGCCCAAAGTGCACTCAGCAAACGTGATCCAAACCTGTGAAGTTTTGTCCCCTTCATTTATGAGCTTCTAAGTTATCCAAATCACCACCAATTAACCTAATTTATCAAACCAAACTAGTATTAATCTTCCTAGGCCTAATGATGGTCAAGAGTGATGCATGTTTAGATTAAAACATAGCACTAATTCATCCCAAAAATTCGGACAGCCTACCCCTTCCAAATTCCAGATTTTTTCCCCAACTAAGCCACCAATTCTGCATCAACTCTTGAAGGGATTTGTGTGGAACAAATTAACATCTTAAACTTCAACATTTAAGCATCACATTTAGTCTTCAAGCTTGCAAAAACTCAGCCACAAAACAGAAATAAGACAGCAAGATTTTCTGCCATCACTAAAGCTTCCAAAACAGAATTTTCTCCTACCACCCTTGCTATAACTTTTGTAGGGCTTTTTGTGGGGAAAATTAACAACTTAATACTCAAAATTTAAGCATTACAATCAGCCCTTAAGCCTGCAAATTGCAGCTATGAATTTAAAAGAAAAACAGCAAAGTTTCAACTTTAGTACATCAATCTTCGCATGCTTTTGTTAAACGTTTTCATGCGCCAAAATGCTCATTTTGCAAAGAGTCCAGCCCTCATCTAGACCATCATCTTAGCAGTGAATAATCACAAAAGAATAGTGTTAAAATAGGGCAAAATAACCCCAAAAGACAAGTAGTAATTTTGAACATTCAAATTCCAGATTTTTAAACTTTCTTGGAAGAAATTTCAGTTTTGAGCAGTGTTCTTTGAAAAATCATAACTTGAGTTCTATAAGTCCAAAAATTACGAATCTTATACCATTGGAAAATATATTCGATGAAGTAAAACTCTCAAGAAGGCACTTATACCATATTTAAATCGAAAACCAATCAAAATCCAGCATAAAACTGCTGTCACAGAGAAACCGAAACCTATCAGTCTTGATTTTCAGTTCATTTTGAAAATTCGTCAAAATTCACAGAAATTGAAATAGCCCTTGAAATTTATACTGATAAAAGAAATCAGATACTAGTTTCAAATGCAATAAATGGAACTCGATTCGGACCTTCCTACACCAAGTTACAACAGTTGGAAGTGGGCTGCAAGACCAACCCTGTTTTTCCGGAAATTCCAGTTTTGAAGAACAAATTTGACACATTATTTGAGCAATGAAATGGTACTATAAAAACACCAAATTTTGCAGGAAACAACCTCAGTATGTTGGCTACATTTTCACCAAGTTTCAGCTAAAAATTCGCAAGGAAAGGCTGCGATCAAAGCAACCAAAAACAGGGTAGCAAGCAGTTTCTATCCTCTCAGTTTTCTCCTCTCTTTTCCCTCTTTCATTTTGACATCAAAACACCACAAAAACACCCCAAACACACACAATGCATCATCAACAGCCCCAATTCATATATGGTGGGATTTCATAGAGCCCACATTCAACCAAATTCAATAATAAAATCTACTACAAAGAACCATAAGTTTTCCTAGCTAAAGAGTGAAACAAAAGAGCAAGGTTTATGGTGTGAGAAACCCTACCTTTCCTCCAACAAGAAGCTTGGGTTAAGGTGGATGAACTAGCTCCCAAAATCCTTCAATTTTCAAGCCCCAACAATCGGTTATCCTCTCCTCCTAGCTGGACCCAATTCACCAAGGTAGCTAGCAAACTCTTCAAGTGTTTCTTGAGTGCAAGATGGAGGCTTTGTGTTGGTGGTTTTATGAAGAATCAAGGAGAGGAAGAGGAAGAGAGAGGGCGGCTGTTTTTGGATGAAATTTGGGGAAGAAAATTGAAGAGAATGAACCGGCCAAGAAGGAAGAAATAAAGAAAAATGAGTGGTGGTGGTTAATTTGACTTTTGGGGCTTTTGTGGAAAATGGAAGAAATGAGGGGAAATTGAGTAATTTGATGTAAAACCACTTTTGTCGTATCGGATCAATTCACACGACACGATACTACGATCCCGGTTTTCTCTCATTTATATATCCCGAATACACATTCTAATATTCAAAACTTACGTCGAATAGTCAATCTTAGACCCGAGTGCGAAAGTTAAACATTCAAACAATTTAAATCGAAAACCTAGTTTAAACGTACAAAATGCATTTTAAAACTTTTCGTATCGTTACAGTTGATAAACGACATTCAATAATTCAAACTAATTTAATGAAGTGAATTTATGAAAATTTGAAAATTTGAAATTTTATAAATTGAATTAATGGTGAAACAAGGTTTTAAAATAAAAGGAAGTAACACATGGCGTATTTGTAATTAAATGATCTAAATTAATTATTCAGTAAAAATAAATAAATAATTAATTAAATAAGCCGAATAAAATAAATTTTCTGGTCCTCACAACCTTCCCCCCTTAAAAGAATTTCGTCCTCGAAATTCATACTTGAACTATGAAGTAATTCTAGGTATTTCCTCCGAATTTCTTCCTCTAAACCTCAAGTTACCTCCTCGACACCATGCTTCATCCACATTACCTTCAATAAAGTAATTTACTTGTTCCTCAATTTCTTCACTTACGGTTCACCAATTGAGAATTCCTATTTACGCTAGAAGTTGTTTACAAGGATTAAATCTATTATAAAATCCATGAAAACTTAATCACTCCAAATATATGTATTCCATCTTTTCATTGTACCACACATAATTCAAAAGGGACCATTATGTTAACTATGATGTCAACCTTAATTGAAATGACAAATGGTATCATAACCTAATCTCGTTATTTGAAGCAGCCCTTTTTATGATGTTTAGGCTTGCCTTATCTAATACATATACCAATTAATACCACCTAAACTTCTCTAACGGCATCCATAATTGTGATTTTCTATGAATCATAATTGAAATTTCCAAAACTTCACTATTCTACTGATCGCAACTTATTCCTATCAATTCAAATCTTATATTAGGCACAATATGGCTCTTGGGTTCATTCTTTTCCACTAAAAATAAATATAAATCTGTATATCAAAGTCAAAATATTTGTACTTTTAAGAAAATGGTATAAGATTATCAAAATAACTTTCACAAGAATGATTTCTCACATCTTTAATTGTTTGAAAAAGGTACTTTTAACTAACTTTAAATTGAAAAGAGTAAGATATTGAAGGTATAAAAGGCTTAGTTAAAACTTTCTCTTTTCTTTTTTTTTTTTAAGGAAATCACTCTAATAAACTCAAGTTTCACGAAAACGCTGTAAACAAGAAATGTCCAAAACTTAAATAAGAAAAACAATGTTACAAATACTAAATTATTTCCAAACACGTTTACATTGAATCTAACTACCAATATCTAAAAAGATGAAGAAACACAATATTAAATTGAAAAATTTTGAATTCATTCTTTGAGTTAAACTTGTCTTGAAATTGACAAAACTAAAATATAAGGCTTAAACATGAAACATTAAATATATATATATATATATATATATATATATATTAAAAGTCAAGTACAACTAGTTCCATTATCAATAGTGGAGTAAATTTCTTCTCATACGCTATTTAGCTTATATCTAAAACTTAAAGAACCATTTTACATTCCCTTGATTCATAGATCGTTGAATCTTAACCACTAATCGTAGGACAAAATCTTTCACCATCTCATGAATAAAAATTTTCCAACTCTTAGACTCATATTGCTTTTACATACACAACTATGCTCGAGCATAGACCAAATGCCAAATCATCATTACTAATATCTAGTCGTCTCATAAACTAAGGCAAACCATTAATTTACCTCACAACCTAAACATGACTAATTCACCTCTTATACAACTTTATCCTTTCTTTTCTCTTAATTCTTAAACTAGTTCACTAGTGTAAAAACTCAACAGTTTACCAAATATTCTAAAATGTCAATCCTCCGATTAGTGACGGCAATTACTCAATCTCCCACTTCACCCACCTATTTTCATTTTCATTCAATCTCGAACATTGGATTATCTTTGAAGGTTTTTCTACCTAAGCACACGTCCCCGACCCCCATCCATCTCAAACCGTCCATAGTTTTAATTACATCTAAATGCAGAAATAAAATGATTATTGAAGAATAATTTAAGTACAAGAGTCGTTAGTGAAAACATTTGAAATAGGAAATACTGACATACATTTACATTAGCAAGTTCACACATAATTAGAAATTCATGGGGTGTTACAAAATAAAATACATACAAATGCCACAAAAATACAAACGATTATGCAGTTACAGTCATGGGCCTCACAAGCCTCACCCCAACTACTCCATTTACAAAACATTCAAAAGACTAAGACCTTCATAGTCTAGTTCGCAACTAAATTTTCATCCTACATCCAGGAGGATTTAAGACCAAACAATATCAACATTAGGTTGTACTAATCAATACATCAAGTACCAAGTTCAAAACTCATAGAATGGATACAACCTTAGGTTTTACGACAGTTCCTTATTAGGTGTTCGAGACTCCCACACCTTAAACATGCTCCCATCTTTCTCCAACACTCTTCTGTAGGATGAGATTTGTAACAGTAAGCACACTTAGCAGCTCTGAGTCGCCACGCAACAGGTCCACTAATTTTTTTTTGTTTCTTTCCTTTACATTCAGTAGCATGTTCATCTTCGCTAATCTCTTTACGCTTTCCTTTAACATTGAGGGGGCTTCCTTCCTGATTTCTAGCTTGAGTGTTAGGGGTATCTCGAAATTCAATTTGGGTAGTTGAGTGCACCAGATCAAGTTTATGCTGCATCTCCTCTAGTACGGCTTCATATTTCTTCTCCATTTCCGCGTACTTGCTTATTAGTTCAGTCTTTTCCTTATATTCTTGTTCCCATCGTCCTTCCCAATATTTAGCAAGTTCCGTCTGAAACCCTAAGTCCTTTCGAAGAGCCTCTACGTCTTCGCATGAATCCTCTAAGTTTGCCATGTCACTGATTCCTTTAACTCCCGAATGTAACTTGCTAAGGAAACCAAAATCGCCAGATTAATATTTAATCACAATGGAACTCTAACCATTTAAAGCTCAACTCTTTGAAATCTGATATAAGGACTCTCATTGACTCGTGAATATGAATCGTGTCTTTTGCTTAACTACCTATCTGAGAGATCTCAACACAACTCGTCTACTTAGACAAATTCATAACCCTAAACACAAATATAGCAATAGCTAGTGGTGCTAAAACACATGACATCATTCCTACAAAACAAACATAAATTCTAAGATAAGAACTTAAAGTCCACTAATTCACTTAAAATATCACATTTAATACATAAGGCAATCCCAACTTTACATTCAATAACAATATCCTTAAAATATCCCAAACAAATCTTTAAACTAGGCTCTGATACCACCTGTGATGGCCCCACCTCCCCCTAAGGCGAACCAAAGAGTTTAGCGGACCGTCTGTCAAACTCTCGCTAGGACTCACTACAAATTCTCAATCAAAATACAGACCTCAAATAATTACAATTTAAGATCTCTAAAATAATAATACAAGCATTCATTCTTAAAACCTTATTTGAGGTCCAACAATAAATAATAATTAACTTACAAGAGTAAATCCTCAATAATTTCTATTAAAAACTCCGATAATATCAATTTTCAAGTACAATAAACCATTAACTACATAAATTAATATTAAGCCTATACAAAAGTATGAAAATCCTACCAAAGTAACTAAAATCTCGATCTACGATCCCCACTTCAAGACCTGTTAAGGAAAATAAACTGGGGTGAGCTAACGCTCAGTGAGGCCAAGGAAAAGAAACATGCAAGCACAAGAGCAAAGAACACGGAATGAAGCAAGAAACTTGAATAAAAAGTAATTTCGAAACATTTAGCAAATAGGGAATTTAAACACAATAAAAGGATACTGGAGCTCTCAGGAGCTAATCCACGTCTTGGCTGCTCGATCGACTATTAGTTGACTCTCCGTCAACCCAAGTAACCATGTCCGTAGTACTCCACTTACTTCCTCCAACCACCATGACAGCCTCTCGGATCCTTAACCAAACACGCATTTAAATGGTAATACTTAACAAGTATACCTACTAAGACCCCAATTCTGGATCAAGCTATAACACTTCCCATGGTTTATCAAGCTTCTCGACCAAGCCCTTGCCGACTCGAGTTACAAGACTAGCCAATGGGTTGGGGGCATCCCCCCCACTATGGTCGATGAGACAAAGCTCCAATCGACATATTCGGTCATAGCATTGAGACGGTATGAGCGATACCCCCCACCCTAAAAAGGGCGTGATACATTCTGCCGCTCAATGCTCACGAGAAACACTTTCATTTGCATTCACATGTAACACTTATCACTTAACAAGCAAGCAATCACATGAGAGAGAGGACAAGTGTGATAAAGTACACCCTAACCTGATTAACTAGCAAATACAAGAAACATTTCATTTAAACACTTAACATGCACTTGACACTCACCAATGGTCGAGTGTGAGAGAGAAAGTCAAGAAGTTAAACGAGCTCCTCAGAGTCCTTGTAATTACCCTAGACAAGTATGATCATGATCATTTAAGTGAACAATCAAGGCCAAGCAAAATTTTCAAGTCACTTTCAAGTTTATTGCAATATGAAGAAACTTTCGGGGTTTATGGGCAGAATTTTTTGAAAAATTGTAACTTGAGTTATATAAGTCCAAAATTTACATGGTTGGTACCTTTGGAAACCTTATTAAAATTTCTAAAACTTTGTAGAAGGCACCAAGATAAAATTCTGGACGAAAACTGCCCAGAATTTCGATTAAGAAACTGCTACAGTACAAAAGAGAACATAACAGGTGGGTTTTTCAGCCAACTTTGAAAATTCACCAAAAATTGTAGAAAATGAATTGGCCTTTTAAATTTATACAGTTTAAAATCCTATGTATGAGGTTTTAAACGCCACTGACGGAACTCAAATCCAACTCTCGAGCAAGAAAATATAGCTGCCCAAACAGAGCAGGTCGGAATTTCTGATATTTCTGGAATTCCAGATTTGTAGGGCCATTTTTAGAACACCATTTGAATGACGAATTCTTACTCAAAAATCACCAAATTTGGTACAATAACTCTACTATATATAGGTTATGTTCACACCAAAATTCAACTAAAATATCTCACGGGAAAACAGATTTATTAATGCCCAAAGTGCACTCAGCAAACGTGATCCAAACCTGTGAAGTTTTGTCCCCTTCATTTATGAGCTTCTAAGTTATCCAAATCACCACCAATTACCCTAATTTATCAAACCAAGCTAGTATTAATCTTCCTAGGCCTAATGACGGTCAAGAGTGATGCAAGGTTAGATTAAAACATAGCACTAATTCATCCCAAAAATTCGGGCAGCCTACCCCTTCCAAATTCCAGATTTTTTCCCCAACTAAGCCACCAATTCTGCATCAACTCTTGAAGGGATTTGTGTGGAACAAATTAACATCTTAAACTTCAACATTTAAGCATCACATTTAGTCTTCAAGCTTGCAAAAACTCAGCCACAAAACAGAAATAAGACAGCAAGATTTTTTGCCATCACTAAAGCTTCCAAAACAGAATTTTCTCCTACCACCCTTGCTATAACTTTTGTAGGGTTTTTTGTGGGAAAAATTAACAACTTAACACTCAAAATTTAAGCATTACAATCAGCCCTTAAGCCTGCAAAATGCAGCTATGAATTTAAAAGAAAAACAGCAAAGTTTCAACTTTAGTTCATCAATCTTCGCATGCTTTTGTTAAACATTTTCATGCACCAAAATGCTCATTTTTGCAAAGAGTCCAGCCCTCATCTAGACCATCATCTTAGCAGTGAATAATCACAAAAGAATAGTGTTAAAATAGGGCAAAATAACCCCAAAAGATAAGTAGTAATTTTGAACATTCAAATTCCAGATTTTTAAACTTTCTTGGAAGAAATTTCAGTTTTGAGCAGTGTTCTTTGAAAAATCATAACTTGAGTTCTATACGTCCAAAAATTACGAATCTTATACCGTTGGAAAATACATTCGATGAAATAAAACTCTCAAGAAGTCACTTATACCATATTTAAATCGAAAACCAATCAAAATCCAGCATAAAACTGCTGTCACAGAGAAACCGAAACCTATCAGTCTTGATTTTCAGTTCATTTTGAAAATTCGCCAAAATTCACAGGAATTGAACTAGCCCTTGAAATTTATACTGCTAAAATAAATCAGATTCTAGTTTCAAATTCATCAAACGGAACTCGATTCGAACCTTCCTACACCAAGTTACAACAGTTGGAAGTGGGCTGCAAGACCAACCCTGTTTTTCCGGAAATTCCAGTTTTGAAGAACAAATTTGACACATTATTTGAGTAATAAAATGGTACTAGAAAAACACCAAATTTTGCAAGCAACAACCTCAGTATATAGGCTACGTTTTCACCAAATTTCAGCTAAAAATTCTCATGGAAAGGCTGCGATCAAAGCAACCAAAAACAGGGTAGCAAGCAGTTTCTATTCTCTCAGTTTTCTCCTCTCTTTTCCCTCTTTCATTTTGACATCAAAACACCACAAAAACACCCCAAACATACACAATGCATCATCAACAGCCCCAATTCATATATGGTGGGATTTCATAGAGCCCACATTCAACCAAATTCAATAATAAAATCTACTACAAAGAACCATAAGTTTTCCTAGCTAAAGAATGAAACAAAAGAGCAAGGTTTATGGTGTGAGAAACCCTACCTTTCCTCCAACAAGAAGCTTGGGTTAAGGTGGATGAACTAGCTCCCAAAATCCTCAATCTTCAAGCCCCAACGATCGGTTATCCTCTCCTCCTAGTTGGACCCAATTCACTAAGGTGGCTAGCAAACCCTTCAAGTGTTTCTTGAGTGCAAGATGGAGGGTTTGTGTTGGTGGTTTTATGAAGAATCAAGGAGAGGAAGAGGAAGAGAGAGGGCGGCTGTTTTGGATGAAATTTGGGGAAGAAAAATGAAGAGAATGAACCGGCCAAGAAGGAAGAAAGAAAGAAAAATGAGTGGTGGTGGTTAATTTGACTTTTGGGGCTTTTGTGGAAAATGGAAGAAATGAGGGGAAATTGAGTAATTTGATGTAAAACCACTTTTGTCGTATCGGATCAATTCACACGACACGACACTATGATCCCGGTTTCCTCTCATTTATATATCCCGAATACACATTCTAATATTCAAAACTTACGTCGAATAGTCAATTCTAGACCCGAGTGTGAAAGTTAAACATTCAAACAATTTAAATCGAAAACCTAGTTTAAACGTACAAAATGCATTTTAAAAATTTTCGTATCGTTACAGTTGATAAACGACATTCAATAATTCAAACTAATTTAATGAAGTCAATTTATGAAAATATGAAAATTTGAAATTTTATAAATTGAATTAATGGTGAAACAAGGTTTTAAAATCAAAGGAAGTAACATATGGCGTATTTGTAATTAAATGATCTAAATTAATTATTCAGTAAAAATAAATAATTAATTAAATAAATAAGCCAAATAAAATAAATTTTCGAGTCCTCACAAGATATTTTTGACCACTATTTTGGCAAGAAAAGCAAACAACAGCAAAAAACTTTTTTTTGCTCTAAAAAACTTAATTTGCACAAAAGCCTTTGCTGTTGCAAATTAGGCAGTTAAACCCATTATTATCTTACAATATTGACATGTACAGTGATTTCTATTAGGTTTCGCCATTTTTCCCCCTTGTTTCATTTTGAACCATCAACAACATTTTAAGTAATAGCCAAAAAAAAGTGCACTCAAGTTACAAGAAAATGGAAAAATGTATAGCAAAATTAATTTCCTTCAAGCTTATCTTTTCATTAGAAGTAAAAAAAAGTGAAAGAAAAGACAAAATCTAATTCATTGTGGAGTCTTTTACATAGAATCTCCCAGCCTGTATAAATAATCAAGTCGACAAAGGCCTGAAACAAAGGTAAGTATAGACATACCTTTTACTAAGCAATTTGAAATGTAAGATTTCTCAATTGATCTCTATCCAACTACAATTTCAAGTCTAATTTGTGTAGTAGGTTACAGTGCAAGTACCATCTTCCCCTTAGTCTCAGTTGTCTATCCTATAACAAATTCAAACATGACAAACCAATAAGAACTCAAACCATACTTGCTATTTTTTTCCCCAATGGATAATACTTGTTTAAATGATAAAAGACTCTAAGTGTACTGTTAAAGATAAAGGTAAAGCTATGCATCACACTTCATAAAATATATGTATTGCACTTCATAAAACGAAGGACAACCACAGTGTGGCAAAAGAAAATGTAATGTCAAATCGTAATATAAGAACTTATGAAGTGACATGAGCACCACCTAAGAGGACAACCATTCTCTAGCAGCTTATTCCTACTTTAGATTGCAATAAAGTGAAAGTCATTTTATGAGTTTCAAGTATCACACCTTTCTTGCTAGCTCTCTCTGTGAGAACCTGAAAATTTATTTTTATCTGACTTAATTCTTTAATTATTTATCTACTTTCCTGAATAATTGATTTAAATCATTTTAATTGCATTTACACCATACTTTACCTCATTTTATTTTAAAAACTTTGTTTAACCATCAATTTAATTTTTCTATCGCTCAATTGTGAAAAACGAGAAAATACATGTTTTTTGACACAAATATTTAGACTGAGAGTAACGTAATTTTGGAGAATAAGAATGATCATTAGTAGATTAAGAAAGCTAATTGAGGGATTAGAAGTGAGTAATTGGAATTAAACTCCAAATGGAGCATTTTGGGTCACAAATTTAAAGTTGATTTTGACTCCACAAAGCAAAGTCTTATATTTCTTCTTCCTTTGACTTTTCCACCTTACCAAGCACATAAAATATCTCTCTCTTCTCCCTCATTTCAGCCGCACCCCTTTCCCCAAATTCCCCTTCAATTCATCTTCAAAAAATTACTCCAAGACTTCACCAAATCCACCAAGAAACTTGATCAAATCTTCCACCCTCTTCACTTGCACCTTGAAACCATTTGGCCTTGTGTGAGAGCCAATCTTGGGAGGAGAAAAGAGGAGGTCTTGGTGATCTTAGGGTCATATTCAACCTAGGATTTTCATTTGAGAAGGAGAGGCAAATTTGCTCCATTAACCTTGCTCTCTTGATTCCTTTTTATGTAGCTATAAGTTTGGATAAGTTTATTAATGTCAGTTTGTTGATCTTGGATGGTGGTGGGCTCTATGAACTCCCACCTTTCTTGTTGTTGGCTGATTTGATGTGTGTATGTGTGATGGAGTGAGTTGTTTTGAATTCATAGAAGTTGGAAGGCTAGGAAGAAAGGAAGAGGAAAAATCGAGAGAGGAAGGGTGAGCTGCCGGTTCCTTTTTGCTGATTTTATGCCCTATTTTAGCTGCTAATTTTCATGAGTTTCTTGGCTATTTTGAGATCTGAAATGTTTGGCTATATGTGTGTAAATTTCGTTGCAAAAATCATTCCATTTGGTGTGGTAAAATCGCATGAAAAGAAGAAACCAAAATCTGGAAAATTTTTACTGTTTTCTGCTGCTGGATGTTCTTGCTTTGAACACTGACTTTTCCTGTGAATTTTGGGCTGAATTTTGGTACAGACCTAGCTTATATACTTCAGTTTTAGTGTAGAAAATTTGGTGTTTTTCCAGTACCATTTCATTGTTCAAATGATGTCTCAAACCTGCTCTTCAAATCTGGAAAATCGCAGTGTCAGGACTGCTTTTTACCTATTGTTCAAATGACCATATTTTCTTGTTCGGGAGTCGAAATCAAGTTATGTTTGTTGCTTTTGAAACTATACTTGAACTTATTTAAGTGGTATAAATTTCAAGGGCTAGTTCGATTTCTGTGAATTTTGACAAATTTTCAAATTTTGCTGAAAACCAAGACTGTTATGCCCTATTTTCACTGTTGCAGTAGCTTTGAACTGAAATTTGACCAGTTTATGATCTGAATCTCATACAAATGTCTTCTGAAAAGTTTTAGTTCATTGAGTCTATTTTCCAATGGTATAAGATTCGTTATTTTTGGACTTATAGAACTCAAGTTATGATTTTTCAAAGAATGTCACACAAAACTGAAAATTCTTCTGAGGAACTGACGAAAGTTTATAAATGCCTTAGAAACATTTTCTAGTTTTCAAACCTAACCTTCTTGATCATTTGCATGGCATTTCAAACTTGGAAAATAGATTTTTCCAATTACATGAGATTCATTTTAAATTGGAATCGAAAAGTTTAATTGTTTGAAAATTTGACCTTGAATGCATACTAAGGTAATTTTGGGTTTTGCATCTCTCAGGTGATCACGTGGACACCGAGAAGTTTGTTTGATCTCCTGAATTGCTCTCGCTTACTCTCGGTTATTGGTGAGTGTCAAGTGCATGATTTGTTGACTTGCTTGACCTGTTACATGCTTGAATTGATCGTATTATTAAACTTGTCGAGGCGGACATGTACTTTATCTCGTCCGACCTCTCTTACTTGAAATAAACATGCTTGCTTGTACTTGCTATACTTGTAGTGACTCGTCTAAACCTGTACTTGTACTTGATTGATGATTGAGCGTTGTCTCATTATCCTACTTGATATCTGAACTGAATGGGGACGCCCAAAACTCATTGGTAAACCTTTCACCTCGAGCCGGCAAGGGCTTGGCCGAGAGATTGGTAAGCCATGAGTCTTTACATATTTTCGTCGGTTGGAGTGCGCTAGCCGACTACTTGCCTGGGTATACTCGAATATTACCAAATTATCTATTTTGACGAGCGAGCCCGGTTGGGGGGTGAATCGGTGGACGGAGATGGTTGACAAGTGGAGTTCTACATGGTAATTATGAAAGTTGACGGAGTGTCAACTACTAGAATGTGATCAAGTTTCGTGGAACTTGGCTCCTGAGAGCCCCTGTATCCTTTATTTAATGTGTAATTAAATTCCTTATTTGCATTCTTGCTAAAAGTTTTGGTTATTTATCTTGTTTAATAAAAGTGTATATTACTTGATCTTGCTTGTTTCCTTGTTTTCTTAGCCTCACTGAGTTTTGCTCAGCCCATAAGATTTGTTTTCCTTAGCAGGTTTTGAAGCGGAGTCGCTAACCGTGGATCTTAGTTTCTTTCGTAGGATTTCCGCTCTTTTGTATAAGGTTGTTTTGATTTGAGCACTTGATGGTTTATAGTACTTGGAGTTAGTACTAATGAAATTTGGATGAAATTATTGGGATTTGTAAATTCAGCTTTTGTATGTAATTTAGTACTTGGGATTTATTTTGGAAATATAAGTTGAATTTTAGTTCTTTCAAGTAGTTGATTTGAAATGTGAAGTTAGTTATATTGAGATGGGTGGAATTGTTAATTAAGTTAATTGAGCGAGTGAGTCCCAGCGAGAGTTGGGCAGGCGGTCCGCCGAACCCTTTGGTTCGCCTTAGGGGGAGGTGGGGCTGTTACACTCTCTGTGAAGCAAAATCAAAACCAAAAGTAAACAAACAAACAAAATACAAAATACAAAATAAAGTATGCAAATAAACTAAAGAAAACCTTTAAATTAAACTGAAGGGATGGTTAAGAAAATAAGTATAAAACAGTTTCTGCATTCATTTATCCGTTGCCAGAATCAAGCTGTACATTTAAAAATTCCTATTACATTTCAACATTCCTTTAGCAAATTCAAGTTGGAAGAAATTAAAGAAGATCAATGATGCATTTATTGAATCGACTCTTCATAATTCCAACCAATTTTGGAACATATTTGTAGAACCACACAAAATACAGGAAGTGCAATTAACAAACATGTAATCATAAAGAGCTGAGGTGTAATAAGTCAACTTTTTTATTACTTTCATCTTTTAGGCATGGTGGAAAAATTTAACCATGCCCAAGATTTAATGGTATGAATGAATACTGACTATAAAATAGTATATGGCAAACTATTTAAATTAGTAATAGTTATAAATCTTGGCCTCAAGTGTAATTTTGATGGATTACATTGAATGATCATGTGAGATTTTGATTGGGAATGAATATGTAATAACAGCATTAGGAGTTTTCGAAAAGAGAAGAAAAATTTTTGGAAAAGAAAATGTGAAACTAATTACAATATATAAATGTTGGAGAAAGATTAAGCATTAGATGAGTTGCAATGGACTAAAAATATGCCTTATCTATTTACTTGTGAAGCTCATTTACATATCTTTCTTAATAAGTGCTACAAAATATACTGCTTATTCAAGTTAGAAGCAATTCCGGTATAATAAACCAAAGATTCTCTCCATCTATCTAGTTATCCAGTTAATCTTGAAGTCTGTTTCAGATTGAAAATGGCAAAACATCTTGTTTGTTTGATTAAAAATGTATTTTGTGATATGTCAACGTAAGAAAGTTTACGCCAACTTGAAGCAAGTGGCTTTGTAATTTGAAAATTTGATTCTTTTGCTGATTTTAAGGTAATCTACAGTTGTAATCATACAAGCAATTTTCAATAAAAATATACCAATAAAGTTGAATTTTGCTTTTGTCGCTGTGATAGACTCAGCTTCCTAACTTCTTGCACACATGGGCAGGAGTTAGTTGAAGAAGACATTAAGTCTCTGTGTCAAAGAAGTATAAGAAGAAAAGAAAAAAGTCAGATATAGAGAAACTTAAAAAAAACGAGATGCCTCTGGGCGTTTAAATATTCAAGCTTCTCCATCATTTCTTACTTGTTTTAACTTCAAGCATTGTTACTCTTATAGAACACAAAGGGCTCTATGGACAAAAACATGAAAAGACCTAAAAAACAAAAAACAAAAAAAAAAAAGATGAAACAATGACCTTGAGAGATTTAGCTTTTGGTGATTCGTGGAGTCTATTAGAGTGGAACAATCAAGACTCAAGAGCTCACAAAGTGAGCTAATGCTTACGTTTCTCCTTTAAATGTCATACAGAGATCTGTGGCTAAGAAAGTCAACCACCAGGTTTTAATATACAAACAATTAGACACCATATATCAAGAAAATGGTGAAGAAGGATCAGCTTTTAAGAGAATGAAAAAAAAGAATAAGGATTATGTATTTAAAGAATCCAAAGTAATGGAAAGCGAAGAAAAGGAAATGGTATTAGGAATATTAAAAGTAACCGGTGTAAATTTAATGACCCATTAATTGCAATAAATAGGGAAAACAAAGTGTGCAATATTGAATATAAGAGTAGACTAGAGCAAAAATGGCATAAAATTTCACATGATAGTAACTATTAATGGTACAACTTGCAAAAGCTGTTTAACTACATAAAGCAAAGGGTAAATTACATTTAACCCCCTGTGGTTTTAACTATTTTCACATAACCCCCCTAATGTTTGAAAATATCCACTTCACCCCCCTATGGTTTTATGTAAAGTAGAAAGTGGACGGAATGTATAATTTTGTACTAAACGCGCTCCAAAAGCGCGTGTGATAAAATTTTAATATCCATACAATCCCCTTATGATTCATATAAATATCCACTTTACCCCCCTGTGGTTTTTTGCAATCGTCCACGTAATTCCCCTATACTTTTATATAAAGTGGTAAATCCACTTTACATAAAACCATAGGGGGGTAAAGTGGATTTTTTCAAATATTAGGGGGGTTATGTGGCAACAGTCAAAACCACAAGGGGGTTAAATGTAATTTACCCTAAAGCAAAAAAAATCGATTAGACCCCCGTAAAGATAGAAGAAAACAAAGCCATTACTACAACTCAAACTCCTATCTATACGGTACAAGGATACTAGCAGAGGATCGCCGTGCTTTACACGTGCTTTGCACAGTGGAAAAATATAATTATGCTAGCAATGGTTAGCAATAATAAATACTGTGCCCAATTAATTACTAATTTATTGGTGTAAAATTTAGTCATTAGTAGGAATGAAATTTCTAATATATTTAAGGAGACATGTTTTAAATACTTAAGTAGAGCACTTGTTAACTTTTTTGTACAAATATATAGCAATCAGAGAACCTAAAGTTGACTTTTCTATTTTAAATCCCATAAATGATGTGTTTATCATATATAAAAATAGGATTCTAGATTGCATTCAATGGAACAACATCCAAATAGTCCTTTTCAACTTTTTTTGATCCAAAATAGTTTCATAACACCCCCAAACCACCCATAACCCCCCCTTCCCCAAAAAAAATAGGAAAAAGGAGAAAAGAAAAAGAAAGAAGGAAAAGCAAGGAGACTCTCAGACTCTTGAAGTATCAGTCAAATGAATCTGTTACAACATAGCCAGCTTGACTGGCACGGTAGTTGTAGTTCCCATTGAATCTTAGTGTACTTTTTAATATGATTTAATAGTTGAATGCAAATTAGATGCATATTCTAATAGTTGACTGACATGGTAGTTGTAGTTCCTATTGAATCATAGGGTATTTTTTAATATGATATAGTAGTTGAATGCAAATTATATGCATATTTTATGTATTAGATTAAAAAGATGAAGCATTAGAGAACATTAATACTTGAGATACATGCAACAGAAAACATAACAAATGGGTGATGAATCATTCTTTTCTGAATTAAGTTATATAACATTCAATATATCATTCTCCACAACACAACAATTAAGCTCGAACCTATACCAATGAATACTATGTATAAATTAGTAATAGTTATAAATCTTAACCTCAAATGTATTTAAAAAATATAATTCTAGTGGAGTACATTGAGTGATCATGTGTGGCTTTGATTGGGAAAGAATAAGCAAATAACCACATTAGGACTTTTCCAAATGACAAGAAAACATTTTGGAAGAAAACGCGAACCTGATTACAACACATCAATATTGCAGAAAGATTAAGCATTAGATAAGTTGCAACGAACTAAAGATATACCTTATCCATTTACTTATGGAGTTCATTTAGAAGTCTTTCCTAATCAGTGCTATAAAATACACTACTCATTCATGTTAGAAGCGATTGCAGTATAATGAACCAGAGATGTTCTCTATCTGTCTGGTTATCCAGTTAATCTTGAAGTCTGCTTCAGAGGGTGGTATATGTGAGAATGAGTATTTAGCATGCCTCTGAGTACATTGAAAAGGAATGAGCGAACACATTGAAACTGGTTGAACATCCTGTTCATTTGATTAAAATGCATTTTGTGCTATGTGAACATAAGAAAGTTTGGACCAACTTGCAGCTGATGGGTTCGTGCTTTGAAGAGTTGATTCTTTTGGTGATTCTGAGGTAATCAGCAATTGCATTCATACAAGCAATTTTTGATAATAACATGCCAAGAAAGTTGAATTTACTTTTATCACTATGCCATACTCAAATTCCAACTTGTACACAAAGGCAGGAGTTAGTTGATGAGGAGGTTAAGATCTCTGTGTCAAAGAAGTTTAAAAACAAGAGAAAGAAGTCAGATATAAAGAAACACAAAAAGAAAAAGGAAAGTGGTGCCTCTGGGTGCTTAAATATTCAAGTTTCTCCATCATTTATAGTTCATTTTGACTTTGACATTGTTAATCTTAAAGAGAGAAATTTCTAAAAATATTATGATTTTTAAATTTTTTCTGCAAATAGGGTGATTTGGGTGTAGGGTTCAGACCAGTGATGTTCGCATTTGCAAAATGCGAGTTCCAGTGAACTCGCATTTTGCAAATGCGAAGTTTGAAAAAAAAAAAAAATGAAAGGAACTCGCATTCACGCGAGTTCTAATGAACTCGATTCGAGAATGCGAGTTGAACTCGCATTCCACCGAGTTCATTGGGAAATTTAAAAAAAAAGAAAATGTACTGCCACAAAATTTGTCAACATAAATAGGATGTTATAACCGACGCAACAATAAAGAAGAACACGTAGCCGCAAGAATAGGCCCAAAACCAAAACCCAGAATAAAACGGACACGGCAACTAACATATATAAGCCTGGCCCCCGAACCAGCCTCTAGACCACTGACCGAGAGGGTTGAAGAAACATGATTCAAGGCACCTTGACATAGGATAAGAACCAAGAAGGTTCGGCCCCAAAGCTTGATAATACTTTGGGAAATATAAAAAAAAAAGAAAATGTGCTGTCTTATCTTTCTTTTCTTCATTTTTCTTCTTTCTTCCTATTATCCAGGGGACTGAAATCTTTGATAATACTTTATATGACTTGCTCGATTTCCTGGAATTTATATTCATTACTTTTCTTTTCAAAGCCTTCTTGAACATATAATTTCCTTGCTCATAAATTGTTTAGAGTATCCTTATATATTCAAAAGACATTTGTTAAAATTTGGATATGTAAAGTAAGGTTCGTTGTGTAAAAAAATTAATGAGCTTACATTTATATCCTAGAACTTCGACTCGATTTTGATTGAATAAACTCACTATTTGGCTACTTAGTTGAGGTATGCTATCCATTGAACACCAATACAACATTTCTTTTATAGGTTTATTCCTTGGACACTAACTTCCTAATGGCTAGATGGAGCTTGGCCAATGTTAATATTGTCTTGACAATTGTTCAAGTAAACTTAGCTAAAGTTTTGATCTAGTAAACTCCATAACGATTTGATAAACACTTGTTAATTTAGACGTAGTATAATAGTACCCGTTGAACATCTGTTAGGAAAAAAAAATTATTTGCTACATTATATCTATCTGACAATTGTTAGAAAACTTCTTTTCCACCCCTAATATACTTACATAAAAAGAATCTATATGATTTCCTTTATTTCTTCACAAGAAACCTTTATCTCCCATACTCTTCGACTGCATGAGAAATTTGTAAAAATATTATGATTTTTAAATTTTTTCTGCAAATAGGGTGATTTGGGTGTAGGGTTCAAATCAGTGAATTTAGCATTTGAAATAAAAAAAAAATATTTTTTTGAAGTTGTATTCTAAGAAGGCGTGTTTACTTTCCAACTTCTCATTGCCTGAATGCAACTTCACTTATAAGTAAAATTTATAAAAAAAAGTAAATTTTTTGAAATCACATTAGAATAAGAGCACGCGGGACTAGAAATACTTTCTCTTTGTGGTTTAAGAAAATACTTGATTCTTTAAAAAAACGAATTTTTTCCTCTCTTTATTTTTTCTTCTTTACTACTAATGATTAATTTGTTATGTAATGCGCAATCCCCAAACCCCAAACCCTACACCCTACTAAAACCGAAACCCTAAACCCTACAGGTTAGTAATCGTAATCCCGAAACCATAAACCGTAAAACGACAACGCCAAGGCCCTAAACCCTAAACCCTAAACCCTAAACCCTAAACCCTAAACCCTAAACCCTAAACCCTAAACCCTAAACCCTAAACCCTAAACCCTAAACCCTAAACCCTAAACCCTAAACCCTAAACCCTAAACCCTAAACCCTAAACCCTAAACCCTAAACCCTAAACCCTAAACCCTAAACCCTAAACCCTAAACCCTAAACCCTAAAAACCCTAAACCCTAAACCATCCTAAGCAATGTTAACTATACACATAATTGTACCACACGGGTTCATAGTTTTTCATTTTACTACAGAAACAAGTTTAATTGTATGCTATGTACGATCAAATACAAGTGGAGTTACACTGAGATTCTCACAATTACTTGACATTGTTTTCGTCAATATAATCATCAAATGCGTAAATCATGACATTCACTTGTATAAGTCTAACAGCCACTGAGTTGAGCTGATTGTGCCTATAAAATCTACATATTTTGACGTGAAGCAATTACCGTATAATTCCTTAAATACGGACAGGCCACTTGTACCAAGATTTAGTACATTTTCCAATTCACAAAATACATTATCTAAACGGTCGGAGGTTTGCAAAGTGAATTGAAGTTCCACGTCAAAACAAGGGTTAAGTAGGTAATATAGAAAGTATATTAAAATGGAATTGCAAATATCTATCTTCTTCCCAAATGATTACAAAAAATTCAAACCACTTCCCAAAATACCATTTTGTAGCCTTTCAATTCTTTTGCTTGTTCCTCTTTACATTTCAGTTTCTTAATTTATTCTCAAGAAAATATCACAAGTTGAATTTGAGACCTGATTAATAATCATTAATTGTAATTTTGTGACAAATAAAATCATTAGAAATTAGCTTTTGATGCCTTTTAAAACTTCATCTAAAAATGCAATTACAAATTCAAGATAAAATTTTTCTTTGAGATGAAGTTTTCTATTGGAAACGATGGAATAGAGTACAAGGAAGAAATAAAATAAAATAAAATAAAAAACAAAAGAGGGGAAAAACAAGAATGGAAAAAAGAGAAATGAAAAGTTAAAATAATAGAAGGGTAATTCAGTCCAATAGAGGATTAAATGATAAAAAAAAATTAAAGATTAGGGGGTAAAGTAAGAAATGAGATATACTTTAAGAGAATTAATTGCAATTAACCCTTTGGGATATGGCATTTTCACAAATATGCACAACACTGGCACAATATGTGTGTCATCTTCAATTATCAAGTAGCCAACTAGCTAAGTACAGTGGGAAGCTGGACTTGCATTTATGTGGAGATCCCGAGGCCGAGAGATGGCAAAACCGCTTTATTATTGTAGTCTGCAGGCATCGATATGAGAACGCACCACAAGCCTTTAATGTTGTTGGGCATCAAGAAAACCCTTGATCTACCCAATTTATTCATTCGCCCCAAAGTTTGATAATACTTTGGGAAATAATGTACTAGGAGAACATGTAACACATTTTGGTTTTGGTTTCATAGTCAATGACCTTGGGATGTGGATATTGCGGTTGGAAGTTCTTGATACAACAATCAATGAAATAACTAAACACCAGCAATATGATGATATTAAGAAGCAATATGGTGATATTAAGAAACAATAAACAATGTTAGAATTGAAGTTAGAAATCGAGAATTACTCTCAAAAAAATGAAAAAAAGAATTTGCTTAGAATAAGAAAAGTTAAGAAATTTTCTCGACTCACTGAAGTTGGGGGTCTCGCTGTCCAGTCGGGGTCCAGGCGCTTGGGGTCCGAGGCTTACGGTATATGTTAGTTGCCGAGTCCGTTTTATTCTGGGTTTTGGTTTAGGGCCTATTCTTGCGGCTACGTGTTCTTCTTTATTAGCAGCAGAAATGGAAAAAAAATCAACACAAACGGAAAAAAATAATTGCATCAGAAATGGAAAAAAAAAAAAAAGAAAAATCAGCACAAATGCGAGTTTCATGAAACTCGCATTTTCCAAATGCGAGTTTCACGCGTGAAAAATATAATCTTTTCGCTTTTTTTTTCGTCCGAAATTTGCCTAACTCGCATTTGACAAATGCGAGTTTCACTGAACTCGCATTTATCAAATGCGAAAATCACAATGTTAGAAAGTCTTTTGCAAACAACCCCTCTTGTAGAAACTTTTTTTTTTTCCATCACATTTTTAGAATTTCCTCATCTTAAAGAACATGAAGGACTCTACAGATGGAAACATGAAAGGAGCTAAAAAAAGGACTCTATAGATGGAAACATGAAAAGAGCTAAAAAAAGGGGAAAAAATGAAACAATGACCTTGAGTGAATTCAACTTTTGGAGATTCTTGGAGTCTATCGAGGGGAGCAATCAAGACTCAAGAGCTGAAGTACTATTGCAAAGAAAGCTCATGCTTATATTTCCCCTTTAATGGTCATGCATAGATCTGATGGCTGAGAAAGTCAACTACTAGGCAAATGTTGTGCAACTTCAGTGGAATAAGATAGAAATTTCAGTACTTATAACATTTGTAGTGAAACTATGTCTATCAACTAAGCTGTATCATTAGTATAAAAATGCCAAAAAAAAAGTAAGTGTAAAAAAAAAAAAAAGATAACTTCAGGATCTACAGGAAAAATGCATAGGAATTCACCAAACCAAGAATAGAACTTAAAGGGGAAAAAAAAAAGAAAATAGCCAATGATGATGACTATAATAGCACTATTAATATGAGAACACAAAGAAAAAAATTGAAATAGAAAATTAGCCACGCATATGCCAATTGCTTCACACTCATGTTATTCTTAACGCTTATAATTCCAATGACTTGTGAGAAGAATAGAGCTATAAAATCAATTTATTTACAAGAGACGACTTTAGAAATTACAAATTCAGCAGGCACATCACTAAGTAAAGAGACTAAGATCGTGCGTGCAACAGATTTAGCAGTAGGTAGTAGATGAAACTTTACAATCCAAAGCAAAACCCCAAACTAGAATTTAAGAGGACACCTCCTGGCTATTTTTTTTTTTTCAGAGGACAATAGTGAATTACCAATGCAAACGTGGCAAATACTTAAACAATTAAACTTCAAATGCAGAAAAAAGAGAGAAAAATATCAAATTCTTGGAACCTTAGTAATCATTAAAACACATGGAACTTTGAGTACTATAGAGATAAACAATTATGTAAGTATGAGATCCTGAATTTCTGACCACACAACATATTAGACATCAAAGAAGTTAAACATTAATCGAGCTAATCATCGGCAAATTAAAACCTGTATGTCCCGAAATGCAATCTAAGGGGGGTGAATTAAGTTGTTTAACAAAACAAGTAAATATTACAAGAATTCACCCAATAAAACAAGCACAAACAACTTCTCAAGTGTGCACAAAGATATGTCAAATTAAGCACAATAAAGATGTCACAATTGAGCAATAAAGAAAAGAGATAGAAAAAGAATTGCAAACCAAATTTTCAAGTTGCACCGAACTTGGATAAAATCTACTAGTAATTTCTTCAATTGAAGGTGAAGCTAACCAACTTGTACAAGTGAAGGCTCACTCCTTCCTCACCCTAAAAGCCTTTAGTTGAACCAAGGAGTTTTACAGCTACCCTAATTAACTCTCAACAAGTTACAATTGAAAGTTCACTCAACCAATTAAGAACTACTATTATAAGTGAGGCAACCTTCACCAAGGTTTTACTCCTCCAATTTGAGTAACCTCACAATCCCTACTTTTCCCACACCTATACAACAAACAAAGAAGATTTCTACCCAAATATTTCATTTGTAAGCTTATATTTCATGTAAACAAAAGTCACTTATCTTCTTGAACTTGTAAGTATTTATAGAGTGTGAGAAATGGCCTCAAGAAACTTTTCAACGGTCAAAAAAATAGTTGTTAGAAAAATAGCCGTTGGAGTTTCGGACGTCCGATCCTCTATCGGACATCTGAACCTTTGCCTGTCGGACGTCCAAACCCACTGTCCGACAGAACCAATAGCCATTTCAATTTCCTTCTCAATCTGTCGGACGTCCGAACCTCTGTTCATCGTCCGATCCTTGCGTCCGATAAGTTAAAACCTTCTCAATTCTTCTTGAATTGATTTCTTTTCTTTTCTAATAAATCAAGGACCTGTTCTAACATAATTTTCACATAAAAATATTAGTCCAGATCATCATTTTGTTTTGTTATCATCAAAACCTAGGATCAATTCCAACAATCTCCCCCTTTTTGATGATGACAAACTAAATGATGATTTTGCAAGGGAAATGAGAGAAACTCCCCCTCAATAAGCGCTAAAATGATTTAAAAAATCATCTAATATTTTTTCCCCTTTTATCATCAATCAAAAAACATATTAACTCCCCCTTGATGAAAAATTTCTCCCTCTCAAAATTGTAGGTCCAATCAATAAGGTCAACAAGTTTAGAGACCTATTTTTGGCTGACAAAATAACCAAGGCCAATAACTAGATACACACAAATATTTAGAAAAATGTTGTCAGACGTCCAAAAAACTGTAGGACATCTGATCCCTGTTTTCCTCAAAAGTATTTTTTCTTTGAAAACAATGTTAAAACTAGTATCAAGAACCAAACATTCATACTTTTTAAACAACACATAAAGATTTCTATCACAAAATTGACTAACACTTAACAAATTATAGCCCAAGTTATCTACTAAGAGAACATTATGAATGAAAGTTTCACCATTCGTACCAACATCATCTATACCAATTGTCTTTATTTTCTTATCATCACCAAAAGTTACTTTTCCTCTACTCTTTTGCTTGACCTTGATGAATTGTGATGGATCACGTCATGTTCCTTGAACACTCACTATCTATAGACCATGTTGTCTCTTTTATGGTGTTCTTCAAGCATATCTTCACATGAAATCAAAAAATAACATTTGGTACCCTTTTATTTTTGGGTCCATGAGAATTAGTACTACATGATCTAACAATCCACATGGATTTCATGCTTTTTCTCATATTTTTCTTCACATGGCAATCATTTTGCATATGTCCAAATTGGCAACAAAAATGACACATAATACTAGGATCATTCACAAAGTAGGTTTAATAAATCTAATTCCTCTTTTTCTAGAGATAATAAAATCATTTTGACCATGTAAAATATGTTTTTCTTTTCTTTGTAAAACATTTCGTTTCTCCTTTCGGAGAGAAGCATTCAAATCACTAATTCTTTTCTTTAAAAGATTTTGGTCCTCCAACATTTTTTCATAAAATTTTATTTTATTTTCCAACTTCTTTTTCAAATTATTTTTGCAATCAAAATCAATTTTGTACTTTTTCAAATCATCATTGTCTTTTCTCAAACTCTTATTTACTTGAAAAAGTCTAGAATTTTCTTCCAACAAATCATTTATTTTTATTTTCAAATCATTGTTTTTGGTATAAGATTTTTCCAAACTTTTATGCATTTTGATCATAAGAATTTGTATTTCATCATCATCATTTTTTTCATCACTAAGAAAGTGATTAGAATTTACCTCGTCATCTCCAAAGGCCACAAGTGCCATTTGAGTCGATTCTTCTTCTTCTTCCATTTTTTTTATCCAAATTGCATTCATCCCAAGTAATTTTGAAATTTTTGAATTTTTGTCTTCTATAATTACTTGCTTTTCCTTTTCTAGAACTCCTTTTATTTAGAAGTTTCTTCAATGTCCTTGCCACGTCATTTAGTTCCACATCTTCATCATCATCTTGTAAGGCCTTAAGTGCTATACCTCTCTTGATCCTTGCTTCCTCATCAACTTGTATTTTTGAATTTAACTTCAACTTATAAGAGGTTAGCGAATTCACAAGAGATTCAATAGACATAGAATTTAAATCTTTTGCCTCTTCTATAGCGGTAACTTTATTTTCTCATTCTTTTGGCAAGGCATTCAAAATTTTTCTATTTTTCTCACCCAAAGTGTATACCTTGTCAAGCAATTCAAGATCTTTAGTAATATCATTGAATCTACATAACATTTTATCAACATTCTCATGAGGATGCATTTTGAAATATTCATATTGGGCAACAAGTATAGATTTTCTTTGTTCTCTAACATTGTCACTCCCTTCATACATATCTCTCAACTTATCTCATACGTTCTTGGCCGATTTGCACCCTTTTACTCTAATAGATTCATTTGCATCTAGGGCATGTACAATACATTCATGGCCTTAGCATTCAAAGAGAGATTTATTCTATCTTGAGCACTCAATTCACTTCTAGTTTTAGTTCTATTTCTACCGATTGTTTCATCTATAATGGTAGCCTCATCAGCCCCTTCACTAACAATAAACCACAACTCTATATCTATAGATTGCAAAAATATTTTCATTCTATCCCTCCAACAAACATAATTTATACCATTGAATATGGGAAATCTAATGATGGATTGCCCATCTAAAACCAATGCATTATTGGTTGCCATCTTTACTCCTAAGCCGATTGAGTTTAATCTCAAGGAGACCAAACTCTGATACCAAGTGTAGGTCTTGAAATGCAACCTAAGGGGGGTGAATTAAGTTGTTTAACAAAAACAAGTAAATATTACAAGAATTCACCCAATAAAACAAACACAAACAACTTTTCAAGTGTGTACAAAGATATGTCAAATTAAGCACAATAAAGATGTCACAATTGAGCAATAAAGAAAAGAGATAGAAAAAGAATTGCAAACCAAATTTCCAAGTTGCACGGAATTTGGATAAAATCCACTAGTAACTTCTTCAATTGAAGGTGAAGCTAACCAACTTGTACAAGTGAAGTCTCACTCCTTCCTCAAACTAAAAACCTTTAGTTGAGCCAAGGAGTTTTACAACTATCCTAATTAACTCTCAACAAGTTACAATTGAAAGTTCACTCAACCAATTAAGAACTACTATTACAAGTGAGGCAACCTTCACCAAGGTTTTACTCCTCCAATTGAGTAACCTCACAATCCCCTCTTTTCCCACACCTATACAACAAACAAAGAAGATTTCTACCCAAATATTTCACTTGTAAATTTGTATTTTATGTAGGCAAAAGTCACTTATTTTCGTGAACTTGTGAGTATTTATAGAATGTGAGAAACAGTCTCAAGAAACTCTTCAATGGTCAAAAAAATGGCTGTTAGAAAAATAGCCGTTTGAGTTTCGGACGTCCGATCCTCTGTCGGACGTCCAAACCTTTGCCTGTCAGACGTCCGAACCTTTGCCTGTCAGACGTCTGAATCCACCGTCTGACAGAATTAGTAGCCATCTCAATTTCCTTCTTAATCCGTCGGACGTCCGAACCTCTATTCATCGTTCGATCCTTGCATCCGATAAGTTAAAAGCTTCTCAATTCTTCTTGAATTGATTTTTTTTTTCCAATGAATCAAGGACCTATTCTAACATAATTCTCATATAAAAACATTAGTTCAAATCATCATTTTGTTTTGTTATTATCAATATCTAAGATCAATTCCAACAAAACCTCTATTGTATCCTTTTACTAGAAATTTGAACAGATTAAAATTGCAAATAGACAAAGAGAGAAAGAGAGAGGGAGAGAGGAAAATTCCATTACACAAGATACGATAAAATGATATTCCAAAAAAAAACTAAACAAAGGTTTTGTGAGCAATTGAAGAAATGGAAAAGAGGAAAAAATAAAAGACACTAATTCTTTCATCTGCTTGATAGCTACCATGAAGCTTGTGCTAGTACAACTAAAAAACCTTGAAAAAATAAGAAAGAAAATATTCAATAACTACTAGATAAAGTCGAAAGAATAAAAATTGACCTAAAAGGAAATTGACATATGAACAAAAGCAAAATCCACCTACAGTGGCAATTATTACCCCTTTTCATCTCAATGGCAATTGTCAGCACAAAAAAATAAATTTCATGTATAGCTGAGAAAGAAGAAAATGGGAATCAGGCACAACATGGAGAAAAAAAGAGAAAAATTTCACCTTAGATGCCTCTTTTGAACTTCATTTGCTTTTTATTGGTTTCATCCGTGTAAAAAAGTGTAGGATACTTCAAGAATACCTTAATATGAAAGTTTCCAACAAGATCAAGTTCCATAGAATTATAGATGGAGGAAATCTTGTTTTGTTTAATCAATATTTGCAAAGAAGAAAAAGGAAAGGAGGAGGAGGAAGATGCGGATGATCAAGAGGAAGAAAAGCCTATGAAGAAGAAAATAAGGGAGAAATTTTTCTCGAAGTTACTTGCTCTTTTCTTTTGTCTAGCGCCTAATGCTAGTCTGCCTCAATAATCAGTGGGTAAGTGTTAAAGATTGTGGTAGGGACAAGAAACTTTGTATACAAGTCATGTGAAAAGCATGAGGGAGGACAACCATTCTTTTGACAAACCTCATTCTCACTTTATACTACATTTCTCAAAATCTTCATCTTCATTCATATTGTTCATCGTTGTTATTAGGAAAATTTTTCTGATGCTACCCGCTTCAACTCCTGAATTTTTTGATGGCTAAGAAATTTCCACATGGTCATAGCCCTCTTCCTCTAGATTTTTCTGTGATGCCCCCACCTCTCCCTAGGGTGAACCCAAGAGAATTGGCGGAACGACTGCCCAACTCTCGCCAGAACTCACTATGAAATCCAAATATAAAATCAAACATTCATTCTAAAATCATAATCGAAGTCTATCCAGATCACTAATTAAACTTTCAAAAGCACAATCCCCAATAAATTTATCATGATTACAATAATATTAACTCCCAAATATAACAATCCATCAAATTCACCAGTTATTTAAATCTTATACAAAATTGAGGAAATCCTACAAAAGAACTGAGTTCCTCGATTTACGTGCTTATGGGGTGAGCAAAGCTCAACGAGGTCAAGAATTCAAACACAAGCAGGTTAAAGCAATAACAAAATTTATTCAGGCAGTAAAACAGTAGAAAAGCTCAAAACTCACATAAAACAATTTAAAGGATTCAATGTAAAAGGATACAATTGGCCCACTCCATATTTCCGAAATACTTGCCATCACCTTTGGTCCGCTTCCAAGCCACAATTTTCATTTAAACGTTGACACTCCGTCAACCACTATCTCATTGACCGTAGTCATCACTTTACACTCACCCGTCTACTTACACCCCCTGTACCAGACCCGCTCGTCAAGATAAAATTTATTAATAAACCAAGTCGGGATGAGCAGCACCTCCCACTCGATAGAGTGTGGTACATACTACCGCTTGGCAAAAGGGTCGACGAGACAATGCTCCAATCGATTTAACCAAAATTTAATCAAAACGGGAGGAGAGGTACCTCCCACTCGCTTGAGTGTGGTACATTCAACCGCTTGATTTTAACATTTAATGAACAAGCACAAGTACAAACATTTAATGATTTCAATTCAAGTAAGGGTGAGCGTGATAAAGTACACGCTCACCAAGTCAAACAAGCATGCTTTTCAAACAATTAACATTAAATAAAGCATTAAGTAACATGCACTTGAAAACTCACTGTGGTTTGATTAAACAAACAAGTAAGCAAGGAGATCAAACTTCGGTAGTCGGGTCGCCCTCGAAAAAGTCTGGGTCACCTGAACCAAAAATCCAACTATCAAACACTAGCCAAAATAGCTAAAGTTTAAGATTTTAACTTAACTACTAAAATTCACCAAAACCAAAATGCCACAGTTTCTTGTTCGATCCATATCCTAGGCCACGCTCATCGGAATTAGGCAAGGTCTATAGCTATGAAAACTAGACTCGGAGTACTACAATTCACTAGAAGGGCTCGCTCTGAGATTCATTTTGTAAGATAAGCTAAAGTGCACGACAAGATGACACGAAGGAACAAAAACAGAAAATCAGTCTTGGAAAATAGCCATCTTCTCAGATTTTCTGGGATTGATAGAAAATGAGTTAGCATGCAAGCCATATACCGTTGGAAATCCCTTGAAGTCTAGTTTCAAATGCCACCAACAGCGCTCAATTTTGACTCCCGAGCAAGAAAATATATCCATTTGAACTTAGGATAGTAAGCTGTCCTGATGGCAGGAATTTTCCAGTTTTGGAAGAGTAACTTTGGAGCATCATTTGGGCAATGAAATGATACTGGAAAAACACCAAATTTTGCAGAAATAAACCTCAGTATTGTAGGTCCCGAAATGCAACCCAATAAATCAACTAAAATTGTTCAAGCAAACAAGTACTCAAACAATCACAATAATGATAAATGTTAACAAACTTAAACCACAAAGAATAAAGTAACAAAAAGGTAAAAGGAATTCAAACCAATCAAACTCCCAAGCTTCTTCCAAACTTGGAGTTGAATTCACCAAATAGTTTCTTCAATTGATAGTGACACTAACCAACTTGTACAAGTGAAGGATCACTCCTTCCTCACCCCAAACACCCTTTGGTTGAGCAAAGGAGTTTTACTACTCTCCAAGTAAACCCTCAACTAGTTACAATTGAAAGCTCACCAACCAACTAAGAACTACTATTACAAGTGAGGCAACCTTCACCAAGGTTTTACCACTCCAAGTGACAGGCTCACCTTCACCAAGGTTTTATGCCTCCTATAGAGTAACCTTCACTTGAGCAACCTCACAAACCCAACTTTCCCCACACCTATACAACAAACAAAGAAGATTTCTACCCAAATATTCACTTGTAAGCTTGTATTTCATGTAGGCAAAAGTCTATAATCTTCTTGAACTTGTGGGTATTTATAGAGTGTGAGAAATGGCCTCAAGAACCTCTCCAACGGTCAAAAATATGGCTGTTGAAAAATAGCCGTTGGACCTATCGGACGTCCGATACAATGTTATGCGTCCGATAGGAGTGTCCGACAGGTTCTTCTCAACGTCTGTCGGACGTCCGATGGGTTTTGTGCGTCCGACACAAGCGTCCGATAGGTTGCTTCGTTCTTTATCGGACGGCCGATGCATAATTTTGCGTCCGATAGCTTTGCGTCCGACAGCGACCAGAGAGCTTTGATTTCATCTTTAATTCTATCGGACGTCCGATGATAATGATATGCGTCCGATAAGTTAAAATCTTCTCAATTCATCTTGAATTGATTTCTTTTCTTTTCCAATGAATCAAGGACCTGTTCTAACAAAATTCTCACATAAAAACATTAGTCCAAATCATCATTTTATTTTGTTATCATCAAAACCTAGGAACAAGGCCAACAAGTATGTGAACTATGTTTGTACCAAAATTTAGCCAAAAAATCATATGGGAAGGTAGTGATCAAAGCGACCAAATTTGACTAAAAATTTTGAATTAATTCCTGTCAACGGAAAATCTTTTCCTTTTTTCAACCTTTGGTTCATTCAAAACAACCCTCATTCCATTCCATTTTCAAAACCAAGACTCTAACAACATTTCTTAATCAAATGGTGGTAAAATGATAGCAAAAATTTGGACCAAAACCACACCAAAACAGGACAGCCAAGTCGGACAGAAATGAAGGCAGATTTCCAGGTTTTTTTTATCCTCATTTCATGCACTTTTAAATCACCAATTGAGAGAGTTTCTTTGCTAGGAAAATGGCCACTTAAAACTCAACATTCCAGCTCTAAAAACATCCAAGAAACTCATGAAAATTCACAGCCAAAACAGAACATATAAATCAGAAGTGCAACCGGCAATAACTCTCCTCTCCTTCTCTCGATTTTCCTCCTTCATTGTCTCCTAGTTCTCTAACTTCAAAATTTCATCCCAAACACTTTCCATTACATGTATATATCTCATAGAAGTCAACCATTAAGATTGGTGGGAATTCATAGAGCCCACCAAAGCATCTAGAACCAACAAAATTATCAACAAGAAACCACAAGCTTCACAACTATACAATGGAAACAAAGAAATTAGGGTTTTGTGAAGCCATTTTACCTCAAGTAACTCAAGGAAAGTTCAAGCTTGTGGTGTCTAAGTTCCTCCCTTTCCAAGCTCCTAACAGGCCCTAACTCCCTCCTTGATAGTCCTCAAGCTCCAAGTGAAAGAGGTGGAAAGTTACACAAGTTTTTCTTGGTGATTTTGGTGAGGAATTGTGGTGGATTTGGATGATGAAAAATGAAGGGAAATGGAGAAAGGGGGAATCGGCCAAGCCAAGGAGAAGAAGATGAGGTTTGTAGCTTTGTTGACTTTTGAGGCTTTTTGGTTGGAAAAATGGAAGAAAAGTGGATTTGTCTCTTGATTTGACATAAAGTTTCTTTTGTCACGTCAAGGTTAATTCACGCGACACGACACTACGATCCCGGTTTCTCTCACTTATATACCTCAAATACATATCCTAACACTTAAAACTTACGTCTATTAGTCGACCCTAAACTCGTATGCGAAATTTAAACATTCAAATATTGAAATTCTCGACGTAATATAAACGTGTAAAATGAAACTTTGAAATTTTTTGTGCTAATGCAACTTACTTAATAAAGTTAAATGATTCTAAATAAATAAATGAAATTGATGTGAAAATTTATAATTTAAAATTTAAAATGATGATATGGGTCCTCACATTTTCACAAAATATAATACATCTGCACAAATTTCTTTCTCTTCATCGTCCTTTTATATCATTCAACTATCTTTGTGAGGACTCGAAAATTTGTTTTTATCTGACCTATTTATTTAATTAATTATTTAATTTCTCTGAATATTTATTTTAATTGTTTTAAATCATTTTAATTACAATTATACCATACATTACCTCATGTTATTTTAAAAACCTTGTTTAACCTTCAATTTAATTTTTCTATCGCTCAATTATGAAAAACGAAAGAGGCACCATTTTCGAGACAAACATGTGGACTAAGAGTGACGTAAGTTTTGAAAGTTAGGGTATGCAATTGAAGTATTTAAGTGAGAGAAATTGGGATAATAGTGACACGTTGCACGAATTAACCTCAACGCGACAAATAAGCTTTAGGTCATTAATGGGCATTAATGGATAAACTCGATTTTCCTTCCTTTTCACCAACCAAGTACCAAAAGTCAACAAAGCCATTAAATCCTCTCCTTTTTTCTTCTTTTTGGCCGGCCCTTCCTTTCCATTTTTCCTTCATCTTCATCAACCAAAATCACCACCAAGTTCCACCACAACAATCACCACCAAGCTTCATCCAATCACCAAGGTAGCTAGTGTAGTATTCTCCTCTTCTCACTTGAAGCTTCAAGACTCACCAAGGAAGAGAGACCAAAGCATGAACAACCCTTGAACTCTTGAGGTAATGGCTTCTCAAAACCTAATTCCTTACCTTTCCTTAGCTTTCAATGTTTAGTTTTGAAGCTTGTGGTTCTTGATGTTAGTTTTGTTGGTTTTGAATGTTTGGTGGGCTCTATGAACTCCCACCCCACTTGATGATTGGCTTGTGTAATATACATGTGTAATGGAGTATGTTTTGGATGAAATGTTGATGAAATGTTGAGGCTAGAGGATTAGGAGGCTTTGAATGAGGTGAATTGAGAGAAAAGAGGGGAAATGCTGCCGGGTTGAATTCAACGAATTCTTCCTCTATTTTGGCAGCGGTTTTTCATGAGGTTTTGGGTGGTTTTGGGAGCTAGAATGTTAGCCTTTAAGTTGGCATTTCCTAGCCAAGAAACTCCATCAATTGGTGTGTTAGAATGTGCTTGAAATGAGGTTCAAAAACCTGGAAATCTGCTTTTATTTCTGTCCAGCTTGACCGTCCTATTTTGGAGGTGGTTTTCATCCAAAATTTTGCTATCAATTAACCTTCATTTGATCAAGAAATGTTTCTAGAGTCTTGGTTTTGAAAATGGAATGCAATGAAGGTTGTTTTGGTTGAACCAAAGGTTGAAAAAGAAAAGAATTTTGTTTGACAGGTTTGAACTTCAAAATTTCTGTCAACTTTGGGGGCAGTGATCGCTACCTTCCCGTGCGAGTTTTAAGCTAAATTTTGGTACAAGTATAGTTCATATACTGAGGTTTATTATTAAAAAATTTGGTGATTTTTGAGTAATAATTCGTCATCCAAATGATACATTAAATCTAGCCCTGCAAAACTGGAATTTTGGAAAATCAGGAACGACGAACCTGCTATGTTTGGACAACTATATTTTCTTACCCAATGTCAGAATTGAGTGTCATTGGTGGCGTTTGAAACTAGAGTTGTAGGGATATGAGCTATGTAAATTTCAGGAGATAATTCCTTTTCTACAATTTTTCACAAATTTTCAAAATTTGCTGAAAACCATGACTGTTATGCCCTGTTTTCATTATTGCAGTAACTTCCAACTGAAATTCGAGTGGTTTATGATCTGAATCTTGTATGAGTGTCTTCTTGAGAGTTTTAGTTCGTTGAGTCTATTTTCCAACGATATAGAATTTGTTATTTTTGGACTTATAGAACTCAAGTTATGATTTTTCAAAGAACGTCACGCAAAACTGAAAATTTCTCCAAGGAAGCGACGAAAGCTTAGAAACGTCTTGGAACCATTTCTTGGTTTTCAGGCGTAACTTTTTGAGTATTTGTACACCATTCCAAACTTGAAAAATGAATTTTCCAATTTCATGAGATTCCTCTTAAATTGGAATCGAAAAACTTAACTGTTTGAAATTTATCTTCAATACATATATAGGTAATTTTGCCTATGCATTTCTCAGGTGATCACGAGGACACCGAGAAACTTGTTTGATATTCTGAATTGCCCTCGCTTGCTTTCCACTATTGGTGAGTGTTCAAGTGCATGTTAATTAATGTAAATGAATTGAAAAGCATGCCTGTGTGCCTAGGTGAGCGTGTACTTTATCGCGCTCACCTTCTTTGAATTGCCTCAAAATAAGTTCAACTGTTTAAATTGTTACTTGTTTGACTGTTTGAACTGATTGAACTACTTGTTCTACTTATATTTGTGGCGACGCCCAAACCCCATTGGAAATCCCTTCACCTTGTCCGGTGATAGGAACTAGGGCAAGGGATGGATGAACCATGGGTTATTAAACTGTTTAAATCACATCGATTGGAATGAGTCCACCGACTATGGCATACTCATAGTGGGTTGCCATTCACTACTTAAATGTTGGAGTTCGGGCCTGGTCAAGGGGGTGTAACTAGACGGGAGAGGGATAAAAGTGGTGGATATGGACTGTGAGAGTGAGTGGTTGACGGAATGTCAACGTATGACTTGAATTGATGTTGGTAAAGAAAATAAATAGCAGAGAATTACGGGAATATGGAGCAGGCCAACTGTATCCTTCAAATTGTGTTGTTTAAATGTTTTATTAACTGTTTTGCTCTTTTACTGTTTCATTATTTTATTTAACTGCTTTGATTTGCCTGTGCATGTTTTCTTGGCCTCACTGAGTTTTGCTCATCCCATAAGATTTGTTTTCCTCAACAGGTTTTGAAGTGGAGCTTGAAATTCGAGGAATTTAGTTCTTTTATAGGATTTCCTCACTTTTGTATAAGATTGAAACTGTTTGTAAAACTGATGAAATGTTGCACTTGAGATTGTTATTTCTGTAACTTTGATAAAATTATGGGGCTTGTACTCTTAAAAGTCGTACTAGTGATTTTGAAAGATTTTAGTTATGGTTTTAAGAATGAATGTTTGTATTTATTTCTGATTTTAGTGAGTGAGTCCTGGCGAGAGCCAGGCAGGCAACCCGCCAACCCTTTGGTTAGCCTTAGAGGGAAGTGGGGTTGTCACAGTTGGTATCAGAGCTTAGACTTCAGATCCTTGTAGTGTATCCTAGATTAACTGTTTAGGATGCTGGACTGTGGGATTAGTTTGAAAGTTAAATGAAAAGATTGCTTGTATACATTTGGTTAAGACGTGCATTTTAAGTGGATGATTTGGAGTTTAGGAATGTAGAACTATATATGGTCGAGATTTGATTTATGATTAGAGGCATTTGGATGGGATGTCAGGCAAAAATGAGAATTGAGTTGATTTACACTTTGGGGTGACCAACCTTAGTGTTGATTGACTTTGTTTTTATTTTGGTGCCTGGATACAAATATGTTATAACTATGGATATTCGCCATACATAGAGGTTATCTAAGGCCTCGTGAGGAGGTAGAAGAGAGAGTTGAGAGCATGGCTCGTGAGGAGCCTTGGAGGAGGATCCAGGGAAAGAGGAACCCTCGGAGAAGAAACCATTCAAGGACCCATCTAGTGACTCCCCGACTAGCGGTTTGGTTGTGAGTTAGGTTAGGGGTTCCAATTTTTGAATTTTTTGTAAATGGTTTAGTTGGGGTGAGGCTAGTGAGGCCTACGATTGTGACTGCATGATTGTTTATAGTTTTATGGCATCTGTATGTGTTTTATTTTGTAATACCCCATGATTTGCTACTTATTTGTGAACTTGCAAATATAAATGTATGTTAGTGTTTCTATTTTAAATGTTTTCACCATTGATTTTTATACCTAATTTTCTTTTGCATAATTGCTTTATTTCTGCGTTTAGACGTAACTAAGACAAATGAATGCTCGAGGTCGAGGTCGAGGTCGAGGTCGAGGTCGTGGTCGAGGACGTGGGCGTGCGCAACCCCAACCCTCCACAAGTGTTCACCTTTCTGGGGTTGAGTCTGAGAGGAGATCGGGCGGTGGTAATGAGGATCAAGTGGCTACAGCCATCAATAGGATGACTGACATACTTGAACGTCTGGCCGATAATCAAGGTCTTGGACAGCAGAATCAACCTTTAGGGCCTGACCATGGGGATGATAGGGCTTTGGAACGTTTTCTTAAGTTCTCGCCACCTAAGTTCATAGGAGGGGCTGGTCCCGAGATAGGTGAGAATTGGTTAGATAGGATGTTTGATATCTTCGCCACTCTAAATTATTCCGAGGAGAGATGGGTGAGCTTTGCCACTTTTCAATTTAAGAGCGCGGCGAGATCTTGGTGGAATGTAATCCAAGCTAAGTGGGAGCGAGAACAAACTCCTTGGACTTGGGTGAACTTTAAGGGAGAATTTGATGAGAAATTTTTGCCTCCACTGATTCAGGAGAAAAGGGAGGATGATTTTATTAGATTAAGGTAGGGATCTATGAGTGTGGCCGACTATGAGACCCAATTTACAAAGCTCTCAAAGTTTGCAGCCGAACTAGTGGCCACTGATCGGAAAAGAATTAGGCGATTTGTACAAGGACTTAACGTTGAGATCCAAGAGGCGTTGGCTGTGGCCCAAATCAATACTTTTACTGAGGCTTTAGAAAAAGCCCAGAGAGTTGAGAGTGTTAGGCAACAAGTGAAGGCTTTTCATGCTAAAAAGAGGAATGCTCCGAGTAGTAGTGAAGTAGGATCGTCTGATAGAAATATGCTAGCCCCTAAGTTGGGAAGGGGTACGGACGGAGTAAGAACTGCCGGAGTATCGAGGGAGTCTATGACTAAGGAAGCCTCTCGTGGGCGTGGTCAGTTCCGGAATATCTCACTATTTGCCTGTGCATGTTTTCTTGGCCTCACTGAGTTTTGCTCACCCTATAAGATTTGTTTTCCTCAACAAGTTTTGAAGTGGAGCTTGAAATTCGAGGAACTTAGTTCTTTTGTAGGATTTGCTCACTTTTGTATAAGATTGAAACTGTTTGTGAAACTGATGAAATGTTGTACTTGAGATTGTTATTTCTGTAACTTTGATAAAATTATGGGGCTTGTACTCTTAAAAGTCATACTAGTGATTTTCAAAGATTTTAGTTATGGTTTTAAGAATGAATGTTTGTATTTATATCTGATTTTAGTGAGTGAGTCCTGGCGAGAGGCAAGCAGGCAGCCCGCCAACCCTTTGGTTAGCCTTAGGAGGAAGTGGGGCTGTCACAATCTTCATCACTATTGAATTTGTTTTCTACTTGATCATCTTCACCATTATTAAATTATTGTTTCACTTGACCTTCACAAATGTTTTACCTTGGAGCTCTTCTTCTTACACATGCTCTCTTGCATTTTCAAAGTAAATTCTAGGGATATATAGCCAATAAAAGTTCACAACCATAATTGAATATGTTATATTGACTATTTAATTGGTATATTTGATGCTATCGACCAACTCAAAAATTTATAGGTAGTAAAGATTAAATATAAAAAATATTATCTTAGCATTTTCAACTACAACTTGCAAATCAGGGAATCAAATTTGGAGATACCTTGCGCCATTGAGTATGCCCCTTGAAGGACAGAAACTTGATTAAAATAGCCTCTTAACCAAAGCCATAAAGATCTATATATAAACATTTTATTCTTGATAGATTGCTGCATTTTTCTAAATAGATGTAGAGTAAGAAAAAAAAACCTTTGTGTATTTAATGTATAGAGGCTTAAGAGTAATTTCTATTTTTGTAATGGGTTGAAATAGAAATACTAAAAGATAACAATTAAGTTATCTATATAAGTAGAGTTATAGTCCCTAGGTCACACTTATTCTTTGATCATATACTTTAATACCGCAAAATAGTTTTTCGTTGAGATCCCATCATCAAACAAGATATCAGAGAGAAACAAAAGGGCATTCTCAAAAGATCAGCAAATATGTGTTGATTTGGAAGGCCACCCCAAGACTCCAAGAATTCAAGGCCACCCCAAAAATCCAAGAAGTCAAGTAACATTCAGTCAGTATGTTTCCATGATTTTTTTTATTTTTTATTTCACAGTAATAACTATGAATTATTCTGGGTTTAATAGGTGATGGTTTTCACTAGAAATTATTTTTAATCAACCACTAACAGTAGGCGCCGTTTGATTTTTTTTTATTATTTTTAAAAAGGTATATGAAAGTTTGATTGTTGATTTAGACTACTAATTACATTTGTGATGTTCACAAATGTATGGACTAGGCTGGCAATTAGGATTTTCTTTTATTGTTCAATTCGAAAAATGAGGATGAGGGACTGACAATAGACTACATTTGACTATACTCCAAAGTTAATTGATGAAAGTGATAATTATTTTCCAACCAAAATATTGACATCTCTGGACATAAAAACTTAAAAGTTTGTAGCAAAGAAGACATGGACAAAAAAGAAAAATAGCTTTATAAGGCAACAACTTTGGTCCATTAAAATTTTTGACTCATACACTTATGACCAAAATCTAAAAAGATAGAAGAAAAACAATCTAAAACCCAAAAAGGAAAATAAAATGTTTGTTATCCAATGACTTGTTGTATATAAATTAATTGGCTCTTTCTTATTTCTTTTGATATCATCATTTTCAATCAAAATGAAAATAGTAAAAATAAATTCATGACATTTCAAGTTCAAAATCTAGTCAGTATTAGATTAATTTAGTCAAATAGTATATGGCATAATAGCTGTAGTTACTATAATTCTTACGTATCTCCGTTTGGATTAGTTGTTTTTGGGAGTGTTTTTCAAAAATACTATTGTAGTATTTGATATATGAAATACAATTACTATAAATGTATTTGGGGTGTTTTTGAGAGTGTTTTTGAAATTATGTTTTGGGGGTATTTTTAAAATTAAAAATTTATTTAGGGTATTTTTTTAAAAATAACCCATCCCCACCACCTACCACCACCCATCCCCATCACCATCTACTGCCACCCCCACCTCCTCCTCCCCCCTCTCTTTCCCTCTTCCCCTTTTCTCCCTTTTCCCCCTCCCCTCCCTACATGGTTGTGACAGACAGCCAAATCCGGTCGTGATAGAGGAGGGGGAGAGGGGTTGCGGGGAGGGGTGGGGAAGGGAAGGGAGAAAGAGAGAGGGGGTAGGAGAGAGACGAGGAAGGGGGAGAAGAAAAGGAGAGGAAGGAAGAGAGAGTGAAGAGGGAGGAGAGAGGAAGGGAGAAGTAGAAAGAGAGAGGTGGCGGGAGAGAGTGGGGGGAGAGGGAGGAGCGAGGAGGTGGTGGTAGGTGGTGGTAGGGAGAGGGTGGAAGAAGAATGGGTAATTTTTTTTATTTGTTAGTAAAGTTGTTTTTGACATATTTGTTTGAATTGGTGTTTTTTAGATTTTTTGGGTTGGTATATTACTGTGGTATTTGGGATGTAAAATACAAGTTTTTTAAAAACAACTCAAAAACAGGCAATCCAAACAGAGCATTAATGGACCTAATTTTTCTGTTATGATACGAATTTAAACTTTTCATTCTATTTGGAGTTATGCAAACTTGCTTGACATTTAAAGCTTGCAAATGCATTAATTTGTTACCCTCTACTTGTGATTCATTGTTATACATTCATTAAATTAGGCATGATTGTATTCTCACAATACTATTTATGTCTTCCTTCTCGTTCAATAAGTGGCAGAGTGATTCAACTGATGGATCATAATGACATATTTAAATATAGTATTCACAATTTTTAATACAAAGTGTATGGTAAAGATATTAATAAATATGTCACGATTTTTAATACTAGATATATATTACAAAGATTAATACATATGTTGCAACCAATATATTTTATTTCAATGAGTCGGAAAATAATTAATTTATTGTGAGAGTATAAACAAGATAAACTTAATTGGCAATCCACCCAACTTTTAGTCAAATTTTTTGATTCAACTTAGTTGAATTGTTAAGTTCTGAGTTGTTGAACTTGGTCAGATTCACAATTCAATCTGACTATGTGATTGGTTCAATGATTTATTAGTTGAATTGTTGGGTCCAATTGAGTTCAATGAACATGGTTTGGTAAAGATAGATATTAACTTGTTAATTGCTATTAGTTACCAAATCCTAATATATTTTATAGGCAAGGGAATATATAATAAAGGCTTGCTTGAGAGCCTTCTACGAAACCATTTATTATGAATTTTAATTTAGTATTACCTTCGTCCTATTATTAGTATCATGATTCCACTTTATTAATGTTTCAAAATAAGAGTACCCTCATCCCAAAACACTATGCTTTTTTCTATCTACTGTTATGCATTTTTCTATCTACTTTTTTTCTTATATATATATATATATATATATTGTATGTGTACGTATATACATATATACATCTACATATACACATACACGCACACACACATATATGCACATACATATACATATACATAATTTACACACACACACACACACACACATATGTACATACATAACATTTGTATGTATACATATATGTATATATGTGAGAAAAAATAGTGTATAAAATGTTAGTGTATAAAAAACAATTAGTTAGTAATATAATAAATAGTACTAAAAATTAGAATTTTTAAATTTTGAAGAAAATAAATATCATAAAGAGGCCTATGTAAATTCTCAAAAATATCACTCAGAACCTAAAGGATTCACTAAATACTTAGGAATAAATATTGTGGATAAGGTATATCCCAAACAAAGTAATATTATTATAGGATTGTTAGTGTTATTACATCAAAAATTAGATAAGTTAGAGGAAAAATTAGGAAAAGAAAAAGAACCAGTAGAAAAAAGTTATAATAAAAGCTAATAAGAAATTATAGGAAAATTAGAAACTATTAAAATTAGTAATAAAATAGAAAAGAAGCCAAGTAGGAAAACAGGATTTCAGATTTTCAGAATAACAAAATGAGTATAACCAATACATTAAGCTCCCTAGGATCTAGTAGAACACTAGGAGATCACCCTATAAATGAACAGGTAAGTTTAGGAAATCAAGCATTTTCACATAGAATGTTTCGTAGAAACAATTCTAATAATTCGGAAAGAACTTTAAAAGAAATAATAGATATAGATAGAGACGTAGAAATATTTAATAATCATCAGATTAGCATATTAAATCCTAGAATATTATATGGAACAAGCCCTTTAAATTTATAAACACAACTTATTAGAATAAATAGAGAAGAAAGGATCAAGTACAACTTAGAACCAACTATGCATAAAATTTTTTTATTCAAAGTAGTAAAGTGATAGCCATGGGAGCGGAGGACAGCCCTAAAAGCCATACAACCATGTACAAAGACTATTAAGAGACAACTAGAATATTTGAGGCTTCGAACATGTGCCTTGAAACATGACAAACTCATGAGGAGCAGAAAAGGATTTAGATTATTTGTAAAAAATAAAATCCAAAAAAATACACCAAAAACCAGTATAAGAATGCAGAACTAGAATTTGAAACTTGTACAAAATATCCAGAAGATCTAAAAGGTTATTTCAAAGAATTTGAAGAAATTTGGGAAAACCAAGATAGAGAAGTCCCTGATGTAACTAACGGAAGCAATGATGATTTGGAAGACCTTATGGGGGCCGAAGGAATGGAAACTCTTTACAATATGATGGAAGCATACTGTGGCCATAGCACGTGAACCACCTTTGAATCTTGATACAGAGGTAGATTAGGAAAATTTTCTTAGAATACCCTTGGATCCTAAAAAAGCAAGGGCAATCTTTGGAAATTTTGTAAAAAACTTTCACTATAAATCACTATAAGGCTCCAACTTGTGAAGTAACCTATGGTCAGTAACACTTATAGTCCTTTACTATGAGTAAAATTACCCAGATTCCTCCAATCATCTCTTGCTCATTACTTTAGAATCTTTCAAGGGAAAACTTGAAAGGGAAAATTTTTAAACATATCCGTGAGAGTAAGGTTATAAAAGACCCTTCGAACCTCTCTTAAACTAAAACCTTGGTAAAAGACTTGCGGAAGAGGCTATTGAAGCCAAGAAGGCGTGTGTTGGGCAGTCGAGTACGCACAAGGTAAATCAAGATAAAAGTTTAATGAAGTTTTAATTATTGATGTATACTACTCAATACTCAAGGAAATTATATATATAGACACACACACATGTATGTAAAGTATCCTCATCCTTATCTATCTACTTTCTATGTTTCTTGGTTTAACCAGACACCAAGTATCATCAACGCTTCTCCTAAAACACTACGCACTTTTCCATCTCTCTACAAGTTTCTCAACAGTATTGTCTCTCTCCAATCTTTCCTAATCTGATGCCTATGTTACACCATGTAACTAACAACTTAATTTATTATTTATCTTTTCTTTTTTAGAAGTTAAAAAAATTTACTATTATCCTTATCATATTATATGAGTTGAGGTTATATAATCAATGTTAAGAACCACTGTTTTATCATGTATCTTCTTTTCTTAAGAGGAAATAAAACCATCATTTAATCCCGGAAAAGAAAAAAGTTATGTCAATTAGCCAAGGCCACCTTGAAGTGTATGAACAATTATTGTTTTAGTTCTCGATTTATTCTTAATGGTTGTATCATAGCTTGCCCAAAAAAATTATTGAAAAACTATTGAACAAAATATTTGTATGAAAATGGGTGAAAATTGCAATGAGTACAAAATCCTTACCTATTCTATTTTGCGTTTGTGCCTACATTCATACATACATATCTCAAATGTTTTATCTATGTTTCAATTAATATTATTATTTCATTTGGAACTTTATTCAGAAAATGTCTCAAAAGAAATTTGTGATGATCTTATAGTCGTGGTTATAGGATACAAATGTTGCAATTCCAAATAGGTTCGCAGAGGTAAGTAACTTTTTTCTTGAAATTCTTTTATGAACTATATTTGTATTAGTTAGACTATATCAATTGAAGGTTTTGTTATGGATTCTTTAGTATAACCTAAAAGGCAAAGCAAAGCCATATTTGCCATATCAATTAGCCATACTTATGCCCCATTTGATAATTCAGTTTAGCACTTAAACGTAATGAATTTAAATCTTAACATGTTCAAATGCATTTGATAATAAAAAATGAAACATCTAATTTAATTAAGTGGCACTAAATTTTTTAGATAAAACTTGCACCCAAATTAAGTGATAAGCTAATCACTTATCACTGAACGTGATACACATTCAGATATATTAGATTTAATACTTAATAATTCAATTACTTAATGGATCCAGATTTTATATTTCAATTTTCAATTTTTAGACTTCAATTTTATCAAACGCACTCTTAATCTTCCATATCTTCCTACAAGCAACTACAAATCCCGAATTTATAGGAGAAAACAAAAGGAAACAAAGTGCACATAAAGGTAAGTATAATTTAATAGTGTTGGGAAAGGGATACTAATGTAGGTACAAATATATCAAAGTTATCTCAAGATAATTTACTCTTTTCCCAAGTACTAATTAAAATAGGAATAAACCAATATCACCAAGCAACAATATCAACTGTAACAGTAAAATGCAAGAAAAATAAACAGGACAGAACACCAAGATTTTTATGTGAAAAATTCGAATCGGGAAAAACCACGGAACCTAGTCCAGTCAAAAATTCTCACTATCACAATAATAATGGGCATACACAGGCCTATTATAAGCATCCGAATGACAGTAACATCGCCAACATCAACCAAGTAAATTTACAATAATTTAATTTCTCAAAAATTACAACTGTCAAGAAGTGGGTTTGGAAAGATGTTACCATACGAAGAGAAAATCCAAAAACTATACCAGCAGATGGGTAGAGTTTGATGAGAGAAATGCGTAGGTAAAATTTTGTCTCAATCGACTTTCAAATCACCATCCAATCAAGACTAAGAAATACAACTTCCTTCTCTTTCTAGGCTTTTATCAAACTCTCTCTCTCTCTCTCTCTTCGTAACCACAAGAAGTTGCCGGCTAACCAGTTTCTTGAATTCACCAATGAATGATACGGCCCGTAGTCATCCACTCATAAGACTTGGTTGAAACATCATCTAGTCAATCTTTGATTAGGTAAACACAGGAGTCATGGGTTGTAGTTTTTGTTTAGCCTACCAAATGGGTTGGACCAAACAAGCCCAACAATCTCTCCCTCCATCTCATTTCCAGGTTTCCATCAAACATGCTTCCTGTTTGCAAAGTAAGAGTTTCTCCCTAAATGATGCCTTAGTCAACATGTCAACACCATGATCATTTGTGTGAACATTTTCAAACATCAACTTGGAATCCTAAATCTAGTGATACCTCACATCAATATGCTTGGATCGAGAGTAAAATGTAGAATTCTTACATAGATGAATGGCACTTTGACTGTCACATTAAACACTATACTTCTCTTGCTTCATGCCCAGTTCTTAAAGAAATTTTTGCAACCAAAGAATCTCTTTGCATGCTTCAGTGGTTGCGATATACTTTGTCTCCATACTAGATAGGGTGATACACTTCTGCAACTTGCTTTGCCATGACACTGCTTCCCCTGCGAAAGTCATCAAATACCTAGATGTGGATTTCCTGTTATCAAGATCACCTGCCATATTTGCATCAGCATACCCATCTAGTATGGTCTTGCCATTGCCGAAACACAAACACAATTAGGAAGTTCGCTTGAGATACCTAAGAATCTATTTGACAACATTCCAATACTCTCTATCAGGATTAGAGAGATACCGGTTGACTACCCCAACTGCATAAGTTATATCTGACCTAGTGCAAACCATAGCATACATCAAACTACCAACAACCGAAACATAAGAAACTTTTTTCATGTCTTCTTTGTTCTTCTCACTTGTAGGACACTGCTTGATATTCAGTCTGAAGTGACCCACAAGTGGAGTAGAGACTTTCCTAACTTTACTCATATTAAACCTGTCAAGCACCTTTTCAATGTACTTCTATTGAGTCAACCAAAGTTTTCCATTTTGCTTGTCTCGAGAGATTTTCATCCCAAGAATCTATCTAGCTAGACCTAAATCTTTCATTGTAAAGGATTTGTTTAACTCATTTTTCAACCTGTCAATTTTCATAATATCACGTCCAACAATCAACATGTCATCAACATACAGTAAGAGAATAATAAAATCACCATCTGAAAAATTCTTCACATAAACATAGTGATCACATGTGGTTCTGTGGTAGTCATGGTCTATCATGAAAGAGTCGAACTTCTTGTACCACTGTCTCGGCGCTTGTTTCAACTCATAAAAGATTTTTCTGAGACGGCATACAAGGTTCTCTTTGCCACTTTTTTTGAATCCCTTCGATTGTTCCATGTAGATCTCTTCTTTCAAATCACCATGTAGGAAGGCTATTCTCACATCAAGTTATTCAATCTCCAAATTCAAGCTAGTTGCAATACCAAGAACAACACGGATTGATGACATCTTTAATACAGAAGAGAAAATTTCTTCAAAATCTACACATTTCTTTTGATTGAATTCTTTCACATCTTGCTTTGTACTTTGGCTATGAGATATGCTCTTGAGTCTTCAACCTGTATACACATTTGTTCTTCAGTGCTCTCTTGCCTTTACGCAATTTAACCAAATCATATGTCTAATTTTTATACAAGGATACCATCTCCTCTTGCATAACTTGCAACTAGTCTTCTTTCCTCTCACGCTCTAGAACTTCACTATAGGACTCCAATTCACCTCCATCTGTTAACAATACATACTTATTAAGATTATACCTGTTAGAAGGTCTTCTCTCTCTAATAGATCTCCTAATGTCAACTTGTGGTGGTGAAGATGGAGTTGATGGTGTCTCTTGTTCAAGTTCATCAGTAACAAGCAGGAATCAACTGGTATTGGAACTGAATTTTCACCATCAACTTCCTCTCTCTGGTCTATTTTAACTCTCTCATGATCAAAATCAACTGGTATTGGAACTGGATTTGAACAAGCAAAAATATCATCTGAGGAATTTGACTTGTCATTTTTATCAATATTTTCAATGGTTTGATCTTCAAAGAAGACAACATCTCTACTTCTAACCACCTTTTTCTCAACAGGATCATACAATCTGTAGCCAAAGTCTTCATGTCCATAACCCAAGAAAATATACTGCTTTAATTTTACATCAAGTTTTGACTTCTCATCTTTGGGAATATGAAGAAATGTCCAACAACCAAAAACTCTCAAGTGTTTGTACTACATATCTTTCCCTATCCATACTCTCTTTGGAAAATCACTATCCAAAGGAACTAATGGAGAAAGGTTGATCAAATCAATTGTGGTCCTCATTGCCTCACCCCAAAAAATTTTTGGCAACTTAGCAATAAAGAGCATACATTTGACTTGTTCAGTGATGGATCTATTCATCCTCTCTGCTACTCCATTTTTTTGAGAAGTCTTTGGTGGTTTTTCTAATCTGATCCCATGGGACTTACAATAGCTCTCAAATAGTCTCCTGTACTCACCACCATTGTCAGCACGTACACATTTCAACTGTTTACCAGTCTCTCTTTCAACTTTGCTATGAAAATATTTGGACACACCTAAAACCTGGTCTTTGAATTTCAAAACAACACACCAAACTTTTCTAGCAAAGTAATCAATAAAAGTTACAAAATAAATAGCACTACCAAAAGATCTATCTTTCATATAACAAATATCAGTGTGGACCAACTCTAATGGATTTAACTTTCTAGATGAAGAAAAATTCTAAAATGCAACTCTGTGTTGTTTTCCATAAATGCGATCAGCACAAAATTTAAGTGCTTTACCTTTTACTTCAGATAAGATGTAAGGCCCCGTACCATCAATTTAATTTATAAATTTGTAAATTTTCATATTTTCATAAAGTTATTTTATTAATTTAGTTTGAATTATTTGATTTTCATATATTAATTGTATCGGCATGAAAAGTTTCAAAATGCATTGTGCACGTTTAAATTATGTTCTCGATTTAATTATTTGGATGCTTAAATTTCGTACTTAGGTCTAGAATCGACTACTGGACATAAGTTTCAAATGTTAGAATATGTATTCGGAATATATAAATGAGAGAAACCGGGATCGGGGTATCGTGTCGCGCGAATTCGACATTGACGCGACATAAAGCCAACAAAGTTGACTTATGAGGCCTATATCATGTCCATCACTCTCATGTCTTGAAAACCAAAAACTCAACACTCTCTCTCCTCCATTTCTCCCTCCAAACAGCAGACCATCCTTCATCTTCTTCCTCATTGTGTTTCTTCAAAAATCACCAACACACAACCTCCATCTTTGCAACCAAAACCACTTGAAGATCTTGCTAGCTTTCTTGGGAAATTTCGGACTAGCTTGGAAGAGAGAAGAAGCCGGTGGTTGAGCTTGAGGATTGAGGTTTTGTGTGAGCTATTTCTTCCTCCATTCATCAAGCTTCTTGTTTGAGGAAGGTAAGCTTATTAAACACCAAAAACCTTGCTCCTTTGTTTCATTTTCTTGGTTAAAAGAGCTTGTAGCTCTTTGAGTTGAATTCTGTTGTTGATTGATGAATGTGGGCTCTATGAAATCCCACCATGTATGAACTTGGGGCTGTTGATAATTTAATGTGTGTGTGTGAGGTGTTTTATGTGAAGTTTTGTTGGCAAAAATGAGAGAGGGAAAGGAAAGAGAGGAATCGAGAGAGAGAGTTGAGAACCGGTTTCTTTGCAGCTTTGTTTCCTCCATTTTTAGCTCAATGATTCCATGTCTTTCTTGTTGATTCTTGATGCTTATATGATGGCCTAAGGTTGGGAGAAATTCCATGTAAAAATAGCTTTGTTTGATGTTGCAAAATGGTTGAGAAAGAAAGCTTTAAAATCTGAAATTTTCGTGTGGCAGGGCTGATGAAATAGCCTTCTTAAAACTATTGTAACTTGGTGTAGAAAGATCTGAATTAAGTTCCATTTATTGCATTTGAAACTAGAATCCAAATTATTTCAGTGATATAAATTTCAAGGGCTAGTTCAATTTCTGTGAATTTTGGTGAATTTTCAAAGTTGACTGGAAATCAAGACTGTTATGTCCTGTTTTTACTGTAGCATCAGCTTTAAACTGAAATTTGATTGGCTTTTGATTTGAATATTGTATAAGCATCCCTCAAGAGTTTTAGTTCACTGAATCTATTTTCCAACGGTACAAGATTCGTAATTTTTGGACTTATAGAACTCAAGTTATGATTTTTCAAATAATACTGCACAAAACTGGAAATTCTACCTCTATGCAATTGCCGAACTGTTGCCCTATTTTTGAAGCGTTTTGATTCAAAGTTTTGCTACCATTTTACTTCCATTTGATAAAGGAATGCCGATAGAGCTTTTGTGTCAAAATTTGAGTGACTTGGGGTTGATTTAGTTGAGCAAAATGTTTGCAAATTAAAGACAAAAAATCTGATAGCTTAGTTCCAAGATTTTTCACAAAATTTGTCCATTTAAAAAGTTACCTTCCCGTGTGCTTTTTTGGCTCAAGTTTGGTACACACATAGTTCACCTAATGAGGTTTGAGTGTACAAAATTTGGTGATTTTCTAGTGGCATTTAGATTCCCAAATGTTGTCTCAAAAATAGCTCTTCAAACCTGGAAATTTGACCATCAGTCATTGCGAACCCCTGTACTTCTATTGGCTGTAATTCCTTGCTCAGGAGTCAAAATTGAGCGCCGTTAGTGGCGTTTGAAACTAGACTTCACAAGCTTTCTAAAGGTATAAGGTTCGCATGCTAGTTCTTTCCCTATCAATACCAGCGAAGCCACAAAGACGGATGATTTCACAGCCTGATTTCCTGTTTTAAACCTCTGCTGGATTTTCCAGCTTATTTTAGCCCGTGTTGCTCAATAAATCTTTGAGCGATGTCTCCTAGTGATTTCTAGTATGTTGAATCTAGAAACTCGTAGCTTTAAGCATTGTTCAATTCTGACGTATATTGAGTGAGTTATGGCCTGAGAAAAAAGTTGTAGTTGAGCGACTTTGGTGAAAATGGATAGTTAGGTTAAATTTAGAGTTTTAGCCATTTAGATTGAAAGTGATAGTTCCGTTTTGGCAAAAGTGACCAAGAGGTTGCTGAAGTCGACCCGACTGCCGAAGCCTAACCACATCTTACTTACGTGCTTGATTAATTACTTAGGCGAGTGTTCAAGTGCATGTTATTTAAGGCTCTATTGAATGTTAATAATTTGAAAAGCATGCTTGTGTACCTAGGTGAGCGTGTACTTTACTGCGCTCGCCGACCAATATACTCGAGTATTACCAATTATTGAATATCTGACGAGTGAGCCCAGTACAGGGGGTGTAAGTAAACGGGTGAGGGTTTCAAGTTTTGTTTATAGGTTGTGAGACTGTGGTTGAAGGAGTGTCAACATTTTAATTTGGAAGTCGAAGTTCGTGAAGCGGTCTAGACATGACTGTGACAAATGTAGAAATTTGAACCAGGGGTACGTGCTACATTCCTGAGAACGGTGGACACTTCTACCTCCCTTGTCCACCTGTATCCTTTTATGTCGTGATGTATACTTGTTCTACGTGAAAGATTGTTGGATTTACTTTCTTAATTGTTTTATTGTTAAAGTATCGCTTTAACTTGCTTGCGTGGATGCTTTCTTGGCCTCACGGAGTATTAGCTCACCCTAATATATTAGCTTTCCTTAATAGGTCTTGAAGTGGAGATTGTGAATCGAGGAATTAGTTTCTTTTGTAGGATTTCCGTATTTTTGTATAAGATTGAAATTATTCGCAAACTTGATGGATTATTGTATTTGAAGTTATTACTATTGTAATTTTTGATAGAATTTTGGGCCTGTACTCTGGACAGTTGATCTAGTGATTTTGATAGACCTCAATCAGGGTTTCAAGAATGAATACTTGTATTTATATTTGAATTTTATAGTGAGTCCTAACGAGAGTTGGGCAGGCGTTCCGCTGATACCCAAGGATACGCCCTAGGGAGAGATGCGGGCGTCACATAAGAGTTGCTTGCAAACAAGTGTTTGAATTCCCTTTTCACTCATGTGTACAAATCGCCTCTATCAAAGGTCAATGGAAGAATCATGAACTATATTTATTTCTCATTTCCCCAACTTGGCCTACATTAAGTAGAGAGTATTCTACTTCTTTTCTCTGGCAATAATAAGATTTCCTTTACTGAGTTTCCATTTGCCTCCATCTTGTGAGTTATGATAACCTTCATCATCAACCATTTCCGTAGAAATAAGATTAAGGCGAATATCAAAACATGTCTAGCATTTCTGAAGATTAGCTGGCACCTGGTATCTGTGTCCAAGTATATGTCTCTAATGCCAATAACTTTGTATGAGATCTTATTTCCCATCCTACATCCTAACATAGCCAAAGTCTCATTCAGTGTAGGTTGAGAAGAAATGCTTGTAAGGAGCAATATGGTAGGATGCACCTGAGTCAACCATCCAATCACTGTCATGACAAATAATATTGACATGACCATCATCACAAAATACAAGCATATCATCATGGGTTGCTAGAACCACTGTAGTCTCTTCTTCATCTTTTTTCTTCGCCTTGCTTTTTCCTTTCTTCTCAACTTGGTCCCATTTGAGGATTCTGCATTCTTTCATGTAATGTTTTTCTTTTTGCAATAGTGGCATGCATCATTCTTCCACGACTTAGATTTGCCTCTAGATATGTCGTTCCTGTAGTGGGACCCTCTGCTCTTACGTCTCCCCCTTCGTTCTTTCTTTTCTGTCACCAAGGTCTGGAATTCACTAATAATTCCTTGTTCCTTCCTTGTGATGTCTCTTTTGCAATGCTATGGTCAATACATCATTTGGATCTGCTTGGTTTATCAAACCCTGAAAATTACTAAGTGCTCAGTCATATTCACACCATCTTATGTCTCATCAGAGTAATCTACTTCAGGCAAGAGGCTTTATTTAAACCAATTTTTCTTTCATACATGTTTTCAAGTTTCTTCCAGAATATATCAGCTCTAGCGTCATTAGCAAAGTGTTGGAATATTGTCTGACCAATCCACTTTCTAATACTAGCAACAGTTTTTCTATGCATAACAGCCCATTTTTCATCACTCATATCACTTGGTTTAGTCATATTTCCTAAAATAGGAACAAACAAATCTCTACAGTACAAATAGTCTTCCATTCTAGACTTCCAAATTGAATAATTAGTTGCATTTAATTTTATCATGCAACCACTATTCGAGTCATCGATTTTAATCAGTACAATGAGCAGGCCAACTTGGCTGTTTTGATACCACTTTGTTGGGAAAGGAATATCGGTACAGGCATAAATACATTGAGTTATCCAAGGACAATTTATTCTTTCCCTAAGTACTAATTAAAATAGGAATAAACCAATACCACCAAAAAATAATATCAACTGTAACAATAAAATGCAAGAAAAATAAACAAGACAGAACATCAAGATTTTTACATGAAAAATCCAAATCTGAAAAAACCACGAGACCTAGTCCAGTCAAAAATTCTCCACTATCACAATAATAATGGGCATACACAGGTCTATTCAGAACATCCAAATGACAGTGACATCACCAACATCAATCAAATAAATTTACAATAATTTCATCTCCCAAAAACTAAAACTGTCAAGAAGTGAGTTTGGAAGGATATTACCATACGAAATGAAAATCCGAAAGTTACACTGGTAGATGGGGAGAGTTTGATGAGAGGATCACATAGGTAAAATTTCATCTCAATCGAGTTTCAAATCACTGGGAACGTTTGGATTGTCTTTTTTTGGCTGAATTGGTAAAATTGTAAAAATGCGTTTGGAGTGTTGCATTTTTAGAACACTTTAGTTTGCCAAGTTTGCGTCCAGCAGACATTTGAGTCAGCTTTGTCTGGAATGACATGTTGTCTAACTGTATGCCACGTCAGCATGTTTTTGGCTGTGAAATCAACACATATCAAATAAATATATCCGTTGGCATTGGGTGGAAAAACACTGGACTGCTTTTAAAGTTTTAATCACCACACCGACAAACAGCTTCTCATTCTTCAGTTGCTCTTCCTTTCTGGGAGCCATTTTTCCGGCCAAAAAACCCATCCAGATCTCCATCAAATCAGGAACCGATCCACATATTAAGTTTGAGCAACGTGATGGGCTTCTAGTTCGCTACGCATTGGTGTACTCCGATTTGTTTGTTGCCTTCTTCTCCAGCAGCTTTCGCGTCACCTGTGGACAGGCAACGTTTGGTCGGAAACTGTCCGAGAACAACAGGTATTTGGCCTATTCTTCTTCTTCGTTTTGAACTACACCTTTACTTAATCTGCAACTCTGCTGTTTTCTTCGTCTTTGGCTTGACAACAAAAAATTTTGATATGTAAGCCGCCTCTCTTCCTTTCAGTCGCTCTCCCTCCCTCTCTCTCTGCTCTCTCGATCTGCCCTGCCTGCTCCAGTATGTATCTACCTCTATTTTGTATGTGTGCAAATAGGAAAAGGATTGCCTCTGAATAGCTATTTGCATGAAGAAATTTTAGTAAAGTTTGAGTCTTTCTGTTAAGACAAATCAGTATCAGTATTGACCTTCGAACTTCTGAGTTTTTCCTGCAATGGGCTTAATCTGTTTCTTGAAAATTCTGATCTTTTCTCTATTTGTTTGTTTTTGAGTGATGGAAGGGGAAAGGAAATGGTCTGTTTTATTATTGGATAGAGTACTTATCTGGGATAAGGCATAAAGGGCTTATGTTGTATGAGTTCAATGGGCAAAAGCAAATATAGGTGCATTATGATTCATGGTTACATTGAGTAAAGCTTGAAACTTGGTAGAATAAGTTCAATTTTTTTGTAATGGTAATTTTAGCACTGTGTTTCGTACCAATTTTTTTTTCGCCATTTGGTGCTCACATCTTGATTTCGTTTGTTTTTTTTTTTATTGATGATTATAGTGCTGGATGATGAACTTCTTGTCTGTTGTGAGTCCTTTTTTTGTTTTGGATTTCGTATTAGGGGTGTTGGGGGAAGGGGATGACAGGAGAGGAAGAAGAACTGGTGGATATGTTTTGCAATTTGACTTGTAGGAGAACACTCTTTGTCTTGGGTATTTTAGATCACAGGCATGCGGTTTTGATTGTTATCAATTCACCTTATGATTTCAAGGTGAATCTTCTTAGAGTTTGATGTGTTTAACAAAGAATTCCTTCTTGTGAGTTCTGAATTGTACCATAACTTGCATCTGTGGGGGTAGAGATGGTGAAATATCTCACTTGTTGCCCATCTCTACTGTGATGGGTGTATCGTTCTAGTATTTAATGCTACTTTGTACATGGCAATGTTTTGCCATGTGGTTGTATCAGCTGCACGTTACTGGACCCTTTATCATGCTAGCGTCCAAGCTTTGACGATGAATTTTGAGCATGTTAATTTGTACCTTTCTTGGTGATCTTTATATGCCTAAAAAACGACCTTAAATATTTTCTCTCTTGATTTTCCAGTTTTCATTTTTGGCATATGGTGCCTTTCAGTTAACCATCCTCTCCCTTCCTCCCCCTCCTCCCCCAAAAAAAAAACAAAAATATGGAGTGTTATCTTTTGTTCCTTTTTTTTCTGTCCCAAAATAAGGACTATTGAAATCCTTTTCTTTTTTATTTTTTTCAAGGGTTGGTTTTTTTGTAAGGCAAGATCTTTCAGATCTTTAAAGAACTATATATCTTTCAGACAGTCTTGATTTGCTCTTGGGTACATGGAATACCTGTATCCATGAAACTGAGGCATTCTTCTGAGATTAATTATTTCTTATTTGATGATTTCTTTATCAGTTAACCACTAGATCATACTGGTTTGGTTAAATTAAATAAGAGAGAATGAGAATAGGTAACAATAACTTTGTAAAGCTTGGCAGATGTATCGTGCTTTGAAAGACAAAGGTAAGTTTTTTACCAAAGATTTGAGTACATGAAACTGTAAACCTATATATGAGCTTACAGTTTCACTTGTCGCTTAAGACTTTTATTTTTTCTTTGTTTTTTTTTTTTGGGCACTCCTTTAGTTTGGATATTCTTGTGGACTAAATGACGCAACGAAGATGATATGAAGCCTTGGACTGAGTTGTGACTCTTGCAAGATCTTCTAGAGATATGTTTATAATCTACATAATAAATGTTCAGGACTTCATTCTGTGGGGATATCACCTCTTTTATTCTTGAGGTGATAATAGTTCCGTATCCATTGTTTGTTCACCTATTTATTGTGAAATAAGTTGGGTAGTTGAGTAGGAAGTTAGTGGTAAAGTTGTTAAGAGCGTGACTGGATGTTTATCTTGCAAATTCATTTCCAACCTAAGTCCTACCTACCTGTAGTGCAAAAATTCATGTTCTCATTTTTGTCCATTTACATATGTTTTCAAAGATAGAGATAGAAGAGTAGTTAATCTGATTTTTTGAAACTTCTTGAGATTTTGTTTTGCATGACAAAGCTAAGAAAGGACGAAAGATAGGTCATCTTGACAATCGGATAGGCTTTGCTATGGAAAACCCTGCAAAAGATTGTGGTTAGCTATTGGAGAAATAATAATATATGAGTTTTTGTTTGCTTTGAACTAGGGGCTTTGTCATTCTTGTTCTTCAGCTACTGCTTTTCATGTTTCTGTTCTTTTTCCTGGGGAATTTTGAAGCTTTTCATAAATTTTGCGTTGTCCTGATCAAGCATTTTGTCCCTTGCTGTTCTAATGTTGTGCTACTGCGTATACACCTTAACTAGGCCAATCTTCAACCTCTAATTCATCCTTCCTTAACCAGAATTCCTCCTTGATGCTGTGCCGTGCCCAATTACTACTGTGCATTACTCTACCAAACCATCCCTGGTAAAATTACAACATGGAAAAGAGGGAGCAAAATTAGATTAGGCATGCTTTTTTTTTTAGTCACCATATGTATAGGCCTAATATGTCATGAGATTGATGCATCCTGATGTACTCCATGAAACAGAGCACAGTCGGCACTAGTATCTCCGTGTGTGACCTGCATCTGCGTGTACGAAAGTCTTTTCGGTGATGCCCCAGATAGAAAACAAGAAGACTGACTGCTCCTGTAAGTTGTCTTAGGCGAACATTTATTATGTCTGCCAGTTTCGGTGCCTTGTTGCATCTAAAAATGATCAAACTCATCAGATTACATTCTTTGTCTTTAGCCTCCCCACTCAGCTGCACTTCGGGCTGCTCCTCTCGCTTCTCAACAGCCTCTAACAACTTCGACCAGTGTGTGCTAGACTATCTAGCGCAGGTGATTTTGACGCTTTAACTTGTGCTAGACTTATCTTTATGAAATTGGATGCATGGGGTGCGAGGTTTGTTTTTTAACTAGAGACAACACCTAACGTACCCAAAAGTCCAGAAAGTTAGTTGGGGTCAAATGCATAAATTTGAAACAAGGACAAAGTCCTTAGCTGGCTAATTATGATATCGGTCATAAGTAACAAAAAATTCAACAACAGCCCACGGAAAAAATTGAATTTTGAGGGTCATTTTGGATTTCTGTTTGGTCCAAACACCTTAACATGGTACACGTCTTCAGATGCCGGGCTATCTTGAGGTACACTTTTTTTCTACATTTTTGCTGCCTTTCTTGATTGGTACATAGAGTCACAAATCACCTCCCACAGGCCACAATTCACAATGCATCTGACATTAAGAGGGTGAGGTTGAGACTTACAAATTGTTATTTTATCACGTGATTTCCCTTCAAAGCAGCAACTATATAAACTACAGCATGTTTACAGCTTGGAACCCTTCCAAAAAATCCGTCATCATTGCTACCTCACAAAATGGTTCATATTTCCTGCAACCTCCTGATTGGTAGTAATTTTTTTTTCCTTTTTTTTTTTGCTTTAAAAAGGGAATGGCGGCTCGAATTAGCTGGACTGACGCAATGGATGAAGATTTCCTCACCTCCTACATTGCCTTCCGGGAATCAACTGAATGGGACAACAAAAGAGCCTCGAGTGGAATTTCAACCACTTGGCTGCCCACTTGGTAGAGAACAACATCATGGTGGTTACCGGGCCTCAATTGCAAGCCCGTTTCTATTACATAAAGAGAAAATGGGGCGTGTTTTCCAAACTCCATGGGAAGGCGACAGATGCGGAGACAGGGATTGGATGGGATGCTGAAGGGTACTACTTCACTGCCTTGGAGGACCACTGGAATCAGCTGATACAGGTATGCTGTTTCTATTTAAAGTGCCTCTTCTAGATGGAGCTGTGTATAAGGATCTTCTCTCCATGTGCGTTACCTTATTTTTGTGTACTTTCCTGGATTATACAGCAAAAACATGCTTGCTTGTAGGAGTATTAGTTTGGAAGTGCTTGCATTTGTTTTACAGTTTTTGAATACGAGTGTACAGAATGTGGAACTTTTGCAATGACTAATCTCCAAAACGTGTAGATTTTAGTAAATAGTTCTCATGCTCCATTTGTCTCTCCTCAATAAGTTTCTGGTATTTCATTCTCTCTTCATGAGCTGAGCTAGGCCATAACATGCTATGTAGGACAGCATGAGTTACCAAACGAGAAATTAAAGCCAACAAGATAATTGGGAGGCTATTAGATGCAGTACCTGAAGTTCAATTAATACAATAATATCTCCTCTTACTTATTGTTGGGAGAATAATTTATACATTTCAACCGAAAGATGAAGACAGAAGAATGAAAAGGGTAAACTTTTTACTTTTTTTTTGTTTGTTCATATGGCAAACGACAAATTGAGGAATTCATTTAAGAATGAGCTAATGATTTTAATATTCATGTGTAAATGAAAGAACCAGGCCCCTAAGAGTTGGTTATTAAGTCCAATTCATTTGATTGCTGATACCTACCTACTAAGGGCAATAAGTTAGGGAACTTAGTCTAAGTGATAACGACTTAGCTTGGGAAACTAATTTACTTCTCACCATATGATCAGCATTTCTATGCATTTGTGTGTTCATACATCTCTAATGCGTAGGAGCATTTGTTGGATGAAACTAATTTTTGTGAGATCAGAATTTGACCATTTACTTCTCACAACTACATCAAAGTAGATTTTATTGTGAACCTGTGTCTGCGGAACATGTAAAACATATTACTGCCACAAGACAAAATTTTGAAAATGAATTCGCATCGTACTTTTAAGGACTAACTTTTATTGCTTTTCGGTCCACAATGTTGTTCTGTGCAACAGGACAACGCCTTGTATGGTGAGTTTGCGAGAGGAAAATCGTGTTTCATGTACGATCGACTCTCTGATGTGCTGATCGGGAAGAGTGCAACTGGGACTCGAGCCCAGTCAGCCAGCCAGGCTGTTCCTCCGAAACCACGGCATCGGGCAACAACTAGTAGGAGGCGCAAACAAAACAACTTAGCGTCGAGCTCCGCAACAGCCACTCCGCCTGGCAATGTGGCTGAAGGGCTTGAGGATGCTTCTACCGATGCTCCACAGGTGGGTGGTAAGAGGAGTGCAGCAAGCCGAGGGACAAGCGGGGACGGAGAGGGCTCTAAAGGAACCAAATCATCCAAATCAACTACATCTGCTCTTGAGGATGCTCTTAGCAAAATTGGAACCTATTCAGAAGCCGCCATGGAGCGACAACATCTTTGCTTGGAGTTTGATCAGGTTAACACTGTGTGCAAATGCCAGGACATCATTGAAAAAATGGATGTCCCGGCCAACTGGAAGGTTCAGGCTACCACCTATTATTCTAAACCTGATAACGAGGGTGAAAGAATAGTCTTCATTCGCAGCAAGCCTAACCGCCAATATGATTACCTTTTGAACTTAATGCACACCTTGGGATTTGTTTAAACAAATGTGTAATTTTTTTTCCTAAACCCAGTGTTGTTTGCTGAACAAATATTTGGGAAGTGTTTGATGTATTATTAAATATTTGGGCTTGCAAGTGGAATTCTTTTAGGCCACGGATGACTTTTGTTTATTATCTTTTTATGAAATTTTTTTTTATGCTTTTTTGCTGTCCATATTCCCTTTCCCAGACATATAATTGCAGTTGGATGTGGTAAGAGGAGGCACCAGTTCAGCTTTAAGTGTCTTTTATGCAAGTCTCTAGTGGTAGGCCCTTTAATAGCAATAATGTCAAGCTCTATTGGCTGTTTGTGGCAATTTGCCATGTGCTAGTGCAGCAGTGGGTGTGCAAACAGCAAGGTTGACAACTTTTTGCTTGTGGTTATGGTCGTTTTGGACATGTGCCGTTCAGCAGGGAATCACTTTAGCCATTCTTGGGTTCTTTTTAAAGGTGAATACATCCATTTGCAAGGAATAGACGATGCCCTTAGCAGAGAGCGAGCGATCCTGTACTCCTTGAAGGCACAGAACAAATTCAGCAAAGTAACTGAAGTCCAGAAGTCCACACACGTAAGTATTCTATGAAATTGTTTACCCTTCTTTGAGAATCTCTTCTTGACATGCCTGTAATATGTTCGGAAGCTATTTTTTTGCAACAGTCGAATGCGTTTTTTTTGTTTTTAATGAAATGTTTGAAAAGCATACTTCATTTTAATTTGGGCTGTACCCCTTGAGATTACAAGTGCGACTACTTAACTATCGTTCATTCAAATACATTTACCACCTATTATTCAAACTAAAGCTTCACACTAAGAAATTCAATAGTTATTCCGGAAAAACGTGTGAGCCTAGTATTAGGTAGGCAACTTGAAAATTCACGTGTGGACTTAGTGTACGAAATTTTAGAAATAGAACAACGGGAAGATTCTGTGGGTAAATGTAGGAAATTTTATAAGCACATTAACAGGAAAAAAATGTCAAGACTCGTTAGGCAGAAGGGAATACTTCACAGCATGTTCTAAATTTACAACTCATAAGTATCTTGCCTACTATCCTATACAAAATCACCTATAGAAAAACTAAACCAGCTTAAGTACAATTTTAGTAAATTGTTTGCTTCTTTTTTTTTTTAACTTTTAAGTGAATAGACGATGTTGAATTTTTTTTTTTTATTCCTTACATACATACCTAAGTATGTTATGACGCATAACAATAGTTGATGAACATCATGGAACAAATAGTTTTAAGCCTATTAAGTTTTATCAGGCTTAAAGCTAAAGTTTAAATAGTTTAATATGGACCTACTATTTAGGTATTACATGAATGGTGATACGCATTGACATACTTATCAATGGCAAGGTTATCTCTTGAATAATATTAATGTCACGAAATAACAATCGTGATGCAAGGCGAAGAATTGCAAATCGAAGGCAAGCAGATGAGGAAGACGATGACATAATGCTTATGAGTGCAGCATTTATGATGATGCATCCTGCTCTTGGACTGAATTCAGAGAGCGAACGAATCCCGCGCCATGATGGCTCTTTAACAAGTCGACAATGGGTGGAGCAGCTTATCAATGGGCACTACAGAAGATCGATAGATAATATGCGTATTACAGTTGACAATTTTTTGCTCCTATGCGACATTTTAATGCAGCGGGGTTACGTGACGCAGAGCTACCAACATCGTGTGCCAATAGAGGAGGCACTTGCTATGACATTAGTAATGGTTAGTCATAAACACACACAGAGAGTTCTAGGGGGAACTTTCAATCGATCCACAAAGACAATTAATCGGAATGTAAAGAAAATTCTACGCGGCCTATGCTTGTATGCGGCAGAAGTTATCCGACCGGGAGACCAAAATCAGGTTCATCCTAAAATAGTTAACTCAAGGAATTTCTATCTGTGGTTCAAGGTAATGTCTTCAAACCAAACCCACTTTCGATTTATTATTTCGCTTTACAATTTTGTGGCAACTTATACATCTTAACAATCTTCTGCCAATAGGATGCTGTGGGAGCACTCGATGGTACGCATATCGTAGCTTGTCCTCCAATTGGAGAGCAAATGGTGTACACTAATCGCCACGGCTATCAATCACAAAATGTATTGGCGGTGTGCGACCATGACATGCGATTCATTTATGTATTCCCCAGATGGGAGGGAAGTGCCCATGATGCCCGCGTCTTGGAATCTGCATTATGCTATCCATCAGATTTTCCAGTACCACCACAGGGTAAGTAAATTCGTTAGATCGATATTTAAATATACCCCGTGGATGTGCGATTCGCACAAATTTCTTTGTAGTGGCTAACTGACATCGCATCAACTGTTAATGGCTTTAGGAAAGTACTATCTGTGTGATGCGGCATATAAGAACGTTCCTGGGTTTATGCCTCCATACAAAAATGTGGGCCAGAATTCCCCCGAGAAGAGTCTATTCAATACCCGACACTCGCAACTTAGGAATGTAATTGAACGGACATTTGGTGTGCTTAAAAAAAGATTCAAATTTCTGAAGGGTCCGGTAGACAATTTTTATATGAGCACTCATATCAGCGTTGTAATTGCTTGTTGTGCTCTGCATAATTTTCTACGAATTAATCAGTCCAGTGACTTCCATTTTCAAAGGTTTGAAGGCAAAGACGTACATTCACAACAGAATGAATCGGTCGGGGAGTTCGAACCAATACTATCTTCGTTGAATGCTTCCCCAGCTGAGATTGCAGAATAGAAGGCTAAGCATGTGACAGCCCCACCTCCCCCTAGGGCGAACCAAAGGGTTCGGCGGGCCGTCTGCCCAACTCTCGCCGGGACTCACTCACTCAAATGACTAATAACCCTTCGAAAGTGAACGTAATTAACCATTTCAATCCAAACCACAAATAATAACATTACTAAATTCAACTTACAACTCAAACTCTCAAATTACCATAAACCATCAAATGCATCTATTAATTTCAATCTTATACAAAGCGAGGAAATCCTACAAAAATACTAGCTTCCTCGATTCACGTGCCACACCTCGAAACCTATTAAGGAAAACAAATTGGGGTGAGCTAACGCTCAGTGAGGCCAAGAAAACATGCAAAAATGCAGGCTCAAGAAAATTACACCTTTATTAAACAAGATAAGGAACTAGAACTTTGAGCAAGAATACAAATACAGTATTTAATTACACGTTAAATAAAGGATACAGGGGCTCTCAGGAGCCAACTTCCACGAATCTTGATCATATTCCAAATAGTTGACACTCCGTCAACTTTCTTATCCATGTAGAGCTCCACTTGCCAACCATCTCCGTCCACCGTTTCACCCCCAACCGGCCCGGCCAAAATAGAAAATTTGGTAATACTCGGTATACCTGTGTAAGTAGTCACGACTCCAACCGACGAAAATATGTAAAGACCCATGATTTACCAATCCTCGCCAAGCCCTTGCCGCCCGAGGTAAAAGGTTTATCAATGAGGTTTTAAGGCCCCCAACAGGTTTAAATAGGTAAGATGATGAGACAACGCCAATCATCAAACAAGTACAAGTACAGGTCAGGCAAGTAATTTCAAGTGCAACAAGTATAAGCAAGCAAATCAGGTCAAGTAAGAGAGGTCGGACGAGATAAAGTACACGTCCGCCTCGACAAGTTTAATACTACGATCAATTTAAACAGGTAACAGGTCAAGCAAGTCAACAAATCATGCACTTGACACTCACCAAATAACTGAGAGCAAGCGAAAATTGAGGTCATACAAGCTGCCTCTGTCCACGCGATCACCGAGATATGAAAATCCATTTTCAAACGCGGAAATGACGCCACATGCATATACTCAATGCTAAAACTCTCGAGAAACATTTATAAACACCTAAAATAGAAAAAGGAGCACATGCATGGGCGTTAAACGAAAAACGGACGAGATAAGATTCAAAACGGAAAACACACACTAGAAGGTGTGAAAGGCAGATTTGACACCTTGAGCTATTTTGATTATAACTCATGGTATGAGTGTCGGATTGAAGTGCACAAGGTGCCGTTTCGAAGCTAAGAGAACAAGCTATAACTTTCATGAAGACAACTTCTGCCCAGATTTACTCTTTCTAGATCAAAAATGCGGAAACAATTCCAGAAATTTTAATGTCAGAATTTCCGACAAGCTCGATTCAAACGATCATAATTCAGCGCTCACAAATCGAAATCAAGAAATTCCAGATGCGTTGGAAAGCTAGAACGAAGGGCTATAACTTTCACGTTTTGGCCAAAAGCCAAAGCCGCTGCCTGGACAACCCTGTTTCCTGCTCTACGCCCAAATGTGTTTCAGGCACCCAAAACGCATACATGCAAATCCATTGACTCGAATGCGATAACAAACATGCAAATGCAGCCCTTACACATCCCATATTGCCCTCGACACACACAAACACACACATATAACAGTCCAAGAAATTAAACAAAACAGAAAAATTCGCGCCAAATTCCTCCCTCAAGCCAGTTTCCCCCCTTTGGGGTTTATGTGTTCACACACCATACATCATGAGCTTACTAGTGGGAATCCAAGAGCCCACACAACAACTTAAATCAACATGCTAGTGGGAATTCAAGAGCCCACACAACAACTTAGGCTATTTTCCACCCTTGCCCACATGATTTCTTTTCCTATCAAATTAGTCCATAGGTACTCAATTTAACCTAGCCTATCAAAGCTTAATCACACTTACTTAGGCCACTAATCACCCAATTACCCTAATAACTCTCGTGCGCGTACAAATTCACACTGAAAATTCATGAAATAACAAACATTGATTTGTACATATAATTAGGGTTTCGAGAAAATATACTAGGGTTGTTACTTTTAGGGTTTAATTTACAATTAGGGATGTAAACAAATTAAGGTTTTATCGAAATTTAGGGTTTTCGTAGCAAACTAGGGTTTAAATTTCAAATTAGGATTTTTAGACGTGTAAAACAAAATAGTTAAATCAAAACACTTTGAGAAGTAAAATAAACCATATAAACATTTACACTTTGGCAAACAATAATCACTATAATTAACATTATTTAATATTTTCCAAAAACTTGGGAAAAATCGGGGCCTCACAAAGCAAGACCAAATAGCCAATGAAATGTTTGCTGCCCGAAGTCAACGACGCCGTTAGGACCAATTTCTATGCAAACGGAAGCTTCATACGTACACCCGTGGACATATATGCTTTACTTCGACTTATTTTTTATAGTACAACGTCCAAGTTCATTTGCAGTTACTAAGTATGAATGCTTTTATATTATTGCGGTCAATCAAGTTTCTATTGTACTAAACAATTAGTGTACTCTGTGCTTATTAGTTGGCCTTGAAGGTTTGGAGTCAAAGATGAGTTAGAGTCAAAGTCAACTGCTGAACTGTCCAAACGCAAATTGACAAAATTAAGCGTCAAAGTCAACTGCTGAATTAAATATTCCTACGACTGTCCAAACACATATTGAGAAAATTAGACTATTGTCCAAACGCTAGTGCATGTTTTTGGTATCCCAAAAACGTACATGCCAAAATATCCCAAATAATCTACTATCCAAACGCTACCACTATCTGATCAAGGTCAAGAAATAACAAGAATTTCAATCTCTTTCTAGACTTTATTCAAACTCTCTCTTTCTCTCTCTTCATAACCACAAGAAGATGGCGGCTAACCGGTTTCTTGAATTCACCATTGAATAATGCGGCCCTTAGTCATCAAGTCATAGGACTTGGGTGAAACATCATCGAGTCAACCTTGGATTAGGTAAACACATAGTCATAGGTTTTAGTTTTTGTTTGGCCCACCAAATGGACTACACCGAACAAACCCAACAAATAGTAATTTCTAATTAATTATTTATATTGTTTCACATAATGGATGATATATTGGATTTGATAGAGTTTGTGTATGTGCTTATACTTTTCCATTATTTAGTGCTTTTTTTTTTTTGGTTTGTTACTTTTATGCAGAAGGGTGAGAATTTGGGGAGAGAAACATTTCGTTCAATATTTGTGGGTATGTGGGCAATTGCAATAATTGCAAATGCTAAAGAATGTTAGATTCTTAGTGGAGAAATTAGGCAACTCATGAAGTGACTCAATTGCAATAGAATAGATTTAGATACTCATAAGAACTATCCATCTATTTTTGTAAGAAAGTTTGAATTAAATGAAGAATTCTATTTTATTTTAAAAAAGTTTTAAATGTAGCATCCTAATCATGGTCAACAAATAGTGAAAATATGGAGAAAAATTGTTGTTGTTGTTGTTGTTGTTGTTGTTGCTGCTGCTGCTGCTGCTGTTGGTGTTATTATTATTAGTATTAGCATTAGGATTAGTACAATTAGTATTACTGTTACTATTATTATTGCATTTTCAAGTTACAGTTTACCTTTTTCTCTTTATAGGTTTGGAATGATGTAATTTGTTTTTTATATGATTTATTTGCTAATTTTTCTTTCAAAATACAATATGTTCCTTCATAGTTTTTACAGAAACTAAATTATTTATCTCAATGGTTTACTGTAAAATTCTAAAACTTAAGACTATGATAAATAAGTTATAATTGCTAAGTTTCAAATAGTTATTAAATTAAACTATAGACCTTCCTTGCATTCCCGTGTTGCAAACGAGATTGAAAACTTGTTTAGTACACAATCTTGTAATTTTAAAAATAACTTTTTAAAATCCCATTGCATAATTAACAAGAGAAAATTTTGAATTCAAAGTATACACATATAAATCTTCAATTCCTTATCTAAACATAACAATTACTATGTCTTTACAAAAAGTTGAATTCCCTAAAAATAACTTTAATATTGGAACAAAGGAAGTACACCTTACCACAAATCATTATTAGATGATATTGATAAATAAAGTTGAGAGGTTCATAATTTTGTGAACATTTGAAATTTCTCTTCTACTGTTACAATCAAAAGTAAAATATAGTACAACCTTATCTAGAAAAAAAATATATGTTTAGGTTTGTTACAAATTATAATTTATGTTAGTAACAACTAAATACTAAGAATAATTATAAAAATAACTTATTATGATTTTTATTTTATTATATCTTCGTATAGATCACTATTAGGTCTTGTGTATCTCAATATATAAGCTTGAGGAAAAGTGTTATAACTTTTATCAACTTTTGAAATTTCACTTTTACCCCCACAATCAAAAGTAAAATAGTCCAACTTTATCCAGGAAAAAAAGAGTTAAATATAGAAAACCCTCTTATGGTTTGGTCATGAAACACCCTACCATTGAAAAATATACAAAGAACCTCCATGTGCTTTGGATTAATTTAGACTTTGGATGAAAACCGTCTCTTTAGGCAGAAGTGCATAAAATTCCAACATTAAACTTCTTTAAATATTTATATTTTCCATACTCATTGATTTTCCTATTTAGCAGCAATTTTCCCTTATTTTTTGTACCTTTTTTATTCTTTATTCCTTTATTTTTAATTTGTTCATCCTTCTTTCTACTATCTTATCTCTATGTTATAGAGTATGGACCAAACTCTACCACCAATCTCCACCATCCTCACCAACAATGCTCCTTTTCAAACTCCTCAAAAATCTCCCTTTGTACTAGCAACATCATCATGACCACCTATCGTCACTACCACCCTATTGTCTCTTCTCTAAGTTTTTAGTGTCCCTAAATTTCTTCTCGATGATTGATGGCATTGAAGCCCATGGCAGTAATAGCACCATCATCACCCTATTGTGCTTTTTTTCAAATTATTATTGGCTGTAAGATTCTTTCCGATGATTGACACTCGTTATGATTCCTATGGACTTATTAGAGATCATTTTCAGGATTTCTTGTCGCCAAAATTCTTCATGACTTTTGGGTTTTTCTTCACCGGAAATTTCTTAAGAACCATGACTCCATTCTCTTTCTAGACAGCTCCAAGATTCCTTTAGTAATCAAACCAGGAGCTATCACAATCATCAACACTGACAAATGGCCATTGCCGTCACTTGCCAATTCTAGTTTTAATTTTGTTATCCATGTTTCTATTCAAATTGGACTTAATTTGAGGCTGATAATAGAGCCACCATCTAATTGATGTATTGGAGATTCTTTGTGTGTGTTGGGACCATTTGATTGGGAAATATTTTTTTTGGTAACATCTCAAGATAAGTTGACTAAGGATTTTTGTTGTTATTTTGTGATCCATCTTATTGAAAATTTTTTGGCATTATTTTGGATCATTGAACATTGAAATCATATTGAAATTAATATTGATTGGTGAGAGAGTTACTGGTAATAAGTGGCAGTATTGGTGATAATTGGTGTTCACAGGTGTTGTTGATGATTTTGATTGTGAATTTTGGTTTCAATGAAGGAAGAAATGGAAAAGAAAAGAAAAGAAAAAAAAGGTAATACCAGAGGAGAAAATATCTAAGAGAAATTAGGGAAAGAGCAAGAGAAAATTTGAAAAAATAGTAGGATCTCATATTGGGAGTATGAAGCAAAGGGAAAGGAAAAAACAAAGGAAAATGACAAAAAATTCCAAAATGCTAAATTATTCCTTGATAATGTAACTTGAAACTTGCTTGATACATGAGTGTACCTCAAACTCTGCAAATTTGTATAATTTGGATAATTTCTAATCAAGGTCTGAATAAGTCCAAAGCATAGGAGAGTTATATGGGATTTTTAAATAATTAGCAAAGGGGTTATGTAGGGGTTTTTAAATAATGAGGGGTATCATGACCAAACCTCAAACTATAAGGCAGTTTTTGGGTATTTTATAAAAAAATTTTGTTTAGGTTTATTACAAGGACAACCTTTTTATACACTATTAGTGTATAATCTCTTCTACACTAGCAGGTTTAGATCGTGCCATATAATATGAATTTAAATTTAAAATTCAAATCATGCACATGTGACATGCATCCAAAGGTGCTAGTGTAAAAAAATATCATCAGTGTATAAAAAGTTAATCCTTATTACAAATTATAAATTATGTAACCACCAATTACTAAGAATAACTATAGAAAAATCTAGGCACCATACATTTTTATTTTAATGAGCTTCACTAACAAATTAATTCTTAAAATTCATGACTAATTTCTAGAACACTAGTGTAATTATTTGCACACACATAAATTGTACCTCAATTACTAGTCTTATTAAAGCTTTGCCCCTATGTACAAGAAAATTTGTACATTGAAAACTTAACTACTGCTTTCTACTAAAAAAATTTAGAGTGGAAACTTTTTTTTTGAAGTATTATCTAGAAACTTCCGAAGTTGTTAGAAATATTTAATTTTTTTGATAGAGGTAGTTAATGTGCTCGGATAGGAGATTATATGGAATAAATTTGTGAAAATTTATTATAGCATTTTTTGACGTGATATATATAAAATAAAAAGGTGATTTAAAAGATAAAAAAATGGTGATTGAAAAAAGTATTTACAATATAGTGAAATAAGTTTTTATAAGTAAGAAGCTATCTAAGCACAGTTGGTGGCAAATTCGTCAAAATAATGATGAAATGAGAAACAATCCACAATTTGTGGCTCAAATTTTTTTTCTCAATTCAGCGGCGCTGTACATTGGATATGTGACACCAGTTGGAAAAATTTGTTTTATTTTAAATGAAGAGTCCCTTGGTTGCAATATTGGAAAATATTTGTTCCTGGATGTGCGGCAAAAGTGACAATCTGAATAATGTGACTGGTGCTACACATTAGCTAGGTACATGGATTTTTGAAAAATTTGTGAGCTCATGTTAGGAATTATGGTTATGGTTTAGGGTTTTGGGTGGTTAGAGTTTAGGGTTTAGGGTGTAAAGAAATACTGTATAAAAATAAATTCATGTAGGAAGGAAATAAAAAATATTTTATACTAATAAATCAAACTAAAATGGAAAATTTTTTTTATTGAATTGATAAAATCAAATAACCAAATGTGTTTGAATTTCGTGTGAAAAAATTTTAGTTATATTAGAGAAAAAGTTTTGTATATACTAGAATATAAAAGTTATAAAATATGTAGATCAATGTCGAGTATTTAATAAATGAGTGCTGGTGAAGATTAGGGTTAGGGTTAGGTTTAGGGCGAAGGTTTGGATTTAGGGTTTAGGGTTGAAAAAGTACTCTATACTAGGGTTTAGGGTTTAGGGTTTAAAGAAATACTCTATACAAATAAATCCATGTCGAAAGGAAACAAAAAATACTTTATACTAATAAATCAAACTAAAAAGGAAAAAACTTTATGGATTTGATAAATTCGAAAAACCGAGTATTTAAAAGTCTTATGTAAGTGGAATATAAAAGTTATGATATATGTAGATCAAGTTCGAGTATTTAATAAACGAATGCTAGTGAAGATTAATGTTAGGATTAGGTTTAGGGTGTGAACTAAGGTTAAGGGAAATTCGGATTTAAGGTTTATGGTCATGGTTTGGGATTAAAGGTTTACGGTTTATGTGACGACCCCACCTCCCCCTAAAACGAACCACAAAGTTCAGCGGACAAAATATAATTACAAACGTTCACCACTAAAACTATAATATAAACCAAAAGCATTTACAACTTATCCTTACAAAATATTTCCCCAAGTATCTCATCCAAAATATTACATTAACTTCAACTCCACAATTACAATATACATTCATCACATTTGGTTTCCGAAAAATTCAAAATGTCAAGTTTATACAAAAGTGAGGTCTATACAAAGGATAGTCTCTTAACCACCGCTTTCCACCTCAAAACCTGTTAAAGAATCCAAAACTTAAAAGATGAGCAAAACCTAGTGAGGTCAAGAAAGCATGCACGCAAGCAAGTCAAAGCGAAACTTTAATAATTATAACGATCGAGAAATTAAGATCGATAATATAGCACATAGAGCAAGTAATTAACACCATATAAAAGGATACGGGCGGACACGGGAGGTAGAGGTGACTACCGTCCTCAAAGACGTACCGCGTACCCCTACTCCAAATTTCCGCATTTGCCACAATCATAATTGGTTTGCTTCACGAGCTCTGGTACCTCTGGTCAAAAGTGTTTACACTCCATCAACCACACACTCACAACCCGTAGGCACCACTTGAAACCCTCGCCCGTCTACTTACACCCCATGTACCGGGCCCACTCGTCAAACAATTAATAGTCTGTAATACTCGAGTATACCTTAGTTGGCGAATGCATTCCAACGACGGAAAAGAAAGTAAAGACCCATAGTTCACCAATCCCTTAACCAAGCCCCTATTGTCGGGTCGAAATGAAAGGTTCCCCGATGAGGTTTGGGCATCCCCACAATTTCAATAGTAATAACAATCATTTAAGTAACAATAATTCAAGTAACAATTGTTCAAGTGCATTAGAGCAACAACTCCAATTCAATGAGGGCGAGCGCACTAAAGTACACGCTCGCCAAATCAATCTATAACATGCATCACATATCAATTGCATCAAATCAACATAAATTACAAGCACTTGAACACTCACCAATGAGAAAGCAAGAGAAAATTTAGATTTTTTAAGTCGAGTCACCTTCAAAGTCGCCTTGATCACCTGAGCAAAAATAGCTATCAAAAACAATCCATTCTATCGTATATCTAAACTTATTTCCGACACATATCAATTCTACCAAGATAGCTCATGCCACAATTTCTATCTCAACCCATAACTAAAGCTATACACGTCAAAAATGGACATGGTTTATGACGTTGGAAATTAGATTCGAAATACTACAATTGTCCAGATGATACTTTTGTAAGATTCAGTTCACAAGTGAGTCAAAATAGAGTCTCAAGTTGCAGCTCTTCTGGTACAAAAACAGATCAGATAGGCATTTTAACAAACTTTGTAGAATTATTGGGACTTGTAGAAATTTAGAAAAAATCTGAAATTTACACGGTTCAAAGTATTCTGATTCTAGTTTCAAATGCCACAAACGGCACTCGATTCTGACCCCCGTACAAGAAATTACACTCTAGTTAGTAAAGGCCGGCTGGCTGACCTGACACATAAATTTCCTGATGACAAGGTTGAAATGCATGCTTCATTTGGCTAATGAAAATGCATGATAAAATCACTATATGAAAAGTCAAGGTTTAAGGGTATATTAGTGATGAATCTAAACCAAAAATTCTTATGAAAAGTTAGGATTTAAGGGTGGCAAACAGCTCCCCTATTCAGCACATCAAAACTGCCAGCCCCACAAACTTTCTTTTGGAATTTCAATCTAGCATAAAACTACCTCCATTTTTTTTCCCCACATATGAAGCCCAGTTCTCAAAAATGATTCTTGAGTAAATTGTGATCAACATGCGCCAAAAAATTTGACAAAAATGGTGCCAAAACAGCAACACAAGCAGACAGCACTTTGGACAGAAAAATTTCTAGATTTGTTTTCTTCACTTCATTCAACTTTAACACTACAAAGTGGAGGGATTTTTGGTAAATAATTTACACACACAAAACCCAACATATATCAACCATTTTAGCATCAAAAACCATGAAAAATTATGGGGTAAAAGTAGGGGAAAAATCTCCAAGAAAACCGGACAGAAGCAGCTCAACCTCACCAGATTTTTCCTTAACTTTCACATATCCACTCAAGCCAACTTCTAACACAACAACAACAACAACAACAACAACAAAATAATAGCAACTAAAATCCGCAAAGCTACTACCTTGTGGGAGTTCTAGGAGCCCACTTAAATCAAACAAAACAACAAGAATGTCACCAATGAACCAATGGAGCCATATACTACAAAATAAACAACTCAATGGACAAGAAATGGATGGAGAATTTTTACCTTACTTCCAAGAACTATAAACCCTAAAATAATGGTTGTCTAGGAGCCACCAAAATCACCAAATTTCCACCTCCTAGAGCTCGGGTTCCTCAAGTGTCCGTGGCCTCCAAATTGCAAGAGAAGAAGTGGAAGATCAAGCAAGTTTTTTGGCCAAGATTTTATAAGTATTTGGAGTGTTTTCCTTGAGAGTAAGAAGAAAAAGGGGGTTCGGCCAAGAGGAAATGGTGAGGTAAGAGAGTGTGGTTTGAATTTTGATGGAGAGAGAGTGTTGGAAAGACATTGAAGTGATGGTGTTTTATGTCTCATCACAAGGGGTCATATTCGAATGGTGTCGTCACACGACACCACTACTCCGTCTTCTCCTTTCACTAATGTACCCCGGACACATAAATTAACACTCAAAACCTATATCTAATGGTCGACTCTAGATTCGAATGTGAAATATAAACACTCATGTAGTACAAGAAATGAAAGAATTTAAACATGCACGACAAATTTTAAAAATTTTTGTGTCGATGCATTTGATATGAAATAATTAAATAAAATGAATTAAGATAAAATAAAGTGATATAGAGATTAGCAAAATAAATAAAATAAATAAATCAATCAATCAATAAATAACTAAAATGATGTTATGGGTCCTCACAACCTCTCCCCCTTAAAAGAATTTCGTTCTCGAAATTTATATCTCGACTAGAGAATAGCACTGGATACTTCCTCCGTACTTTTTCTCCTACTTCCCACATTGTTTTCTCAACGCCGTGGTTCGTCCATAAGACCTTCACTAGAGCGATTTGCTTGTTGCTCAATTCCTTCACCTTCCAGTCTAATAACTTCACAGGTTTTTCCTCGTACATCAGGATCTCATCAATTTCTATGTCTTCTGACTAAAGTATATGGGATGGGTCAGGGTGGTATTTTTTAAGAAAAGACATATGGAATACGTTGTGTATTCAAGATAAATTCGATGGTAACTCCAACCTATAGGCCACGCTTCCGACCCGCTGAAGAATCTTAAAGGGTCCTACAAATCTCTACTGTAACTTTTTCCCTTTTCCCGCCATCAAACATACCTTTAGAGGTGTAATCTTAAGAAACACTCGATCTCTAACCTCAAACTCCAAGTCCTTCTTCCTATTATCTGCATAACTCTTCTAATGACTTTGGGCAGTTAGAATCCTTTGATGTATCAATTTAATCTTCTCACATGCTTCTTCCATCCAAGGTATCACGGATGGATCTAAAACTTTTCTCTCCCCTATTTCATTCCAATAGATCAGTGATCGACACTTTTGACCATAGAGAGTTTCATACGGAGTCATTTGTATGAATGAGTGAAAACTATTATTGTAAGCGAACTCCACCAAAGTTAGATATTGATTCTAATTGATTCCAAAATCCAAAATACACGATCTTAACATATCCTCCAGGGTTTGAATTGTCCTTTCTGACTGTCCATCTATTTGAGGGTGGTAAGTAGTACTGAGATTCAATTTAGTGCCCAATGTTTCCTACATCTTTTGCCAAAATCGAGATACAAATCGTGGATCACGATCCGACACTATACTTACTGGTATCCCATGCAATCTTATAACTTTATCCATATACAACTTAGTTAACTTTTCCATCAAGTACTTCATATTAATGGGCAAGAAATGGACAAATTTAGTCAATCGATCCACTATAACCCAAATCGCATCATGACCTTTCTGCGTCCTTGGCAATCCTGACACAAAATTCATGGTGATATTTTCACACTTCCACTCAGGTATCTTTAGCGGTTGCAACAATCCAGAAGGTTTCTGATGTTCCGCCTTAACTCTCTGATAGACGAGACATGTCTGAACAAATCGAGCAATTTCCTTCTTCATACCGTCCCACCAGTAGAGACATTTCAAATCTTAGGACATCTTATTATCTCCTGGATGAACTATGTACTTGAAACGGTGAGATTCCTCCAATATTTTCCTTCTAAGATCCTCATCTCTTGGTATCACTATTCGATTCCGATATCTAAGAACTCCCTCTGATCCTACATTAAAATCTGATATTTCCTCCTTTTGAACTTTTTCCATCCATTTTTAAACTTTTGGGTCTTTTTTTTGAACTTCCTTAATCCTATCTAGAAAAGTAGATTTCACCACAATATTTCCCAAAATACCTTCTTGGGCTGAAGACAAGTTCAAATGGTAACTTTCTCTAATATATGCCATTCTTTCGCCATTAATCTTGCAACTTGAATCTTACGACTTAAGGCATCAACCACAACAATAACTTTTTCTGAATAATAATTAATCGTACAATCATAATCCTCCAAGAATGCCACCCACCTACATTGCCTCAAGTTCAACTCTTTTTAGGAAAATAAATACTTAAGACTCTTATGGTCAATGAAAACCTTAAATGTCACCCCATACAAATAGTGTCTCTACTTACGCAAAGCAAACACCACTGCGGTAAATTCTAGATCATGGGTCGGGTAATTCTGCTCGTGCGGTTTCAACTTTCGAGACGCATATGCTATAACTCTTTCATTCTGCATCAAAACACAACCTAAACCCTCCTTCGACGCGTCTGTGTAAACTACGTACCCGTCCTTCCCATTTGGTAACACCAATACAGGTGTCTCAGTCAATCGTCTTTTCAACTCCTAAAAACTTCTTTCACACTTAGTGTCCCATATGAATTTGCCATTCTTCTTAGTCAACTCAGTCATAGGTCTTGCTATCTTTGAAAAATCCTTGATAAATCGACGATAATAACCAGCTAACTCCAAGAAATTTTGAACTTTCGTTGGATTTTCAAGTTGCTTCCATTTTGACACTGCTTCCACCTTAGTTGGTTCTACAGTAATTCCATCTTTAGAAAGAATATGGCCTAGAAAGGTCACTCCTTCCAGCCAGAATTTACACTTACTAAACTTGGCATATGGCTGGTGTTCTCTTAGGGTCTACAGTACTATTTTCAAATGTTACTCATGATTCTCCCGAGTTTTAGAGTATACCAAAATGTCATCAATGAATACCACCACAAACTGATCCAAATACGACTTAAAGACTTGGTGCATTAAATCCATAAATGCTGCAGGTGCATCAGTCAACCTAAAAGGCATCACTGCAAATTCAAAATGTCCATATCTTGAGTTAAAAACTGTCTTAGGCATGCCCTCCTTTTGGATTCTCAATTGATAGTAACCCTGTCTAAGATCTAGTTTAGAGTATACTACTGCTCCTTACAACTGATCAAAAAGTTCTTCTAGGCGTGGTAAAGGATACTTATTCTTAATGGTGACATCATTCAAATCTCGATAGTCTATGCACAACCTCAAACTTTCATCCTTCTTCTTAACGAATAACACAGGTGCACCCTAATGCGAGTCACTTTCCTTAATAAATCATCGCTCTAACAAATCTTGCAACTGAATTTTCAACTCTTTCAATTCAGTTGGAGCCATTCTATAAGTCATTTTGGAAATAGGTGCTATCTCCAGAACCACGTCAATATTAAAAGCTATTTCTCTCTCAGGTAGTAATGATTCTATTTCTTCAGGAAACACGTTGGGAAAATCATTGACCACCGGCACGTCTTCTAATTTCAGTTTATCCCTAAGAGTATTTATCAAAAAAGCTAAGAACCCTTAGGCTCCCTTACTCAACAATTTCCTAACTCGTATTCTCGAAATAAGAGTCGAAGATACTAATCTACCCCTCACATCTAGTCTCAAAGTTGGTTCTCTCAGAATATGCAACTCTACTATTTTCATCTTACAATCGAGTTAGGCATGATAACAGGCTAACCAATCCATCCTTAGAATAACATCATAACTTCTAACTGTCAAGTACATAAAATCTGCTAATAATTTCTGCTTTCCAACCCATACCTTACAATTCTTATAAACGGAGTTGGATATCAAACTTTGGTTCTCAATAGGCATTCTAACCTCTAAATCATATGGCAAACAATCAGATTTAACATCTATGCTCTTCATAAATATAAGATTCAGAAAAGAATGGGTCGCACCGGGATCAATTAAAACCCTAGTTAGACGATGGAATATAGGGATCGTACCTTCTATAACTTCAGTAGGATCAGGAATCTGATACTGGTCCATAGCATAAACCCGAGCAAGTACTCTTGGTCGATTATCTCCCATACTCGATTGTTTGGAAGTCGGTTTGACAATCTGCTGAGAACTGCCCTCTGCACGCGCGCCGTTAGACAATTAGCAATTTGATGCTCGACACTTCCCAACCTTCCTCCAACAATCGTCTGCAGTATGATTTGATTTCTCACAGTACCCACAACCTACGTGGGGTATCGATACAGAACCTCCTTACGAGGCATTTCTAGATTGATCCCGCCCACTTGAAACTCTTCTAACTGTAGCCCCTCTTGATGCCCCAACAATCCTCACTCCTCTCATACCCCTTCCAACCTTAGGGGTTAACACATTCTTATCCAGTGGCCCCAATCCGCTACCACTTGAAACACTTCTCTTTTTGGCATGAAAGGCTTTCACTTGAATCTCACACTCTCAACTCTTTGAGTCTTTTCCAAGACCTCAGTAAAAATGTTTATTTGGGTTGCGGCTAAGGTTTCTTAAATCTCTACATTTAACCCTTACACAAATCGTCTTATCCTTTTTCAATTTGTGACTACTAGTTCCAGAGCAAATTTGGAAAGTTTGGTGAATTGGGTTTCGTAGTCAACTACACTCATGAATCCCTTTCTCAATCTTATAAAGTCATCCTCTCTTTTCTCTTGAATCATAGGTGCCAAAAATTTCTCATTAAATTTCCTCTTAAAATTCACTCAAGTCCACGGAGTTTGCTTTCTTTTCCACTTAACCCTAATCACATTCCACCGAACCCGTGTCACACCTTCAAATTGGAAAATGGAGAAACTCACTCACCTCTCCTCAGCATAGTTTAGGGCAGCAAAGATATCAGTCGTTCTCTCAAACCAGTTCTCCACCACTTCAGGATCGGCTCCTCCTAGGAATTTGGATGGCACAAATTTAAGAAAGCGTTCTAGGTCTCTATCCTCCCAACGCTCAAGATCCCTAGGTTGGTTTTGAGGTTCAAGGCCTTGACGGTCGACCAAACGTTTTAAAATATCCGTCATTCTATTGATGGCAGTAGCCACTTGGTCCCCATCTCCGCCTCCCGATCTTTGTTCCGATCCCACCTCCGACGACTGATCACTCTCAAAGGGTTAGGGCTGCCTATGCCAGCACCCTCACCCTCGACCACGATCGCGACCACGAGCTTCCATGATTTTAGTTATGTTTAAAAGCACAAAGGAAGTAATTATGCATGAGAAAAATTTAAACATATAAGCTAACAATGGAAACAGTAAAAATAACATCAACTAGCATACATATACATTTCAGAGTTCATAGATAAATTAACAAGTCATGGGGTAAATACAAAATATGTAGCACACATGTGCCACCAAAATACAAGTGGCAAGTCATTTAAAGTTACAACCCTTATAAGGCTCATCCCAACTAACCATTAATAAAAATAAAACTGAAGACCAGAATCCTAACCTAATTCGCTACCGAGCCACTAGTCAGAATCCCCTTAGATGGGTCCTCCTCAGATGGGTCCTCTTCCGATGGGTCCTCCTCTCGCTCCGCACTCACAGCCCTATCCACCACCTTCTCAATCAACATCGTACAGTCAGCCAAGATACCACCGCCACGATCTCGAACCTCCCCAACTACCCTAATCAATCTAGCATTAGCCCTTCCAATCTAATCACGAGCGGCATCAACCCTATTTCACTCGGCCGTCACCGTCTCCTCAAGTCCTTGGATTCTAGCATTTCGAGTCTCCACAGCGGCTCTCAATTTTGCAACCTCTTCTTGGAGTACCCTATTAACATACAACAACTGCCTACGCTCTGTGTCCACCGACAGAACCAAATCATTAGGGTATGAGAATCGCTCCCTACATGCATAACGTGGAGTCCTATGAACAAAGGAGTACTGAATGCTGAATCCTCCAATCACCCGATACCTGATAGATCAATAGGTTCTCACATTACCATTATTTCCATTCTTCATTTCCTACAAAACAAACCACAAAATCTAAGGTTAAAAACATACTGTCACTCGTCCACTCAAAATATCTAACTTAAATTGTAACAAGATTTTTTTTTTCAACTCTACACTCAAGACTAAAGTCCATTAACTATCCCAAATAGATTTCTAACTTACGCTCTGATACCAACTGTAATAACCCCACCTCCCCCTAAGGCGAACCAGAGGGTTCGGCGGACCATCTCCCCAACTCTCGCCAGGACTACTAGCAGATCAAAATATAATTACAAACGTTCACCACTAAAATCATAATATAAGACCAAAAGTATTTGCAACTTATCCTTACAAAATATTTCTCCAAATATCTTATCCAAAATATTACATTAACTTCAACTCCCACAATTACAATATACATTACATCACATTTGGTTTCTGAAAAATTCAAAATGTCAAACTTATACAAAAGTGAGGTCCATACAAAGGATAGTCTCTTAATCACGGCTTTCCGCCTCAAAACCTGTTAAGGAATCCAAGACTTAAAGGGTGAACAAAACCCAGTGAGGTCAAGAAGGCATGCACGTAAGTAAGTCAAACGAAACTTTAACAATTATAGTGATCGAAAGAGTAAGATCGATAATATAGCACATAGAGCAAATAATTAACATCATATAAAAGGATACGGGCGGACACGCGAGGTAGAGGTGACTATTGTCCTCAGGGACGTAGCACATACCCACACTCCAAATTTTCATATTTGCCACAATCATAACTGGTCTGCTTCACGAGCTTCGATACCTCCAGTCGAAAATGTTGATACTCCGTCAACCACACACTTACAACCCGTAAGTACCACTTGAAACCCTCACCCGTTTACTTACACCCCCTGTACCGGGCCCGCTCGTCAAACTATTAATAGTCGGTAATACGGGAATATACCTTAGTGGCGAATGCATTCCAACAGACGAAAAAGAAAGTAAAGACCCATAGTTCACCAATCTCTCGACCAAACCCCTATTGCCGAGTCGAAATGAAAGATTCCCCGATGGGGTTTGGGCGTCCCTACAATTTTAATAGCAATAGCAATCATTCAAATAACAATAATTTAAGTAGCAATCATTCAAGTGCATTAGAGCAACAATTCCAATTCAATGAGAACGAGCGCGATAATGTACACGCTCGCCAAATCAATCCATAACATGCATCACATATCAATTGCAACAAATCAACATAAATTACAAGCACTTGAACACTCACCAATGAGTAAGCAAGAGCAAAATTAGATTTTTGAAGCCAGGTCACCTTCGAAGTCGCCTTGATCACCTGAGCAAAAATAGCTATCAAAAACTATCTATTCTATCGTATATCTAAATTTATTTCTGACACATCTCAATTCTATCAAGATAACTCATGCCACAGTTTCTATCTCAACGCATAATTAAAGTTATACACGTCAAAAATGGAGATGGTTTATGACGTTAGAAATTAGATTCAAAATACTACAATTGTCGAGAAGACATTTTTGTAAGATTCAGTTCATAAGTCAGTCAAAACAGAGCTTCAAGTCGTAGCTCTTCTGGTACAAAAACAGATCAGACAGGCATTTTAACAAACTTTGCAGAATTACTAGGACTTGAAGAAATTTAGGAAAAATCTGAAATTTACACGGTTCAAAATATTCTTAGTTTGGTTTCAAATGCCATAAACGGCACTCGATTTTGATTCTCGTACAAGAAATTACACTCTGTTTAGTAAAGGCCGATTGGCTGACCTAACACACAAATTTCCAGATGACAAGGTTGAAATGCATGCTTCATTTGGCCAATGAAAATTCATGATAAAATCACTAAATTTTTCACACTTAATCTCCACTATATAAGCCCCGCCTGGGTAGCTTGTTCGGTCACGACTTCCTCTTCAGGGGTCGTTGTCCATGCCCGCAAGGGTTTGAGTCCCAAAGATGCCGTGTTCGAGAGAAATGGGCCATTTCTCTCGGGCCGCAGGAGGATTAGTCGGCCCTGTAAGGATTAACCCGGACACCTCCTGCGTCAGAAAAAAAAATCTCCACTATATAGGCCAGGTTAGTGATGAATCTAAACCAAAAATTCTTATGAAAAGTCAAGGTTTAAGGGTGGCAAACAGCTCCCTTATTCAGCACATCAAAACTGCCAGCCCACACAAATTTTCTTTTGGAATTTCAATCTAGCAGAAAACTTCCTCTATTTTTTTCCCCACATTTGAAGCCAAGTTCACAACAATGATTTTTGAGTAAATTGTGATCAAAATGCACCAAAAATTTTGACAAAAATGGTGCCAAAACAGCAGCACAAGCAAATAGCACTTTGGACAGAAAAATTTTTAGGTTTGTTTTCTGCACTTCATTCAACTTTAACACTACCAAGTGCAGGGATTTTTGGTAGATAATTTACATACACAAAGCCCAACATATATCAACCATTTTAGCATCAAGAGCCATGAAAAATTCTGGGGTAAAAGCAGGGGAAACATCTCCAAGAAAACCGGATAGTAGCAGCTCAACCTCACCAGATTTTTCCTTAACTTTCACATACCCACTCAAGCCAACATCTAGCACAACAACAACAACAACAACAACAAAACAACAGCAACTAAAATCCTCAAAGCTACTACATTGTGGAAGTTCCAAGAGCCCACTTAAATCAACCCAAACAACAAGAATGTCACCAATGGACCAATGGAGCTATATACTACCAAATAAACAACTCAATGGACAAGAAATGGTTTGAGAATTTTTACCTTACTTCCAAGAGCTATAAACCCTAAAATAATGGTTGTCTAGCAGCCACCAAAATCACCAAATTTCCACCTCCTAGAGCTCGAGTTCCTCAAGTGTCCATGGCCTCCAAAATGCAAGAGAAGAAGTGGAAGATCAAGCAAGTTTTTTGGCCAAGATTTTGTAAGTATTTGGAGTGTTTTCCTTGAGAGTAAGAATAAGAAGGGGGTTCAGCCGAGAGGAAATGGTGAGGTGAGAGAGTGTGGTTTGAATTTTGATGGAGAGAGAGTGTTGGAAAGACATTGAAGTGATGGTGCTTTATGTCTCGTCACAAGGGGTCACATTTGAATGGTGTCGCGACACGACACCACTACTCTGTTTTCTCCTTTCGCTAATGTACCCCGAACACATAATTTAACACTCAAAACGTATGTCTAATGGTTGACCTTAGATTCGAACGTGAAATATAAACACTCATGTAGTACAAGAAATGAAAGAATTTAAACACGCGCGACAAATTTTGAAAATTTTCATGTCGATGCATTTAACATGAAATAATTAAACAAAATGAATTAAGATAAAATAAAGTGATATAGAGATTAGCAAAATAAATAAATAAATAAATAAATAAATAACTAAAATGATATTATGGGTCCTCACAGTTTAGATGTTAAAAAATACTCTATACAAATAAATCAATGTCCAAAGGACAAAATATTTTATACTACTAAATCAAACTAAAATGGAAAAAATTATATTCAATTGATAAATTTGAAAAAACCGAATATGCTTGAAACTCGTACAAAAAAAATTTTAGTTATATTAGAGAAAACTTGTGTATACTGGAATATAAAAGTTATGATATATGTAGATCAAATTCGAGTATTTAACAAACGAGTGCTGGTGAGGATTAGGGTTAGGTTTAGAGTGAGGGTTAGGGTTTAGGGTTTAGGTTTAAAAAAATACTCTATATTAATAGATGAAAAAGGAAAAAAATTAATATTAAATCAAACTAAAATGGGAAAATTTTTTATTAAAGTGATAAAGTAATAAAAGCAAAATAAAACCCAATACTATTTGAAAACGCTTTAGAAAAATTTTGATTATAATAGAGAATACGATATACTAGATGTATGATAAATGATTTGTTGGTGAGTATAATGACACATCGATATATGTCTTTGCAATAACGTTGTGATAAACCCCAAGTATTGATCAAGATGGAGTAGTGTATAATAAGTGTAAATAAACCTCAAGTAGTCTATGTAAACACTAAACATTTGCATAAATCATAATAGCGAAGGAGTCTATACTGTGAAATTGTTGATAACTAATACATTACAATAAGTCTATTATGGCGTCGAAAAGCAAAAGTCTTCACCGATTTACTGGCCTCTTGCCTTTATTTCTCGGTGTAGTTGGGCAGTTGCATTTCTAGTGCTTTCTCCTATACTGTTAATATTGTTGAACCTACTGTCGAAAAGAATTTCGCAGGCCGAGATCAAGACGGAATTCTGGGGACTCCACATCCGACTCTTCATCAGTCTGGACAACAGTTTTGCGCGCACTGTGGACATGGGAGGGTTAGAAGGACTAGCCGTATTGTCTCCTATGGTGTGGGTTTTGGGTGTCAAAGTAGGGGAAAAATGTCAGCTTGACTCGAAGATAAAATTTAGAATAACGTCATTTCCAAATTGTGCATGGACCATCATTGGAGAAAATGGAAATGAGACACCAAGTGCCGGTACCTGAGTAGGAGTCTGGTATGGATCGAAAACACTCCGATCATGCACTAGAATGTATGCTGACTAGAAGGCATCTGCGGCATATATGGAATGAGTAGTGGCAATGCCTCTTGAAACATGCAGACAGATGGAAGAAGTGGACATATTGAAACCGTATCTAGTGGGTTCTAATGACTGATTTGCTATACCATGTGAAATGTCGGTATCATGATCAATAGCTATCTGGACTCATGGGTGGCATTTACCTCTTCAACTGAACGTGCTTCACATCGAAGGTTTGGAGACATGCTGCTTGGATGGTCAGTATATCACATTGTGATGTAATGATGAACCCGAGTCTCACCGATTAAATACACCAAGTCCAACCCGCATGCCCCTTTTGACATAGTTCATGCTTCCAAAAATCTCATCTTGGATAGACCAAAGAGATGCATGCACACTCTCTTGGGAAGAATTTGGGGTGAGAGTATCACTCGACACCCAAGCTATACGTGTGACAGTATTCATCTGTTCAGGTGGGATAAAATGAATATTGTAACAATAGATTATAACAATAGTAAGTGTGGCAAGTTAAACGATAGTTTCGCTCTTGTGGCCATTACCATGTACTCATGCTGTCTAGCATTCCTTCGGAACCCATTATGTTGGGTTATTGTATAACGGGAGGAGTAATGTATCGGACCGTATGAACTGAATACTAGTACAAATACTGTGGCTACGATAAGTAGGGATTTGCTGGATTATCTTAAACAAAGGACAATGCCCTTCTGTTCCAGTACTCGATTCAGTTGGCGTGCAACTGGACTCAATTTGCATCCTGATAACATTTGCAGATCTGGGGGAGGGGAGGAGAGAGAGGAAGAGAGAGGGAAGAAAGAGAGAGAGGGAGGGAGAGAGAGAGAGGGAAAATGGAGGGGGAGGAGGAGGTGGTGGGGGTGGGTAATGGTGGTGGGTGGTGGATTCAAATAAATTATTGTAAAATTGCCCCAAATAAATTTTTAATTATAAAAATACCTCAAATAAATTTTAAAAATACCCCCAAAAATATCTCAAATAAGTTTTAAATTTTAAAAAGTCCCAAAAATACCTAAAATTAATTTTTAATTTTAAAAATGCCCCAAAAATTATCCTAAATAAATTTGTATTTTTAAAAATACACTAAAAATGTCCCAAATAAATTTTTATTTTTAAAATATCACAAAAAATTATCCCAAAAACACCCTCAAAAAGTTTTTAAAAGACAGTTACAGTAGTTTTTCACATCCCAAATGCTACAATAGTATTTTTGAAAAATAATTTCAAAAATAACTAATCCAAAGAGACCCTATATTATTATAATACGTATTATCAGCAAGTTGAATAATTAAATAGACATATAATTAATCAAATATACATATAATTAAATAACTATAATTTCAATGAAATACCCATGCATTGTAAATAATTAAATACACATGCAATATATTAAATATACATGCAATTAATCAACTAGACACATATTGCAATTAAAAAGAAATGCATTTAATCAAATATACATGTAATTAATCCAATACATTTGCAATTAATGTGACATGCAATTAATCAAATGCACATGTAATAAATTAAATTGACATGTATTGCAATAGGACATTAATGAATTAAATATACATGTAATAATTAAATTGACATGCACTGCAATTAAATTAAATACACATATATAACTAAATTAAATACTCATATACAATTAAATTAAATACACATATATTAAATTAAATTGACATGTATTGTAATTAAACAAAATGACAAAGTCAAAGTCAAAACTTAAAATAATTACTTATTGGTAATGCCTGGCAAATGAGATGTGTGGCAAGTAATCCTGACCCGAGCAACTATCATCGTCAAGGATTCTATCCACTTTCCTTGCAAATGATATGTGCGGTACCTAATCCTGAATGGAGCAACTATCAGCGTTGGTGGATTATTCCGCTTCCCTCACAACAAAACTTGGTTTGACTTCGTAGAGTAGATAGCGACTCGAGAGAATTTAGGATTTTGAGCTGTGAGAGAGACTTTAAAAGTGAATTGAGGAGAAGTTTCAAGGCAAATAAGATGGGAGAATGTATAGCAATTGAAGTCGGGCTGAGGTTTTATACTGTGTTTTTACACTCGGACCGGACAGGCCGGTTCTACCGGTTGAACTGGGAACTGGTTAGGCATCCGGTCCGAGTCAACCCTCAAAACCGAAAAATTTAAAAATCGGTCAAAGTCGGTCAAAACCCGGGTTTGACCGGGTCTGATCGGGTGAACCGGTTGACCGAGTTTGACTATTTGAAAAGTTTTTTTTTTTTTTACCTTTAACCCATTATATCCTTTCAAACTCACTTTTTAAGTTTTAGTAAATATGCTTTAACCTCTCATTATTTTAATAAAGTGTAAAATTAATCCAATACATTTTTTAAGTTACATTTCTACCTCTATATATATTTATTATATTCTTTAAGTCAATTTATTTATTAAATATAAAATTCTCTAATTTATATATAAAGTCATAAATCACCAATTTAAGAAAAATTTATATATATATAAAGTTGAAAACTACCAATTTGAGAGAATTTTTATATATTATTTTTTAAGAAAGTTTTTTTATATACTATTTTGATTATATATTATTAATATATATATTTATGACGTCATCCGATTCGACTCTCGTTCGAATCCGGTCGGACCCATCGACCCCTGACCCCTGAGCTCGCCCTAGGGGTGAGAATCGAAAGTGAATTCGGTAATTCGGTAATATGAAATCGGAATATTCGGAATTTTTATACTGTTGGTTACCGTCCTAATTCGATTTCGAATAACTAAATTCCGAATTGAATTCGTTTCGAATTCAAATCGAAATTTGGAATCATATTCCGAATTTCCGAAATCATGCAAATTAGAATCAGAAATTAAGAATTCGGAAGACTCAGTGGGCATAGATACTTATGAGTAATCAATTCCAAAGAAACAATTCCCTTACAAAACAAATGAAGGCTAGACGAATTTGTTGAAGTAAATGAAAACAAGTACATCAAGAATCAAATTGTTTCCCCTTAAAAAGTCACTGCTGTCTTCGTTTATCTACCTTCCTCATTTAGGGTGCAGGCCAAGAGTAACAAAGCAAAACTAAGTGAAAGTTTAACTTCAATATAACATTCAGCAAGCTTTAATAATAACATTCAGGCCACTGAACAGAAGTACAGAACAGATTCAACAAAATACAAACTTGAACTACAAAATCAAATTTCAGCAAGCATGAAGAAAGTATGAGCGTAAGTAGCAGATTCAACAAAATACAAACTTGAACTACAAAATCAAATTTCAGCAAGCATGAAGAAAGTACAAATCCAAATTTCATCAGCATTTGCAGAAAATAAATAAAGAACTTGTCAATCAAATCAAACTCCTAAGCCAAGAAAGAAAGGCGAAGAAGAAGCACACCAATCATCATTCTTCAATCGATTAACTTGTCAAAGATCAATGATGGTAGGTTCAGCCCCATTCTTTACCAAAGCTACAAAAAAAGCAACAACCATCATTAATAGGTAGTAGATGTTAAAATATTAAGTGACAAAAATAAAAATGATAATATTATACCGATTCAAAGGCTTCAAGCTCCTCCAAAGTTTCTTCCACGTTGATTTCAGAAGTTGTTGACCTAAGCCAATCTTGAGCGCATATAAGGCGCTGAACAATTCTTGGAGTTAAAGAACTTCTAAAAGCGTCAAGAACACGACCTCCAAGATCTTGAATGCAGATTGAAGCAACAAGGTGGAAATAGGAACAGCCAATACATCTCGAACCATTTGCGAAAGGATTGGAAATCTGATACTATTAGCCTTCCACCATCCCAAGATATCAAACTTATCATCATCATCTTCACAATCCTCATTAAGGTACTTATCCAACTCAGACTTGTTGTCCTTACCTCCAAGTTCCATTTTTTTCTTTTTAAACTCCATTTTGTACCTATCAGTGATTTTTTTTGAAACATCTGAAGAAACTGAATGCTAACTACTACTTCCAGATTCACTGGACAGTGAAGAAGATGAGGAAGAAGAGGTACTAAATGCTGAAGGGGAGTTCATCCTCTTATATTCATTAAACAACTCAAACATAGCTTCGTTTACCATTTCCGCCACAACCTTACCTTCACTTTCCCCATACATTTTCATAACAACAAATTCAAAATACTCATATTTAGTCCTAAGATCAGGCATGGTAGCAATAAAAATTATCATGTTCATCTTTTCAATTCTCCCCCAATATTTGTCATACTTATCCTTCATAGACATTGCCATTGCACTCAATTCAAAATCTTCACTTTCAATCATCTCCTTTAAAATCCCATTTATGTGACTGATATCATTAAAAAAAATCATTAGACGCGTCACATATTTAATTCCGAAACTTTCACGGTCAGGATCATAAAATTTTCCGTAAATAATACCATAAATCTAGCTTTTTCCCAATCTGATCTCATTGGCAATGATTGTAGTTCCTGAACCATAAGGGGATCTTGCTCCTCAAATCTTACAAAGGCTCTCTCATATCTTTGTGTTGTGTCTAAAATAATATATGTTGAGTTCCACCTAGTACAAACATCTAGGCTCAACAGTTTTTTACATTCAATTTTTTCAATTTTAGCACACTCTTTAAACTTTCTTAGCCTAGCAGGTGATTGCCTAACATATCTCACTGCCTTCCGAATGCATTCAATTGATTCTCCAATTCTTTTCAAACCATCATTGACAACAAGATTCACAATATAAGCAACACATCTTACATGCATCCATTTTCCCCCAAGCACAGCCTTACCCCAATTTTGAATTTTTTGTTTCAAATATGACACAACAACATCATTAGAGGATGCATTATCAACAGTTACAGTAAAAACATCATCAATACCCCATTCAAGCAAGCATTTCTCAATGGCCTTTCCCACATTAGTTCCTTTATGACGAGAAAATGGACAAAAATTTATTATTCTCTTGTTCAATTTCCAATCATTATCTATAAAATGTGCAGTCAAACACATATAATTAATCCTCTGTATAGATGTCCAAGAATCAGTTGTGAGGCACACTCTACTACATGCATCTTTAATAACAGTCTTTAACCTTGATTTCTCATCTAAATAGAGATGATAGCAGTCTCTAGAAATAGTCCACCTAGAGGGAATCTTAAACTGAGGACAAGCAGTACGCATAAGATGTTGAAATTCTTTTCCTTCAATGAATTTAAATGGCAACTCATCAACCATCAACATGTAAGCAATACTCTTCCTAACAGCTTCTTGATCAAATTTCCAGCCAATTAAAGCAGTCTTGGACTCATCCCCATCATCAGTAAACCCTAAGCATAAACTAGTTTGACCACTACCCTTATTATTAGGATTCTGCTTACAATGTTTGAAGTGATTAACTAAGGGAGTCGTACCCCTAGACCTAGAGTCAGCAGCAATAAGTAAAGCACCGTACTTACACCTACCATGCTTGATGTTTTTCACCCACTCTACAGCAAAGTGATCCCACACCCAAGACCTCGGCTTGTATGGACCTCTTTTTTTTGAACCTTGTTGAACTTCAGGTCCTTCCCTACCACAGCTATCATGAGATTGAGTTGGAGTTGGACTAAGAGGAGGATTATGAGATGCAGCTTCATGTTCCAACTCCTCCAAAGCATTCTTGCTCTCAGCCGACATTATTCAATCAATTCTGTTATCTATCAAGTGTCAACAAGTGACAAAAATATCAACTTATCAAGTTTTAACATAAGATCAGAAAAAATTTTGCCAACTTCTTAAAAATTTTTGACACATTGCGTTGATTCTTTGCCTTTTTGGAGCTTCCGCTTGTCGTTCGTTGGAGGCTTGGAGCTCAACTCCAGTGACGCACTAGCTCAAAAGCCTCAAATGCTGAATAGATCGGAGACGGAGAGAGGGAAGGGCGGACGGCGGCTCTTCCGACAGAGAAGGAATGGAAATGGAATTGGGGATTGGGGAATTAGGGTTCTTCGACAGAGAATGAGAGGAGAAGGAAATAATTTCTGATTTTCTGATTCTTTTCCCTTGTTAGGTTTTTAGTTTTCACTTTTGACCCTTTCTTTTTAACTTTTTGCCTGTTTTACTTTTACATTTACCTTACTAATTACTACTCAGTACTCCGTATATAATACCCTATATATAACTATATAAGTGTATAGAATATAGTCTAGATACTATATATATATATATTATACAGACTTTTTTTTTATTTTTTATTTTTGAATTCGAATTCAGAAAATTCCGAATTGAAATCTCTATTACCAAATCCGTATCTAATTCGAATTATTTACATTCGGTTAATTCCGTTTCTGTCCGTATTTCCGTATTACCGATTCCGAATTTCCGATTTCAACTCGAATTCGATCGGAAATTCGGAAATTTGGAATTTTGCTCACCCCTAACTCGCCCGGTCCGAGTCTGAAAACATATTATAGCCTTTAGGAACTCAATAGTTGTTATCCAACAGCTAGTCAATTTTTTTAATTGTTGAGTCTGGTGCTGCATGCTCATTCAAATTTTTTTTTTAAAATTTTTTTGCTAGTGCTACGTGTATTATCTGTGGCACCAGACACGTGTAGAACCAGTCACGGCTCATCTGTCTCTAATGTGCGGTACTGGAATGTAGGGGTTGTTTGGCACCCCAAGTTTTTTCCCAATTTGTATAATACCAGTTTTTTCCCTACTTTAGCTACAGGACCTCAAAAAACTTCCAATATTTTTAACATACACACCCAAAAAACTACACAAAAAAAATCCTTAATTCCTTTCAAAAAATACACACCAAAAACACTCACTACCGGCACCGGCCATCACCTCCGACGCCGGCGCCGGCACCGGCGCCGGTGAAAGGGAAAAGGGAAAGGGAAAAGGAAAAGAAAAAAGAAAAGGAAAAGAAAAAGAGAAAAGAAAAGGAAAAGGAAAGAAAAAGAAAAAAACAAAATTTATCAAAAAGTTTTTACACATCCAACAAATTCTTCTACTACTTCTACAGTAAGCCACAGTAGAGTTTTATACCTACTCTCAAAAAACTCACCTACCAAACAGGCCCGTAGTTTTTAAAATTGCGTAGAGGTCTGCGACAAAGCAAATCATTAAAAAAAAAAAGTTCTAAATTCTAGTGAATATGCGGCACCACTACTACTTTGAGAACACAAAAAAAAGTCCCAAATTGCGGATTGTTTCTCACCTCATTATTATTTTGAGGAATATGCCCTCGGTTGGTCTTGTATACTACAAAATTCAGAATTTCAAATGCAAAATGACCAATGACCAATCACTCTCCCCTTGACCGACTCCAGCAGTCAAAACCCTAGCCTCGCAACACCGTTGACCACCTCGATCTTTTAATACCTTTATATAGAGTCGAAAACCCTCCCTAAAACCCTCTTCTACCTCCCGTCAATTCCCCTCACAATTAACCAAAACTTGAAGGAAAATGCCGCTCGGAGAGAGGCCAGGTGACGAGAAGAGCGAGTCTAGATACTGTGGCGTGGAGACGGAGTTCAGCGATGACATGCCTCAGCTTCTCTCTTCTGGCCTCCATGGCGGCTTCGATTTCATTCTAGCCCCATTGGTTAGTCTGTCTGTATCCTTATTTCTGACAGTTTGAGAAAACACTCGATAATTTGTGTTTTCTTCTTTGGTTTGATTTATATTCACTTTTCTGGTGGTTGGTGTATTTTTTTAAAAAAATTTTTTGATCTAAAATGTGGAAAATAGTGCTGAGCACACCACAATCTCTTGTCATGTAGGGATATGTAGTTTTTTTTTTAAATATTTTAATATTTTTTTATTTTTTTTCTGTTTGGACTCATTTCATAAAATTTTCGTTATTAAAGCAAACTTATGATGTTTTAGTACTTAATTGATGACATTGTCCAAATGGTGTATTCCCATTATTTATGGTAAGTCTGCGTTCTCATGTCTAACATTTTGAGAAAAACACGAGGTGTTTATAATTTGTGTTTGATTTACATTTATTTTTCTTTTTTGTGGTCTAAATGTGGATGATATACGCATATCGAATGTCTCCAAAATATAGGGATAAATAGTTTTTTTCCCTTATGTATGAACTGATTCACACAAATTTTTACTATTAAAGCAAATTTATGATGTTTTAATGTTTATTTGATTAAATGATTGTTATGTTGTTAGTTACAGTGGTTATAGGGGGAAATTGGAGTTTAGAATGTGACAGAAAATGATTATGCGAAAGTCATGCTTGATGCTTTATTTGTTGTAAGTATAGATAGTCTGTCTTGTTCAATTTGATATTGCATGTTTGTGGTGATTAATTAGCCAGCCACACCAATATCAGCCCTTAAGGTTGCGTTGCTATGTGTGAATGGTCAGTAAATCACCAACAGCATATTCTGATGCGTCAAATAGCCTTGAAATTGAGAATATTGGACATTGCACTTGTGACACTTCTCATTGGTTGTTGACGCGACATTATTTATATTCCTTGTCCATTTTCATAATGGGTAAGATTTCCAGAACTTGATTATCCCAGTTGGACAGTAGGTTGAAGAGTTTAATCTTGATTTAGGTCTTTGAAAACAAGGAGGATAGTGTAATATTTAATTGCAGGTGACTTTATTACGAAAATAACCTAGAAACAGATCTTTGGTCAGCTATCATCTTACTTTGTAGCTTCTGCATGTTTTACTAACTGCATCTCGGTAGAAGCAATTGGGGCTCTATTGATGAAGCGTTTGGAGTTACAGAAGGTACAATATATGCTATAAATTGTAACTTGCTTTCCTTTCTATGAATCAACTTCCAAAACAAGGTTTGCTCGGTAATTCTCTGTGTTGGCGTTACTGGGCCTTCCCACCCTGAATGCTAGCTAAGGGGTGAGGTTTTTCTCTTACACTTATAAACCAACACCTAGCCGCTTCTACAACCAATGTGGGACAACCCAACGATCTCCCTTTCACGCATTGTGCCCTAAGTTCGTTGTGATTATCAACTAGATTACCTGAAATTTTTTGGGCTGAATTGTTGTAACGGAGCTCTGATCCAATGGTGGGTTTTCTTGGGCCTTCCCACCTGAAAAGCTAGCTCTTTGGTAAAAGGGCCCAATAACATCCAACATGGGTATTAGCCAGCACTATGTTACAATGGTGAGGTGGGTTTTGTATTTAGGCGTTGAGACGCCAACATGTACAAGTACACGGTATGGCTATAGTGCAAAAGAGTCAAATGAGTCAAGTATGGGTAAGTGGTGTACTCCATCAACATATAATTCTCATACCTGTTTCACAAAAAATGATGAATCTTTAAGTGGATAGTAATTGGTGTTCAAGAGAGAAATTTTCTATATTAAATGCTTTATCAAGGAAATTCAGATAGCTCCTTAACTTTCTTGAGTGCTAGGAAAAAATTAATGTCATCAAGCATAGTAAAGTTTTATGTGGAAGGAGTTGCCCAATTGAAGAAATCAATAATTAGTAGTGGATGTTGCCAAATCATCAATGAGTGATCATTCAGAACGGACTACGCTTATCTTACCTGACTTATTTCTCTCACATGGTTAAACTTATCTCTCACATGGTGTTTTGGCTTTTGCTGGCTTTTCTCACCTCACTTCACCTTCTCCATCTCATTATTGTTAAATCAAATTCCATAAACTACTAATTGTTTTCCAGCTTGTTAAAAAAAAAAAAAAAAAAAAACTCTACACGTAAGAGTCCTGATTTGAGGGATTGTAAATATTTTTGAAATTCTTTCGACTATCCGAAAATTTTGCCATGACTTGTACCAATATGCATTGGCAGCTTTTGAGAGAGACAAGAGGTAGAGATAGCCATTGGCAGCCTGGGTGAGGGAAAGGGAAGAATGAGATAAGTAGCAATATTGGAAGCGAAGGTTAAAATTAGGGGCCTCGGTGGTTTGTTGTGTTTGCTGGAGACATCTCAGTTCACTTGCCTGGTGTTGTGTTGTGTATGCTGGAGATGTCTCAGTTCACTTTTTTAAACTTGATTGCTCCTCTTCCATTTTCTCTAGAAGGAGAAAAAAGGTTGGATGTTGAATAGATAACCAGGGTGGGGATGACTATTCGAGAACTGATTGTGGGTCTTGTAAACCCATATTTCCATTCCTTAACTAAAAATGAGTGTCGAAATTTTGGTACCTGTTGCCTGGTGCTGAAAATCCTGGTCAATACTGTATGCTATGTTGTTTGTAGAGAAAGTCAGAAAAAGAAGAAAAAGTAAGAGAAGGAGACAAGGAAGTGAACTTAATATACACAGATTAAACAAGCAGGGATAATAAAAAATTCAGTCAATCATTTAAAACCAATGTTGAGTGTTAAGTACAGGCATGTTGGACGATTTGGATAAGTTAGGTTTAATGGACCTGATCGACCCACTTCCTGGTGATTTTGGAACGTCATTTTATTAGTTCTATGAACTAAACAAAATCTAATATCCAATGTCACTTGTCATTCATATGAATTTTCAATTGCTATCAGGGGAGTCAACATTCTCCTGATACCTGAAAAGATTCAGGAAGCTGTCTACGTTCTATTGTTCAGAAATCAGGTATTAGGAAGTTATCCTTTCTTGACAACCTTACTAATTGAGTTTCAAAGAAAATAGGGAAAAGAAAAAATTGAAAAAACTTTGAAACTTTATGAGATTTTGTCCTAAAAATAGTAGGAATATATGTTGCACACTACAGCCCCACATCCTAGTCTTTCTTGGTGTTACCTTTTCCTGGTTCTATAGTTGTCAATAAATCCAAGGCCTAGACCAATACCTGGTAGATCACTTGAGGGTCAAAGCCTTCACTAGTTGATTTTTAGTTTGTGAAAGTTTGCCACTCGTCTCCCTTGTTCTGCTAAGCAATGTTTCTAGATTTTCTTATCATGTGTCTTGGTTATTTTTTTTCCTTGTGTTTTGGTAGTTTTATATTCCCTTGACAGATAAATTTGCACATAAATGCGACGTTTGGTGGCTAATTAGCCAATCACACATCAGCTGAATAGCTGGCAGTGAGTGTGAATGGTCAGTGTGCTCACCTATATCATTGTGCTAATAGTTCCTAATTTTCTACTTTTAGATTGTGGAACATAAAAGTGTACTCACTGGCTATTAGCTACATTATTTTTCATTTAGATCTGGGCAAAGTCAATGTTTTCAACAGTTGAGGCGTATGTCATTTTCAAAATTTCATAATCTATATAGTTTTTATACTTGTTTCCTTGTTTGTGACAACTCTTAAGAAATTCAAATACTTTAATTAGATTGGAACATACGTACCCTTATCTGCTTTGTAATACTATTCAATGGCCTTTTTACAACTAAATCACAAGTCAAACTGCAACTGAATACTTCAATTGTACTCTTCTGGCGAACAAAAAGGAGATAAGATAGTTAACTACTTTTATGTCTGGGTTTTCTCAAGATCAATGACTATAATGTCTCCAATGTGTACAAGTTTGCATATTGAAGTTGGTTACTCGTTCAGGATAGTTGTGCCAGCATACAGAAATTATCTCATGATTTAGTAAATTCTTGTGACCATTTTTGGTCCAACTTACAAGACCAAAGCAAACTGGATAGCAATTGTATTGTGAGTACTATATGGCAAGTATGCGTAGTATGAGACTTCAAATCTTGGAAAAACCTGTGGTGGAAGCTCAAATTGAGGGTTGTAGAACTGTTTTTATGCAAGAAGCTTTCTAATCAGTTGGGAGGTGCCAGCATGTCCTCAGTACGGATATGCTATTATCTTGTTGTGGTCAACTTAAGCTGTTTATTTAATTTCCAGAAGTCATGGGTGTTTGGTTTCTTGGAAATTCTCCCCACCATGGAGGACGTGTCAAATTTAGTAGTTTAGGTATGTTGGACTTAGATACTTGTATGTCAAAGGAGAGTCAGAGACCTTACTAGTCTTGTGCTTGCACTTTTGGTCTTTGTCAAAAAGGGCTTTGTCCTTGGGGAAATTTTACTTTGGGATGACTATGGGATTAGCTTATTCTGTTTAAGAGTTACTGTTGTTGCTGAGTGATATTTTGCTATGTTGAAGAAAAGTTGTTGTCAAGCTCTTCTTGCATCATGGAAGAAAGAATTTTTTTTTTTTTTTACTGCAATATGGTTTAATGCATAAGCAGGCTATTTTTTAAAGTTTTGAGGTTTTTCCTTCCCTTCTCACTTGATTGCATGTAATGCTTGATAGATGAAGATGATAGGTTTACCTGTAATGATATTAGCTAAATCTTTTTATAGCTTCGTCTTATATGGACTTTTCTGACAACTGATATGAAAACCTTGAAGTGAGTCTGTTGGTTAACTGGTTTAAGAGAACTATACTTGACTATCAGGTATTAGTGTAAAGGCTTTCTAGAACTATGTTATTTTGCTTGGCATTATTTACTTGCTATGTAATATTGAATGATGTTTCAATCATGTCCATCTTAGGAGATGGATAATATCATTATTTGAGAGCGATTTCTATTTTACTACTGGAAAAGCCATTTGCTTTTACCCTTTGGCTTAATATGTCTTGCATCTTATGGAATGATCAATTCTTTGGTTGCATTCCGGCACAGCCAGTTTTAGCACTGTACTTACCATAATGAGTAGGTACTTCTCGTTTATTGTCAACCAGAATTTTTTGCGCAAGTTGTTTTACCTTCTTGTTGGTCACTAGTGTTAATCACAGATGTGTACTTTTGCATGATCATAAATATATTTGCATAAACACAAATTTTAGCTTGGCAATTCTGATGGTATTTTATGCTATAATGGTGTTATATTATGTATCACATTACAAGAGTTAATAGGAGAGTTGCATTTTAAAGTTAATTGGAGGGCAAGAAAAAGATCGTTCGGTCTTACCTGTCTAGCTTTATGTCTAAGATACAGTCTTTTTTTTTTAAATATTTTAAAAAAAATTTTATAACTGCACTGTCAATGTATTGGAGAATGAAACCATTGGAGTTTTTCAACTCTCAGTAGACTTCTGAGTGACACATATACTGACCAAAGTTTTTTGACCTTGGACTGACCCAGACTACACCTATTAAATGGAAATACCTACTTTCTATGGTAAACACATTAGCTTGCATATATTTAACATCGCTGACCTGACCCAAACTACACCTGTTAAATAAATTACCTACATTCTATGATTAACATATTAGCTTGCATATGTTTAAACGTCTTTCTTGGAAGTCTAAACTAACCTAACCATCTCCACAGGAGATGCAGAAACTTGAGTAATTTCCCTGGGTTTTGTGATCCATGGATATTGCCCTACCTCCTTTGTTGGAGTAATTGCTAAAGGGGCAAAAACTTGGCAAATTGCGTTTGTGTCTGTCATCTCTCGAGGAGACTTTTGGTCTCTGTTCATTGAACAATGCATTTTTGCTGATCCTTGTCTCCAGCTGGGATCTGAAATTGATCATGCTGCATGTCACGAGCTCTAAAATAATCATGTAACCAAGCTAGTCTGCAATTATGTTGACTGAATCTGTCTGTTTCTTATTCTCCATTTGGAGGTGAAGCAAAGAAGATTTTTGACACTGCAAGTTTTTCTTGAGTATAGTAAACGTTCTGTTAAATTATTCATTTTTCTTTGGAACGTTTATTTTCCTTGTTAGCCCTTTCTCCCACTTACTCAATTCTCTGAGGATTTAAATCTCGTTGTGCATTGTCACTGTTCAACCTAGATGGACTTTTTTGGTGGTTATGATGATGTTAACTTAAAGAATTAGAGGAAAACTGTTGTATGGAGTGTTTCTGCATAATAATGGTAAACCCATATCATCTTACTGAATATGAACCCATATCATCTTACTGAATATGGTCAGCTTATTCTCAGCTCTAAGTCCCATGGTTTTCCAACTTGCAGGATTTTCATTGTGTGACTAATTTTTTTTTATATGATTTTTAGCTTCTTGCAGTTACCGTTGTCCTTTTTACCTTGCCCTGGATGTCATCTGGTTTTACGAATTGTGTTAATTTAAAATTTTTGTTTAATGATGCAAATTATTCTGGTTGATTAGTAGCAAGCAATTTGCTGTATGTCTCATCCAAGAAAACTGACATGATGCAGATGGACCCAACCTACAGGCCTAGCTTAATGGATGATGGAAGCAATGGAGCTGGTTTGCTGCCATTTGCTGGTTCAGACTTAGTTCTTAGCCCCTCACAATGGAGTGGTCATGTTGTTGGTATGGCTTTCTTGTTGTGGTAATTGACATAGATACCTGCACTTTGGAGATGATATACTCCGCCACCTAAGGCGGAAAATTATAAAGGATTGTGAATGAGGCTATAATAGTGATATTTGCACTGAGGATATTTACTAAATGAGACAACAATACTTAAGGAATGGAATCTTTCAATGGGAAATATGATTTGATTGTATTCTTTTGATTTCCATTTTGCCCTCAATGGATGTTTGGCAGTAAATTCTTCTCTAAAAGTTCTCACTTTTACTGATTTTATTTGTTGTCATTACTATCTGAAGTAAATTTACTTATGAATATGTTTTCTCAATGTTAAGAGGACAACTTGAGATATATTCCACCACCTATGGCAGAAAATTATCAAAAAGCTGATTTTGAATGAGCCTGAAATGGTGATGTTTGCAATGAGGATATTTACTAAATGAGATGATAATGCATAAGGAAAGGAATCTTTCAAAGGGAAATTTAATTTGATTGTCTTCTTTCGATTTCCGTTTACCCTTAATGGTTGTTTAGCAGCAAATTCTTCTTTGAAAGTTTTTCCTTTTACTGTATCTGAAGTACGTTTACTTATGAATATGTTTGCTCAATGTTAAGAGGAGAATTTTAGATTCGGACAGTAAATAATGTTTAAAATGATTGTGCATAATTTTTTTTTCTAATTAAAATTTTAATGTGAGGGCGGCATGCATGATCTGTAGTATAAGGAATTGAAATTGTAGAATCTGCAATTGTTTCCAATCTATACAAGTGAAGTTGTATTCATCACATGCTCCATCTGGTTGAGTTTAATTTTCTAAATCTTGATTAGGGGAATGTAATTTTTGCAAAGCATATATCAAAAAAGCAACAAAAAAATCCTTTTTTTGAGGTTTCACATTTCCTTGCACTGTGGAATATTTGCTTGGATCTAATAGGCCAATGAGTACTTTCCAGGTGTCTCATCTTTTTGTCTTGAATGCTTTGCCTTAAGTTTGTATAATTCTGGCAATATCTTATGCTTGTTTGATCTAGTTGCTGTCTTTGTGTTTGTCCATCCGTATGTTTCTTTGTTCGTATGTGATCTCTACCACAAGTACTAACACAAGATTTCCATGTGCCATTTAGGCAAGATCAGTTCTTGGATTGACCTGGATTCTGAAGATGAAGTGCTTCGTACGGATTCTGAAATAACTCTGAAGCAGGAGATATCTTGGGCTTCTCACCTCTCCTTACAGGTGTGTAAGGCTACACTGCTGTAATTTCTGGTAAATTACCTACTTATAGAAGATGCTTTCGGTTTTTGTGAAAATTAGTGTCCTTGTTACTTAAAATATGGATATCATTTGGAGATAGAGATCTTATGTTTTGCTGATGTGGTGTGGTTCAGAGTTCAAGATTCCTCCATTGAATAAATTGCTGGACAGCCATCTTGAACAATAATTTACACCGTAAATTATGAGATCAGAAACATTTGAGCAATGTTACTCTGACTCTCTCTCTTCCCCCCCCTCTCTCTCTCTCTCTCTGTCTCTTCTTTCCCCATGTGTCGATATGAAATGACACAGGCACTATTGTGGGATCATTTTAAGGCACTTTAGATTTTTTTTTTGGTGTACACTGATTCTTTTTGTCACGTGGATGTTGAAGGAGTAGGAGGGTTGGCCAATGGGTAAGAAACTCATGAGTGGGGAAGCGAAGTGGTACCTTGGAGCAGATCTATTCGTGGCTGTCTTGTGCTTGGAAAGTTGGAGTTGATCTTTTCATGAGAAAGAAAGACGATGCAGATGAGAAATGTTAGTTAATTAGAAGGAAGATGAGAGGTGATGGGTGGCGATTGAATATGAGATGCGCATAAGGGTTTCACTTAGTTGGAATAAGGACCTTAGTTAATGAGAAGTGATGGGTGGTGATTGAATATAGGATAGGAATAACAGTTTCACTTGTTCAGAATAAGGACCCTGAGCCATGAACAGATATGCTCCAATGTTCCACTTCACTTCCCACTCATGAGTTTCTTACCTGTTGGCCATCTCTCCTCCTCCTGCACTATCAACATCCCCAGGTCAAAAAGTCAATGTGCTCAAAAACTTTCAAAGTGTCTTAACAGTACGTGTGTTGCATTGTATCGACAGGGATATGTTGGAGTAAGACAAAGAGTCAGAGTAACATAGCATACCTTCACTTGCCCTGACATTTTAGGCCTCTGGAGCAACTACAATCCATCATGGGCAGACCCCTTGGATTTTTTCCCAGCGGGTTTTTTTTTTTTTGGGGGGTGGGGGGGTGGGGGTGGGGTCCTCCACCTAAGACACTAGAAATCCAAATATTTGTCCCTATTGGGTTTAAAGCATTATCTTATATCCTCTTACAAATTACGCTTCATACCCCTAAGTTCAGAGTTCATAGTTCATATAAGTTAAGCAGCCCCTGAACTATATCCATTCAAGCTTCACCTCAAAGCTAACCCCTCCCAAAAAAAAATCGGAAAAAAAAAAGAGCGGGACAAAAAAAAGAAGCTTTAGTTCTTGCATTGGCCCATGCAACATGTATAGCCTTGGATTTCCATAAAATTGAAGAAGGAAGAGGGGAATCTGCATGTTGGTAGTGCAAGGCTGATTTTTGTCCTTCTCTTGTTATTTTCCCATTCAAGTTTCACCATCTCCTTCTCCCCCCCAAAACTGAAGTTATAATTCCTGCAACCCATTTGACCTTTTCCATTTTAAAGGGAAAAATGCGAAAGTGAATCTGTAAATTTGCAGCGGAAGGTTCAGTTTCTCTTCTTCTTCTTTATTATTTTTTCCTTCTAATTCTTTTTCCTTCTATGTTTTTGTACTCTCGGCAGGAATCTTCCTCCCGCCCCTCCAACTCCTCCAATTTTAAAAGTTTGTTACATAAAAATCTTATTTTCATAATGATTGCTATTTCGGGTCTTCATTGTTGGAACTTTGAAAGTAATAGGAAGTTGCAGTTGCATTTAGGTTGAAAAATCTTTGCACTACTATTTGTCTTGTGCTACTGTGAGTTGTTTATATTTATAAATGTTGTCAATCTAAAGAGATGAAAGGCATCACTGCATCATATGGTCGAAATTGAATTAAAGGCTTAAGGTCTCATTTTTTTTCTTCTGTACATATGAATGGTTACATCTCATTGTATTTGCATATATGTGTAAGAAACTGATTACTTTTTTCCTACAGGCATGTCTTCTTCCTTCACCCAAGGGATCATCCTGTGCCAATTATGCTAGATGCGTGAATCAAATTCTGCAGAATCTGACCAGCATGCAGGTTCCATTCAAACCTGGATCTCAAATTTATGTTTATCATTTTCTGCATTTTCTAATTATTTTTTTCTGTTTACTGTATATTCTCTTAATTTCACTGTTCTATTTGTTTACGCTGTGCATTTTTGTGTAAAGTTATGGCTTAGGATTCCATTAGAGAAATCTGACAATGATGCTGGAGGTGGAAACCCTGATCATGTGGTGAGTTAATGCTCAAACATTTTGGGTGGATTGCATTTAGAGATGTAGAAATTTGTAGTTCTAGCATTTCTAACTGCTTGAGATCTTTATTAAATTGTATTGCATGGTTTTATTATCTATCTACATGTGGTGTAAGATATGAAGAAAGAAAAATGCCCAAGAATTGTTTTCCAGGAATTTCTGTTTTGGCTTTATAAATTAGTATATGCATCAAAGTTTGCATCTCATGAGAGTGACACACCAAGCTGGAAATTTTACTCTAAAAGAAGAAAGCTGAATATGATATGTGATTTGTTTATCTTTTGGATGCTGTGGAGAGCGTGGAACAGTAGAATTTCCAGTGGAAGCCATCAAAATCAAGAAGAGCTCAAATATTAATTCAGTGGCACCCTTAGTTTTACGGATATATGGCCACTACTCAGCTATTCGTCATTCTTTTGTTGATTTTTTTTGTGAAGATAACTACCTTTTTTTAGTCTTGAGCTGTGGCTTCTTGGTGCATCTTAATAAAATTATTACCATTTCGAAAAGGGGGAAAGAAAAAGAGTGACCCTCCAAATTAAGGTTTAAAATGTTTTTGTGTTTCTTATTTGCAATATGATCCATTCTAGCATTCCTTATTACAGGTTTCAAGTGCGCTTTACATACCAAAAAAGTAAATGAAAGTAGATTTCTGGATATATGAAAAGAGTAATTGAAAGTAAATAAGTTTCACCTGGCTTGCACTGCCAATGTATGATTTTCCTTTTTGTGGTTTTTGTTTTTATCTGATTGCATGAATTGCAGATTGATTCATGGGACTTGTGGAATTCTTTTCGCCTCCTATGTGAACATCATAGTCAGTTATCAGTTGCACTTGACGTTTTGTGAGTATTCATTAGCTTATAAAACGTAGATCATCTTTAATTCACAAACTTCCAAAAGCTAATTTATTGGTTTGTTAGGCCCTCATTACCTTCTGCCAATTCTATTGGACGGTGGTTTGGAGAATCTGTTAGAGCAGCCATCATCAGTAGCAATGTATGTACTCTCCCAGGCTGTCTAGCTTTGCTTTTTCCATTGATATAAGGTGCTTAGGAATATAACTCTACTGCTTTGCCAGTCTTTTCTAACAAATGCACGAGGCTATCCCTGTCTGTCAAAACGCCACCAAAAACTGATGGCAGGATTTTTCAATCATTCAATTCAGGTAGCATTCTTTTTCAGTTGTTATCTTTTGAGGGATGTTCTGTTTGGTTTACAAAGGCATTATGTCAGTCATTCAATTCAGGTAGCATTCTTTTGCAATTGTTATCTTTTGAGGGATGTTCTGCTTGGTTTACAAAGGCATTACGTTTCTTATCTCTGTTGTTTGCATTTTTTTTTTTTTTGGGTGTTCATTTTGTTTGGTTTTTGCCCTTTACAAGTTTCCGATTAAGAAACACTGGCATACAAATTAAAGTCATCAATCATACACATGGAGTTCTTCTCTTGTGAGGTAGTATAATTGACGTATTAGTTAATATGCTGTCGATAGTACTAGCTAGTTTATCAGCAAGACTGCTGCAATGAATGTGGATCTTTTTTTTTTTTGCCACCCCGACCATGTTAGCAAATGGTGGATGTCCTGTCCCGCAAAATGACTTGGTCATCATTTATAAAGTGATTCCATGTTGTCTAAGAAGTATGCTGATGTGCAGCATTCTTAAAATTTTATGGATCTCTTTGTCTCTCTGCTTTTTGAGTTAATCTTGTTATTAATTTCAGATAGTGATTTCTGGGGAACAATTACATAGTCTGCCTCGTGGAAATTTGGACGCAACTGCAAATAATTCTGATAACCACAACGAAGGTACCTCGTAGTCGTTTAGCCATTGAAAAGTGCCTTGCAAATACTTGTTGAACATGTTTGGCATTTGCTTTTTTCTTTTTGTTGGAGCAATTTCCTTTTTTATTATTCTGTTCACTTTCAATGATTGAGAAATGAAGCTGCATTCAAACTCTTTTACTTGAAGTTGTGATTATTGGGATGCTTTTCCTATGTTTGGTGATTTAAATTTTTTGATCATTATGAAATAGTTTGTTATTGTCCTCTACCTTATAATATCTTCTTAGTCAGGTCTACATCTACACCCTTTGCGTCCCTATTTGGACTATGTTGCTTATCTGTATCAAAGGATGGATCCTCTTCCGGAGCAAGAACGTTTTGAGGTAGCCTTCCTGGTCTGATACAAGAAAGGCACGCATACAGTGGTTTTTTTTTTTTTGGTTGGTAGTAGGTGTAGAGTTTTGCTTTGTTATCATGCATGGTTTGACTGTTCCTGTTTTACTAGCTTGGCTACAGGGACTACTTGCAATCACCGTTGCAGGTATAATGTTCCCACTTCAGATTTATTTGCTCTGTTCAAATTCAGACAGCAATCATTTTTTCACTGATTGTTGGATTTTTGTCATTTGTCTTTCACTGTAGCCTCTCATGGATAATCTAGAGGCTCAAACTTATGAAACATTTGAGAAGGACACAGTAAAATACATACAGGTGCGTTCTGATTCAGAAAGCCAAGTTTGCCATGGACCTCGTGATTGGCCTTTACTTGAAAGTTGCAGAATAGTTATGCTAGATAGGCTAGAAAAATTTTGATGAAACACAATCGACTGTTATGTGTATTTTTTGCTTTGGAAATAACAATCTTGTCGGTACTTATCAGTTGATCTTGTCATTGTGTGTGTGTTTTATGATGTTATGTTTTTGAGATATATAAATTTTTAAAAACTTTATTATCATTCTTTTGCCCGTCTTCGAAGTAATTACGTAGTCTGGACTGCTAAGAACGAAATCTGAGTGTCCTAGTCTGTCTTTTTCTTCACATAAACTTCAATTGCATGGGAATCTGCATTTATTGTTTCTGATATTTGACTTCTAGTTTTTTCCTTCAAGTATCTCCTCTGAATATATACATTCCAGGAGCGAATTATACACATATATAAGCGAGCTCATGAGTTAAAACTAGCAAACTGAAACACCTTCATGCCTAAATGTGACTTACTCAGATATCCCTGGTCAAGCTGGGCCAGTCTGGAACGAATTATCATGTATACAACTTTGTTCCGAGGCTTCATCAACTTCCTTTTAACTTGAAAAGCTTGCCAATACACATGGGAGAGGAGGAAGAGAAAATAGTCGCTTTATTTTACGTTTTTCTTAACAGCTGATATTGCATAACTCTTGGAGTAAAATGCAACAATTCGAACAAATAAAGAAGTACATTGCCAATGAGGAGTAGAGTCTGAAATTTGCTGGAAGTTTAGTATGTAATAGCTTAAGGTCATAGTGATTTGTTATTGAACCTTTAAAAATTAGTAATATGAGGAAAGCATTCGTCCTGATATCAAGATGTACCTGATAAATGTTCAATATTACCTTTCTGAAATTCTAATATAGCCAAAAGTAATTCTTTACTTGAACAGACATGCATGGTGTATCACTTTCTTTTTAGACATTTTCAATGCATTTCAATGCATTTATATCTCATGTCTAAGGAATTTTTTGAATTTTAAATTACCTAAAAATATGAATTTTCCCCACCCTATGGTGCTTTAGTTTCAGCTTACCATTTGCGAATACCTTGCTTAATGCTTTTACCTTTCAAACATTTGTATGAATGGGCTTGAATCAGATTCCTAGTTTTTGTTGATGCTACTTGATGCTTTATGTCTGGCAGTACCAAAGAGCAATTTCTAAAGCTTTGCTGGATAGGGTTTCGGATGACGAAGCATCTACTTTGACTACTGTAAGCTGTTTAATTGCTAAAGGTGCTATACACACAACTTCATAATGGCTGCTGAATCTTAAAGATTCTGGTTTGTTTACTTTCAGGTATTGATGGTTGTTGGTGCGGGCAGAGGGCCTCTTGTCAGAGCTGCACTGCAGGTCATATGCCTTATCATATATGGGCATGATAGTTGAAGAGGATTTGAAACTAATGATTATCGTTGTTTTTAGGCAGCTGAAGAAACAGGACGGAAGCTGAGAGTTTATGCTGTAGAAAAAAACCCAAATGCAATTATTACTCTTCATGTAAGTTGTATTTACTGAATACACATCTTTGTGCTATAAATGCATTTGCCAGACTGGACCTATATTGTGCAGTTACATTTTTAGGGTTCTGCAACTTTATCAATTGGTTTTGTTTTAGCTCCAGGCCTCATTTTTGCACTTGTTATATTTGTGGGATGAATAACTCAGAAGGATTATGTTTCCATAAAGGGGTGTAGCAACTCAAATCCAATTCTGAAATATATTAAGTAAATGACTTATGGTGCTTGCTTGTGAAATTGATGTAGAATGTAGTGCTTTTGTTGAAGATCTGAAAATCTGCATTTTTTCATGGATACATAAAAAGTTGCAGTTTGATAGTCCTGTAAATTTTGATGCAGTTTATTGTAAAGCAGTGCAAGTGTTTCTATGTTGCTTAGTTGCTATATTTAATCATTGTTATAAGGAAAGCAAGAAATTGCAAGTGGAGGAACCCCAATTTTATGACTCTTGCAATGTATTACTTATCCTGCATTGGAGGATTTCTGTCATTATCATACTATCCTTGAAACTATCTATGATCATCTTCAGAAACATTGAGCCCCCTTGGTTGAGTTTGCTGGGTACAGCTTTGATGCTTCTAATTACATGAAATCTTATTCTAGTATTCCCCATATGGATGAAGAGAAATACGAGCATTTGGAAGACGACACATATAGCTTACCCTAAATCTTGAGGTAGGTAAAGTCCTACAAGGGATTTTTCTACACCAAACCCATCTACAACATGAGAGGAGATACTTTGAGACCATTCTGGAGCCCATTGACGAATTCAGTTGAAAGAGGCCGATCATGGAGGTCACCAAGTAGGGCCCTGTTGGAGTTGAAGCCAGCCTTAATAAGGCCAGCTCACCATCCCTGGGAAGTTCAGGTTCATGAGGGCTGGGTCCCTCTTTAGAGACCTCTTTAGAGACCATCTCCTATTTGGGACAACTCTCATGTCAATTCTCTTTGTTCCCCCACCAATTCACTATCATTTTCTCGTGCCTGAATGTTCCATCCTAACATCAAAACCCTTTCCCGCATCTTCATCTATACTGATACCATTACATCTGTTCTCTTGTTTGAAAAATCTACTTGACTAATAGACCCACTGTCATCTTTTTAACTGACACTGTTACTACTTGAGCAATTTATGAGGCATGGAGAAAGGGGAAGCTTAAGAATGGAATGAAAAGATTACAATTGTAATCGAGAGGAAGGGAGGATAGATGGACTGAGCTTGAAAATGCCAGGGTGGAGGAGAGGTTTGCATATCATGACAGTGGAAGAGGTGGAAGAAGTTAAATAATTCCTAATTTTCTATAATGCTCTTAAAGAATCTTGTTCTAAGATTTGAGCTCAACAAATAGTTTATCTTTGGGTGAGAAGGCTTAATTTCTTAAAAGAAAAGTTGGTTCTTATGCTCAAACAGTAGTTTGTCTTCATGTGAGCATGAAATTAGAGGAGAGGAAGAAAGATGGAGTGAGCTCAAAAATGCCAGGGTGAAGGAGAGGGTTGTATATGATGAAAGTAGAAGAGGTGGAAGAAGTTGAAGAATTCCTAATTTTTTTAATGGTCTTAGTGAACATTTTTCCAAGATTCCAGGTCAGTGAGTAGTTTATCTTGAAGTGAGAAGGCCCAATTTCTTAAAGAAAGGTTGGCAGTTTAGCTGAAGGAGTAGTTTATCTTCATGCGAGCATGCCTAGTTTCTTAATTAACAACCACACAGAGAGAGTTCTCTTAGTACCCTCTGTGAGAAACAAAATGTGTCCTCACTTTTCTCACTTAAAGAGAAGCCCAAATGCCATCAACTGCTAGAATTTGCTATCAGTATCCAAACTCAGCAGGGCCTTCAGAATTATAATGTCAAATATGCATTCGAGAACCTATCGAGCTAAGAGAGGAGAGCCAAGAGTATTAGTTTAAAATTCTGGGTGGCATGAAGCAATTTTATTATAAGAATAAGATGGTAAAAACATTGCGGCTTGACGCATGCTAGGCCACATGTACTACAGGGCTCACAAGGCTGCATATGTGCATATGGCCCAACCTTGTCCAGCTGGCAGATGCAGTCTAAAGCCCCACCATTCTTGAGGCATCGACAAATTGCCTTTGTTTAAGAAAGGAACTCTTATGGCCACTTGCAAGAAAGTATTCATATTTATGATGTCAGGATGTATGAAATTTAAAGTTGTGCATTTTACTTATTCATGAGAACTCAACTGGGGGTGATCAATTTGATAAATGTGGTCCTTTAAATCTTACTTTTGCTATAAAGATGTCTAATCTCTGTAAACCACATTGCCATGCTTTTTTTGCATAAAGCAGAGAAAAATATTGAACTTTTTGGTTTGGTTTCACTGAACACAGAATTGCATTAAAGGTTTGTAATTGTTTCTAAATGACCTTGCAAGGACTACCATTTGTCTTTTGCCAATCAGAATGCTATGAAAACTCTACTGTGGATGTTCATATGATCCTGTCAAAAGGTACGACAGGATTGTAGTGTGAGAAGATAAGATAGTTGAATTCTAGGTTTTATGCTAGTACTTCCTTATTTTCTGCTAATGCATTGAAAGAATTGTTTAAAGATCTTATTGGGGAAGCCAAATCGTAATTGATTGTAAATTTAATTCTCTAAAATTTTATGGAGTTAATCTTTTCCTTCTCTTATCCCTTTAAATGAATGAAAACAAAGAACGCATGTACAACAATTAGAACTGCGTGCTTTATTGTTTTCAAACTGCATGGATGGTAGCTTGTTTGCCCTTCTTCACAAATGGACTGTTTTTCTATACTTGCAAGTATTAATTTCACATGACGTGTTAGCATTGTGCAAATTTATTGAGCAGAGCTTGGTCAAGCTAGAGGGCTGGGAAAAAGAAGTTACTATAGTTTCTTGTGACATGCGTTGTTGGAATGCTCCCGAGAAAGCCGATGTTCTGGTAAGTGAAGTGTTTCTTTATAGATTTATAAGGATGAGAAGTGAAGTTGCATAAGACTGCAACATGGTTTCTTTTTCCATCTAGAACTGCTAACATTCTTAATAATTCTCATCTTCTTTAGGTTAGCGAGTTGCTGGGTTCTTTTGGTGACAATGAGCTATCACCTGAGTGTCTTGATGGAGCACAAAGATTTTTGAAGCCTGATGGAATTTCAATTCCTTCTGTGTATGTAATTGTTTTTTAAGCTATGTAACTATTAATTTGGTTGTCTGTGTCAGTTTCAACTGTTAAAACTATATTCCAGTGCACCTCAAACTTGGGAGGACCCATACAGCCACAATGTGATCATAATCTCCATTTCTGCAATTGCACAACCATGCTGAATTATTGGCCGTACATAACATTCTTAGATGATAACCAATAAGTTTTGGCATTTATGGGAATATGAGAAGCTATATGGTTGTTGATAATGAATATTGCTGATGAGCAATCAATTTTACTGCTTGACCAATACTGAATATTGGTGAAAAGCAGTCAATTTTATGCTTGACCAGTAGTAGAATCTCGAGAGCAGTATGGGAAAGCGCACATAGCAAGAGAAGGAAAGGACATGTCATGCACTCATAATGGAATTTCAGAAAATAGTGGCCTGGGTGGGGTCTTCTTAATAAGTATCATTTTTGTATGCTTTACTTGTTGAAATATTTGGCTTGGTGCATTTGGGTGGAAAATGATTTATTTTTCTCCTAACTAGTGATCTTACATGTGTTGTAAATTTAGCTAGTAAATGTGATGGGTATGTATTCTTTATTCACATGCTTCATTGACCCATTGCAGGTATACAAGCTTTATCCAACCTATTACGGCATCAAAACTCTACAATGATGTAAATTCTGTTGTCACTTGGTTCTGCTAGTGAACTTTTCCCTTTCTTTTCTATTTTGCTAGAAATTTGAAATTTCTCAACATTTATCGTGTTTCAAGGGCCAATCTTGTATTTATTGCAGGTAAAGTCACACAAAGATCTTTTGCACTTTGAAACCGCTTATGTTGTGAAACTACACCGTGTAGCTAGGCTGGCTCCTACCCAATCGGTGAGTTCTTCTCTCATTGAAATATTTGGAGAAGTTGCAGATGATTCTGTTATAAGGCTCAAAAAGTATAACATATGCACATTAAATTTTTGTAAGCATAACAAAAGCGAGAACAATTGCTTAGGCATAGATGGCTGAACTAATGCAGGTATCTGCATTTCATCTGTTCAGATCTGAAAAGTGTAGTGGCTCTTAAATGGCTTCTCAAACAAAATGCTGGGCTAGAGAGTTTTGAAATCCCCAAATTGTCGACAGCAGTAGCTTTTGACATATTCGTTCCAATGACTATCTCGGAAAACCATCAGCTTTCTGTTTGTACTCCATATGCTTCTGAACAAGGTTTTGCAAAACTTATAATGCACATCTCCAAATCCTCATCATCTTTTAAAGAAGTTGACAATAGATTTTGATTTCAGATCTCAAAGGGACCTTGAATACCAAAAGAATTGTGACCTGAAAACCTAAAGGACAAGAATGCCAAAAGCACTTGTATTATAATTTAGAGTAAACAAACACAATGCTATAGTGAATTTTTTCTGTTTGTATGCATATTGACAGAATTAGCTAAAATAGTATCTGTTTTGCTAGGTGTTTACTTTTGCTCATCCAGGGGACTCAACTAAAAGAAAAAATGATCGGTATAAGAAACTTGAGTTTGAGATTCCCTGTGACACTGGATCAGCAATGGTTCATGGTAGGTATAGCTAAAGTTATATTACTCTATATCTAGAGTCATGCACTGTTGGGAATTGGAATAAGCATTTGATTGATTGGAATAAGCATTTGATTGATATCCATCAGGAATTACCATTTGAAATATTAGGGCAAGTAGATTGGGTACCACTATATAATTTCATTGCAGATATGCATTTCTTCATATGCTTTGATAATGTTTAAGTATTTCGTATCTACCTGTGACTGACTGTTTAGCTGCTATTTATAGGGTTTGCTGGCTACTTTGATGCAACACTTTACAAAGATGTACATCTCGGCATTGAACCATCAACAGCAACATCTAACATGTTTAGTTGGTATGATTTGTGTGACTCTTGATTTTCTACGTACCAAATTATGTAGGAAGCCTGACATGTAATGAGTAATAATCTCATGCACGCATATCTGCACAGTGCTTGTTACTGTTAGACCTTCAAAAAATAGAGCTTAAGTTGATAATGATGGATTCCCTAAGTTCCAATTCTGTGCCTGTGTTGTTTGAAACAGTAACTATCCTTTTGCAGATTTCCTCCTATTTGTAGTCTGCAGATGGAGTGAATGGGTTAATTTTAAAAAGCTGTCCTTGGAAATGTTACATGGAAAATTCTTAAGGGATCTCTTTACCTATTTTGGATTGCAACTAAACTCTCTGAAGTCTGAGCTGTTAATATTTATAGTCAATCTTGTTATAGAAGAACAATTGTCCATAATATACCTCTACGCTATTGTACCGTCTCTTCTTCCTGCATCCTTCTTGCTCTATTCTAGTTACCGCCCTCCCTCACCCCAAAAAAATAAATAAATAACAATTTAAAAACACCACCTGCTATGACTTTTGATTCTGCTGCCTTCTAGATTCAATCCAGTGACCCGGAAAATCCTTAGGTGCCAGTTGACAACCCACTCATTCAAGTCAAACACCCTACCCCCCCCCTCCCCTGGGTGGGCAGGCGAAAAAAAAAAAGTGCCAACTACCCAGAAACAAAACCTCTACATTCCTTGACATCTCCCCATCCTTCCTCAGCTTCTTCACCAAACTAGTCTACTAGTCCTGCTGCTCCGAAAAGTCCTCAATCCAAAATCCTCCTTTAGTGTGTTTACTCTACCTCCCTCAGCCCAAGCTTGTGCACCTATTGAAGTTCCCTAGAACTCATATCTGGGCCCACTTTGGCTCATCCATCAAGCCCATTCTGCTGCACTGCCTTCCTAGTACTCAGTTTGGCAAAACTCTTATTAACATCATTAGCAGGAACTTGAAAATCTTACTGCTTAGTGTTGCATAAGGTAGAAAGCAAGCACCTGTCTTTTCTTTATTAAAAGAGCTTGCATCTCTAGTAAACTATTGGCTCATCATCACTGCCTAATTGGCTCATCATCACTGCCTAATTTGAAATTTAAAAAAATATTCAAGCATCGGTTGTACTCCTTAAACAAAAAATATTTAATATTTCTGGTTTTGGTTGCGGATTGAATGAGGTCAATGGTTAGGGCTTGCATGTGTGAAGTGATATGGAGGGGAGGGCTTGGGGACATCAAGGATATTGAACAAAAGATGGAATGGGCTGAGGGATATTCTTATACCTGGAAATGTTTTAAGGTCTTGTGTTTCTTATGTGTGCATTGAAGTATCCGAAAAATCATCAGGTGACTTGTTTATTATTTTCCTTCGATTACTCTAAGACTGACAGTGCCTAAAGTATGCATTTCAGAATCACATTTGAAACTTAACATAGTTGAGTCGCATAGAAAACATACCACTGAGACTATGTTTTTTACTTTATCAAGTGCATTTATGTGGCAAATGTTCTTTTTCTCCATTCCTAAATCCCAAGCATGTTCTCTTTGGTTTTGCATTCATCTCTTTAATGAAAATGCAAATACACAGATGCGTAAACCCTAGACTTTACAATAAAAAACATAGAGGCAAATGTTTTAAGATTTGTTTCCCAGACATCTCTATCTCTGGAAGCCTGTTACATATTCACTATGTGAAAATTTAATGTTAAGTAGCTTACAGAGCATTCCAGTGTTTTCCAACTTCATAGTTATCTTGCCTCGCAGGTTTCCGATCTTTTTCCCATTGAGGACACCAGTCTGCGTCCAGCCAGGTATTCCATTAACAGTTAACCTATGGCGTTGCTGTGGTTCTACCAAGGTACTTGATTTGCTTCGCATGCTTAAGTAGTTTTCTAGATATTTAATCAACTTTATACTGAATCACCACCACCTGTTTTGTTCCCCAGACCCAGAAAAACCTCTTTTGTTCTTGAGCTAGTTCCCAGCTTCCTGCCATTGCTTGGGCAGGATCTTTATTTGGAAGGAGATTTGTTTCTTCTGCTGTCTTAGTTAACTATGTGCTGATGCATTGCTTTTCCCTCAATGTGAACTAGGTTTGGTATGAATGGTGCGTAAGTTCTCCTGTTGCCTCACCTGTACAAAACCCTAATGGTCGGTCATATTGGGTGGGCCTTTAGGACTTTTCCTTGTAAGGTAAGGTGGATTTGATAACTGATCTAGTCCAGAAAGGAAGCACTTGCCAGTTTAGTCTCTATTTACGATGAGATGGATGTCAATGATGGCTTGCAGACCCCTCTATTTGTATTTGGCATATGGTGGTGCAACCTGTTGATCCATTTACTCCTTACAGTGCGGGAAAATATCAACCTTCATGAAAGCAACGGGAGGGATTGTTAACTCCATGTTTTGAAGTCCGTTGGTATATATTCTTCCGTCAGAAAGAAAGACGTATACATCTCGTGGACATGTAGCAGGTACAAGGCTAATAACATGGAAGAGCATGTACACCAAATACTTTTTATTTTGTGAGAACATTTATTGTTTGTTGAATTCCAGATCATGGTTCATGTACAAATAATAGAAGTAAATTGTAAGCTCAGGTATTGCCAATTGGAAATGCATCGTTTAAGTTATGCAAGTTGCTTCCTTTGGACAAAACTACTAGGAATTCTGTTTCATGCATGTGATACAACATGACTCGAGCTATTTCTCTACACACAACTCTTCACCTGGTCCCAAAAGAAGTGACGAAACTAGTACCTTGAATTTGCTTAGAACCAATTTGAATATAATGTTCAAACAACTTCAATCTAAAGCTAAAGCATTTTAAACACGTGCTACTATCCGTTGATGATGATAAACGTTTAGCCAAAGCAGCGCTGTTGTCATCTTCTACAGAGTGGAATTGCCAAATCGGTCTAGGGGCAGCAGGTGTGATGGAAGCAAATTGATTCTCATTTTTTTTCAGAATGGAAAAAAGGAACCAAAAAAAAAAAAAACAATTGCTATGTAGTATTAGTCAATGCCATGGTAGGGTATGGCATCGCCCTTGAATGGTGTAACTCTATTTGTACAAATTATAACGTTTTCTTAACTGTCTTTACATTCTTATAAGATAGTTATGATATATGATATTCTAATATTGTTTATCTGTTTATGGTCTATTGTGAAGTTTTACAAATAATTTATATGAAATTATAAACTGTTCAAAGAGTGTTACATTATTCACGAATCATTTGAAGTTACATTATTCACAGACGATGAGCCTAATAGTTGTCTCGTCCTATGTGTTGTTACTGTTCATGTGGGTTCCATGCATAATAATTGCATGTATGTTGTGAAATTTTACAAGCAGTTTCCCTAAAGTTATAAACTGTTCATAGAAAGTTATACTTTTCATAAACGGTTTACTTGACAACCGTCCCGCTCGAAGCCACGATGAACACAATTTATGTTTCATTGACTTTTCAACTATTTACTGGTCATTGCTTGCTCTTCACGTAAAAGCAAAACTCTTAGCCAACGACTTTTCCTTCACCATTTATAATACAAATATTCGGAGGACCATTTAGAATGAGAAAGGAATACAACAACATACAGTTTCAGTTCGCTTATTTGGACCATCCCATTACTTATTCTCCAAGATCATTTGAGTAGTAAAATAATGAGTTATGAAAGCTGCTGGTAGTTTAATTTGACAAGGAAGAAGAAAATTCTTGTAAGCGCTCGCTCAATAGCAACAATCCGTGACTAGATTTCAAACGATGTTTCAGAAGGGCACCAATATAAATATCGAATTAGAGGTATTTAGAAACCATAAAGCATTCAACAGAACCAAACTAACTCAGTAGCTGAAAATCTTCAAGTTAATGGAAGAGTTGAAAATCCTGTCCCTAAAAATTACTTCTCTACTTCTGGTAAGCTACTTTTTTCTGAAAGTTTTTTACTCCATTTGGTGGAAGCCAAAATGGCTTGAAATGCGCCTAAAACAGCAAGGAATTAGAGGCAACCCCTACAAACTTCTGATTGGAGACATGAAAGACTTCATGAAGCAAATTACTGAAGCATGGTCAAAACCAATGAGCCTTTCTCATCAGATTGCACCGCGTGTTGATCCCTTCACTTACAATGCAGTTCAAAAATACGGTAGGTTACAACTTATGATGAATCGTATCGTTGCAAATTGTAGTTTCCTAAGATGCGTTTCGTGTGTATACAGGAAAAATAGCACTATGTTGGGCAGGGACAACTCCAAGGTTGAACATTATGGATCCAGAGATGATAAAAGAAGTGCTAGCTAACAAGCAAGGTCACATTGGTATAACACCGTTGGCATTGAACCCTCTTGTACTCATTCTTACAGAAGGATTGACACTTTTAGAGGGTGAAATATGGGCTAATCACAGGAAGATAATGACTCCTGCATTCAATGTAGAGAAACTAAAGGTAATTTTCCAGCCCTTTTCTCCAGGTATCGATTACTAAGAAGCCTAAGATGTATGAATAACAGTATGGATTCTCATTGTTTTTTCCCCCACTGTCGTGTGTCAAAATAGGGAATGATTTCAATATTTGCAGAGAGTTGTGTCTCGCTGGTAGAAAAATGGAAGAAATCAATTGCTCCTAGTGGAACCTGCGAAATAGATGTCTGGCCCGAATTTCAGGACTTGACTGGAGATATTATTTCTCGGACAGCATTTGGAAGCAACTTCAACGAAGGAAATCAAATCCTAAAGCTTCAGAAAGAGCTGCAAGGTTTGGTTGTTGAAGCCATGCAAAGCTTGTACATTCCTGGTCTCAGGTGCATTACCATTCACATATGAGCTTGGTCTTTTCAGTCACTGTTGTTAAGCATTGCAAGAATACCTAATGGCCTCGTTATGAGACAATTCTAAATTGTACGATGTCCTTTCCATATTCATTGAACAGATTCATTCCAACAAAAAAGAACCGGAGGAGAAAAAGTTTGGACAAAAACATTACTTTGATGCTCAAGACTTTGATTGAGAGAAAGGAAACCCTGATGAGAACTGGACAAACAAATACAGATGATCTACTTGGCCTACTCTTGCAGTCGAATGATGAAAACAGCCTACAATCTAGTCCATATAACAAAAATGACAAGATGACCATCAAAGAAATAATAGAGGAATGCAAGCAGTTCTACATAGCTGGTCATGAGACAACTGCAAGCTTGTTAACATGGGCGATGGTCATCCTGGCAATGCATCCGGAGTGGCAAGAGAAAGCGAGGGAAGAAATTTTGACAGTGTGTGAGAAAGAGCATCCTAATGGTAAAACTATAAGCCAACTTAAAATCGTGAGTACTGCTCTTTTCTTCTTTCAGACACAGTGGTAACGTTTTATTGAAGTTCCAATTTTTTTGATATTGAAAAATCGCTAAGATACTTTAAAACTACATGTTCCTTAAACATCCATTGGAATGATAGTAGTGAATCACTATGATATTTGCAACTACTTTTCGTTGATCATCCTCTGCACTGATCATAACTCGGATATAGGCAGCAGAGCTAACTTCCAAAATGGCCTTGATGCAATCCTCGGATGAAGGTCATCTTGTAAAACCTTTTCAAAGAAAAGCAGTGGTAATTAAAACAGATTGGTTTTTAGTGTGTTTTCTTTTCAAACACCAACTAAAGCAAAATATTCGAATAGAAGTAATACAAAGAACAAGCTTACAATTCCTTTTAATAGAAATGCTTCATGTTCAATTCATTCTCATGGTTCTTTTTCTTTCCTTGCTTCTTCCTACATCTTGGGAGTGGAGACAAGAACTGTTTATTTGGATTGTAGAATTTTCACTGAGACTTCTATTAAATATTTACTGATCTGCTTGTTTTCATTAGTCAAATATAGTCTTATGACATTTGGTGCAAACGATTGGGAATATTTACAGGTAACCATGATTCTTCATGAAGTCCTCAGATTATATCCACCAGCTATTGCTTTGTATAAACATACATACCAGGAAACAAAGATAGGAAATCTCTCTCTTCCAGCAGGGGTAGATCTTACACTGCCCTTATTACTCACACATCATGATCCTGAGCTATGGGGCAGTGATGCAGAGGAATTTAAACCCGAAAGGTTCTCTGAAGGATTATCTAAGGCTTCGAAAAATCAACTAGCATTCTTCCCTTTCGGGTGGGGTCCCAGAACTTGCATTGGCCAAAACTTTGCACTGATGGAAGCAAAGGTTGCATTATCCATCATATTACAAAATTTCTCATTCGAGCTTTCACCATCCTACACTCATGCCCCCAATACTGTTTTGACTCTTCAACCACAGCATGGAGCTCCCATCATATTAAAGGAACTTTAGATCACGACTCAGGACATTGAAGATGTAAGATGTTCCCAAGACCTATTGAAAAATAAGAACTGTCATGCTGTGATTCGTATCACTGGAGCAACATTTCTCAACAAAACAGTGTACTCATATTTTTATGGTCAGAATTTCTGTACCCGGAGAATCCCATGATTTGAGTATGGCTGGTCTTTCGATCATTTTATTCTTAGCCTACAACTAAATAAAAAATCCTTCCAAAAAATGATAACATTCACAACATTTCTCTCTCTAGGATCTGAAACTATCTCAAAGACCACAACAAATGAAGCAACAAGCCTTCTATCAATATCAGAGTTGAGAACAAATAATACATACCGTTTTCTTCCGTTTAAATAATTTTTGGCATGATGCACTAAACCCAATACAAACAATACTGCCAGCAACTGGGGGACTGGTGCTTTTAGTTTGCCTTTTCCAAGGTATTCCCATAACATGACAAGGAAATACAATTAAGATCAAATTTCCTGAATTAACTCCCATTGCTGCCTCGTATGCATGAGCAATGAGAAGGTCCAGTACGTTATGGCTGGTTTTGAACTGCAATGAGTTGGCACATGTATCTGCAGTAATGAGACATCCAGCACATCCTAGCATTTTTACCAGAGACGTTTACTACAAGCACAATCTGGACAAAAAGAAATCCAAAATAATGAAACAAAACAATTTGTGATTGTTCATTTTCTTGTCTAAAAGTAACTCTGATTTTTTTTTTGTTTTTTTTTACATCATAAATGGATATTCTGTCACCAACAAATTCACTTTAATGGATAAAATAAATTGGTCTACAAAAGAACATGGTTTAACAAGTGAATCTAATACAAGTCAGCCATTCCATCTGACGGGGAGTCCACATCCGGGGTTATGATGACATGCTTATTGAGTTCCCCCACAGTACAATGATGCTTTTCTTCAACGTTAATGGCAACAACTGTTGGAATGTATGCCCTAAAACAATTGTTTTGTTTAAATACATTCCTAAATTAAGTTTTGTATTTTATAAACTTCCAATTTTATCTGTTTAATATATGATATAACTGGTAAAAGTCCTTAGAATATTTATTAATGTGATAATAGTCACAAGAGTTGTTGACTATGAGATATCAATCACATTTATAATAAATATTCTTAAATGTCCCTAGTCATAGTATTAATGAGACAGGACATCATTAATACGGACAGACTAGTACACAGTTAGCCCCTACTTAATGTAAGTAGTGGTTGTTCTCATCAACCATGGTATAGGGATACCTAGGCTAATGTGTAGATGAATTGTAGAGTACAAATTCATTGGAATGATCCACACAGAGATCCCATTAGGATATCTAGTGCCAATGGTTGAATCTCTTATGGAAAATTGTGTAAGTGATCCTAGACTTGAGATCACCATAGTATCTTGAGTGTGAATCACTACCTTTTGATTCTGTTTCTTGTTACTCACCAGGAGTGATTTAAAGAATAGAAATTGGGGGGAGTGTGAAGCATGGAAAGATAGTGAGTGATCAAAAGAGGATTCACCACTCCAATAGTGGGAGCTGATATCCGGTAGGACCACTAGTTGGAATGTAACCTTAGTAGTCGACTACATTAGATTAATTGAAGAATGTCTTCAAGTTAACCTAATCTAAGGTTAATTCCGGGAACAAGGAAATTAATTAGTCATTAGGGAATTGGCACTTGTTCCTTATTCCCTGACTAATTGGATATCGATGGTGAAAGAATAATAATTACACGGTAATTTTCCATGGAAAGGTTAGGTTGGAATTCCCTTTGACCAATTCCGAATACCTGGGTGGTTGTGATGTGTTGCTAGACACCGCTCACAATTTATAATTATGAATAATTAATTATTGTAATTAATGATGAAATAAAGGTGTTTATTTTATCTAATTCTTTTTAGAATTATAATTCATAATTATTACCAGTGTATTTGGGACCTATTGGATCACACGCATAGAGATTGGGTTCTGGATTAAATTGTGTGTCCAAGTAGGGATTTAGAAATAAATACTTCTGGGGTTTAATTATAAAGATAAATAAATCCTGGGGTTATCTGACAGATAGGATAAAGTGGTTATCTCTTAACTGTCAGATAACAGAAAGGGATGAGAGATAAGATGTTACGGTGGTTTGATTTTGAATCAAACCACCTGACTCTATCCTTCCCCCTTTCTCTCTTATCTCTTATCTCTCTCTCTCTCCTATTAATAACATTAGATGTTACGATAGGAAAAAAATGTTAGTCACTTCTGATAGTCAGAGAAACAGAGAGAGAAGAGTTCTCCAAAAACTCACGTAGAGAGAAAACAGAGAGTCTGTGAGTTAGAGTGTGAGAAAGGCTAGCACCTGTTCTTCACTCACACACACACATACATCGTAGAGATGATCAGGAGTAATCCAGGAGCACTCTCGCGTGGAATACAGTGGAGGCAGGACATCTGGACTGCTGCTCAGGGGATTCTCAGTCTTCTCAGACAAGTCAGAGACGCCATCTGTGAATTAAGGTAATTTTAGAACCCCCTTTGTAAGTCATACGTAGAACTAGAGTGAATCCTGGTGGGAGATTGGGGTAAAAATTTTAAATTTTTGCTGTGCCTGCTGCCCCAGTTCCTAACAGTGGTATTAGAGCCATCTCTAGCGTTTACGTATGACTTAATGTTGTTGTTCATGGGTTAAATTTGTTTGGATGGTGTATGTATATATGTGTGCAGATTTTTGGTTGAAAAATTGGAGCTTTAATGTGATTAAAGTAGATTTGTAATCTGGACAATTTTGATTTACTGAATAGATTGCAAAATTGTTGATTCAAAAGTCTGTGCAATTGTTGTTGTCAGATGATTTTTCTGCAGGATTTTGTAGTAGCCAATCGTTAGCTACTGGAACAGCGAGTCACGACACGGATCCGCGAGGCTTTCCTCGCGGATCAGGTTCACGACTCGGATCCGCGAGGTTCGCCTCGCGGATGGATGTTGTTCACGTTTCAGAAACATGGTGGGATCCGCGAACTGGCTTCGCGGATCGATTCGTGGATCCCATTCGCGAGTCCTGTTCGACAACCTCAGTTTTTGATTTGCGCGCGACAGGGATCCGCGAGCTCTCGCGGATCAGGGTTGCGGATCCGTTCCGAAAACTGATCCGCGCAGTGTGGATCCGCGAACTGGCTTCACGGATCAGCTCGCGGATCTTTCTGGAAACAAAATTCTGCGAAATTAAAATTTTGAAAAATTGAGTTTTCATTTTCTGAAAATTTTCTGATACTGATCCGAATTTTAATTGTTAAAATTTGCTGTGAAATTTTATATTTCATGTTTTATTAGGTCAGGAATTAATTTGAATTTAATTTGATTAATTCAAATAATATTCCAATTATTTTCTAATTTTGTTGGAAATTAAAATGACCTAATAAAGTTATTTTACCAAAGTTCTCTGCACATGTATGGTCTCAAAATTTGTTTGGGATCTCGATATATATAAAATCCAAATAATTCATGAATGATTGTTTTTCTTGCCTTCATTTAATTTAAAGTTGTTTAAATTTGTATGAATGCATGGTGGATGGTTGTGGATAGAAACCCAATATGATTGTGGATTGGTTGAATGGTTGTATTTTGAAAAAAAATAGGGACTGCGTGTCCTACCTTTCTTTTTCTTCTGATTGTAATTTCTCTCCTCATCTTACTCCCCCGAATGTAACTCGGGGTTTCTCATAACTATTTGTAATATACAATAGATAGAAATAGATGATAGGAAATTATGTTTCTAGCGTAGAAATTGTAAATTGGAAGATGAAGAAAGGAGCAGTGCAACCAGAAGGAGAAAATTCGATTTTACCCTAATCAACCGTTAATTTCCCTAATGGCCGGAGAAATTAACTTAGGAATATCCACAACCATCCACGGTTTATTTTTATACTATATTTATTTGTGAAATATTTATATGCGTGAATGTTGATGAAACCGTCAAATGTTTTTCCAAAACCTCAAACTAAATTAAAATGTTTTGGGAAAAGGAAATAAATCCCTCAAATTTAAATATTAAATCAAGACTGCCTTCCATCATTATAGTATTAAACAAAATGTGGTTATTAAGTGCTAGTTTGTTGGAAACTGCCTTACTTACTACATGTTTTATACTATAAGAAATGTTCTTAAGAATGATGGGTTTGATTTAACTAAAATTATGGTTTGTTGGAATTCACTCAAGACCATGAATTTTAGAGGCAAGGGTTAGGTTAATACATAAGATGTAAAATCAGGAGTTGATACCTAACGGATCTAGAAATTACAAAGGGTTGTAATTGGTAAAGTACCTACCTGTTAAGATTATTTTTGATTTGTTGGGATTCACTCAAGGTCAAAAATAATTAAGACGGGATTCTAGCCACTATGAATTTTTAGAAAATCTCGGATCAATTTTAGAGGGTAATTGATTTGAAAAAATAGTGGAAATAAAATCATAATTTTGGAAGTTTTATGATTTTTATTAAACAAAACTTTTTCTAATAAACTTTATCTTCATTTTTGTTGTAGAATGAGTAACAATCTGAGCCTACGCTCCATCCTTACTGATTGTAAACTAAACGACACAAATTTTCTCGACTGGCATCGCAATATCCTACTCGTTCTCACCCACGAAAAAATTGAGTATGTACTTGATGGGCCCATGCCTAATGAACCCGAACCTAATGCACCTGCTACTGTTAAGAATGTTTACAAGAAGCATAGGGATGATAATAGAACGGCTTCATGTATTATGATAACCTCTATGACTCCCCAACTTCAACAGCAGCACATGAACATGGGGGCATATGAAATAGTTCAACATCTGAGAGAGTTGTTTGAACAACAATCTAGGACGGTGAGATATGACACCTCCAAAGAACTGTTTAGATGCAAAATGGAGGAGGGAGCACCCGTTACTCCACACGTCTTGAAGATGATTGGGCTAATTGAGAAATTAGCTGAATTGGGCTTCAAGATGGACTCAGAGCTAAATGTTGATTTAGTTCTTCAATCTCTGCCAGATTCTTTCTCTCAGTTCGTTATGAACTATCAGATGAACAATTTGCAGAGCACACTACCTCAATTATTGAATGTGTTGAAAACTACTGAGAAAGAAATCAAGAAGGTGAAGGGCTCTACTGGAGTGCTTGTTGTTGCTTCATCCAGTAAAAGGGAGAGGCAAGGAAAAGGGCCCAAAAGGCCCAATAACAAGCCTGCCAAGAAGCCCAAAAAGGCTAAGGCAGACCAGTCCAAGGCAACCTGCTTCCATTGTGGACAAAATGGACATTGGAAGAGGAACTGTAAGGCCTATCTGGAGAGTCTGAAGCAGAAGAAGCTTGGGGAAGCTTCATCAGCAGGTACATACATGATTGAGATTAATGTTTCTACTTCCAAATCTGACTCTTGGGTATTAGATACCGGATGTGGCTCACACATTTGCACATCTATGCAGGGTCTAAAGGACAGTAGAAAGCTGGGTAAAGGAGAAGTAACCCTACGTGTGGGCAATGGAGCAAAGGTTGCTGCTTTAGCTGTAGGGACTTATTATATTAGTTTACCCAGTGGGTTAATTCTAGAATTGTCAAACTATTATTATATTCCAGCGCTTACAACGAACATCATTTCTATTTCTTGTTTGGATTTAAATGGGTTTAAGATAACCCAGGAGAATAGATGTTGTTCTTTCTCAAAGAATGGTGTGTTTTATGGTTCTGGAAATTGGAATAACGGTTTATACATTCTAGATCTTGACAACCAAATTCTCAATATACAAGAAAAGAGAATGAAGTTAGATAAACTGAATAAAACCTACCTCTGGCACTGTAGACTTGGTCATGTAAATGAGAAACGCATTTCCAAGTTACACAAAGGTGGGTACTTGGACTCATTTGATTATGAATCATATGATGTATGCGAGGCTTGTTTACTTGGAAAAATGACCAAAACACCCTGTACTGGTAAAGGGGAACGGGCCAATGATTTACTTGGGTTGGTACATACTGATGTATATGGCCCAATGACAATCACAGTTAGAGGTGGATTCTCATACTTCATTACCTTCACAGATGACCATTCTAGATATGGTTATGTGTATTTAATGAAATACAAGTTTGAATCTTTTGAAAAGTTCAAAGAATTTAGAAATGAAGTAGAGAAACAAACTGGTAAAAGTATTAAAACACTACGATTTGATCGTGGTGGTGAATACTTAGCGATGAATTTCGGTTTTATCTAAAGGACAACGGAATAGTTCCACAATGGACTCCTCCAGGGACACCACAACTAAATGGTGTATCTGAAAGGAGAAACCGTACCCTATTAGATATGGTACGGTCCATGATGAGCCATTCGAGTGCCTCAAAATCGTTATGGGGATATGCTCTAGACACAGCCTCCCATACTCTTAATAGAGTACCCAATAAGGCTGTTGCTTCCACACCATATGAGATATGGAAAGAAAAGAAACCAAAACTGTCTTACATGAAGGTTTGGGGTTGCCCCGCCTATGTGAAGAAGACAGAGTCAGATAAGCTTGAAACTAGATCTGAAAAGTGTTTGTTTGTAGGGTATTCAAGAGAGTCTATTGGATACTATTTCTACAACCCAACTGAGAACAAAGTGTTTGTCTCAAAGCATGCCATCTTTCTAGAAAAAGAGTTTATTCTAGAAAGGGGCAGTGGGAGTAGAATAGAACTTGAAGAAGTTCAAGACACTCAAACTGACGTGGAACTTGAAGAAGTTCAAAATGTTCAAACAAATACAGAACAGCCTGTTGAAGAAAGGGTTCAGCCACATAGTGATGAGGCACAAACGGAAGCTGTGGATGTTCAAGAGCCCCGTAGGTCAGTAAGAGTACGCTCCACTCCCAAGAGATATGAATTTCTTGTGAGTCAGGGGAATGATATACTAGTCATTCAAGATGACGAACCTACTACCTACCAAGAGGTTCTGAACAGTCCAAACTCCTCCAAATGGTTAGAGGCCATGAACTCCGAAATGGATTCCATGTATGACAACAAGGTATGGACCTTGGTTGATCCACAAGGGGTAAAACCCAGGGTGCAAATGGGTTTTCAAGAAGAAAACCGACATGGATGGTAATGTGATTACCTATAAGGCTAGACTGGTGGCCAAAGGCTACAAGCGAAAGAGGGAATCGACACGATGAAACTTTCTCACCAAGGTGGCTATGCTTAAATCCATTCGGATATTGCTTGCAATAGCGCATATCTTGATTACTAAATTTGGCATGGATGTAAAGACGCATTCCTTAATGGGAATTGTAAGAGGATGTGTACAAGACACAACCTGAAGGCTTTACATCGCCAAATTTCAGTCAGGTATGCAAGCTACAGAGGTCCATTTATGGACTTAAGCAAGCATCCAGGAGCTGGAACATCCGCTTTGATGAGACAATCAAAGAGTTTGGTTTTCTCAAAAATCCGGATGAGTCTTGTGTATACAAGAAGGTTAGTGGGAGTTCAATCGTTTTCCTTATATTATATGTGGATGACATATTAATAATGGGAAACGATATCCCAATGTTACAATCAGTAAAGGGTTGGTTATCCAAGAACTTTTCCATGAAAGATTTGGGAGAGGCAGCCTATATATTGGATATTAAGATCTATAGAGATAGATCTAAAAGGCTGCTTGGTCTTTCACAATCTACATACATAGATAAAGTGCTAAGCATGGATCAGTCTAAGAAGGGCTTTTTACCTATGTCTCATGGGATAAGCCTTTCTAAGAGCATGTGTCCTAAGACACAAGTTGAGATTGATAAGATGCATAATATTCCATATGCTTCGGCAATTGGATCAATTATGTATGCTATGCTATGTACAAGACCAGATGTCTCCCATGCTCTGAGTGTCACGAGCAGATTTCAGGCTAATCCAGGTGAAGGTCACTGGACAGCCGTTAAGAACATTCTTAAGTACTTAAGAAGGACTAAAGATTTGTTCTTAGTATATGGAAATGGTGAATTGGAGGTCAAGGGCTACACAGATGCAAGCTTTCAATCTGACAAGGATGACTGTAAGTCACAGTCGGGCTTCATCTTTACTCTCAACGGAGGTGCCGTCTGTTGGAAGAGTTCCAAACAGGACACCACAGTGGATTCTACAATAGAGGCTGAGTACATTGCAGCCGCGGAGGCAGCGAAGGAAGCCGTTTGGATCAAGAAGTTCGTGTCTGAATTTGGTGTGGTTCCGAGCATTGTTAATCAAGTAACTCTGTACTGTGATAACAATGGGGCTATTGCCGAGGGAAAGGAACCTAGGTCTCATCAACGGTCCAAACATGTACTTAGAAGATTTCACCTTATTAGGGAAATCATTGCCAAGAATGATGTAAAGATAGAGAGAGTCCCCATTGAGGATAACATAACTGATCCTCTTACTAAGGCACTATCTCAAAAGAAACATGATAGTCATGTACTTTCATTTGGATTAAGAATTACGAATGAATTGTTTTAGTGCAAAGGGAGGTTGTTGGAATGTATGCCCTAAAACAATTGTTTTGTTTAAATACATTCCTAAATTAAGTTTTGTATTTTATGAGCTTCCAATTTTATCTGTTTAATATATGATATAACTGGTAAAAATCCTTAGAATATTTATTAATGTGATGATAGTCACAAGAGTTGTTGACTATGAGATATCAATCACATTTATAATAAATATTCTTAAATGTCTCTAGTCATAGTATTAATGAGACAGGACATCATTAATACGGATAGCCTAGTACACAGTTAGCCCTTACTTAATGTAAGTAGTGGTTGTTCTCATCAACCATGGTATAGGGATACCTAGGCTAATGTGTAGATGAATTGTAGAGTACAAATTCATTGGAATGATCCACACAGAGATCCCATTAGGATATCTAGTGCCAATGGTTGAATCTCTTATAGAAAATTGTGTAAGTGATCCTAGACTTGAGATCACCACAGTATCTTGAGTGTGAATCACTACCTTTTGATTCTGTTTCTTGTTACTCACCAGGAGTGATTTAAAGAATAGAAATTGGGGGTAGTGTGAAGCATGGAAAGATAGTGAGTGATCAAAAGAGGATTCACCACTCCAATAGTGGGAGCTGATATCCGGTAGGACCACTAGTTGGAATGTAACCTTAGTAGTCGACTACATTAGATTAATTGAAGAATGTCTTCAAGTTAACCTAATCTAAGGTTAATTCCGGGAACAAGAAAATTAATTAGTCATTAGAGAATTGGCACTTGTTCCTTATTCCCTGACTAATTGGATATCGATGGTGAAAGGATAATAATGACACGGTAATTTTCCATGGAAAGGTTAGGTCGGAATTCCCCTTGACCAATTCCGAATACCTGGGTGGTTGTGATGTGTTGCTAGACACCGCTCACAGTTTATAATTATGAATAATTAATTATTGTAATTAATGATGAAATAAAGGTGTTTATTTTATCTAATTCTTTTTAGAATTATAATTCATAATTATTACCAGTGTATTTGGGACCTATTGGATCACACGCATAGAGATTGGGTTCTGGATTAAATTGTGTGTCCAAGTAGGGATTTAGAAATAAATACTTCTGGGGTTTAATTATAAAGATAAATAAATCCTGGGGTTATCTGACAGATAGGATAAAGTGGTTATCTCTTAACTGTCAGATAACAGAAAGGGATGAGAGATAAGATGTTACGGTGGTTTGATTTTGAATCAAACCACCACTCTATCCTTCCCCTTTCTCTCTCTTATCTCTCTCTCTCTCCATTAATAACATTAGATGTTACGATAGGAAAAAATGTTAGTCACTCGAGCAGTCGAGAAACAGAGAGAAGAGTTCTCCAAAACTCACGTAGAGAAAATGAGAGTCTGAGTTGAGTGTGAGAAAGGCTAGCACCTGTTCTTCACACACACACACACATAGATCGTAGAGACGATCAGGAGTAATCCAGGAGCATTCTCGCGTGGATTACAGTAGAGGCGTGACATCTGACTGCTGCTCGGGATTCTCGCTTCACAAGTCGAGACCATCTGTGAATTAAGGTAATTCTAGAACCCCCTTTGTAAGTCATACGTAGAACTAGAGTGAATCTTGGTGGGAGACTGGGGTAAAAATTTTAAATTTCCGCTGTGCCTTCTGCCCCAGTTCCTAACACAACATCCTGTGCAAATGCACAATCCAAATCTACCAATCATCAAAATATCATACATATTATAAATTGTTCTTTCTCTGATTTGTTCTTACAGCAGGAAAACATTTCCAGTTCTTAACATAAAAGAAATAGCTTTTTCTTTTTCTTTTTCTTGACTCAGAGAGGTTAAGGACGATGACAAAGCATTTTCATGAGTTGCATACCCAAATTCCAAGTTGTAGCCATGAAACATGCTTGCTTACATCGTAAAGGTTGTCATCAAGCCTCAGCTTGATAGCACCACTCCTATAAACTAAAATTTTACCCATAAATTCTGCTGGCAACTCATCCAAACTACAGGCCTTATGTGAGAGTTATCGACTCTTTTTTAGCTTAGAACTAGCCCGGGCACGGGAGGAAGAAACCTAAGAGAAGACGCTTTTCTCTTAGGTCCTTTTTTTTCAGTGCAACAAAGGAAAGCGCCCTCTTTTGTCATCCCTGCGGCTTTTCAGATTTTGTATTGAACGCATGGCGTAGCTAGGACCCTTCAAATCATGTTTGGGCCTATGTTCAAACCCACCCCCTATTTGACTAAGGATGTAAAGAATGCCCGCCAAGTTCAGATAAGGGAATGCTTCCCCCAACCATTAAAGGAAAGGCTCGGCCCGGGAAAGCGCTGGCACTTTTTTAGCTTAGAACTATCTGCGATCTCACTGCCTGCTGTCTTAGGTAATTGCTTTATCATAGGCATGCTTGCGGCTAATTGAAGGAGCAACTTAGTTTCCATCATGTTGCCTTCCTGCAAAGTATTCCATTTTCATTGTGCCCATTATTCTAATAATACTAGCACTTAAATTTTTGTATAACACTGCCAACCATTAGACCAAGCCTTACAGCAGCAACAGCAGCATTTGCGGAACGTTCATCACAGTTCAAGCTTTCTGAGACCTCCCAAATTCCCCTTGATCAAGATGTTCAGCATATCAGAGGAGCAAGATAATGTATAAAAGTACTAGAAAGGTTGGTAATCCCCATTTATAGAAGAGGAAGAAATATAAGTCCACCTCAGTGCTCATGAGATGTTATCATTACCTAGACAACAGCAGGCCAAAAACTTATTGAGCAGAGTGGTCCATGCTCTTACAATTTTGAGAAATTTTCTAATTAGGTTTAAAGCACTCTCATTAGATTAGTCCTTCAAAGTCGAAAGGCACTTTAGGATGATTGGTATTATATAATCCTGTAATAACACATGCAGATAAAGACAACTCAAGAAAAGATTGTCATAGACATCAGAGTGGATAATCAGTCTTAGAACATCAATTATAGAGAAATTGCATCAGCTGCCGCCTACCCATTGTTATTGTAGTCTTTCTCCACTCAATGCAGAGCACCTCCACCCGCAGAAATGCAGATCGAAGTGACATGCAGTACAAAGCATCATTATAGCAGCACATTCGCACTTAGAAAAATACTTGCCATTAGGATACAAACTATGATATGTGCTTACACCCTTGGGAGTACCGTATGACTGACGAGTGCGGGACATGCATACACATTAAACACAAATCATTAGTCAAGTCTTATACTTATAAATTCCAAAATACCCCATGCAATTTTTTGCAAGTATACAGGTTTAGATTGAATATAGGGTATTAAGTGTCGATCCCACAAGGAAAAATGGACAATTATTGGCACTACTAATGTTTCTCTATTATTTAGACGGTCAACAAATTACTGAAAATAAAACTATGCTAGAATGTGCAAGAAAATAACAAATAAAAGTTCCTTAGATTATGGAATCCCTTACTACTTATGTAAGTGCAACTTTTGGATCAATGAACACTACTACCTTGGTTAGTCATGGCGTAATTTCCTAATACACGTGATACCCATTTTCACTAGCGTACCAACCAAACCTATTGTTAATCTACACCTACTTTTGTGATTTGAAATTAATTAAAGGCTTATTAGCTCTATGAAATTACATGAACAAATTAGTAAAGCCACAAAGATGTACCTCTATTTTTGTGAGTGTACTCCCTAGATTTAGGACTTCTTTGAATGAGTGTTAAATTCTAATTTTCATTCCATATCTAACACCTTTAGATTATCATAATAAATGGCCAATCAATCATGATTAGAAAAACAAAAGTGCTAGATAACTTACTCAAAATAATAGCATCAAATAGCCAAGAAGTCTACACAAAACAATCATAGAAAGTTCAACCAAAACCCAAGGCATAAACTCTAGAAACACATCATAAATAGAAAATTCAAACTTGTATTATAACCAAACAATAAATCCTATACAAAAGAGAAAGTGATAGGAGAGATATCACCCTTCTCACATGAGATCAAATCCTCCATCTTTGCTCCACAATCTTCATCCAAATCTAGCTATAAACAAGAGAGGATGAAACTAGACTATACTACCTAATCTATACTAAACTAAATAAAGTAGGAGAGCTACATTTTTGTGATGTTTCCTTTCTCCTCCTCAAAAAGCTACCAAACAAGCTCTATAATGGCCTTATTTATAGAGAACTAAAACTCCAAAAAATCATGTTAAAATTGTGCACTTTATGTCTTGAAATCATAAAAAGGTGTTTCTTGAATCCTCCATGCTCCCTTGTGTCTTTCCAGCTGAAATTTCTTCTAAAACGATGGTAAAAAAGCAAGTGTGAAAAGAGCACAACTTGCTCTGCAAGTTGTAGAATTGAAGTGGAATTTGAGGTTTGGATCCGAGGTCGGATCGGTTTCATAGCCCCTTGAATCCAATTCCCCTACATTTTATTTTTGCCTGTTGAGCACGATCTGAGGTTTTGCTATAGTGGATCCAAAGGTCGGATTGATCCTCTGATTTCTAAAGTTTATGCGGAGCTTGGAAACAAGGGGTGCAAGCCTGATCCCCTATTTTCTCTTTGAAAAATTTCTACTTCGCGCACAACGTCGACTCTTCAACGTTTCTTCAAAATTCAAACTTGCTTTATCAAAATTTGACTGAAATATTTCCCAACTAATCCATAAACATGAACGAATCTTCAAATCCTACAAGAACAACATCAATTCAAACATTAATCCATTCAATTTCACTAATTAGCAAGAAAACTTCATTTGGAGAATTTTTCACTAAAAATGCATAAAAACACCTAACGAAAGCTAAAAGAAACCATAAAACTAATACCAATATACACACTAATAATAAGTAAAATAAACTCTTATCCAATTCCCCTACACTTGAACATTGCTTATCCCCAAGCAATACTTTTTCCAACACCATTAGCACAAGTCCATCACCTAAGCACATTTACTCTCCAACAACTATCATCGAATTCGGATCATGCAAACTTCATTTCCCTTACAAGGGATTTATCAAAGTAGAATTCTACATTCAAGTGTATATGTATGGGAAAAATTATCACTCATACCACACATTAGAAGACCATAACCATAAGCTTGCAAATATGTCACTTATCCACCACTTGAAAATGAATTAAACACAAGATTTAAAGGTCTTTACCAGGTTGTAATGGGGCCAAGGTTAAAGGGTAAGGTAAAAGAAAAGTAAGTTTGGTGAAAATTATGAAAGGAAGTTCTCAAAATTCAATACAAAGGTGCAAATTCAAGTTTTCCTTACATGAATTTTCAAAGCAAATACCATACTTGAAATGAACGTAGCAAGTATAACCATGACTTAAATTTAAGTCCTTGAACACAACCTTCCCTTTTTCTTCTTCTTTTTCTTCTCTTCTTTTTCCTCCCTCTCTCTCTCGAGGAAAGAAGAACCAACAAACATACTTGCCACACTTATAATTCTATCCCCTTAAATTTATGATTTTGACACCCCATTTAAACTAAAACATTTCTTTGATAAAAGGTTAACAAAAAGGGTATAAGAAAGAAATGGTCAAATGGTGATATTTTTGTTTTTTTGGTTAAATCTAAAGAAAAAGTCATGGCTCAAATTGGTTTTCTAAGGAAGTAATGTAATCAAGGTTAGTTTTTGAGAATGCCTAAAAACGTAAATTCCTCGTTGCCTTTGTCATTTTCATGCATTTAATCCAAAAATATTGTCTCAAAAAGTACAAACAATACAAGTTCTAAAATAGTGAATCCAAGTGTGATACACACTCAACAAATGATTTTAGAGCTATATTAAATGAAATGCTCTTTTTGACTCAGAAGCCCACAAATTTAAGTGAATTTGAGTGAAGTTCTTATACATTCCTTATTCAATTAAATCATGAAGAAATATGTGCTCATATTTAGAACATTGCACAAACTTCTTGAACTAAGGGAGTTTCAAAATTTTGGAACATTAATGACCCAATTGGCTTCACATCATAGAAATTAGCATCTATTTCAAAAAAAATTTTGGGCCATTGTGCAATTTTGGAGAAGCTTTTCAAAAATTTTTTGACAAAGTTTCCCCTTATAAATGGACCAAACTCCTTGCTAGCAATCCCAATTTCAAGTAATTCCAATGCACCACAATAATTTCAAACTGATTAAAATCATATCAAGCACAAATTCAAGCAAATAAATGCATAAAATCTAAGTTCACCTCCCCCCTCCCCACACTTAGAATACACATTGTCCTCAATGTGTAGGAAGCAAACATAAAGAGAATAAAAAAAAAACTCCCCTATATATAGAACAGCAATCTATGGCAATCTGTTCACGAACATCTACTATCACGAACATCCATCGATCCCCATTTTCTTACTCAACTACAGGGTCACATTTAAGTGCGTAAAATTATTAAAAGTTAAAATAAAGCAATCCACTACTAAAAAGGTTTCAAACTGGACATATAACAAATTTGACCAAAAAGTCAAAAGAAAAATAAAAAAATAAAATAGAAACTAGGACATGGGGCCGCCAACATCTGAAGTGCCAAGAGCCGTCACTCCCTCCTCGCCTTGAGCTATGCCACCATTTGCTTCATTGCTCGCACCTCCATATGCTCCACCGACCTCGTGCGGGCCACCCTCATTAGCATGCATAGCACCAGAGGTGCCTTGGTCTCTTCGATGAGGGATAGGTGTTGGTGGACATGCAATGTGAAAATGATCCTCCAAAACACGAGCCGGATGTGTGCCGATCAAGATGATCCACCATCAACTGCTCATGGCGATCAATCTACTCCATCACTGTAAGGTCCAAAGACAACCTAAGAGGGGGGATGAATTAGGTTGATTAAAATTAACCAAGTAATAATGCTCTTTTTTCACAATGACAAATTCAACTTCTTACTCAATCAATTTGTCAATCAAATGAGCAATAGAAACAGAGTAGATGATATAGCAATAGATGAATAGTAAAGAAAATTGAAATAAAGATGATAGTAAGCAAACCGATCTTCTTCAACACTCCTCTTGAGTTTGAAGAATAAATCTCAATTTAAACAACTTCAACTTGATGAATTTCAACCAATCTTGTGTACAATGGAAGGCTCACTTCCTCCTTGCCCTAAGCAGCACTTAGTCAAGTTAGGAAGTTTTACAATCACTCGGATAACCCTCTCAAAGTTACACTATTGAAGAATTCACTCACAATTGAAAAGCTTGCAAATAAACCAACACTTCAAGACCTATAATTCTTTCACCAAGAGTATTTTCTTGCTAAAATCACTCTCAAGAACTTGTATTCTAAGTGTACAAAAGTCACTATTAAGTTTAGACAAGACTCTATTTAAAGGGGATCAAAAAGTGCCTTGATAATAATGGTCAACGGATAGAAGGCAGCTAAAGAGTCAACTAGCCGTTGGAGCTATCGGACGTCCGACACAATGTTGTGCGTCTGATGCAAGCGTCCGAAAGGTTGTTTTGATTTTTATCGGACGGTCGATATAGATTTCTACGTCCGATGAAGCTTGCGTCCGACAGCGACCAGAGAGCTCAAAATTTTCTTGGATACGATCGGACATCCGGTGAGGTTGATGTGCGTTCGATACTGGTGGGTGTCAAACCTCAAAAAATAAAATACCTACTCTAAGAATATAAATTCAAGTATAATGGTGAGTAGGGTCGTATCCACAGGGATTGGGTGATTTATTTCTTACAGAGAATTTGGGGGTTTTGGAAAAGATAGCAATTAATTAAAAAGGAATAAAAACTGAAATTCTAAATTAAGCAAGTATGCAAGAATCAAATAACACAAGAAAAAATTAATTAAAACAACCTAGTCAAGGAATGAATCTTGGCACCGGTACACACAACTGATCATAGATCCATAAAAATATTCATACGTTCATGAATAAATTGGTTATAGTGGTCAAGCGACGCGCCCAACCACCAATCTTTCCTTAATTTTATAGTAGCCCAGAGACGCTCATAGACTACCCTCTTGTGAACTGGACAACCCTAGACACACTCATAAGATTTAATGCAGTCACAGCATTAGGAATTAGAAATACCCAATTCTAGATGGCAAACACACATACGGGTTTACTTAGGCTAGATTAATTATTCCCACGATCCAAATTAGACCACTTGTGAGGCGGTGAAACTGTTTCGTTTGCCACTAATCAAGATGCTTAAAGGCGACGCGCCAACACCCTAATTGACTATATATTATTTAGCCAATTGAATAACTGGCCATATTACCCAATAAACCCAAATAATAATTAATTGAAAACAGAGAATAATTAAATACCCTGAACATATAAATTAAAATTAATAATCAAAACGATCTCACAGTTATGGTGCCCCGAGCCTTGATTATTCCTCAACTAGGACAAGAATTTAGCCACGCCTCATGTCGAAGACACAACCAACAATCTTCATGCAATTTGGTTCCATGAGAAAAAGAAAACAATCATACTTGCAATCTGGAAATCGTCAATTGGAAATATGAGCTACAGGAATTGAGAAATAAAGCAAAAGTATTGGTCTAATGTCACGAGTCACCCCCAGGATAGCAACAAGAAATAATAATCTATGCTAAACTATGAAACTAAGGGAAAAGACGAAAAACAAAACGAAAGACGAAAACTAGGAAAAAGCTCAAAGCAATATCAAGGACTAATCTCCCTACGTGACGGCGGAAAATGAAAAAGAGAACAAGACTATATAAAGCCTTTGCTAAGACCTACTAAAAACAAGGAAAGATTCCTTCTCCTGATCACTGAGTGCCGACTGCTTAGGAAACCAAAAGTACCAATCCCAAATTGATTTGGGAATCCCGCGCAATAAGGAAAACAGTTCTAATTCGCACGGAGCTTCCTTTTCCAATTCGCTGCCCACTTCCTTTGAGAGACGTTTCCTACCCAAAATTGACTTCCAATAAATTCCCCAAAAATATCAGCACATGTTCAGAGATTTGCTCCAAACGTTACCATCTCAGCCTCACTCCAAGCTCTCTGACACAGGCACGCCCTAAAAATGTAAGTCTTCTGAAATTTTGCCAATAAACACCAACTTTCACACTAAAGGCCTGCAAATGCAACAAAATTCAAATATAAGCAGTAACCCCATTCTTAGCACAATAAATGATAGAAATTAAGATCAAATACCAACAAATAAAGTGCACAATTATTTTCCTATCAGATAGGAGTGTCCGATGGTTCCCCTGTCTATCGGACGTCTGGTACATCAAATTGAGTGTCCGATAGAGTGTTCTCGACTTTTATCAGACATCTGATACAAGCCATCGAGCGTCCGAAAAATTTTGGTGTCCTTTGGTCCTTTTGATTGAGTTCTTCAATTGCATCATTTGCCTTGATAACCTGAGTTGCCAATACACTCAATGGAAAGCATTAAATTTATTTCTTCAATTGTTTTGTAATTGTCAAAATTCGGGATCACGATTTACATTCTCTCCCTTTTTTATGATGACAAAACAATTGAATTTGATTTGATAAAAAAACATCAATAAGGAAAGCATGTATAACTCCCCCTCATTTTCTGAAACGTACACAGCTTGAGTTATACGTATAATTTAGATTGAGCATTTTAAACATATAGTCATATCAATCCATAACTCCCCCTTACTCGATTAACCATCTTTTTGATCAAGTATTTACTCGGCCAATCAACATATATGTCCAAGTCAATGTCAATTCATAAAGTCATAAACAATTCATCCAATCCAATTCATAAAATTGTAAAATTGATCCCAAACCGAGCCATATAATCTTCTCCCCCTTTTTGTCATCTCAAAAAGAATCAAACAATAGAATCAAAAAGAGTTGAAATCTTCAATACCAAATATGATTCCCAAAAGGCTGAAATCTTTAATACCAAATTTGTGACACACTAAATAATTTCAGAAACCTTCCAGAATCATAAACCATCTAATGCCAAAAATTCAATCATTTTTACCAATACCAGCCAGTATAACAGTCAACCAGAAACCAATGAGTCAATATATGATCAAAATACAGAACAAGGCTAATATCATCGTCACCAATCTTGAATGGCTAAATATAGAACAAGGCTAATATCAGCACCATCAATACGATAATTATCAATACCATCAAATATGTCATTCAATGCACAATCAGAATTCCAGTGATTAACAAGGTAAAGTAGAGATATTCAACACAACCACGATCATAGTGCAACACAAGTTCATCAAATATCCATCAGACCCAATGTTTCAACAAGAGTAAGAATGATAGCAATATCTCAACAAGAGAATCAATTCCACAAAGTTCAAGGATAGTACCAAAGCAATATTAACATCCAAAATACTTATCATGCAAAGAAATACAAAGTAGTAATAAGTATTTAATACTTAATACACTTCGACCATTGATAAAGTGAAACAAAAATAGAATTGATGCATCCTAATGGTGAAGTGCAACTGCTCCTAAGGTGCCTAAAGAGTGAAAGTAGACTTCGGTCCAGGCCTCCTTCTAGTAATTCGATAGGCTGAATGGTCTTCCTCTTCTGTGTCTTCATCATCTTCTTCCTCAGCTTCTTTAATGGCTGGTTCCTTACCCTTCTCAGATGTTGAGGGATCACGATGAGGAGTTTGAGATTCAGTCACTTCTTGAGTAGGGTCAGGCCGAGGTTCTTTGACATGTGAGGTATCCTCATCCATAGCAGGTAGGGGTGGGCACGGGTCGGGTACCCGCCCCTAACGGAATTTGGCTGACCCGACCCTAACCTATCGGGTCAGCAAATTTCCGACCCTAACTTTCAAATTTTTTTATTTTTTTATTTTTTTACCCTAACTTTCAATTTACTATTGATAAATGACCACATTTTATTAAAGATTTAACAGTCTAAAACCAATTCATTTCAAAAATCCAAGATCCAACACATTTCATCAAAGATTTAACAATTCAAAATCAACACATCAATATTCTATCACACATTTCATTCAACAATCAAACCAGTCTCTCAACTCTCAAGTATCCAATACAATTCAACAACCTCAAATTGAGGAGAATTTGTCTTCGAAGCAGATTTTCTGGGGTGAATAGATGGGTCACGAGTGAAACGAAGTGTTTGAGAGGTGGTGGGAGTAATAGGTGTGTCATGAGTCCTTTTTGAATGAGATTCAGAAGCAGCCTCTTTGGTATACCATGTACCATCAAAAAACTTTAAATTTTTTCTTTCAAAGTAAGATTTTGTGAAAACAGAAGTGGACGTGTCCTTTGGACAAACTCCAGAGATTGGAACCTTAAAATGTTCGAAAATTGGAGTTAAAAACTTGTCATAGGACAATTTTCTCCTACTGTCAGTACACAATTTCATTAGAAACTTGCACATGACAAATCCAAAATCAATGTGAATTTTCTCAACAAAGCAGTAAAAGAGATACAATTCCATCTTATTTGCATCAGTACGATACCCATTAGTAGGAACAAGAAGATTCGAAATGATTGAGAAAATGATCAAGTTTTTAGGAGAAAGGTCCTCCAATTTAGCATCAACAGGAGTTTGAAAAGGAGATTGAAAGTATGACATCAATTTTTATGCATTGAAATGATTGATGCTAGTTGGATTTTCTTCATAGGATAAAAAATTGGCAATTTTACTTTTGCAGCCAAATTCAATAGTGGTTTTCAAATTTTCATTTACCACATCAGAATCAAAAACCAAGTCCACTCCATTCACACGAGATCTTAATTCATTACGAGAATTTCCTTTTCTAAAATTAGCAAAAATTTGATATAGCATCTCAGGATAATAAACATTGGGCACGGTAATAATGTGGGACCATTTTTGGAATTCGAAAAGCTTAAGAACGGAATCGAGATCAATGTTTCTAAACTCAGAAGGATTGATTGATCTCTGGATGATGAAGCCTTCTTGTGAAAATAAGGCAAACTTTTCTTTGGTTTCATCATCTATGAATTGAGGTAAAGGAGGGGGTTGGGAAGTAACCTAAGAATCAGTATGAGCATTACGAGTTTTTTGAGTGCTTGCAGAACCCTTTTTCTTCCTCATTGAAGTCCGCTTAGCAGTTGGAGTTGGTGTTTCTTCATCTCTGAGAAGTCTCTTGCGTCCGGTAGCTGATGAACCCCCACGAATTCGGACCATTGTGTTTGTGTATGTGTTTCAAGTGGTGACCAAGATGAGGAATGAGATGCTAAGTGTTTAAACACCAAATTTGATGATAATGGCATGATCAAACTGCCTAAGAAGGAAGGAAGTTTAGTTTTAGGGTTTTTGAGGAGATTTGGGATTGGAAAGGATCGTGATTAATGGTGAGAAAAGTTGAAGGGTCACGGCTTGCAATAGATTTGTGAGAGAGTTTGAGTTTTCAATTTTGAAATTTGTTGCAAGTCTGAGTGGGAATTTGGGTTTTTTGAAGGCTGGTGGTTGGGAAGGTGCGTCTGAATTAATGAGATTTGACTGATTGAAATGAAGAGAAATAACCTGATAAGTTGTGACTTTTGGTGTGTCGGACATCCGAACGACGTGAAGCGTCCGACACATCCGTCCAATAGAATTTTCTGGAAAACAGCTAAAAACACTGTCGGATGTCCGTTCATCAAGATTGGATGTCCGATAGAATTTGACCAGAAATATTTAAAAGTTCTTTTCTAAAATTCCCAATTTCGAACGTAAATATATAAATTGATCTAGGAATAAAGTTTTTGTGAAAATATCGACAATTTGGTCTTTTGAACAAATGTAATTCACATAAATTTCACTTTTTTGAACAAGATCACGAATTTATGTCTATGTGCTTTGTTCTAAAATGTTGAATTGGATTTTTTTGTCAAATTTATGACACTTGTGTTATCACAATAAATAGGCAAATTATCATACAGCAACCCGAAATCATTCAAAGTATGTTTCATCCATAATAATTCAGCACAACATGCACTAGCGGCAACATATTTTGCTTCAGTTGTAGACAAAGAGATAGCATTTTGTTTCTTACTGAACCAAGATACCAAACAATTGCCAAGCAAATGACATGAACCACTAGTACTTTTTCTATCAATTCTACAACCACCAAAATCAACATCCGTATATCCACATAAAGCAAATTCATGGCATTTAGGATACCAAAGACCAAAATTCAAAGTTCCTTTCAAATATCGAAAAATTCTTTTAACGGCATTTAAATGAGATTCTTTAGGACAAGATTGAAAGCGAGCACACAAGCAAACGGCAAACATAATATCAGGTCTACTTGTGATTAAATAAAGTAGGTTTCCGATCATACCTCTATATTTCTTCCTATCAACACTTGTACCTTCTTCATCCTTTTCGAGTTTGGTAGATGTACACATTGGTGTTCCAACTTGCTTTGAATCCTCCACGCCGAATCTCTTGAGAAGTTCTTTTGTGTACTTTATTTGATTAATAAAAGTTCCTTCATGAGTTTGAAGGACTTGGAGTCCGAAGAAGAAATTTAATTCTCCCATCAAACTCATCTCAAATTCATTTTGCATGATGGTGGAAAAACCCTTGCACAAACGCTCATTAGTGGTACCAAAAATAATATCATCAACATATATTTGCACAACAAGGAGATCATTCAACTTTTATTTTGTAAAAAGAGTAGTGTCTATAATACCTCTTTTAAAACCATTTTTTAATAAAAAATCCACTTAAACGCTCATACCAAGCTCTAGGAGCTTGTTTTAAGTCATACAAGGCTTTTGAAAGCTTAAACACATGATTAGGAAATTTATCACTTTCAAAACTGGGAGATTGATCCACATAAATCTCTTGATCAATAAAGCCATTTAGAAAAGCACTTTTAACATCCATTTGATAAAATTTAAAACCTTTGAAACAAGCAAATGCAAGAATCATTCTAATGGATTCTAATCTAGTTACGGGAGCAAATGTTTCATCAAAATCTATACCTTCTTCTTGAGTATAGCCCTTGGCCACTAATCTAGCCTTATTTCTCACAATTTCACCATTATCATTTAATTTATTTCTAAAAACCCATTTTGTGCCTATAATAGGGTGATCTTGAGGCTTTTCAACTACGGTCCATACATTAGTTCTTTCAAATTGGTTTAATTCCTCTTGCATAGTTACAATCCAATTTTCATCTTTCAAGGCATCATTGACATTTTTAGGTTCTAAGTGCGACACTAAAGCAAAATTGTGAAGTAATGATTTTTTTGAGGAACGAGTTCTTGTCTTTTCGGATGGATCACCAATTATCAAGTCCTTGGGATGATTTTGAATGAACTTCCAAACTTTAGGAAGATCTTTTGGTAAATCATCATCCTTGTCTTCTTCTGCATTTGATTTCCTTGAGTGCCATTTTCCTCGGAATTTTCTTCCAATTCAGTATTGTTTTCTTCTTGGAGTGTAAGTTTCTCAAGTTCTTTTTGGCTACCTACATCATCATCTACAAAAGTGCTTTTGGAAAAATCACTATTAGACTCATCAAATGTAATGTGTATAGTTTCTTCAATCACAAGAGTTCTTCTATTATAAACTCTCTTTTGTTTTCACAATAACACAAGAAAATACCTTCATCGTTTTTCTTATCAAATTTTGCAAGATGTTCCTTAATATTTAAAATAAAGCACTTGCATCCAAAAACTTTGAAATAGCCAACAATTGGCTTTTTACCAAACATCAACTCATAAGAAGTTTTGCTCAAAATTGGTCTTAACAAAACTCTATTCATTACATAACATGCCGTATTCACGGTCTCGACCCAAAAATATTTTGGCAAATCATTTTCACTTAACATAGTTCTTGATGTTTCAACAAGAGTCCTATTTTTTCTTTCAACAACACCATTTTGTTGGGGGGTTTTTACAATAGAAAATTCATGAGTTATTCCATTATAATCATAAAATTCCGAAAAGTTACAATACTTAAATTCTGAACCATTATCACTTCTAATTTTGACAATGTGTAAACCAAGCAAATTTTGGACTTTTGCAAACAAGGAAACAAATTTTTTTGAAAGCATCATCTTTATGAGCAAGAAAAACAGTCCATGTATATCTAGAATAGTCATCAACAATCACAAGACAATATCTCTTACCACCTAAGCTCGCAATTGGTGTAGGACCAAACAAGTCAAGATGTAAAAGCTCTAATGGTCTAGATGTAGAAATACTCTTTTTAGGTTTAAAAGAAGCTTTGGTTTGTTTACCAAATTGGTATGCATCACAAATTTTATTCTTTTCAAACTTAATTTTAGGCAAGCCTCTAACAAGTTCCTTTTTGAAAATTTCATTTAGCACATCCATATTGAAATGACAAAGTCTTCTATGCCACAACCAAGGATCTTCATTTGAAATTTTGAGACATTTAAAGCTAGAAGAATCAATTTTCTCAAGAATCACAACATAGATGTCATTGAATCTTTTTCCTTTGAAAATGATATTGAATTTTGAATCAAGAACTAAACATTCATGCTTTTTGAATAAAACAAATAAATTTTTATCACATAATTGACTAACACTTAATAAATTATAGCCTAGATTATCAACTAAGAGAACATTATGAAGAAATGTTTCACCATTCTTACCAACATCACCTACTTCAATTGTTTTGGCTTTCATGTCATCTCCAAAAGTCACTTTTCCACTTGATTTTGATTTGAGATTGATGAATTGTGATGGATCACCGGTCATGTGTCTTGAGCATCCACTATCTATGAACCACTTTGATTCCTATATGACTTTCTCCATTTTTACCTACACAAAAGATAGAAAATTTGGTACCCTTTAATTTTTGGGTTCTTGATGGTTAGAATCATGCTTAACTAACCACATACATTTCATTCCTTTTTTCATGTTTCTCCTTACATAACAATCATGCTTCAAGTGACCTTCTTGACAACAAAAGTCACACATAATGGTAGGATTATTCACATGATTGGTTTAATAAACCTTACTCCTCTTTTTCTATAAATTGTGAATTCATTTGCACTAAAAGTTAGTTTCCTTTCATAAGCATTAAAATGAGGCTTCAATTCATTTCTTGAAGGATAGTTTTGTTTTTTATTTTGAAGAAGCATGTCTAGTCTATCCATTCTACTTTTTAAATCATTTTGTTTTTCCTTAAACATTTCACAAAGACTTGATTTTCTATCTAGTTCATGTTGTAACTCAATTTGATCTTTTATCAAGCAATCATTGTCATATTTCAGTTTTTTGTTATCTTGAAACAAATTTGCATTATCTTGCAAGAGAAAAGTGATTTTCTGTTTTAACTATTTATTTTTAGCATAAGACTCTTTCAAGCTATCATGTAATCTTTCCAACAAATGACTCAAGATCATCATCATCATCATCACTTTCACATTGAGAGTTACAAGGTGTTACCTCATTGTCACCAATTGCCATGAAAGCAATTAAAGCAGATTCCTCTTCTTCTTCAATCTCACCTTCCAAATTGCACTCATTCCAAGTGATTTGGAAGTTGTTGAATCTTGGTTTTCTTTCATTCTTCATTTCTTTCTTCTTCTTCGTTGGGCAGTCAACTGCATAATACCCAAGCTGTCCACATTCAAAACATTTATCTCTTTGCTTTTTGTTTGCATCTTGTCTTTCCTTGTATCTTGTGTTGAATTGATTGGGGCTTTGATTGCTAGGACTGCCTTTTCTAAACCTTCTTTTGTTGAGAATCCTCTTGAAACTTTTGGTGATAAGGGCGAGATCACTATCATCACCATCCATGTCTTCGTTATCTAATGAGGCCGAATCATCCTCATCTTGGAATGCTTTTAGAGCAATGCTTCTCTTGGCCCTTGCATCTTCTTCATCCTGCACTTTGCTCTTGAGCTTCAACGCATAAGATGTTAGAGAATTTATGAGAGACTCAATGGGCATAGAGTTCAAATCCTTTGCTTCTTCAATTGCAGTCACTTTATTCTTCCATTCATTAGGTAAAGCATTCAAAATTTTTCTGTTTTTCTTACCAAGGGTGTATTCTTTATCCAACACCTCTAAATCTTTGATAAGATCATTGAATCTGCAATACATTTTATCTACATTTTCATGAGGTTCCATTTTGAATGATTCAGATCTAGTGACCAATATAGACTTCTTTTGTTCCCTTACATCTTCACTATCTTCAAGGATTTTCCTTAACTTATCCCAAATTTCCTTAGCCAATTTACATCCTTTAACTCTAATAGATTCATTTGTATCCAATGCACTATATAGAACATTCATGGCTGTAGCATCTAAAGTAAGATTAGCCCTATCCTCATGAGTTAATTCATTCCTTGTCTTTAATCTAGGAACATGAGTAATGGGATCATTAATGGTAGCAGTGTAAGGACCTTCATTAACAATAAACCATAGATCAATATTAATAGATTGCAAGAAGATAATCATACGTTCTTTCCAACTAACATAGTTTGAACCATTGAACATGGATGGTCCAGTAACTGATTGTCCCTCTACAAACATAGCATTGTTGGTTGTCATCTTTTCTCTAAGCGGTTAACCTTGATCCTAGAGACCAAACTCTGATACCAATTGTAAGGCCCAAAGACAACCTAAGAGGGGGGGTGAATTAGGTTGATTAAAATTAATCAAAGTAACAATGCCTCTTTTTCACAATGACAAATTCAACTTCTTACTCAATCAATTTGTCAATCAAATGAGCAATAGAAACCAAGAAGAGTAGATGATATAGCAATAGATGAATAGTGAAGTAAACTGAAAATAAAGATGATAATAAGCAAACCGATCTTCTTCAACACTCCTCTTGAGCTTGAAGAATAAATCTCAATTCAAGCAACTTCAACTTGATGAATTTCAACCAATCTTGTGTACAATGGAAGGCTTGCTTCCTCCTTACCCTAAGCAGCACTTAGTCAAGTTAGGAAGTTTTACAATCATTTGGATAACCCTCTCAAAGCTACACTATTGAAGAATCACTCACAATTGAAAAGCTTGCAAATGAACTAACACTTCAAGACCTACAATTCTTTCACCAAGAGTATTTTCTTACTAAAATCACTCTCAAGAACTTGTATTCTAAGTGTACAAAAGTCACTATTATTCAGACAAGGCTCTATTTAAAGGGGACCAAAAAGTGCCTTGATAATAGTGGTCAACGAATAGAAGGCAGCTGAAGAGTCAACTAGCCGTTGGAGCTATCGGACGTCCGACACAATGTTGTGCGTCCGATGAAAGCGTCCGACAGGTTGTTTCAATCTTTATCGGACGGTCGATGCAGATTTTTGTGTCCAATGAAGCTTGCGTCCGACAGCGACCAGAGAGCTCAGAAATTTTCTTGGATACGATCGGACGTCCGATGAGGTTGATATGTGTCCGATACGAGTGTCTGATGGTTTTCCTATCTATCAGACGTCCGGTACATCAAATTGAGTGTCTGACAAAGTGTTCTCGACTTTTATCGGACGTCCGATACAAGTCATCGAGCGTCCGACAGACTTTGGTGTCCTTTAGTCCTTTTGATTGAGTTTTTCAATTGCATCATTTGCCTTGATAACCTGAGCTGCCAATACACTCAATGGAAAGCATTAAATTGATTTCTTCAATTGTTTTGTAATTGTCAAAATTCGGGATCACGATTTACAATCACCTACATCTCCATACAGCAAATGGCATTCAAAATCTCACTCCAACGAGATTGAATAGGCGGAGGCAGAGGAGGAACGGAAGCAGACGTGATAGGTTGAGTGAAGGAATCTCCACTGACATAGAAATAGTAGCGGTAGCACCTTGCATTTGAGTGAAAGTAGAAGCCTCTCCGGTTACCTCCCCTTGTAGCAATTGAGCTCCAAAAGCAGTGGAGATCTTCAGGGATTTCAACAGAGAGATATTAACCTCGTCAGTGGACTTGGTTTTCACTTTGGCCTCTCCACTCACATTCATGACCTTCCTTTCAAATAATAAGGAGAGAAGTCGAGGAAAGGTAAAACAGGAATTGCCAACTTTCATCTGTGCCGTTGTCCTCAAATAATTAATAATAACTACTCGACGAAGGAATTCGATCAAGTGAGTACCCATACCCATAATCATTTTGTCCAAGAAATATATATCAATATTTCTCAGCTCACTTTTTCCACTCTTCTTGGGCAAAGCATTATGGGTGAAGATGTAGAGGAGCAAGTGGTAGCGGTTTCGAAATGAATCTGTAAACACCAACTTTTTCATTCCTCTAGATGTCCGGTAGGCACCTCTAAGTCAATTTACCACAACGGCCAGCTCCCAGGGCTCTTGAGAACGAAACTCCTTAGTGATTTTCACATCAATACCCTCATTCTGGCAATTGATGAGAGTGGAGATTGTGTCTCGCTCTATAATCAACCTTCTACCTCAAACCCAAGATTTGATCCAATTCACACTGTGGCTCTCCTTATTCACCATATTTGCATAAACTTTGTGAACCAAATTAGGGTAGAAATATTGAGGCAACGATAGGATCGGTGCCCACTCAAGTCTAGCAAATGCCTTGGTGATGTAGTAGTGGGCGTCGATTGTTGGCGCAAGGTGTTTCTTCGTTATTAGCTCCTTCCCTTGACTTGCCTCGTACCAGATTTGGTTGTCTTCAAGTGTGAGCCGATTGGTATCATAAGTTGGAGGTGATGGAGGTGGTGATGCTTGACAGCTAGAAGTAGCTTGCCTTTTTTGTGTTTGTAGGGGTGGTGACTTCAAAATCTCCTCTTCTTCATTCGACCTTAAGGGTGAAGTGTCTTCTAGAGTTGCCAAAGAGGTTGGAGAAGTAGGTTCATGTTCTGCCCTACGCTTGCCACGCGTTCTCACCATAGTGCCATAGATCAATCGAATGATGTTGAAGGATGCACAAGCAAGTGATTTGAACCAAGAAAAGCAATGAAATTGTCCTCAAAATTCATGAAAAAGAGTTTCCCTAAAATGAAGAACTTTGGATCAAAACTCAAATTTTTGGTATTTTTGATGCAAAAGCTTTGAGGGTTTTTGCTCCCAAGTGGTTTTTGGATGATTTAATGGTCAGAAATTGGAGTTTAATCGATGGAAATTGAAAATTGAAGGAGGAGGGTGAAGAGGGTTTATGGTTCGAGGAGCAGAAAGGAAGAAAAATGAAGAAAAAGGGCTTGGATTGCACTTACACCTATGATTTCTAGACGGATCCGAGGTCAGATGGTTAAGATCAGGTCTCGAATCGTGGCCTTGAATTGACCGCCTAATATCAGAAGTTTAACCGAGTTTCGGATTCGAGGACTTTATCCTCAATCTGAGCTCGGATCTTTATACAATTGCTTTGTTGCAGAATTTTACATTCTGACAAATTTTTCATTAAAAATTAAAACAACTTCCAATGTAACTTTTATTTATTGAAAGCCTACCACACATGAAAAGTAATCCAAACACAATTGCCAGCTATTTAAAGCACGTCAAACACATGGATATTGGAAATTGAGGTCATGAGTTCTTTGATCAAAGTCACAACTTGAACACTCAAAATGCAAATGTGATGTTTTTAACTCCTCAAATGAGTATCAATTTATCTTTTCAATCATTTTGCATATGCTCATGTATAAAGTTCATGCTAATAACATGTTTAGCACTCAATCCAAAATCTCATGCTCTTGAATTATGAAAATGAGATTTAACTTCCCTTTTTCCATTCTTTTCTTGACACCTTCAATATAGCGACACCTACAACCCATAATGACACACAAAAAGTTAAAAAGCAATCAAAATAAGCATAAATATACTAAAAACACTTAAAGCAATTAAACCGCTGGGTTGCCTCCTAATCAAAACTTCTTTATAGTTGACAGGTGTCGAGCCTATGTAATAATAAATACCTACTACAGAAAATATGAATTTTGAGTATAGTGGTGAGTAAGATCGTCTCCACAGGAATTTGGAAAAATTCATTCCTTTTAAAGTGAGAAATATAGGGGGATTTTTTGAAAGTTTATAAATAAGTAATCAACTAAGTAATAAAACAATTCACTAAAATAAGCAGGAATTAAATTAATAATAGACAAACTCTAGTCAAAGATTCAATTTCTCAGATATAGTCCATATATCTGATCGTCGATACAAAGATAGTTTACTCAATTCATTAACAGGCTGGTTATAGTCGTCAATAAGTTCTAACGATCAACTTTTCCTTAGTTTATTGATAATTAAGGTACGACCATTAACTATCCCTAACCAGAAAATAACCTTAGGTACGACCGTACGATTTCATTTTCCAATTGCATTACGAATTAGAAAAGCCCAAACCCTAACCAATAAACATGCTACGACGGTTTGTTTAAGTTAGATTGTACGTTCTCCTAACGTGTGTTAATATTGATTACCACTAATATTAATCAACTAAACAATTATGGATTTAGCAATTCAATTTGGCAGTAGATTATTAAGTTATTTTGAATATCGGGTCCTTGATATTCAACTAACAAAATAATAACAAGAACATAAACTAGAGAATGTACAACTATTAAGAAATTAAATAAACAAATAATAAATCAGTTAGATCTCACACATAATCGGAATTGCGTCGTCGTTGACTTGATCTTTGACTAGATAAGAAAATTAGCCACGTTTTATGGAGAAAATTCTACAAAAGATTCAAGAGAAAAGATAAAGAGTCATCATCTGGTTTTTAAGTGAAAATAGAGAAAGAAAGCAAAGGATGACGGCTTCGTTTCTTTTCTCCCGAAGAATCGAATCGTCCGAAGTCCCCAGTAGCATGCAATAGAATAGTCTCCATTGAATAAAATTCTTCAAGATCGTTTTCAAAATTATTATCATTTTCTAAAAAATCATTTGGATCACTCTGCTCTGATACCATTCGGATAGAGTGGCCCAGAACATAACTACCAATCAAAAGATTGTCTCATCCGCAGCAACCAGGAAACTCGTCCAAACACTAATCGCTAAGATTCCTTTTGTGCTAATCTATTAGGAATTTCCTAATAGAAATAAAAAAAACTACTACTTTCCTAATCTAAAAAGTATTCTAATAATAAAAATTAGGATAGTTTCCTAATACCAACAAACTACTAATTAGTCAAAGAAAAGAATCGTTCCAGTCTGCCTCGGAATTAGACTCCTCAATTCTTTGGAAACTTCTCACGCGCACGAGATTCCGACTGTCCTGGACTCGAAAGCATGACTTAGGTGCACCCGTGTCTAACTGCAGGGAAGTCTTCTGAAGAAAATTTTTTTTTCAACCCATTTTCATTACTAATTTCTGCAATTATCACCAAACACAAAAACTAAGTAGACTCCACCAAACAGTGCAATATTTAGTCCAACTAATTAGGAAATATTAATAAAATTGACGACTAATATGCACCCTATCAGTAGTCATTAGCTTGACTATTAAATCTCTTTATCAATTGGGTTTTATCAAAGAATAATCCACTAATTTTGGATGTGGTAGATCAACAAATAGTGGTTAAATTTCATGAGCCCTATATTCATAAGAGTTGATAATTGGAAGCGGCTTACCTATCTCAAATAATTCATGGGTATTACATTCGATTTGTAATACTTGACACGATACCAAAGGCATGTCGGTGAGACTTTCTTGATACTACCATTAGAACCTACACTTTTGAAACACTCCTCAAGAGGGATTAAAAATGAATCATTCATGATTTCTTCTTGAGGTTCAAGATTAGTTCTAAAGACATTATCAATTGAAGTGTATATATTCTCATTAAGACAACTATTATGATCATCATTTTCATCAAGATACAATCCACTTTCACATGCAACATCTCTGCCATTCTTAATAGGGTAAACTTGCATGTTATTTGACAAAATAACTTCACACAAACATGCAATTGGTCTTTTATCCTACTTAGGTGAGAAGTTAATTTATCTATCCTTTCCTCCCTATCAGATTGATTGGAAATTGCATTAGCTAGCTTTTCTGTAGTCAAATCTACTTGATTAGCAAAGTTTTCTACAACAAACTCCTATTAATCCTTTTCCTCTACTATGGCTAATTCCAAGTCAAAGGTGCATTAGCTAACTTTTCAATAGCTAATTTCCAAGATGGCTTAAACTCATGTTGGACACACTAGGGTTTATAATCATCATAAAAGCATGATGAATTAGTGTACATTGATTGATCATCCCAAACATAAGCATATGAATTATTCCAATTAACATCATACTGATCAAAATAAGAATTGCAATGCCCAAATTCATTATAGTAATCCACATTTTGTGCTTGCACACATGTATAAAAAACATGATATCCTCCACACAAGTCACAAATCACATGATTAGAGTTAAATGTATTAACATTCCTCTTTTGTTCAATCATATTAGTAAGGGTGTCCAACTGCACTTTTAGTATTATATAATCAAGTTTAGCTTTTAAACTCTTTAAACCATCTTCAAACGACATACCTTCGAACTCTCCTTGGTTACCTCTATTTATGGAAATTTGCACATCATAACGGTTGATTGCCGAACTTCCATTTCTCATGTACTGTTTTTCAAATTGAACCATTCTTCTTGAGTCTTTAAACATGCTTTCAAAGTAACTCAAAATAACTTTAGTCAAGAAGAATAGATGAGTAAACATATACACGGACAAAACATAAAAACAAGAGACAAAAAATATACAAGACTAACAACACTTAAAACATACACATGTAACTAGATTCAACAAACACACAATACTTGACTTGGACAAAACATCAAACATAAGGTAAGCAATAAATACAACTAAAATGTCTAAATTAATAATGCCACTCTTCACACCGATATTGCCATAAATCTTCCCCAACAATGGTGAAATGACAAGCATGGGGCATGTATACATATTGAGCAAAAATCATTATTTAAGTTTTACATTTATAAATTCCAAAATATCCCACACGCGATTTTCTACAAGTATACAGGTCGAGATTGAATAGAGGGTATTAAGGGTCGATCTGACAAGGAAAAATGAACAATTACAGGCACTACTAAAACTTCCCTATTATTTAGACGGTTAACAAATTACCAAAGTAAAACTATGCTAAAATGTGTAAGAAAAAAATTTATCAAATAAAAATGCTTTAGATCATGAAATCCCTTACTACTCATGTAAGTGCAACTCTTGGATCAATGAACACTACTATCTTGGCTAGTCATGGCGTAATTACCTAATGCACATGAAACCCGCTTTCGTTAGCATATCAACCACACCTATAGTTAATTCATACCTACTTTTGTGGTTATGAAGTTAACTGAAGGTTCATTAGCTCTATGAAATTACATGAACAAGTCACTAAAGTCACAAAGGTGCATCTCTACTTTGTGAGTGTACTCCCTAGGTCTACCACTTCCTTAAACTAGTGTTAAATTTCAATTTTCATTACAAATCTAACACCTTTAGATTATATAATCAATGGTCAATCAATCATGATTAGAAAAATAAAGTGCTAAATAACTTGGTCAAAATAATAGATCAAATAGCCAAGAGGTCAACACAAAACAATCATAGAAAATTCAACCAAAACCCAATGCATAAACTTTAGAAACACACCATACATCGAAAATTCCAACTTGTATTATAGCCAAACAAGACATCCAATACAAAAGAGAAAGTGATAGGAGAGATATCACCCATACAACATGAGATCAAATCCTCCATCTTTGCTTCTCAATCTTCATCAAAATCTAGTTATAAATAAAAGAGGACAAAACTAGACTATACTACTTAATCTATACTAAACTAAACAAAGTAGAAGAGCTACATTTTTGTGATGTTTCCTTTCTCCTCCTCAAAAAGCTACCAAACAAGCTCTATAATGGCCCTATGATAGAGAATTAAGACTCCAAATAATCATGTTAAAGTTGTGCAACTTGTGTCTTGAAATCATCAGAAGGTGTTTCTTGAATCCTCCATGCTTCCTTATATCTTTCCAGCTAAAATTTCTTTTGAAACAATGGTCAAAAAGCAAGTGTGAAAAGAGCACAACTTGCTCTACAAGTTGCAGAATCGAAGTGGAATTTGAACCCTCGATCTGAGGTTGGATCGGTTTCATAGCCCTTGAGATCCAATTCCCTTGCATTTTATTTTGCCTGTTGAGCATGATCTGAGATCTTGTCATAGTGGATCCAAGCTTAGATCACTCCTCTCGAATCGATCCGAGCTCAGATTAGTCTCCCCTGTTTTCTTTTTGAAAAATTCCATTTCGCATGCAACTCCGACTCTTCAATGTTTCTTCAAAATTTGAACTTGCTTTATCAAAATTTAGCTGAAATATTTCCCAACTAATCCGAAAACACAAATGAAACTTCAAATCCTGCAAGAACAACATCAATTTGAATATTAATTCATTCAATTTCAAACTTTACTTGGAGAATTTTTCACTAAAATTGCATAAAAACACCTAAGGAAATCTTAAAGAAACCATAAAACTAATACCAATATACATACTAAAAATAAGTAAAATAAACTCTTATCAATGACCTTGTTGAAGAAGATGAGCCTCCATAGCCAAATGCCTCCTGCACCAGTCCAAACTACAAGAAGGAAAAAGGAGTTAAGCAATGTTGGTTTGAGAACTTAAACATATATAATCTCTTGACAAAGGATGCAGCAATACAGAAATAGTCAATCTATGACAGAGTAGGCCTTGCAGACTACGGTACAGGTATGCAATCAGTCTGAACTTCAGACCAGAGCCAATGAAGTGATAGCAGAGTAGCTGTAGAAGAGGATGTTTTACATTTTCTTGATTAATTTTGCTATCTTCAAATGCAAGGGACACAAAAAAGCGCTAAAGAAACTCAATTGAGGCAAACAACCTTTTAACACGTTTCTTCGCACGATTCCAACTACTAAAATACTACAAGGATAGCATGAATATCATGCATCCAGTAAATTATGCTACATTACATAAATATCCTGCAAATCAATGAAATGCAAATAAATCATCAAAGTATGCAACCTTCTTTGGATTACCATTTTTTCCCAAAAAATGTTTACGTTTTGCACGAACATATTTTTCAATCACCTTCATTTCACATATATAAAATCGTTACAGTACATTTTTTTAATAAAAATTCTGGAAAATAGCAATCCAAATGGGCTAAGATGAACAAAATCAATAGAAACAAATGAAAGTACTTGTCTTCGAATTACTAACTGATGTATTATGTCCTCTATTTGTTTGTTTAACTAGAATTTTTATCAAATGAATCGTAAGTACATATGTAAATTGAGTTTCTATAATGTATCGAGAATAAATACAAACGTCTGATGAACTGGCACTTGCAGATCCTTTTTTTTGCGGACACTTGAAAGTGAAGATTGATCAGTTTAGTATCAGAAGTCCTACCATTTGCTTGCTGCTTCATTCTGAGAGCAATCACATTGAACTTGCGATTCTCATGTCTAAATACTTTGACCTTGAATGTTAATAAACTTCTTTCTCGTATCTAAACAATTGGACTCTTGCAGTCAAATTGGATAACATTCCACAAGTTTTTCTTTTCTTTTTAGTCAATTATCTATTTGCATTAATAATTTATATATTCATTAGGCATATGTCTAGGCACATTTCATGATGCTAGTAATTAACATTAACTAGTTCACTTCAATAATTAGCTCAATTGCATATGAACCTAAGATTTTCAAAATTTTCAATTTCGTTATTGCATGTGGCTCTTTTTGGAAAATTTATGGTATGCATTTGATCAACATTAGAGCAAGGAAACAAAATTTATTTCCTTAGGACTTGGAGGTCACAGGTTCTGATCCCTCCTTTTCCCTTTTCACTTCTTAGATCCCACCTATTCACTGTTAGATTTTTTTAAAAAAATAGAATTTATTTGCAAATGCAATTTAATCTACTTCACAATTTCAATTTGGTTAGAACTTTACTAATGAAATCACTTCTCTTTTCAACTGATTCGTTCTAGCATTAATTAAATAAGGGAAAATGGCCATTTTGTTCCATCATCTTCAGAATCCTGACCAATTTAATATCCTATCTATCATCCCAGATATTTTAGTCCTTTATCTTTACAAAAAAAAAGAAAAAAAAATAGCTCAATCTTGGATCTCAAACGAAAGATTAAGAATTTCTAAAGAAATTAGTCGAGGACAAGACATGTGAATAGCTAAAAATGACTATTTTGGTCTATTAATTTTGTTCTTTCAATAATTTAAACTCCTATGTAAAATTGCTCCGAACATCCACAAGACTTGTATATGAATGTTTTAATTGGTTTGATCAAAATCATTTAAGAGTATACTCACACTCTAAAGAAATACTAGTGTTAAGGTCATACCTAATACATGTGCAATTTAGAATTATTTATTAATTTTCTGAATGTGTTATTTATGTTTTTATAAATTAAACTTTATATAAATTTTTCATGAAAAGTATTGCTCCGCACATGCACAAGAAATTGGTTTAATCAAAATCATTTAAGACTATACTCACACTCTAAAAAAATACTAGTGCTAAGGTAACATGTGTGTGTAATTTAGAATTATTTATTAATTTTATGAATGTACCATTTATGTTTTCATAAAATTAAATTTTATATAAATTTTTTCATGAAAAATATTGCAATTTATTAGTAATTTTTTCTTTAATATAGTTATAGTTATTTGATAGTTACAACATTTAAGCAAGTTATGGGAGATTATATCAGTAAATGTGATTAGGTAATTAGGGTGAAAATTAAATTTTTTAAGGGCAAATTTAATTTTCTTTATTATCACATAGATTATTGCATAGATATTAAGTATTAAGCCAATTTTTTAAATAAATTATGTTGATTCCTAACAATTAAAAAAAAAACCTACCATGTTGACTCAGCATGCAAAGGTTGTGATTTAAAAAAAGAAGGGAAAAAAAAAAAGAGGAGGGACTGGGCGACCATGCTAACCAGCACGTCAGTCCTTTGCTATTTTTAAAAAATAAAATTTTTTTGCTAGCCTACCGTGCTGATGTGCATGTTAGGCATAGATCAAGAAATCACCCTCTGACAAGCCATATTTGATCAAGTTTTTTTTTTTTATCAATTATCTGAGAAATTAGCCCCAAAATCGCCATCTCTAATGGTGTACATGCTGTATATTTGACTAACTCCCTTACAAATTTTTTGTTTTCTATTAGAAATCCTAAATTGGTCTTCTTTTGTAGAAACAAGGAACTAAAATATTCGCGATTATAGATACAGGACTAAATTGAACAAAACCCAAAAGATGGGAGACCATGGCCATTTTCCCTTAAATAAAACTGAAAAACGTCTTGATTCAAGTCACAAATGAGACATGGATGCAATTTAGAAAATGGACTTATTCTACATGATAGACAAAGGAAAAAATTAGTAATTTCATAATGAAGATACCCGATTACCATAGGGTACGAAATTGCAGAATTTTACTCTAATATTTTCTTTGAATTATAATCCAAGTCATATAAATACATGGATTTCTATTGTACTAAGTCATGCTGTTAAGAGGCTTTATTTACATTATCATTGCAAAGGGCTTTTCACCTCTCCGGCTGTATTTTAAAATGTCCAAAGCAAGCATAACTCTTCTCTAAACTTCAATTATTGCTAATATGCCTCTGTTATCTTGGACGAAAGTGAATACTATTCCATTCCTGGAATAATGAAAGGAATTCAAAACACATATTTAGAAGTTTAATGAAATTGGCATAATAAAAAATGAAAAGAAAGTGTACAGCTGAATGGAATGATGAGTATAAAATGACATAGTGATAAATGATGCACTTGACACTACTGACATAAACCAACTTGGGTTAGCCGAGTTGGCCTCTAGGGAGAGATTAAAAATCTCCTTAGGTGTAGGTCATGGGGTATCAAATTCCATCACCTACATTTCATCTCCAGGATTTTTTGGAAGTTTCTCCAATGGGTGTGTAGGCATCCATTTGATTCAATAATGGTTTAGTCCCCTCCGAATTCTCCAATAAACCACTTTGAAATTTGAATCCACCTTCCCCATACTATAGAGTAAGAGTAGGCTAGAATGAGATCCATCGTTTCTGCAAAAATAAAAATAAAAATAAAAATAAAAATAAAAGGACACTACAGATATAAATATTGAGGATTAGGTTTACAAAATAGAAAAAAGAAATGAAATTAATGATGTAAGCAAATAATTCAAAACTATGATCCATGGATTTCAAAATGGATGACAATGTAAAAGGCATATACAATACATGTTGTTAATCGTGCACTCTTTCGTTTCTTATCAATATAAATGGTATGTTTTCTAGGTTTTTTTTTTTTTTTTTTTTTTTTTTGGTGCTGGGTGCTATACTATTTAGTTTTGTATATGTATAGTATACATTCACATAATTTTACCACAGGAATTGCACGTACGTACTTTCTATCACAGGTGCTACACCTACAAAAATATGCATAGATCAATATGTATAAAATTTCATAGATTATCTTCATGTATTTGAATGAGTAGGATTATCTGTATTTTGGTTTACATAACAAATTAAAATTGAATCCTTTATTTTAGGTGCTTTTTTTTTTTTTTGGGTCCAAATGTTGATTTTAAACCCTACAAAGGGAAGGGAAGGAGGATTTGAGATTCAAACCAAGGATCTCATAGTCACCTAACTAATGTCTCTACTAAATAATTTGGGTCCTGGAAGTTTTATATAAATGATTTACTAAGACTTTCATGATGTATAATATTTGATTCTTCCAAATGGAAAACAACATTACATATCATGTGTGCCAATAATAATTCAAAAGTACTAATGCTTTAAACAGTTCGGAAAAGTTACGCGCTATGATTGGCATCATAAAGCTTGTTTAAGAGCCAAGCATGATGCAATTTGCAGATATTCGCCACAAATAGGTTTTGATTAAAATTTTCTAAGCAGTTGAACATTCTCAGCTACGTATGGGTCTGTTGCTGCTTGAAAATGAATGATCAAATGGAGGACAAGAACATGGTAGAGTTAGAAAAGATTCTTCGTCTTACTTGACATGATGGTGTAGATGGTCATGGAAGTTCATCTTCCTATTAGGTAAAGGAGTATGAAAAACAACGAAAGTAATATTATGAAACTATGTATTTCCAAAAGAAATTTAAGGATTTCTAGTGCCTTTATCGATTACAAAGTATTGTTGAAAGATTCAAGTGCAAATCAAGTGCAAGAAGAAAATTCTCCTCTTAACTTGACTGGATAGCAGAGAGTGCATGATCCGGGCTTTCCATTTAGGACATTAAGGCGACATTTTCTTTACACGTCATTTTCTTTTTTTTTTCTTTCGTATTTTTTCCGTCTTATATTGTTTCTTGTTTTGTTTATAATTGTAAAGTACAACGGATGCAGTTCATGATAACATTTTCATTCATGGGGAAATGATGTATCATGCAACATTTTGATTCTCTCACACAGAAAAATAGAGTTACTATTTATGTGTGCTAGTAGAGTCAAAAAAGCTAGATAGCTCCTAAACTATAATTGTTGTCAACTTTTGGCCCCTCATCTAACTTTTTCTCTGATAAGCCCCTAAACAATGAAGATTGTGTAGTTTAGGGGCTTTTGGCCATTTTTGACACAATTCTGACTGGAATCAAAGGATATTTTTATCCAACAATTAATCAATGCCTCGGGATCATGAGCAGAAGTGCTAAGAAGAGGCAACACTTCATTTCCCTTAATTCACTATCAAATCTCTCACAAAAATCTCATTGAATCATGAACCCACAAAAAAACTTCCACATTGCAGTTTAAATTTATCTAGACTGTTAGCATGTTATCAATGCAAGACAGAGCTTCCTTTCCTTTGCTGCGTGCTGCTGAACCACAATTGCTTCACACCTTTACCTCTAATTTTGCTGCTTTTCGCTCACACTTTTGTGCACTATCCTCAACATTTTCAAGCCCTTTCTCCATTTGATTTATTTGCCAAAGCAACCTAGGTATAATCTGAAATAAACACAAACATATTTCCTCATCTATTTGTCTCCAAAACTTGCATCCCCCCTAGCCCTAATTCAAAATACCAACCAATAGTTATTAAAACTAAAACTTTTTATTAGTTTGTTAATACATCTACTGTTCTTCATTACCTCATCAATTAGGCATTTAGCATACCTTCAACCTAGGTTCCATGAAATCCATGATGTTGTTACAATGGTGTTCAGCCCACAATCACACACCAGAAGTATTGGGTTGGATCCTTGCATCTTCCCTTTCTACTCACTTGGGAGAAACAAACCCTAAATTCCTAATAGACAAGCTAAAGATGAAGCTGATGAATAGTAGAGAAGGAAGAGTACATTTATTTCTAGTCATGGGGCATTCATTAATTGTTGGATAAAAATACCCTTTAGTTCCGATCACAATTGTATCAAAAGTGGCTGGAAACCCTAAACTATACATTCTTCATTGTTTAGGGCTCATTGAAGGAAACAAATAGATGAGGGGTCAAAAGTTGACAATAGCAATAGTTTAGGGCTCCCCAAATTTTACTGGTGCTACTAATAATTCCAACGTACTATTACTTTAAATGACTTACACAAAATAATTTGATCACAAACTAGATATCTATTTCATTTTTCAAAAAAATTGAGCAAAACTAATCACTTGAAATCCCTATAAGCCAAAGGAGGGAAAAGCTTGACACGTGCTTAATAAGGTAAAAGTGTATGTAAAGTTATATTCAGGTAGTATTTTTCAAAAAAAAAAATATTGTACATGGCATGATACTGATGAGGAAATTTATGTGGAAAATTTAAAATATGTTTTCTAATCACCATTTTATATTATACATGCAAATTTATCTAAAGTACTATGAGAGAATTTTGTTAACAAAATCCAAAAGAACAAGTATACAACTGAACATCAAAACTTTGTTTTGATATCTCATATTTCATATACAACAATAAAGTACGTTAACTAGCACTACTAATTATACACGTCATGATTATTCTTTTATCTATATAGTACGCAAGCGAAAAATTTTGAGCCTTTGTCATCGTTAGGTTAATTCAATTTTTTGATTAACTACACTTTGCACCTCTCAACTGTTCTCAAATTGCACTTTGCACTCTACAATTTTAATTTCTGCAATTAACAGCACCAACTTTAATTTTGTTACAATCCACTCGAACAAACTCAATTTCAGCAGCACAAATCAGATTCCTTCCAACGGTCTTTCGTGAAAAGACCATTTCAATGTTTGTTTTTCCTTTTGTCCCTAGAATGCCATTTGTGTAATTGCAGTTAGAATAAAGTCATTGATTTAAATTAGAATTCTTCTATTCTTCCACTACTCTTTTGTACATATATTAACTGTATATACTTATTCAATTGTAACTAATTTAACAAAGAGTTTCCTTTTAGGCTCATGGATAGCATGGTGCCAATATAAATGCTTTTAGAGTTTTTTCTATAGGTATTTAGGAACAAAATTAGTGTATACTAAATTCAATTCACATTTCATTTCATTTCAAGTCATACTTATATGAAACCTAACGGACAATATTGAGCAAAATTTGAAATGTTAAGGACAAAAATGTAAAGTCAAAAGAGTTGACTAATAGCAAATTAATTTTCACTGCTAGAATTACTGAATTTCTGTCAATTATCCTATATTTAATAAAACCTAAAACTTTGGGGGCCAAATTTGTTTGGATCAAAATATTATAGGCTAGTTTGGCATTGGCCAAATATTAATTAGTAAAATATAATTTTCCCTTAAAAAACACACAAATGTAATTGAAGCCAGATCTTATACATAACTACCCAATATCAAATGATAAGCCAATATCAAATATCTATCATGCAAAAGAGCTGCCACCTACGGATTTACTGGTCAGATTTCTTCCTATAATGAATTTGGATGTTGGAGGATGTTGAGAGTCATATAACAGAATGCTATGACGTCCATGTGTAGCAAGTTAAGGGAGTTTAAAGTAGATGAAGTTACATCTTGATATATATTGTTGCAGTTAACATTATACCTTGATGTTGCAGGAGGAGTTGAAGTTTTAAGGAGAAAAAAAAGTTATAGGAAATTCAATATTTTTCTTTTTTATACTAGATGTTTATTGAAGATTAACAAAAGTCATGGGGAAGAAGTAGATGTTATCTTTATTGATATAATTGAAATCCAAAAGATATAACAAATCTACAGGGATTGTATGAAGTTCTTTGAAGCTAATGCTTCATTTATGTCAAGGTGCAATTACCTAGCATAAAGTGGGCTCAGATGGCTACCTCTTCCTGAATCCATTAGTATCTAAGTAGTTGAAGATGAACCAAAAAAGAACAGTGTTTTCAGAATCAAATCGGACCGGCCAGTTCGACCAGTTGAACAGTGAACCGGCTATGTCACCGGTTTGGTTTTGTATAAAAGTCGGAGAGTAGTCAAAACCCGTCAAAGACTGGTCAAACTATGTAGACCGCTATGAACTGTTCAAATTGTGACTCAGCAATTTTTTGACTTTTTTTATTTTTTGAATCTTTATAAAAAGATTAAACTTGGTGGTAGTGAGATTTGATCTTGAGACCTCATTTATAAAAATGATTAAATTTGGTAGTAGTGAGATTTGATCTTGAGACCTCAAATATTTTTGAAATTAGGTGAACATAAACATTTATAAGACTAATGAAACGTAAAATAAAAAAGGAAATTCCATTTCATAAGCAATTGCATCCTCTATTTCCATCTTCTAAACAAAGTCTACCACTCTTACCCATCCATGCCTCACTCCATTTCCACCTTCAAAGGTTTCAATCTTGCATCCTTTCCAATTTCACCTCCATCATTCCTCTTCTATTCACTAGTTTTCAGGGTTACCCAAAGTGTGTCAATGGCGATGGAGATTACAAATTTTCAAAAAAAAATTTATTTTAGAAAAAAAAAAAGTGAGCCGTTGAACCTGTTGAATTGGGAATCAGTAGCTTGATCGGTTCAGTTTCCGGTCCGGCTATAAAAACATTGAAAAAGAAGAAGAAAGCACAAAAACAAATTTAAAAATTTTGCCACCGTGGGTTACTTGCATGATCCTCAAAACTATATATACGTGTGTGTTTGTATGAGATGGGGAGGGAAAAAATAGATTTAAAAACTTTATTCCAAGATAATATTGGAGCCATAGCATGTGGTGTGCAAAACTTTGTTAATTAGTTAGATTTGCAACAGGAAATAAATTGATTTGCGTCTAAAGATTAAATGTACAACTATGACTAAGAACAACCAACTGACGTGTTGATAATAATTTCGTTGTGATGTCCTTTTCTTTGAGGGAGCTTATTCTCTAATTAATAAGCATCCACAAATTTGTCTTAGTGTCTCTATACAAATGATTGAGATTCATCATCCTCCCAATTGAGCATATATAATATGTGCCAATCTTGCTGAATTTTAACACCCAATTGGAGACCGTGGGACAGGAATATGTCAGAATAAAGTATCGAAAACATACCTCTCATATTATCAACTCATCAAAACATGTAATCTCGACTTTAATTTGTTGGACTTCAAATCAAATATATATGTTTGGTAAATAGAAAGTCTTGACCAATCAACAAATGTATTTATTAAATAATGCTCCAAAGTCATTGTTACATGATCAATTTTAAGTTACATAATTAGTTGTCTCTCACTTATACTAAAGTCAATCAGCTATGTATCCTATAAGGGATAATTTCAGATACCCCTTGAGGTTTTTCACAATTGTGCTTAATACCCTCCAAAATTAAGAATTACACTCATCTCCCCTTGAACCTTGATGGACACATTTAAGTTAAAAAAGTGTGAAAAGGTATTGACACACAAATTCTTGCCAACTTTACCCTGTTTATATTCTAAACAAAACATTTGCCATTTTGTTTATGAAAATTAATTAAAAAGGTGAAAAGTATGAAAGAAGTATTGATCCTCTCTAAACAGCAAGGAATACGTATACAATTATGCATTTTTCACCATGAGAAGCAAGAAGAGCTGGGCAAGTTGCAATGGCTCTATCCTGGCAGCATGTAAGCTGGATAAAGTGCAAAAAATGCATGCTATTTCCAACTCTTGGCATTCTTCCCTGAACAAGTGTCACAAGAAGGAGCATGCCAATTGCTAGTTATCATAGGAACTCAGCTCATGGAGAAACATTATTGAGGATCAAAAACAGAATATGTGGCTGCGGATGCAAGGCAACAAATGTGACTACTTCAGTTGTATAATGGAAATGAAGAAGAGGAAGTGAGCAGTGGAAGACAACAGGATCCAGTATCAATGCTAAGATCGCAGAGCATTAGAAGCAATGAAATTTCACCAATCCAAAAGCTGATAATAGTGAATCTAAGTTTACTAGTTGTATACCTATTCATACAAATTGTAAAAAATCCATTTGATTAGTCCACAACCATGTAATAATGTACAAGCGACATGCATAGCATCAGTAGTTACGTAGTCATGAAACCACAAGGCAAATGCTTGGTGGACACATTGAAGCAGAAACACATCTTACATGCTAGTTTAAAGATTGCAGGTCCATTGTGTACAGTTACATATGCCTATCAAGCATATAACTGAAAAAATAGGTTGAATACAAAATTTAAATAGCATAAGAACCAGTTAATATGTTCTAGTGATTACATGTCCACACTAAGCAGGAGTTATAAAATCTAATTACTTCAACACCATATACTTCACAAGATGAAATTGAATGATTCTGTTCGAACTTTTTTTTTCAAGCAATGCACATACAACAGGACTAAAATCTCACACGAATCTCATCACAGCAATTTTCTATCATAACACATGAATTACTCATGGATTTAAGTTGAGTAACAGCCGAATCAATCATCAATCGGCTTTATTTATGCCACAATTTAGCAGAACTCCATCAAATCATCATCGAAAATTTCAATACAATAAATCAACAGTCTTGGAAACGAATTATTAGTTTATGTAAACAACACCCACTCACAAGAACATCAATCACACCACATGTATGTCGTAATCAGCTAGAGATATAAGCTCAAATTCCTCTTCAATAAGCGATCAACAAGTACAAATGAGGATCGTGTACTTTAGGCTACCTTTGCAAGCAATCTACCACCTTTTTCTTCACAAAAATTCCTACTAGGTGCAATAAATCAAGCAATTCATTTTTTTTTTATCCCCAGTGATTTTGTTGGAGCACAAATAGTCATGTATCAGGTACCTAGTGAAGGATTACATGAAGCAAATGCTTTGGTTTGTGCTCAAGCTCTGTCCGCTACTCAATAGGTTTGGAAACTTTGACAAAAGCATAGTTTTGGCTTGAGTGCGCCCTGGGAAGACTTTCAAGTTCTAATTGAACAAATATCAAACAATTTGACAAGTGTCACATGTTATTTTTGTAACCAAGCACTCCATTACTTAACATACACCCAAACTAAAAATTGGTTTCACTTGCTTCTCTTTGGAACACTTATAACAAGATTGATATTCGATATCATTTTTTACTATGTGCAAGCTAAAGAAATTATTTTCATACGAATCTATTATACAATATTCTGTGATACTAATTTTTACAATTAATTATGTCGTATTATGTTTTCTTCATAATAAACTTGAATTATACAATGTTGAGTTTTATAAATATCCACACATAATTGTTTTATTTCTATGAACTCCTCCAAGCTACTCTTAGAATAAATGAAATATATTCAACAAACTTCTTTAATGTCATCCCAAAAGAGTTTTTCAATTATTCAACTTTACATATGAATTTGGTAATTTTGTCCTCTTTGTGCACTTATTATGCACGAAAAGTACATGTTTTGAGAAGAAGTGCATTTTCTGTTGCAATTTGGGTAGTACATAAGTATGTTTGAAATCAAAGGTATATATCATTTGGGGGAAGCTACAGCTGAAGTATTGTGAGGAACCAAAAGTAGGAATCTGGACTCATTGACTAAGGTTCGTGCCTCTTCTAATGGTGTTCATGAAGAAAACAAAAAATTAAAGTTGGAATTACACTATTTGTTCATTCAATATATGTGGTGCTTAATCTACACTATTAATTTTTATTTTATTAATAATGCTTTCGTGAACCCCCCCCCCCCCCCCTCTCCCCTTAAAAAAACCCAACACAAAAAAAAAAAAAAAAAGTAAAGCTTCGGTGAAAACTCACTCTTTCTCTCTATCAAAACTCACATACCGCCATAATGGAGCAATTGAACAATTGAATAACCACTTGGATTTACTGCATGATGCTGCTGTAACGGACTGCTCTGCTTTATACTAAGTCACGAGCAATAATGTATAGCCTTGCAGTCACTTAATAGTAGGAACAGTTCAAGTTAGGTCAAAAGGATATAAGTTCTACTACAGAGTCATGCATCAGAAATCACTTCTTTTTAAGCTTTTCTTGTTTTTTAGTAGGAGAAAGGTGGGGTTCAGAAGTGGCATGGAAGAAGGGGAATTAAAATCGAGAAATCACTTATTAGTAGTTACATCTTTGATGATGATCTCTTTTGGTCTTCTATTAGGGCACAATTCCAATCAAAATGAAGCTTTGAATGTACATAATTTAAATTATTTGTAAGTTGATTGCCTCCATTACCTTAGGAGGAGGTTTTAATGTGTCCATAATTTTTTTCAATTTTTTTTTGATAAAAAGAAAATTTCATTAACAAATTTGTCCAATATGATTTAAACACAATCCCTACCCTAATGGTAGATTAAACATGTTCTAGAAATTACAAATCTATAATTTAACAGATATAAAAGATTGAAAAATTATGAACATATCTGAAAAATATAAAAAATTCAAGTTGTCTTTTTACAATATTGGAATCAAATTGATAGAATTAATGACCAAAATAGAGTAGACATTTGGGAAAAAAAGGAAAAAATTCAGTGAATGAATCAACTTTTAAATGACTTGGTGGCCAATGATTCATTTTGTCCCTACAAATAAACATGACGAAGATTAGCTTAAAAAAATGTTGAGCATTAAAAGAAAATAATTAATTATGGATTATAGACCATCAAATTTTAGACAAGAAAAACAATATGTCAGAGTTGAAACTACAATTATCTGGATCGACTGCCTTCCCCCTCTCTCTCTCTCAACTTGGCCTCATCCATGTGAGAAACCTCCGTGTCAAAATCTATTGAAACCTTTTAATGCCAAGATTGGGACTTTAGGATGATGAATTAAAAAGAAACAAATTGTTCGGATAGGAAAGAAGTGAAGAAAAAAGAAGGGATGATAGCACTCTTCTATGAAATGCTGGAAGAGAAGGGAAGAGAAACGATTAATAATATATTTACAAAACGATTAATAATATATTTATTTTACACATTCACCCTCAAAGTTGAATTCTTGATGATTGGTCTAATGGATAAATGTGACAATTCACAGGCTTTAAATGGCCTGCACTCACTTCTGTTTTTCTCTATTTTGGGAGAAAGGTTCCTCTCCACTTAAAGTACCCAATCAAAAAAAAAATGACCAATTTCCTTCTTTTAAGAGATAAAGATGTATTGAAGCTATCTTCATAGTTTTCTTCAAAGAAGCTCTTTATGATGACAATATTAAAAATTATTATGTGAAAATTTCAACTTCAAGACATTTTTTATCCCACATAGACACTTATCCAAACAATTGCTATAATAAGTACTTCTAAGAACTCTCCAAAAATAGCCATTAAGACAATAAACTTAAAATTTATTTCAAAATAGATTTGACAATACTAGATACACTAATCAAGTATGTTGCACTCAAATATTGAAGCGCAACGGATCTTCTGTCCCAATCCCTATGCCATTCTCTGTCCCATATTTTATTATATTGCTATTTCTCCTTCATAAACATAATATTTTAATTCTTTTTTGTTCCCTTGCTATCAAATGAAGGAGAATACAGCAATACACAAAATTTAACAAACTCAAAAAATTAAAATACACAAAAAATAAGTTTTTTATGAATTTTCTTATGTATTTTTGAACTTTCTATTATATAATGTTTTTTTTTGAGATTGTTATATTTATTTTTTATTGTGTTGGTAGTTATTTGATAGCAAGGGAACAAAAAAGAATTAAAATATGATGTTTATGAAGGAGAAATAGCAATATAATAAAATGTGGGACAAAGAATGGCACAGGGAGTGGGACAGAAGTTCTGTTGCGATATTGAAAAGGGTTTTTTAAAAAAATGCTCAATGATACTTGATAACATACCTAAAGTTCACTGAACCTGATATGTATATATACATACTAACAATTATTTCTATCTCTTACATTTACACACTTTCTCTAATTAGTCTTACTTTCCAAAACTTAATACCTAAAATACACCTTAACGAGTGTCTAGATAGACCAGATTAATAATACGCATCATAACTAGATGTCTTTTGATCCATACATAGTGGATCTCAATTTTACTGATAACATTTAAATCCCACTCTGTTGAGTCTCTAGAGTCAAAAAACCAACATCATTAGCCATGAACTCATTAAAAAAAAAGGTTAATATTCCCAAACGTAGTTTCCCGCACTTCGCATGCACGAAACTTTAACCATTTGTGTAAGTTGGTCAATTTCATCTTTGGATTTTGAACTAACTTCAAATTCATTTTCTTTTTACTTTCATATTTGACCATGCACTCAATGATACAAGCTTTTTTTTTTTTGTTTTTTTAGTTCCTTTCAATGATTTGAGATAACAACATAAAAAAATTTAATCAAAACATAATCCTAAGTACTATGGATCAATGATGAATATGTTAAAAAATGATGAATATGTTGAACGATAATTGAGCTAGAATATATGTTGTTTATTTTACTTCAGTTTAGAAAATGGATTTGAATTCAATATGACATGGACTTATTCATATCTACTAGACGTCCTACAGTTTAAAGAATGTACCACAGTCATGCTCTATTGATTTTCTTCTATATCTACAAGCTTCGAGGGACTTGTATTCTATATAATCAATTATATTTTGTCTAATTTTTTCTAATTGCCAAAAAAAACATGATTTCACTTTGTTTGGCCCACTGATCATTGTTTAGTTGGATCAATTTCTCCACTAAGCTTTTTATACTTCGCTATGTGATAATACAATCAACTAAACACTACCAAATTAAAGTTAGACGAATTTATAAATAAGACTTCAACTAAACGTTAATGTTTTACATTCAGGCAAAAGAAGAAAAATTCACTTGAGACCATATTTGTTCCAAAAATTAACTTTATTTACATCATATTTGTCCATTTTTCTTATCTGTTGACACACCCATCTTTCAAATTAATAATAATAATAAACCTTTCAATTCAGTGAGCATAGTTGTCCGTCATATTGCAACATGTGTGTCTCATATAAAGAAGTCATACTCAATATAGATTGATCGATTTATAGTATACACAACATCGTAATAATTTGAAAATCCTCAGAGATATTCATTTAGGTTGAGGGATTCAATGAAAGATTTGAAATTCATTTAAATCGCTCTAATTGTTTGAATTATTTAAGACATTTTTGAATTTATAATTCATCAATTATCAAAATACATTTTAAATACCATAATAGTTTGTAATTCACAAATTCAAATACCTTCTAAATAATCTAAATAATTAGAAGGATTTGAGAAAATTTTAAATCCTTTATCAAATCCCTCAATCCAAGTGAAGCGTAATTTAATTTGACAATATATAGGAAATTTGAGAACGTTGTTTTCTCTAATGAGGTGTTTTCTAATTCTGTATTACATCTGTCTACATATATGTTTGTTTGGATACCAAATTATTTATCAAAATCTACTTGCTTGCATCATCAACACATTTTCCAACCACCTTTTTATCTCACATACATTATATCAAAAAAGCGCTACAGTATTTTTTTTTTGAAATATTATCTCAAATAATCTATATCCAAACACACAATTTTCCAATAATTTCAAATCTTCAGAGGCAGATTGATTTAATTCGAGATAAAGTTCTTTCTTTCTGATGAGGTGTTTCTTATGCATTGCATCTGTCTAATGTACTTTGCAACAATTTCAAATCCAACAAGTGTGACAAGATTTTAAAGCATTATTTTGAGGAGTAATTGATTAAAACAAGAGGTGGTGCATTATTTTCACACTTTTTCGGTCAGTTCCCTAATAAAAATTGAAATCAAGAAAGAATTTATCAAAATGCCAAAAGGTAGTTCCACTGGAGACAAACTTCAAATTATATGTACACACACACACACAAAATTGAATCCATCTTTTCCTCTAATCTATTTTTTTTTACTTTAGAATTATATATATATATATATATATATATATATATATATGTGTGTGTGTGTGTGTGTGTGTGTGGTTTGGATTGAAATTTTCTCATTGTTCTTATTCTATGTATATATTCAGAATTTTAAAATATATGATATATTTAGTTATTATTTTATTTATTTGGCAGTAAGTTATATGTATTCATTCTTAAGGGATTTTGTAACTAATTAATAGTTTTTCTGATTTGTGACTACTTTAAAAAAATTTTACCGATCGCCAGTCACCTGCTATCATTTCACCCAGTAAATTGACAATTAGTTTTGTCCTTCTGCACTTTACTCACCTAGGCACTTCCTGCTTCAGGCGCTTCCTTAGTATTAAATATTAATATGTGAGTTTCTCAAGAATGTTTCTTGTTATACTTTCTGTTTCAGTACTTGTATGTAACTTAATTAAATTCATAATTCAATGCACAACAAACAAGGGATTCATGAAATATCAAATATATCAATGACAATAGAATGTTAACAATGATATGCATGCTCATGCGATTTTCTAATAAATTCTTAAAATGGAACTCGAAACTTTTGCTTTTAAATTTATTGAGCTAATCCAGAGCCTTTTTTTTTTAACAAAAAATGTTCTTCTCTTAATTATTTTCTGGACTTTAGTTCATGTCTCTGTCCATTTGCGCAGCTAGAACCGTTGGTTATTATATGTATTCGAAGCTCAAAACACTGCTCATATGATACTATAAAAAGGGAATAATCATGTATTCACAAATTATGTACACTAGCAGGAATGTGTGTGTTTGTGTGTCTATATATGTGTGTGTCTATATATATATATATATATATATATATATATATATATATATATATCATTAGCATCATCATCATCATCAAATTTTAAATTGAATTTAGGCCCCGTTTGATAACCTAATTCAGCATTTAAATTTAATGAATTAAGATCTTAATACTTTCAGACTGTTTGATAATTGAAAATAGAACATCTGAATTAATTAACTAGTAATAAATTTTCTAAACAATGCTTGTTCCCAAAATTAAGTAATAAACTATTCACTTATAAATTAATATGATATACATTCAAATATATTAGATTTAGTACCAAACATTCAATCATTTAATAGATTCAAACTTCAGATTTCAATTTTCAAACTTTAGTTTTATCAAATGCATTCTAAATTTCAATTTCTGTATATGAGACATACATTGATATCTAGAGTATATTCTTCCGTGTACATAAGATTATTCCAGGGAATAACTATATAAAAACAACCCCATCCCCCCAATGCCCAAAAATAAAATAAGTACAAGAAAAATAACTATAATGAGGTTTGTAATTTCATCACATCCAACACCATTTTACATATATTCTTGAAATCTTGTTTTGCTCATTCCTAACAAGTAGAACAAGCTATCAATTCAAAAAACATATGGTGCATAAGATTGTTTCCCACAAAAAGGTCACGCGATGCGCCCAAGGTCTGAATGCTACACAGAAAGACATGATGCATCTAGCCAAGGTCTGAATGCTCCTTCCTGGGTCAGATTCTGTGGCAAATATTTGATCAGAGGCTACTACTAGAAATATATACGAGATTGTAACTATAGGACAAGATAAGATGCAACAAAACCAGGGCTCATGGTAATACTAGTGATGCTGGTCTAATATGCACCAGTGAGATATTTATTATTTCTAGGAATCCATGGCAAAGGGTGATGACTAACTGCTTCAATTAAAACTAAATGCTCATTTTTCGCACTAAAACCAGTTATTGGTGCAACCAAACAAGCAATTCCCCTCCAAAATGCCCTTGCCAAACCCCAACCTAAGGCCCTCTTCGCACAATCAAGAGAGGGTGGAGAAAATAAGAGGATGCTTCTGAAGGTAGATGGAATTGCAATACAAGTTACGCCAAATTACTATTATGAGATCATTTCACCAGGTAACACTCTCCTCTTTTTTCGATTAGTAGAAACCTAAAATAAATAATCCAATTGTCTGAAAGAAAGAGAAGCTACCAAATCCTACTAGTGATATGCTATTGTTCTCCTTTCTTCCTAGCTATTCAAGTATGTAGAAGGCTAGAATCTTGTGATGATAGACAGGAGTAATGTTACAGTTTCTATGTTTCTCACAGTGATAAAAGAAAGCAGGCAAAAACAGAATCTAAGGAAACAAGAAAAATGCTGTAAATCCAGCAAGGCACATACAATGTTGGAATAACATATATACAACTAAAATGTTTTGGTGCCAACTGACAAGGAAAAACTAAAATCTTTCTCAACAAATAGATACAACTATATTTTCATCAATAAATGAAAAAAATGTGAAGAACAAAGCCAACAGCCACTTGTATGTAACCAAAAGAAGAACCCACGTAACAAGTTCAACTCTTCATGTGCAGTCTTGGCTTCTTGAATCTTCTTTTCAGACCTGCAAGTTAGTACAAAGAATGATTATATTGCTTTCCTGAAGAGATTGATGTTTCTATGACTCATCCATTTTAGAAAAATAAGGGCAAGCATGTCACTTACCAATGTGATGAATTTAGCCTAAACTTATAAATTTCTTAGAAAAGAAAAATCAACTAAGTAGACAGAGGCCAGCAAAAAATTAACCAAGGAATTAACACCTCTTATATCATAAATTTCGTCCAGGAAATCCAAGACATTAGGCCAAGCAGATTCAGTAGCAAGACGCTTCAAAGATAATAAAGTAAAATATTCACATTACAAATTTGCAATACTAAGTTAACAAGAGGGATAATTGACTTCAATGCCAATTACATAGCTTTCATCATCAGAGACTCATCTCAACTAAAACAAATGAGTATCACAATAAGTGCAACAACTTTTAACATCATAAAATCCAGAAGAATATTAAAATAAGAACCATGAAAGCTGGTTCTATTACCATAATAGTGATCAAGATATGATATTCCATCTTTATTTAACAAATTAGTTTGCTCCCTCCCATTGTGCACGTCCAGATCACGTGTTATTGGCTTTTGAACTAAGATATTTTGCAAAAGCATTTGGTGCTCCTTTGAGTCATACGGCTTTCTCAAAATCCTCATCACTTGTTCCCTAAATGAGGAATGTCTACTTGGAGCACCACCGTAATGGCAGTTATCATCTCCCATCTCCTTAATTATTTGCAAAAGAAATTGTTGCAATGTCATAGCTAAGGAAATAATACTATTAAATTTACAATTTTAAAAAAGATGGGCAAGATGGCAGAAGAAATGACATACTCTAGCATCTGCAGGGAAAGCTTGGCCATTTGGTCGCACATCATATACAATAGGCATTGAATTTTCTTATTTCACAGCCATTTTTTCACCATCAAAGCTTAAATGATTGGGGAAAATCTGATAATCTTCGTCACATTCATCATCTATCAATTCCTTCAAATCAATAGTCGCTTCCGGCTTCACTCTGCCGGTGACCTTTCCTGATTTTGTCAAGATCTGAGTTCTGTGATCCTTACCTTGCATATTAGTCTCGCACTTTCCATCAGATGAAGAGGTGCCTCCACAAGTAAACTCTTCAACCAACCATGCCTGATTCTTGAAACGATCAGAATCAGTAGGTTCAGAACTCATATTATCCTCAACTACTAATTGCCTGCTTTGTCTTTGGAAAAGACTACTGAATACTAGTGGAAATTCTAACTTAGAGTCAGCTTTGCAATGATACATGAGTTTCTCATAAGCTCCAATGTATTGCATAGTAAGTAAAATTCCATAGATATATTGAATTGCTTTCTGGAGTATTAGTTTGCACTATCGCTGTTCCAACCATCTTTTAATGCAGCATTTATTTAGATCTTTTGGTATTAAAGGCTTAAGGCCTAGATCCACCTTCATATTGAAATCAAATATGAGCATATTGGCGTATCATGAATTGGATGCAATATTGAAGATATATGAAGTGCCCGGGCGTTAGGTAATAAGTGGCTGGCCAGATTGGCAAAGTTCAATTTCAGCCAATTACACGATTCTTTTAGCATATTCTTGGGTTAATGAATTATATTAAGAAAGATTATTGTTTAACAAAATGAGATATATAGCCAAATTTTTTTGTCAATAAATGTGCAATATATATAAATGAGCAGGCTTCATACAATAGTAAGTATGGATTTCATTACTACGTGCACGCAACGTGCCTTTATTATTATTATTATTAAGAAACCCTTAGAATTGAAGGGAGCCTATTTGGATTGCAAATTTTTTGAATGTTTGTAGAAAAATATACAATACCTATGACATGTATGTGAGTTGAAAATGTGATTCGGAAATCTGTTGGAAGAAATTCTCTGAGAAAATTTGCAACCCAAACAAGGATTAGGTTCCTAAAAAATTAATTTTTTTCATTGGATAAAAAACAGAAAAACCCCCTGCGATTAGGCTAATATACAGAAAAGCTCCCTATAGTTTCAAATCATACATTTTGGTACCTCCTGGTTTGAACTAAAGTGAAAATTAGACGGAAACCATTAAAAGGAACAATTTTCAGTTAAATGCACCTCAAAAGCAAGTGTTTCTTTGGGAAAATTGCTTTTTAACACAAAATTTAACCTAATATGCCTATTTTGCCTCTCAGACCTTAATAAAACTCCAAATTGGCTCCAAATTTATAGCAAACAAGTTAGATAAAAACTGAAAAATATCAAGAGAAATCCACGAAGTTTGCAATTGTAATATTTTCTTAGAAGGTCTATTGTAAGAATTTAGAATAAAAAATTAGGAAAATGGTGATACTTTTATATGGTGAAGAAAAATTAGAAAAATAGTTGATACCTTTAAATTTGAAATTTGCAATTGCAATATTTTCTTAGTGTGTATTGTAAGTATTTAAAATAAAAATTTACAGTTGCAATATTTTCTTAGATTGTGTATTGTAAGGACTTAAAATAAAAATTTCAACACTTTTTCTATGTATATAGAGAAGGATAAATTAGGAAAATAGTTGATGATGTCTTCATTAGGATAAATCTGTCATTTTACTCAAAACCGTTAGTTTTAACGGTTTCCATCCAGTTTTCACCTTAATTCAAACCATGAGATACCAAAATGTATGATTTGAAAACATAGGGGGCTTTTCTGTTATTTATCCTTTTTTATTTTGTTTTCTTGCTGGTTGTTAATTAAACTGCCGGTTAACAAATAAAGGGGAAGTTGATCTATATATTATCCATGCATAAATAAGTTTGATTGGGTTAGGGGACATCAACTGTTTGAACCTGAGGATGTTTAAACATACATTAAACTGCTAAAGTTTGACTGATGCTGAATCATGTGCTAAGCAGCTTAGTTGCAGGTTTTTCAGTTGAGACGCCATAATTACATATCTATTACCTGGCATATTAGTCCAATTGGTCGGACAAGTTATAGTTCTCTTTGTTTTCTCATGATATTTTAAATTTATATTTGATTTCACTCCAAAACAGATTTTTTCTGCTAAACAATATTTTTTTTGGGTCAAATGAGTGGTTCTTTCCAATATGTTCATTTGGTTTGTTATAGCTAACATACAAGGTTGGCCGTTTGGCTGTAAATTGCGTGTGCTTTGTTCCTTTCATTTTGCTATGTTCAGTCGTAAAGGCTTGTGCTTTGTGTGTGTTTTGAGGGCTGACTAGTGAGTGTTCTTGCTAGTGCCATTACGTGTATGTGTTCTGTGTTGTTGGGAAACACCTCGTGAAACTGTTACGAGGTGTTTCCCAACAACACAGAACACACACACGTAATGGCACTAGCAAGTACACTCACTAGTCAGCCCTCAAAACACACACAAAGCACAAGCCTTTACGGCTGAACATAGCAAAATGAAAGGAACAAAGCACACGCAATTTACAGCCAAACGGCCAACCTTGTATTAACAATTCACACAAGGAACAATTCTACAAACACTTGGCGTGCAGAACATCTAAGGGTTTCTTTTCCACTCTATTTTTTCTGTCATCCCTTAGTCTCTGCCTAGCCCCATATTTATAGATCTAGCACGGTTGACAAAGGACCCAACCGTTAGTCCCATACGAACATACAAGAGTCTGGAAAATCAGATAAGAAAGGCTGAGACGGTTGGTAACCGTCTTGTCTGATCTTCAGCAACCGACGGCAACTGTCACCAACTGCCAGCAACGGACTCCCAGGGGCGCGCACCAACAACCAGTGGGCCCGTGTGCACGCGCCGCACGCAGCATGGGCACATACAATCGCACGGCTGTGCGCGCCAGCTTCCCACGGCCTCGCATGTTCCGCACCTCGTGTGCCCAAGTCTTGGCACACCAAGCCAACGAGTTTCCATGCACAAGAACTCCTAGAATAGCTCACACGAAACCACCCACGCATGAACCAAGCCATATGCTTCCGTCCTTGGTTGGGCAAGTTCACAGCTATCCCTCTTATAAAGGTAGACTGGCTGAAAAACTCCAACCGGTAGTTAAAATGCACTTTTACAAAACTTAGAGAAATGCTTCTTTAGGCCACCAAAACCCTTCCTTGGCCTTAGTTAACCTTAGGAAACATGTAGAAATACCAATCCAAGGTTTCCAACTTCGTCTAACATGTCTCGGCCCTTTCTGCTAACCCGTGGCCCGACCGACTGTGCCACGGCTGTGCGATCGGCTGCCCGATCGTACACTACGAGGCTAACAAACCTCCCTCACCTGAAGAAGTTGATGCCCTCGTCAACTTGGTTTGCTTCTTCAGGTTGCGCTGATAATCAGCAATCTTCTCCTCGAACTGCCACAGGGTCACGTCTCTCTCCCAAGTAGCGTCCAAGGCGGTCTCACCTTTCCAATAGACAAGGTAGTTCGTCCTCCTAGTTTTCTTACTTTGCCCCATCGTCCGATGGTCCAGTATAGCCTCCACCTCTTTGTGAAATTGTTTACGGATCACAGGAGGGGTACTCTTGGCTTGCCTTCGGCCCTCGTCCAACTCGTCTTTGTTGAAAGGCTTCAGGAAGCTCACGTGAAATGTCAAGTAAACCTTCAGTCTGTCGGGTAGCTTTAGACGATAGGCTACCCTCTCAACTTTCTTGATCACCTCAAAGGGTCCGTCATACTTCGGAATTAATCCACGATGGACCGTCTTACTGCTTACTTTCTTCCAGATTTGGGGAGTCAGTTTTAGCATCACTTGATGTCCCACTTGGAACTCTACATCTTGCCTGCGTTGGTCAGCATGCTTCTTCATCCGTTGCTGAGCCAGCAGCAAGCTATCTCTTGCCTCGTCCACCAGCTCTTGCTTGGCACGAGCAAACCTGTGCGCCGCAGGACAACGGCTTTCTCTTTGCGCAGCTACCTCGTGCGGCGTTAGAAGTTGTTGCCCATTTACCAACTCAAAGGGACTCATTTTCGTTGCTGACGATTTATGCAAGTTGTAGCAGAACTGTGCTACGTCCAGCAACTCTAGCCAATTCTTTTGACTGGCCGTCACATAATGCCTCAAAAACTCCTCTAGTAAGGCAATGATCCTCTCCGTCTGGCCATCCATCTGTGGATGTACAGTTGTAGAGAACTTTAGTTCTAAACCCAACAAGCCGAACAATGCCGTCCAGAACCTTCCAGTAAATCTTGTGTCCCTGTCACTAACAATATCTTCGGGCAACCCGAAATATTTGACAACATACTTAAAAAACAACTCAGTGGCAACATCAGCAGGGCACACCTTGGGCGCGCCAATAAACACAGCATATTTAGAGAATCTATCAACAATAACAAAAACAGAGGCCATACCATCCACCTTAGGAAAACCCGAAATGAAGTCCATGGAAACGGTTGCCACGGACGATCAGCAACGGGTAGCGGCTGCAATAAGCCGGCTTCCTTCTTCCTCTCAATTTTGTCCTGTTGACAAACAATGCATGTTTTGACATACGCCTCAACATCTTCTTCCATCTTTGGCCAGTAGAAGCTCCGCGCCAGCAAGGCCCTCATGCGTTCTATCCCTGGGTGACCCGCCCAAGGAGCATCGTGGGTCTCTCGCAGAAGCTATCTTCTGAGCCCAGCATCCGATGGAACATACAACCGGCCCCCTTTTGCATACAGCAACCCATCATCTTCAAACCAGTACCTGCGAACAGTGACTTTCTTTACTTGAGCGACCAACCATTGGTAGACTGGATCACTCGGGAATTGCAATTTAACTTTGTCCCCGAAATCTACTTCAACGGCACTCAATGCAGCAACATACCCATCCACCTGCTTCTAACTAAGTGCGTTGGCAATAGCATTTTCCCGTCCAGGCTTGTGAATCCACTCACAGTCGAACTCGGCCAAGAATTCTTGCCAACAAGCCTGCTTTGGCGTTAGCTTCCTTTGGGTCTTAAAATATGTATTCGCTACATTGTCGGTTATCACCACAAACTTGGTTCCCAGCAAGTAGTGCCTCAAAGTCTCCGGGCAATACACCACAGCAGTCATCTCTTTTTCATGTGTGCTATACTTTTACTCGCACTCCTTTAGTTTCCGACTCTCATAAGCAATCGGGTGCTTTTCCTGCATTAACACTCCACCAATTGCACGGTCAGACGCATCAGTGTGCACTTCAAACGTCTTCATGAAGTCTGGAAGTTGCAACACTGGTGCAGAGGAAACGGATTCCTTCAGGGTTCTGAATGTTTCCTCGCACTCATCATCCTATGTCCACGGTCATCCCTTCTTCAACAGGTCCGTCAAAGGAGCCACCATCTTGGAATATCCTTTAACAAAACACCGGTAGTAGTTGGCTAGACCAAGGAAAGACCTCAGATCGACTACCTTCTGGGATGCCGTCCAGTCAATGATTGCCGCTATCTTCTTGCGGTCCATCATTATCCTGCCATTGCTCACCACATGGCCTAAGAAAGTGATTTGTTCTCTACAGAACTCACACTTCTCCTTTTTCACATAGAGCTTGTACTCCCTTAGTTTCTGGAATACGGCCCTTAAATGATTGACATGTTCGTCTAATGACTCAGAATATACAACAATGTCATCAAGATATACAACAACGAACTTGTCTAGAAACTCATACAGGGCATCATTCATTAGTCTACAAAATGTAGCAGGGGCATTGGTCAAGCCAAACGGCATGACCAAAGATTCAATAGATCCATACCGGGTAACCACAGTCGTTTTCTCCTCGTCCCCTTTATCAATCCTGACCTGCCAGTATCCCGATCTCAGGTCAATCTTTGTGTAATATCGAGCCCTCACCAGCCTGTCGAATAAGTCGTACACATTCAGGATGGGATACTTATTTTTGATTGTTATCTTGTTCAACACCCGATAGTCCACGCAGAATCTCAGCGAGCCGTCAGCCTTCTTCTAGAACAGTGCCGGGGCACCCAAAGGGGCTTTAAACGGTCTCAACGCCTTGCTATTGAGCAAGTCGTCCAGTTGGCGTCTCAACTCGGCCAACTCCATCGAGGACATCCGGTACGGAGCCTGAGCTGATGGCGTGGCTCCAGGAACCAATTCTATCTTGTACTCTACCGCACGTCGGGGAGGAAGTCTCCTCGGCAACTCCGCAGGCATAATGTATGCGAATTCTTCCAGCACCTGGGCAACGGTATCAAGTACGTCCTGGTACACTTCGGGTTTGATTTCCACCATCGCAGCAAGGTAAATAAGTTTATCGTGTCTTAAACTCGACTCCATTTGTACTGCTGACATCACGTTCATCGACTTGTTGCCCTTCTGCTTTGACAACTTAGCTGCTGGAACAAAAGTTGGACACTGGCAGTCATCCACCATGACTCCGTTCAAGTGTGGAATTGGATACACATGATTTTCCACCATAAAATCCTTGCCAAGGATCAGATCAAAGTCATCCATTGGGCTTGCTATTAGGCTACACGAACCCTTCTATGGTCCTAACTCCAATTCCACGGTTGCCATACCCAAGATAGGTTTGGCCTCCGAGTTTACAGCCTTCAACCGACAACTCATGTCCTTCAATTGCAATTTTAATCGCTTCACAACACGTTCCGTCACACAGCTATGCGATGCACCCGTATCTACCATCGCTAGCATCCGGTTGCCATTCACAGCAACCTGCACATACATCAAACCGAAATAAGAAGTGTAGGCATCCGTTCCTGCAATGGCGCTAAAGAACTGCATAGGATTCACTTGTGCATTCGCGCCATCATCAGCCTCACTCGCAACTAAGGCACCAACGTTCTGGTCCTTCTTCTTTGGACAATTCCAAGCCAAATGTGGTCCTCCACAATTGAAGCAACTGTCCTTCTTTAGATTAGCTGTCTGTTTCTCCTTTGAAACCGAGGCTCCACCCGTCTCCGTTTGGGTTCCGTCTCGTTTCTTTTTGTTCTTTTTCTTAGACAAGGAACCACCTTTGTCCCTGCCTTTGTCCTTGCCCTTATCCTTCTTCTTATCATTGTTGGATCCCGTAGCCTTGAAATCCACCAACTTCTCGGCAGCAGCGAGTGCCTGGGAGACAGTCTGGACGTTCTGCCTCCGCAACTCCGTCTGTGCCCACGGCTGAAGCCCGTGCATAAAGGTATATAGTCGGTCTTCTTCCGACATATCCTTCACATCCAACATCAGAGTCTGGAATTTTGAGACATACTCATGTACGCTCTTTGTATGCTTTAGATTCCACAAAGCATCTCTTGTTTTCCATGTGATGTTGGTGGGAAGGAACTGCTTCTTCGATTCCTCCTTCAACTTCTCCCAAGTGTCAACCTTGGGTCCGGTGGGATCGACTTGAACGGTCCTCCACCAGAGTTTCGCATCCCCAGCCAAGTACATGGACGCGATGGACACCTTCTCTCTTCCAGGCACTTTCACAGTATCAAAATACTGCTCCACGTCCCAAAGAAAGTTCTCCAAATCCTTCGAACTCCTACTTCCCGAAAACGGTTTCGGTTCTGGGACTTTCACTTTTGCCTTGGAAGATTTCTGCCAACAATCCGTGTTCGAATTAGCCAACGCTTTCTTCAACACGGCTATTTTTGACTGCAGGCTTTCAACCAAAGTCTTGGAAGTAGCCACTTTGCCCTTAAGCGACTCGACTTCCTCAACAGAAGCAACCTTCTTAGTGGTTATCTCAACGACAGTGGACAACACATTGATCCGTCCACGGGTCTGCAACAAGGCATCCACGACGTTGAAGTCCTCTGGAACTTCTCCCAGACGTGGCATCAAATTCTCGAAAGCATGCTCCTGGCGTTGCAGCTTTTCCTGAACGGTGTTTCCGTGATCGACCATTATTCACGAAGCACAAACACAACACAAGCACGGTTCTACAGATACCAAAGCCGTGCTATGATACCAAGCTGTTACGAGGTGTTTCCCAACAACACAGGACACATACACGTAATGGCACTAGCAAGAACACTCATTAGTTAGCCCTCAAAACACACACAAAACACAAGCCTTTACAGCTGAACATAGCAAAACGAAAGGAATAAAGCACACACAATTTACAGCCAAACGGCCAACCTTGTAGTAACAATTCACACAAGGAACAATTCTACACACACTTGGCGTGCAGAACATCTAAGGGTTTCTTTTCCACTCTATTTTTTCTGTCATCCCTTAGTGTCTGCCTAACCCCATATTTATAGATCTAGCATGGCTGACAAAGGACCCAACCATTAGTCCCATAGCAACATACAAGAGTCTGGAAAACAGGATAAGAAAGGTTGAGACGGTTGGTAACCGTCTTGTCTGATCTTCAGCAACCGACGGCAACTGTCACCAACTGCCAGCAACGGACTCCCAGGGGCGCGCACCAACAACCAGTGGGCCCGTGTGCACGCGCCGCACGCAGCATGGGCACATACAATCGCACGGCTGTGCGCGCCAGCTTCCCACGGCCTCGCATGTTCCGCACCTCGTGTGCCCAAGTCTTGGCACACCAAGCCAACGAGTTTCCATGCACAAGAACTCCCAGAATAGCTCACACGAAACCACCCACGCATGAACCAAGCCATATACTTCCCTCCTTGACTAGGCAAGTTCACAGCTATCCCTCTTATAAAGGTAGACTGGCTGAAAAACTCCAACTGGTAGTTAAAATGCACTTTTTACAAAACTTAGAGAAATGCTTCCTTAGGCCACCAAAACCCTTACTTGGCCTTAGTTAACCTTAGGAAGCATGTAGAAATATCAATCCAAACTTTCCAACTTCATCCCCCATGTCTCGGCCCTTTTCGCTAACCAGTGGCCCGACCGACTGTGCCACGGCTGTGCGATCGACTGCCCGATCGCACACTACAGGGCTAACAAACCTCCCCACCTGAAGAAATTGACACTCTCATCAACTTAGTTTGCTTCTTCAGGTTGCGCTGATAATCAACAATCTTCTCCTCGAATTGCCACAAGGTCACGTCTCTCTACCAAGTAGCGTCCAGGGCGGTCTCGCCTTTTCAATGGATAAGGTAATCCGTCCTTCTAGTTTTCTTACTTTGCCCCATCATTCGAAGGTCCAGTATAGCCTCCACCTTTTTGTCAAATTGTTTACGGATCACAGGAGGGACACGCTTGGCTTGCCTTCGGCCTTCGTCCAACTCGTCTTTGTTAAAAGGCTTCAGGAAGCTCACGTGAAATGTCGGGTAAACCTTCAGTCTGTCGGGTAGCTTTAGATGATAGGCTACCCTCTCAACTTTCTTGATCACCTCAAAGGGTCCGTCATATTTCGGAATTAATCCACGATGGACCGTCTTACTGCTTACTTTCTTCCAGATTTGGGGAGTCAGTTTTAGCATCACTTGATCTCCCACTTAGAACTCTACATCTCGCCTGCGTTGGTCAGCATACTTCTTCATCCGTTGCTGAGGCCGTGGGAAGCCGGCGCGCACAGCCGTGCTGCTGTGCGTGCCCATGCTGCGTGCGGCGTAAGCATACAAGCCGACTGGTCCTTGGTGCGTGCGCTATGGAGTCGATTGTTGGCAATTGGTGACAGTTGCCGTCGGTTGCTGAAGATCAGACAAGACGGTTACCAACCGTCTCAACCTTTCTTATCCTGTTTTCCAGACTCTTGTATGTTGCTATGGGACTAATGGTTGGGTCCTTTGTCAGTCATGCTAGATCTATAAATATGGGGTTAGGCAGACACTAAGGGATGACAGAAAAAATAGAGTGGAAAAGAAACCCTTAGATGTTCTGCACGCCAAGTGTGTGTAGAATTGTTCCTTGTGTGAATTGTTACTACAAGGTTGGCCGTTTGGCTGTAAATTGTGTGTGCTTTATTCCTTTCGTTTTGCTATGTTCAGCTGTAAAGGCTTGTGTTTTGTGTGTGTTTTGAGGGCTAACTAATGAGTGTTCTTGCTAGTGCCATTACGTGTATGTGTCCTGTGTTGTTGGGAAACACCTCGTAACAGCTTGGTATCATAGCACGGCTTTGGTATCTGTAGAACCGTGCTTGTGTTGTGTTTGTGCTTCGTGAATAATGGTCGATCACGGAAACACCGTTCAGGAAAAGCTGCAACGCCAGGAGCATGCTTTCGCGAATTTGATGCCACGTCTAGGAGAAGTTCCAGAGGACTTCAACGTCGTGGATGCCTTGTTGCAGACCCGTGGACGGATCAATGTGTTGTCCACTGTCGTTGAGATAACCACTAAGAAGGTTGCTTCTGTTGAGGAAGTCGAGTCGCTTAAGGGCAAAGTGGCTACTTCCAAGACTTTGGTTGAAAGCCTGCAGTCAAAAATAGCCGTGTTGAAGAAAGCGTTGGCTAATTCGAACACGGATTGTTGGCAGAAATCTTCCAAGGCAAAAGTGAAAGTCCCAGAACCGAAACCGTTTTCGGGAAGTAGGAGTTCGAAGGATTTGGAGAACTTTCTTTGGGACGTGGAGCAGTATTTTGATACTGTGAAAGTGCCTGGAAGAGAGAAGGTGTCCATCACGTCCATGTACCTGGTTGGGGATGCAAAACTCTAGTAGAGGACCGTTCAAGTCGATCCCACCGGACCCAAGGTTGACACTTGGGAGAAGTTGAAGGAGGAATCGAAGAAGCAGTTCCTTCCCACGAACATCACATGGAAAACAATAGATGCTTTGTGGAATCTAAAGCATACAAAGAGCGTACATGAGTATGCCTCAAAATTCTAGACTCTGATGTTGGATGTGAAGGATATGTCGGAAAAAGACCGACTATATACCTTTGTGCACGGGCTTCAGCCGTAGGCACAGACGGAGTTGCGGAGGCAGAACATCCAAACTGTCTACCAATCACTCACTGCTGCCGAGAACTTGGTGGATTTCAAGGCTACGGGATCCAACAATGATAAGAAGAAGGATAAGGGCAAGGACAAAGGCAGAGACAAAGGTGGTTCCTCGTCTAAGAAAAAGAACAAAAACAAGCGAGACGGAACCCAAACGGAGAGGGGTGGAGCCTCGGCTTCAAAGGAGAAACAGACGGCTAATCTAAAGAAGGACAGTTGCTTCAATTGTGGAGGACCACATTTGGCTCGAAACTGTCCAAAGAAGAAGGACCAGAACGTTGGTGCCTTGGTTGTGGATGAGGCTGATGATGATGCGGATGCACGAGTGAATCCTACGCAGTTCCTTAACGCCATCGCAGGTACGGATTCCCACACTTCTTATTTCGGTTTGATGTATGTGCAGGTTGCTGTGAATGGCAACCGGATGCTACGATAGATAGATTACATCGCACTTAGCGTGTGAGAACGCGTGTTGTGAAGCGATTAAAATTGCAATTGAAGGACATGAGTTGTCGGTTGAAGGCTGTAAACTCGGAGGCCAAACCTATCTTGGGTATGGCAACCGTGGAATTGGAGTTAGGACCATAGAAGGGTTCGTGTAGCCTAATAGCAAGCCCAATGGATGACTTTGATCTGATCCTTGGCAAGGATTTTATGGTGGAAAATCATGTGTATCCAATTCCACACTTGAACGGAGTCATGGTGGATGACTGCCAGTGTCCAGCCTTTGTTCCAGCAGCTAAGTTGTCAAAAAGCGAGAAAGGGCAAATAAGTCGATGAAGCGTGATGTCGCTAGCCCTACAAATGGAGTCGAGTTTAAGACACGATAAACTTATTTACCTTGCTGCGATGGTGGAAATCAAACCCGAAGTGACGAAGTACACTGGGCGTGCAATGATACCATTGCTGGTTCGTCTTTGGAAGAATTAGCGCCCACGGTACATTAGTTCCGGGAGACTTCACCTGACGTCTGGTAGGTACAAGATAGATTGGTTCACGGAGCCACGCCATCCTTCGACTCCGTGACGGATGTCCTCGATGGAGTTGGCCGAGTTGAGGCATGGCGGACGACTTGCTCAATAGCAAGCGTTGGCCGAGACCGTTTAAAACATTTTGGGTGCCGACCGCTGTTAGAAGAAGGTAGACGGCTTTGTGACGTGAAGATTGAGCGGACATCTCCAGTTGTTGAACAAGATAACAATCAAAAATTATCCCGTCGAGATGTGCGACTTATTGACGGGCTGGTGAGGGCTTCGATATACACAAAGATTGACTGAGCTTCCGGGGATACTAGCGGTCGAGATTCTTGAAGGGCGAGGAGAAAAACAAGCTGATTTTTGGTATGAATCTTTTGAATTTTTGATCATGCCGTTTGGCTTAACAATGCCCTTTACATTTTGGTGACAAGATAAGCGATCACGTCTTGTATGAGTTTCTAAACAAGTTCGTTGTTGTATATCTTGATGACATTGTTGTATATTCTGAATAATTAGACGAACATGTCAATCATTTTAAGGGCCAATTCGAAACTAAGGGAATTTACAAGCTCTATGTGAAAAGGGAGAAGTGTGAGTTCCAGAGAACAAATCACTTTCTTAGGCCATGTGGTAGACAATGGCGAGGATAATGATGGACAAGAAGATGTGGCGGTCATTGTTTGGGCCGGCGTCAGAAGATAGTCGTCGAGGTCTTTCCTTGATCGCCAACTACTACCAAATATTTTGGTAAAGAGATATTAGATATTAACTCACACAACGGAACCTGTTGAAAGAGATGACGACAGACACTAAATGACAGTCGCGGTATCCAGAACCACAACATCATTCCTGCGTGATACTAACTCCAGAACTTCGCTGAAAACGTTGAAGATACACCTTGTCGCGATGCGGCAAATAACAATAGTGTTATCTTGAGGCTTTGCCGTTAACATGAAGTCGAGAAACTGGGAAGATGCGGTAAAATAACACCGCGTGAAAAAAAGAGATGACTACAATATGATGTAACCCGGTACTGAGAGGCACTAAAACAGCCGTAAA